>CM077643.1:3567576-4167576 GCA_039707465.1 Rhabdophis nuchalis | reverse complement strand
GGTCTCAGCTCCAAATTCTCAAGGCAGATGGCCTCCATCTTCAACATCTTTAAGGTCCCACAGGTACAAGAGATCCATTGGATACAGTATGGAGTATTCAAAGATCACAAGTACACACATAAGCCAAGATGAAACTAAAGGTAGTTTGAGGGAGGCACATCATGAGCCTGTGACTCTTCGTTTATTCTTCATAAAAGGGTAGCAATCATGTTAGTGATATTTATTCTCTGTATAAGGTTGTTGGATTCTTCTCTCTTCTGATGTACCACAACCAGTTCAGATGTGTAGGTGGAGTTTTCTAAGAAGGGAAGGAGATTACGTTTTCCACTCAGTCAGCCAGACTGGTGGAGCAAATGCCACACGATGTTGACCCTAAAGATGCCATAAGACTTTACTTTGTCTTTGAAAGATGAATCTCATTTTTTTGCAGCTCGGTGTTAGCTTTGACTTCTCTCAGGGAGACAGAACAGTTTATCCCTCCTTTTTCCGGATTGATGCCAAGGAATCTGCTCAGTATGTGGGTTTAGTCCAGCTGCTCCTGTATTTCCAGTGGAACTGGGTTGGGCTTCTGGCCCCTGAAGATGACAGGGGAGAACGTTTCATCTCAACTCTGACACCGATGCTCCAGGAGGAGGAGATCTGCCTGGCCTTCACTGAAAGTTTGAAATCAGATGAACTTCAGATTATATTGAAAACTTTACTTCTCAATATCCAGGCTTGGTCAAAAACTGAAGTGATTATTCTGTTTGGAGACTTTGATTGTAGTGTCACTTTACAGGCAATTTTGTTTGCCCAATTAAAAGAGAGCAAGAAACAATTTCAGAATGTTTGGATCCTAACCTCCCATTGGAAACTTAGCATGGAGGAATTTAAAGGCATATTGCTATTTGTAAAGTCTTTTCATGGAGTCTTGCATTTCAGGGACCACACTGGAGATGTCTCAGAATTCAATCAGTTTGTTCTGTCTCTAGACCCATTGAACCCACAGGGAGATGTATTTCTTTGTCCATGGTGGGAAAAGGTTTTCCGTTGCAAGATGTACAAGCCAGGCAAGATCCCTCCCAAGAAGTACAAACAATGTACAGGAAAGGAGAATGTGCAGAATCTGCCCAATTACATTTTTGAAACAAGCATGACAGGCGAAAGTTACAAGATCTACAATGCCGTTTATGCTGTGGCCCATGCTCTACATACAATGTTTGGATCCAGAGCCCGACCAACTGTGGTGAGGTTTGGAAAGAGGATCTCAAATATCCAATCATGGCAGGTAATTTCTGTGGCTTCCTCAGAGAGGAAGCTTCCCATATGCATTTTTTTAAAAATTACTGAATAAATATCTGCATGTCATATCAATGCACCTTCAAAGCAATTATTAGAAAAATGTAAATTAGGAATAATGTTTTGTTGGAAGACTTTAGAGAGAGGAGAAAATAGGAACAAACCAAATGAGCTGTCCATACGATCTATAGAAGAAAGACCTCTAAAACATCTTCAATGGCTTCCAGAGTTTCAGGAAGTCACCATGACAAACAGTAGATGTCAGCTGAGACCAAAAGAACAATCTGGCTGTGTTTGAGAAAGAGGTTTAAGAAGTTAGCATATGTGCAGAAAGACCTCCATTTCCCTCAGCATGTAACCCAAATCCAACTTGTAGAAAGAGACTCAATTCATTTTAACCTTGGTTTATGTTTTTATAGGTTAACATCCTATGTGATCTAACCCAATTTGTTCAGTTTTACATTTATTGCGCTGCTAAACTTGTTGGGTGAATGCAAAGTCTTTGTCCACCTGAGCACATAATGCAGGACTCAAAATAGTCTGAATGGGTTGTTGGTCTCAAACCCATCAGTCTTTTCTGCATTAATGGATAGACATTGAACTTCTCTGAACAGTGAAGAGACAAACCAGGGCAAGCCCTTCCTTTTCCTTGACTCCATTTCATCAAATATGGTTCCTGCATTGTGCTCTGTTCTATTCTCAGCTAGAGACAATGAGAGGAATTGTACTCTGTTGCCATACAAATTATTTAGTTGTTGCTAAAGTGAATTTATCAGTTTTGAGACCTCAGGACTTAGTAAATATTTAAAACTTCCTGTAAACATATATCACAAGAGGAAAAGCATATGATTAATTTTGGAATGTGGCACTAAAATCTTTCAATGTACTTATTCTGATAAAGTTTGCTTTGAAGAAACCAGGATACAAAGGACCTGAGAAAAAACGTTTGTAGTTTCAGAATTAAATATTTGGTATTACTGCAGATTCCTTAATTTTCCACCAAGAGAACTCCTCTGGGTTTTCAGAAATAAACTCATCTTCTCCAAATTCTAAATTTAATTTATTTTATATCATAATGTGTTAATTGTTAATTAATTTATTGCTTATTGGATTCTTTATTTAATCTCTTTTTAAGTTTTGTACTATGTATTTCTTATGTTGTACACTGCCCTGAGTCCTTTGGGAGAAGGGCAGCATATAAATCCAATCAATCCTGAAATCCTGAGATGGTCACCATGTTATGATAGAAGCCATAACCATAGCTCCAACCAAATGCTCTTATATTTAAAGGTCTCTTTTCTTTCAGATTCTTCCCTATTTGAGCAATGTGCAGTTCAACAACAGTGCTGGAGATGAAGTCTCCTTCTCAGAAGATGGACTGGGATCTGCTCGTTATGATATTCTCAACTGGGTTTTCCTCCCCAATCAATCTTTTGTCCCCATGAAGGTTGGGCAAGTAAACCCTGAGGCTCCCCCAGGCCAGGATTTCACTATTAACTCTGATGGAATTATCTGGGCCACAAAGGTGAGCTGCAAAGAAATGTAAGTTCAGGGAAAGATTAATTCTCTTCCTGAGATGCAGAACATCTTCCTAACTTGAAAAATTATCAGTTGAGTCAGAAATCATGACAGTCATTTGGTGAAAAATCTGCTTTGTGTGTAAAAAATTTGAGGTCTGATTTGTGTCATTCCTCAAAGAGTTGGGCTTGAGAACAACATCTGCTGGAAACGCAGGATGCAGTTACAGCAGGAACACTCATTTCCATTGACCATTGATGCTCAGTTGTATCCTCATGGTTCTTTCTTTTAGAAATGCTGTCGTTCAGTCACAAGCCTTCCTCTGCAAGCTGAGATCTCAGTTCCAATCTCCAGCTTCTGTTGGAAGGCTGGAAGTGCCACTGGACTGAACTTCCTAGCATCTGGTCTTGGTTTTTAATAGACAAGAGTGAACTATTATGTTGGAATAGATTCTGAACATAGAAATAAGAATGGGGAATAGAAATAGGAATGTGGGAACAAATTAAAGAAGCATGTTGATTGCTTTGGTCATTTCAAGTATTTCTCTTTCAGAAGGTACCCTTTGCCAGGTGTGGCATGAAGAGGTGCCATGCAGGAGAGAAGAGAAGAGTTCCAGAGGGCGAGCCAGTTTGCTGCTACCAGTGTGACGCTTGTCCAGAAGGGACCTTTTCTAACAAGATAGGTAGATCAGACTTTAAATCTTAATCCTTCAGAATCAAAGGAAGACATTCATGAAGTCAATGTATTTTGGTTATTGTTGTCATTTCTGATAAGATTGACAAACTTTCGCCTTTCTCAAAAAACATTCCTCAATCCTGGAGGATGAAAATGGGGGAGCGGAGGGGGCCATGGCTCCGCCCACTGGAGGTCAGGGAGAGGAAGACACAATTACCAAAAGACTTAGATCTCATAAGTGACTTTATTTTTGTTTAGTGTAACAGTTATTTGGATGTTTATAAATGATTGGCTGCATAGATTTTAAATTGAAATATCTGTATCTCTTTCCACTTTGTAGAACAAATGAAAAATTTATTGTATTATCTATTTTTTTTATGAAGCCTCGGAGGGGGCCAACACCTCCGACATAGAGGTTCTCAAAATGTTTTTGTATCACCTTATACCCTTTTCCTATTTTTTCTAAAATTTGTAAAACCCAATAAAACTTTTTCAAAAAAAAAAAAAAGATTGACAAACTTTCATACTTTCATCAGATTCTTTCAGTAAACTGCCCTGACCACAGACAGCAATTCAGCAATTGCTTGAAGGATAGATTTAGGGCACAATTTATGAAATCCCAACATGCATTTCCATTCTTACTCTAACATCCATTTCGGAAAATTAACTTCCAATCTTGCCTGGAGGAAGTGGGGTGTGCAGTCCAAGCTTTAATTTGTTGTCATTTAGTGCATGCCTCTTCTATCACAAAGAATGACCTTGGGCTTCTAGAAAGGAATGTTTTATCTTGACAACAACCCATTCTACTCCTTGCTATTCTCTCACCCAATTCCCCACTAATGAAACAGCATAGTAAAATAAAAGAGAGTGTGGCAGGCCAAAGATCCGAAAAGGAATATGACTACACGCCTGACACTATCTCTCTCTGAAAGAGTAGGAGGGAGCAAAAAAGTCTGAATGAACAGATCTGTAGTATAAAGCAGAAAGGCAGAGACAGTTTACTCATACACAAACTAGCACCATTCCTGAAGAACAGATCTATCCGTCTTCTGTGGGTTCCATTACAAAAGGATGGTGTGGAAAGGCAGCAACCTCAAATTAAAAGCCACATTACCCATGGAAGTCATCAGTGGATATATTATTGGTATTGAACAAATCCTCAACATTGGTTAATCACGATCATCATAAATGAATGAGGATTTGCTCTTTTTGATGTCCCATAAATTGCACAGTGGATTATTTCATGATTCCCTTTGTGGGTAGATTAACAGCAGAAAGACAACACCTGTATCACCTTTGTGAGAGGGATTGTATGCATGGTAGTTACTCAAGAAATCTTTAGATAAATACTTTTAATTTCAGATGCAGCTCACTGTGAACCCTGCCCAGAAGACCAATTTCCCAAAAAGGACAAGGACCAATGCATTGCCAAGAAGATCCACTTCCTGTCCTTTCAAGAAATCCTGGGATACATTTTAGTTTTTCTTGCTCTATTTCTCTCAGTGATCACATCAGTAGTCCTGGTGATTTTCTACAAACATCATGACACACCGATTGTCAAGGCCAACAACCGAGATCTCACCTACATCCTCCTGGTCTCCCTCCTTCTCTGCTTCCTCTGCTCCTTCCTATTCATTGGTCAACCAGGGAAGATCACCTGTCTCTTCCAACAATCTGCCTTTGCCATTCTCTTTTCCCTTGCAGTTTCTTCTATTTTGGCAAAGACTGTCATGGTGGTTCTGGCCTTCATGGCCACCAAGCCAGGGAACAAGGCAAGGAAACTCTTGGGAAAACCACTGACTAACTCCATTGTCATAGCCTGTCCTCTGGTCCAAGCTGTTATTTGTGTAACCTGGTTGGTAACCTCTCCTCCATTTCACAGCTGGGACTTTCACTCCTTGTTTGGAGAAATCATCTTGGAATGTAAGCAAGGCTCAGCTGTAATGTTTTACATTGTCCTTGCCTACCTAGGTTTTTTGGCCTTCATCAGTTTCACAGTGGCATTTCTAGCTAGGAAATTGCCTGACAGCTTTAATGAAGCCAAGTTCATTACTTTTAGCATGTTGGTCTTTTGCAGTGTTTGGATCTCCTTCCTCCCCACCTACCTGAGCACCAAAGGGAAGTCCATGGTTGCCGTGGAGATCTTCTCCATTTTGGCCTCTGGAGCTGCTCTTTTGACTTGCATCTTTTTCCCCAAATGCTACATTATTCTACTGAGGCCTGACTTGAATTGTAGAGAAAATATAGTAAGGAACAAGAGTTTCTAACTAATTTATGGACTGCCCTCATTTACATTTGTCTGTGAGGCAGGTTTAGAATGTGATAATTTTAAAAAAAATGAGAAGGAGGAGGAACCGGTCTATTAAAGAATTCCTTACCTAGTGCTGCAACTAGTTACACTTTACTTGTGGTCAGCAACTATCATCCAGTCTTTGTAATTTTTTCAAAATGTCCTCAGTGATGTCCAGTGCTCTGATTTGATGGAAAGCTTGTTCATAAAGATGTGTTTATTTTTACGGAGGAAATTTTCTCATTGTTTTCCTTTTAATTCAGTTCATTTTTTAAGTTTATATTTTAAAGTAACACTAACAGCATTAGTGTTTTTAAGCAAATGTGGTTGTTTCCTTAGATGTCTGAGGCTTTATTTATTTTTATTTTTATTGAAAAAGTTTTATTCAAACAAATTTTCCCCCTTTTTACCCCCCGACATATAATATAAATCACATACAAATACTATACCCCCTCCCCCTGTCTTAAAATAAATTTCTCATTCCAATATTGTAACCCCTCACCTCCCAACAATCATAATATAAATTTCTCTTAAAATAACAATATCCCATTAACCCCATCTTCTAAATTAATTAAACATATATAAATCATAATATAAGTTTCTCTTAACGTAACCGTATCCCATTAATCCCATCTTCTAAATTAATTATACATATTATATTTCCCCACCCTCCACCCTAACCCTCCCCCACCTCCCATTCAAACCCACCCCCCTGACTTCCGCTATACACCACTCTAATAATTCCAAACATCCCATATAATATTTGCTCTATTCACATTGTATCCCTTGCCTATCACCCTATCAATCTAAACATTCTTACCTAAAGGCTACATAATACTTCCTGGTCTGGTATCTATTCTGTATATAATCAATCCACTTTGCCCATTCCTGTGCATAATTCTCCTGTTTCTGATCTTTTAAGAAAGCTGACATTTTTGCCATTTCCGCAAACCCCGCCACTTTCTGAATCCATTGGTCAATTGTTGGTAAGAAATCTTTTTTCCAGTGTTGAGCAATCAACAACCTCGCTGCTGTGACCATATACAGAATCAATTTTGTTTCCCCTTTAGTAAAATCCTTAATTATACCCAATAAAAACATTTGCGGGATAAAATGTATTCTTTTCTTAAATACATTTTGCATAACCCACCATATTTTTATCCAAAAAGCTTTAACCTTATTGCAAGTCCACCATACATGAAAAAAAGTAGCATCTAAACACCCGCATCTCCAACATTTAGGTTGAACATTTGGGTACATACATGATAACTTCTTGGGATCTAAATACCATCTGTAAAACATTTTATAAAAATTCTCCCTTAAATTCTGTGACTGCGTAAATTTAACATTCTGAACCCATATTTTTTCCCACGTATCCATCATAACCGGTTCGTCAAGATTCTGAGCCCATTTAATCATACAATCCTTCACCAATTTGCTTTCTGAGTCTCTTTCTAACAATACATTGTATATTCTTTTAACATGTTTTGGACCAGTATCTTTTATCTGCTTGATCAGTTCAGCTTCTTTATCCATAAAGCCGACCCTGCAGTCTTCTTTCCATCTCTTCTGTAACTGTATGTAATGTAACCAATTTAAAGTAATTCCTACGTCCAACAGTTGTTCCATAGTTTTCAACTGCCATTCAACCCCATCAAAAATAAGCACATCTTTATATAAACACCCCCCGAGTGACTTAATATTTGTAATCCACATGATGTCTGCAAGATCCAACCAAAGCGGTATTTTATAATCCCAATTAGGCCGATGCTTCTTCCATATTCTCATCAAGGCACTTCGGAGAACGTGGTTGTTAAACACTTTATCCACCTTATCTTCATAAAACAAATATGCATGCCAACCCAGAACAAGGTCATGACCTTCTATATTCAATAATTCAGCTTTTGTTTTCCCAAACCAATCTGCCACACACGTCAATGCCGCCGCTTCATAATACAGTCGAAGGTTTGGAAGTCTAAGGCCACCTCTTTCACGAGTATCTTGCATAATCTTCATCTTTACTCTCGGTTTTTTCTCCTTCCAAACAAATTTGTTTAATGTTGCTTGCCATTCTGACAAAATTTTATCTGATTTAAGCACCGGTATCATCTGAAATAAGAAAATAAATCTAGGTAGAATATTCATTTTAATTGCTGAAATCCTTCCAAGCAAAGATAGTTGTAGCTTTTTCCAAACTTGAACATCCTTCTGTATCTTTTGCCACAACACTTCATAGTTATTTGAAAAAAGTTTTGTATTTACTTCTGCAATTTGTATTCCTAAATATTTGACTTTAGAAACGATTTCGAACCCTGCCAGACTTACAAGTCTCTTTCTCTGAATCTCTGGCATATTTTTAACCATCATTTTCGTTTTATTTTGATTCAGTTTAAACCCAGACACCATGCCAAATTCTACAATGATATTTTTCATCTGGATTATTGAGTTCAAAGAATGTGAAAGAGTAACAACCAGATCATCAGCAAATGCCCTAGTTCTGTATTCCTTTTGCCTAATAATTATACCACTTAAAGAATTTGAGTCGCGAATTGTATTCAACAAGACTTCCAGAGTTAAAATAAATAACAATGGAGATAATGGGCATCCTTGTCTTGTACCTTTTTGTATCTCAAAAGTTGTAGACAAATTTCCGTTGATAATAAGTTGTGCGTTTTGTTGCTGATAAATTGCTCCAATCGCTTGTCGAAATCGTGGTCCCATATCCATCTTTTCCAACGTCTTGGTTAGAAAATTCCAGTTCACACGATCGAAGGCTTTCTCCGCATCCAAAAACTGCACTGCAGAGACCTGTTTATTCTCTGCACTGCAGAGACCTGTTTATTCTTATCAAGATAGTCAATTAAATCTATAAGTTGCCTTACATTCTCCTTCATATGTCTGCCTTCAATAAATCCTGCTTGGTCATAGTGAATAACCTCTTGGATAACTGGCATCAATCTGTTGGCAAGTACTTTAGCATATATTTTATAATCTGTATTTAGAAGAGATATCGGTCTGTAATCCTCTGGTTTCTTAGGGCCGTCTTTATCTTTAGGTATCAATGATATAAAATCTGCTTTCCATGAGAGAGGTATTTTACCTCCTTGCTGAATATTGGAAAATAATTCTGTAAGATATTCAATCATTTCCAATTGTAAAGTTTTATAGTAGATTGCAGTCAAACCATTAGTCCCTGGAGCCTTGGCTAATTTAAGTTGGTTTATAGCTAAAATAATCTCATCTGCAGTTATCAAACGTTCCAAATTTGCCTTTTGAAGCACAGATATTTTAGTAACCCTTTTTCCTTCCAGAAAGTCCTCTATTGAGTTATTCTGTATATTGTCCTGTAAATATAACTTGGTGTAATAATCCACAAATGATTTTTTAATCAAATCCTGTTGATATACCATTTTCCCTCCATATTCAATTCTATCAATAATTCTATTATTTGTATTCTTTCTCAAGGTGTAGGCCAACCACCTACCAGGTTTATTAGCGTTGGCAAAAGTATTATGTTTGGCAAATTGTAAGTTAGTTGCTGTTTGTTCTGATATAAGCATTTGGAATTGATCTTTCAACAGCTTTATCGCCATCTGGAGTGTCACATCTTTTGAGTTACTATAAGTAACTGTTCCTTTTTTTAAATTTCATTTTCCAATTCCATCCTCTTTTTCTGTCTGCTTTGTTTATGTTTAAAATTCATATGTATCAGGACCCCACGCATATAAGCTTTACTTGCATCCCATACTATTTCAATAGGAGTACCTTTATTCATATTAAAGCTAAAAAATTCCTTCATGTTTTTTAAGTTCATCAACATTTTTTTCATATCTAAATAAATTTTCATTTACTCTCCATGACCTTCTTAACCTCTTCCCTAATTCAATCTCTAACCACACTGGGCTATGATCAGTTAACGTCCTGGGGAATATCTTAGTTTTCTTAGCTTTAGGAAGTAAATCCGGTGTTAACAAAAAAAAATCAATCCTTGAAAAAGATTTATGCCTATCTGAATAAAATGAAAAGTCCATCTCGCCTGGATGTTGTATCCTCCAAACATCTTTTAGTCCCAAGTCATCTTTTAAATCAAAAAAAACCTGTGGTAATTTAGTGGTAACCTTAGTCATTGTTCTCTTGTCTATCCTTGGAGAGATGACTCCATTCCAATCTCCCATAATTAAAATACTCTTAAAGTTCCAGTCCAAAATTTTTGAGTGAAGGATCCTATAAAAGCTTTCTTGTTGCTGATTAGGTGCATATATTCCTACCACCAAAATAGAGCAAAAATCTGTATCAAGTTCAATTGCTATATATCTGCCACTATCATCCGCCTCTATAATTTTAGCTGAAAATCTTTTATTTATATATATCACCACTCCATTTTTCTTTACCAAACTAGAGGCTGCATAAAGTGTTCCCAATCTTGGATTCATTAAGTGCTTCTGATCTTGCAGCCTAATATGAGTTTCTTGAAGGCAGACCACATCATTATTAAATTGCTTCAAATAATAAAATATTTTTTCCTTTTTTGTGGAGAGTTCAATCCATTCACATTCCAGGATAATAGTTTAAGCATCTTTTGGCCTAGTCTGAAACATTGAGAGCATTTGCTGAAGATCTCTCTCCACCAGACTAGTCTTCGGCTCTGCTCCTCCCACATCTTCAGTTTCCTTCTTGCCTTTACCTTTGTTCTTCTTGGTACCTTGTTGTTGGGGTTGCCCCTGCCTCTGAGACTCCTGCATTTGTCTAGTCGTAGATCTAGTAACACGTTGTTCCACTGGCTCAAGTAATGGCATTTCACTAAGTGTCTTAGATGGTTCTTCCACAGAGGAGCTTAGAAGAAATCGAGAAGAATCCACTTGAGATCCGCTTGCAGCACCCTGGGCTTCCCTCTCTTTTTGCGTCTGCTTTATCTGTTCTTCTGTCTCTTTCTCAAACAGCCTCTGCTCTAAGGCATCCAGATCTGCTGGTGTTGGTGTAGATGTACGTGGGGGCGTTGCACTTGCCTTCAATATTCCATCATAAAAATCTCTTGCCTTGTCTATAGTGTTCAGGCGATACCTCACCCCGTCATATCTAAATATAACACCCATTGGGGCATCCCACCTAAACGGTATCTCTCTTTTCTTCAGCTCAGCTACCAAAAATCCAAAATCCCTTCTAAGCTTTAACACCGCCGGAGGTAACTCCTTAAAAACACTGATCAGATGTCCATCTACACGAATAGAGGAATAATAAGACTTCTGCACAATATCGTTTCTAAAATTTCTCTCAGTAAAATATATCACAACATCTCTCGGTAATTGCCTTTGTAATGCTATACGTGAATTTACTCTGTAGGTTTTATCAATTTTAGCATAAATTTCTCCAGGATCCACTTTTAATAATATAGCCAGAGCATCAGCACAAGCTTTTCTTAAATCTTCTCTAGAATTCTCTCTAAGACCTCTCAGCCTAATGGCATGCTCCATTGACCTAAGTTGTAACATAATAACCTCATTATCTATCTTGCGCATGTTTCCCTCCATTTCCACAAATTTCAGATCCGTTTCCTTTGCTTTGACTTCCACATCTACAGCCAATGGGTGAATTTTAGTATCAACCTTAATGATAACTTCAGACAGGCTCTTAGCCATAGCTTGCATGTTTTTATCCAGTTGATCATGTTTATCCTGAACCACTCTTTTGAGTTCTTTACTTTCATTAGCTATGAAATTCATCAATTCTTTAAAGTCCTGGGTAGTTACTGCACCAGCCTGTTCCGTTGCCATGTTTTAAACTTCCCAAGAAAAATACTCTTCAGAATATCCAAATAAATCAATAAATCAAATAGTATGTTTGGCTTTATGACTTGCTCCCCCTTTCCGCCTCCAGCTGTCCGCTATCAGCCAAGGGTTAAGCAGAGACCAAAATCCACAATTCAGTAAATAGACAAAGCAACTAACTTTCGTTTCATTTCATCTAGTAATTAACGCCATCTTGAATCCTTTGTTCTAAGAGCTGTGTCGTAAATCAGTTCACAGACTTTAATTACTTGCGTTTAGTTTCCTTTGAAGTACGAACGCTTGGAGTGTAGTCCTTCTTGATGGATTGCCTGGAGCGTATTTTAAGGAGTTGTTTACGGGTGTCTTGCTTCGCTAAATCCTTAGCGAAGGGGTCCGGCAGCCTGGAACTAAAGCCGCTGAGAGGGGGGGCTCTCCTTGTCTGCCCTCCAGAGGTTATAAAAACCTTCTGGAGAGCTACGCAAGTGGCTCAACCCGACAGCGTAAGTTCTCCCATAAATTCCTGAGGATTTATGAGTATCTTCACATCCAACCTTCATGTACTAGGGCAAAACCTTGATGGCACAGTTTGGTCAATCAGTGGTTCTACAACTGAATATTATCAGCATATGAATAATACTTGACATCAAACTGAAAAGGCTTTCCAGATGCACCCTGAAAGTCAATGGATTTGGCTCAATCTCTCTCCTGCAACCAACACTGAATGGAACCACCTTCCAATGAAGGGGAGACTCACAAAACGCAATATACACATTCTTTGCTATCCCAGTTTCCAATTTCATCTCCTGACATTTGGTTATTTAAAACCTGGTTATTCTGTCCAAGCACTGTCATGACTGCTCACAGTTACAAGGGTACAACTGGTAGTTGTATGCCACCAAACCCCATTACTCTCATACTAGCTGACCAGCTATGGCCCAGGCCAAATTCCATCTTATTTTCAGGGGGTCAGTTTCATAGAGGCCAAATTCACAACTTCACTATCACTCCTCCAGCTGCTCTGTGCATTACAAGAAACACAAACATGTTTTTCCATTCTGATGTATGAGAAGCTATTGCTACATGGGTAGAACAATTGCTTTCCCTTGCAATTATCATAAGCACAGTAATTCTTCATGTATCCCCTGTGGATTTCTAGACATAAAAACCTTCCAAGACAAAAATCTGCTTTAAAAATTTTCTCCAAGTTCTTCAAATGGGGGCAGAAGATATCACCTTAACCTGCCTGGCAAAAAGCTAATTCCTGAGATTCAGGAGACTTGAATGCCTTTGTTTTCTCCATGGTCACAGCCCAAACACAGGTAAGAGGAAGCATGGTTGATATGAATTTGTCCTGGTGCCATCCAGGTGGCACAGGTGGTGTCTGATCTTCTAAAGTTCCAATGAGATTTCAGGAGCAACCTTCAGATCAGTTTCTGCACAAAGTTTGTTTTCTGTTCTAGGAGGGAAGAAGAAAAGAAAGATTGGGCAGGAGTCATGCTACCCCTGATGACCTTCTGGCTCCTATCTCCAACTTCTCTGAAAAGGGTGCAAACCATATGTGTGTGAAGAATGACTGGGCAGGAGTCATGCTACTACTGATGCTGATGCTCTTCTGGCTCCTGGCTCCAACTACAGCGAAGAGGTTGCAAACCATATGTTTGTTCAAGGATTATATCGACTTAGATGAAAGCTCCTATAGGCCTGGTGATCTCATTATTGCTGGGAATTTGCCTTTGGGAATCATTGTAAAGTCTCCAGTCTTAGACTTTAAGACAGTGAATCTTGTTTTAGATATTATGTAAGTTTCAGCTGGAGGGGAAACATGCAGATAAATTGTTTCTTTGCTTTAAATTCAGAGACTTTTTTCAAAAATACTAGTATTTGTACTGTCCTGTTATAGTACACATTCTGTGCTTCCCTCAGTAAATTGTCAAGCTATTCAAAAGGCTGGAAATCTCAATCTCTTCCGCAGGAAGACGATAAACAACAAAAATAAAAAGGGAAGCTGTGCTGGCCTACTGAAGAAGTCAAATTATAATATTAATCTGAGCAGTAACTTCTGGTAGAAAATTGAAATAAAAGTTCAATTTGTTACAAAAGCTCCTCTTGGCATTGGAATCAGCATTGATGATGAATAATGACCTTCAGTAAATCTCTGAGGTGACTCCCGCTGTAGTCCTGTGCTCAGCAATCTTTACCCCACCTGAAGAAGCTGCTCCAAGAGAGACCTTGGATAATAATAATGAAAGGAGAGAAGTTGGAAAAGATTGCAGCCACTGTGGCAAAGGAAATAGGGCAGGGATAAGAGATAATAAAAAGCAGACCATGATATCTATGGAAAGGCTTATCTCCTTTCTCACAAAGTCATCCAAGCTTAGTAAAGGGAAATGGTTTGAAAAAAACAAAAAACCAATAAAACTTGGAAGTTTCTGCCCCCAAAAGTTACCCCATACTGTGAAACAAATTCTACAGCCATGCACAAGCTTTTCTGTAATGTTCTCCAATGTTTTTCTTACTACAGAGACATCACCAGTTACTACCAGCAGTTCCTTGCATTGATGTTTGCTGTCTCTGAGGTCAATAAGAATTTTCTTCTGCTCCCCAACATCACCCTTGGCTTCCACATCTATGGCCATTTCCAGAGGGAGATATTTATTTCCTTGAACAGCTTCTCCATTCTCTCCTCACGAGGCCAAGTGGTTCCAGGTTACAAATGTGACCATCCGGACACTCTACTGTCCGTCATTGGTGGTCTCAATGCCAAATTCTCAAGACTGATGGCCTCCATCTTCAGCATTTTTAAGGTTCCACAGGTAAGAGAGCTCCATTGGATACTGTATGGAATAGACAAAGATCACACACAGAAGCCAAAGCTGAAATTAAAAGTAGGAGGGGGGATTGGGGGGGGAGTAGATATAATGAGCTTGTGACTCTTAGATTATTCTTTATTAAAGGGTAGCCATCATTTTAGTGCCATTTATTCTCTGTATCAGGTTGTTAGTGACTTCTCTTGTCTTCTAACATACCACAACCAATAGAAATGGCTAAAAGTGAAGAAGATTAAGTTTGCCAGTCAAAGAGAGTCAGCCTGACTATGAGGGCCATCAACCACACAATGGTCACTATTAAAGTCAGCAGAAAAGTTTTACTTTGTCTTTGAAAAAAGAATCTCACTTTCTCCAGCTCGGTGTTGGCTTTGAGTTCTCTCAGGGAGAGAGAAGAGTTTATCCTTCCTTCTTCCGGATTAATCCCAAAGAATCTCGTCAGTATGTGGGTTTAGTCCAGCTGCTCCTGTATTTCCAGTGGAACTGGGTTGGCCTTCTGGCCCCTGAAGATGACAGAGGAGAACATTTTATTTCAACTCTGACGCCAATGATGAAGGAGAAGGAGATCTGCCTGGCCTTCACTCTAATGCTGAAACTGGATAATTTTCAAATCAGTTTGAGAAAATTTATTCACAATTTCCTTACCTGGTCTAAAACAGAAGTGTTTATTCTGTTTCCAGACTCAACTGTTACTCTCACTGTAATAGAGGCAGTACATTTTTTTGAAAAATACATGAAAGTATCATTAAGGAAAGTTTGTATCTTCACTTCCCATTGGAAACTTGGCATGAAAGAAAGTGAAGGTGTGTTACAATCTATAAAGCCTTTCCATGGGGCCTTGCATTTCAGGGACCACTCTGGGGATGTCTCAGAATTCAGCCACTTCCTCCTCTGTTTAGACCCCTTGAATCCCCAAGGAGACGTCTTTCTCCCTCCATGGTGGGAAAGAGTCTTTGGCTGCAAGATCCATAAAGCAGGAAAGTTCCCCCCAAAGGGGGAAAAACAATGTACAGGAAAGGAGAATGTGCAGAACCTGCCCGAATACACTATTGAAAAGAGAATGACAGGTGAAAGTTACAATATCTTCAATACCGTTTATGCTCTGGCACACGCTTTGCATGCAATGCATGGATTCAAAGTTCGACCAACCATGAGGCAGCTTGGAAAGAGGATCTCAAATGTCCAGTCATGGCAGGTAATTTCTGTGGCTTTTGACGTAGTCTGCAGGCACTTAAATTGGAGGCATATGGATGTCTTCGGTTTAGTTACATTTATTGTCATTGCACTTCGTAAAATGAAATTAAATGCTGTTTTCTGTGTAAGTTATATATTAAAAAAATTAAACAAAACAAACATCCTTCACATTCTATACAAATGAATTGAAAACCCCTGGAATTGTATTAATATTGCACTATACAGTAGAATTCAATATGGTTACTGCTCTGGGATAAAAGCTGTTTTTCAGCCTATTTGTCCTTGTTTTTATTGTTCTGTAACGTCTGCCAGATTGTAATAGTTAAAAAAAAAAGGATGCCCAGGAAGAGATCGATTTCTAAATATGTTTTGAACTTTCTTAAGGCAGCGGGAGCAACCAATGATCTTCTGGGCCATGATTTTAACCTTCAAACATTTAATCAGTTCCTGATTAAATATCTGCATACTCCCATAGCAATTCATCTGAGACCCTGCCCTTATTTTTTAGTTTACCATTTGTTGTGCTACTCAGCTTGCTATGTGAAAACAGCTTCTGATTAATAATGAAGAGAATCTAACCAAGGAAAGAAGCAACCTAGAACTAAGGAGAAATGTCTTAAGGAATGATTTACCTTTAGAAGTCGTGGGTGCCCCATAGCTGGAGTCATTTAAGAAGAGACAGGATAGCCACTTGTCTAAAACTGTAGAGGATCTGTTGCTTGAGCAGGGGTTGGACTAGAGGACCTCCAATGTCCCTTCTAATACTTTTGAAGGGACATAATAATAATAACAACAACAACAACAATAACAACAACCACAACAACTTGACATGGACATGACTTAAGATGGGAACTATCAAGAAAGAAATGGAAGGTTTAATACTAGCCGCTCAAGAACAAGCACTTCCAACCTATGCCATGAAAGCGAAGATGCAAAAATCCACTGACAACCCAAACTGCCGACTTTGCAATGTCGAAACTGTTTCCCATTTAATATGTAAATGCAGCAACATTGTACAAACTGATTACAAAGCTAGACACAACCGAGTTGCTAAATTAATCCACTGGTCATTGTGTAAAAAATATGATTTACCTGTATCCAGAAATGAACATAGAGTGGAAAAAGTTATCAAAAAAGAGAAGGTGAAGATCTTGTGGGACTTTTGAATACAAAATGGATCGTCATTTGGAGCACAACATGCCCAATATCACAGTTATAGAGGGACGAAGTGTACAGTTTATTGATATTACTATTCCCGGAGATGCCAGAGTTGAAGAAAAAGAACTAGAAAAAATAATGAAATATCTCGACCTGGCCATCGAAACTACACGTCTATGAATGAAGCATGTAACAGTGATACCCATTGTCATCGGGGCACTTGGCACCATGAATGGAATAGGTAGAATTAGTGGGAGAAAATAGTAGAGGCAGTAGAATTGGTTTGACTTGCTGTTTTGTTTCTGTAAGAATTCCTTTGCTAAGAATTGGAATTGCCTCTGCCTTTTGCTTTTACCAGTGATCTAACTCCTGTTATCTTATGGCTTTTTTTTTATTATTATAACTCGGTGCCTGATCTGTATCTGAAACAAGAAGAGGGATATGTCATGGTTTGGCAGGGTTTCATTGGGCAAACACCTGTGTTGCTAAGCACCCAGTCCTCCTGTTCCTTGCTGAACAGCCAATGCAGGGCTACAAGGAAGGCATGGACCAGGGGTCCAGAATTGGGTACTACGCTGATGTTTCTGAAGGTATAAAAGGACACCATCCTTTCTCCATGGGGTGGCCTTCCTTACATGAATATTGTCTGTCTATTCATGGAATGGTTTACCCAGCTGTTCTTTGTACCAATAAAAGCTGTTTCTTTTCCAAGCCTCTTCTTGTGTCTCTCTCTTTGGCATTCTGTTGACTCAAGTATATTTTGGGACCTCACATTATGATTCTCTATGACAAGATTTAAAGTGGTCCTAATGGTTTCCTGGTCTGAACATCATCAGAATTTCCTGCATCAAAGGTTAAAATGTTGGACCTCTCTGAATAGTGAAGGGACCAACCAGCTCAGATGGTTCCTTCCATGTGTCCCAATAGATCAGCCCTGGTTCCTGCACTCTTCAGCTTTTGACAATGAACTAGGGAAAATCAGTGGAATTTTCTAAGGTTCTCATAGAAATGATTTACTCCTTTCAAACATTCATTTATCAGTTAACAAGACCTTGGGCCAAAGTAACTATTGGAAAGTGATGGAGCCAAATATCAGAAGAGGAAAATCCTAAAATTAAATTTAGACTTTAGAACTAAAATTCTTGTGTTTTGCTGAAATTGGAGTTAGAAACAAAACCCAGTGATAATTGGAAAATGTTTAGTTTCAGAGATAAATATTTGGTGTTACACCTGATTCCACAGATTGCCACCAAGAGATGGAGCTAGCTTCCCAAAAAAAAACCATCTTCTCAAGATGACCATTACATGATGATAGAAGATACAGTGTCTCATTTGTACCTTTAACGCAAATACTCCAATTTCTGAAGGTCTCCTTTCTTTCAGATTCTTCCCTATTTGAGCAACGTGCAGTTTAACAACAGTGCTGGAGATGAAGTCTCCTTCTCACAAGATGGACTGGGATCAGCTCGTTATGATCTTCTCAACTGGGTTCTCTTCCCCAATCGATCTTTTGAACCCATGAAAGTTGGACAAGTAAACCCTGAGGCTCCCCCAGGCCAAGATTTCACCATTGACTCTGATGGAATCATCTGGGCCACAAAGGTAAGCTGCAAGGAAATGTTGTAAGTTCAGGAAAAGTTCTGTTCATTCTCTTCTTGAGATGCAGAACATCTTTCTAAGTTGAAAAATAATCAATCGAGTCAGAAATTGTGACCGTCATTTGGTGACAAATCTGCTTTACAGGTACCATGTTTGAGGTCTGATTTGTGTCATTCCGCAAAGGGCAAGCCTTGGGAACATTGTTTCCTTGAAATTCAGAATGCAATTACAGTAAGCAACAATGATTTTCATGAACAATAGTCACTCATTTGTATCCTTGCAGTTTGTTCTTTAAGAAATGCTCTCATCCCATTACAAGCCTTCTTCTGCAGGCTGAGATTCCAGATCCAATCTCCAACATCCATGGGTGCATCAGGAACGCCCCTGGCCTGATTCCCTGGTTCTTGATTTCTGATAGACGGTGGCAATATATTTCTTTAGAAGAGATTTTGAACAGAGAAGTGGGAATAAGGAAGGAAAATGGGAATGAGGAAAAGAATGGATGTAGCAGGTTCATTACTTAGGTCATCTTGAGTATTTCTCTTTTCCTTTCAGAAAGTGCCCTTTTTCAGGTGTGGCATGAAGAGATGCCATGCAGGAGAGAGAAGGAGAGTTCCCGAGGGTGAGCCGGGTTGCTGCTACCAATGTGACGTTTGTCCAGAAGGAACTTTTTCTAATCAGACAGGTAGACCAGACTTGAAATGTTAATCTTCCAGGATCAAAGAAGACATTCATTGTCATTTTTAATGAGATTGGCAGGAAATCATATTTTCAGCAGAACCTTTCAGTTTACAGATATAAACTTCCCTGGCCACCTTTCCTGATCCTTAGCAGTTCCTGGCAGGATAGCTTTAGGACAGAGTTTATGAATGTCCAACTAGGATTTCTATTGGTATTCTAACGTCCAATTGAAAAAACCACCTTCCAATCTTTCCTGAGGAAGTTGGAGGGGGTGTTCCAAACTTTACTTTTTATTATTCAGAATATGCTCTTTCCGTCAGCACTAACAACTGCTGAGGAAATAGACCTGCCAGGGAAAGAGGACATTCTTCTATCTATATCTCTTTGATAGAGCAGGAGGGAGGGGAAAAAGCCTAATTGAACAGATTTGCAGTACAAAACAGAGTGTCAGGCTGGAAGCCATATTTTACATTGGGTCTTCAAGCCTGTCACATATTCCACTGTGGAAAACTGGGAGGAGGGATTGTATGATGCATGGGAGATATATAGTCAAAATAAGATTATTTCTCATAGAGTCAAGGTCATCTTGCACCTGCACCTGGATGATGTGATTGGGAGGAAACTTCTCTTGGGACAGTGTCTGATCGGACCATGTAATTTAGGACATGTGTATGCTGGGCAGGGACTTGAACATTCACTTGGGTGGGGGAAACCTGGAAACTTTCACATTTGGGTTTTTCCAGATGTGCCTAGAAGACATCTCTAATAAATTGGAACTTTGAGGAAACTCGGGCCTCTGAGTTTTATTTTGTTGGGAATATTACATGGAACCCTGATACAGAAAGGTTAAGGCAAAGATAATATACACACAAACAAAACAGCAGCATTCCTGGATAACAGATCTGTCATTCTTCTCTGTGTTCCATTATAAAATTGAGGAAAAAAACAGGCAGGAACCTTAGACTGAAAGCCATATTACTCATGGAGGTCCACAGTAAATGGATAGCTGGAACTGAACAAAACCTTGTCTCTGGTTAATTACCTCCTTGATCATCATTAATGAAGGATGATTTGCTCTTTTCAATGCCCCATAAATTGCACATGGGTTTTTTCACCACTCCCTTTGTGGGTAGGCCAACATCAGAAAGTCAACACCTGTATCATTTTTGCAGGAGGGATAATGTGTACAGTAGTTGCTCAATAAATCCTTAGACAAAGTGTTTATTTTCAGATGCAGCTCACTGTGAACCCTGTCCAGAAGACCAATATCCAAACAAGGACAAGGACCAATGCATTGCCAAGAAGATCCACTTTCTTGCCTATCAAGACACCCTGGGATACATTTTAATTATTCTTGCTGTCTTTTTCTCTTTGATCACTTCTGCAGTCCTGATGATTTTCTATAAACATCATGACACACCAATTGTGAAGGCCAACAACCGAGATCTCACCTACATCCTCCTAGTCTCCCTCTTTCTCTGCTTCCTTTGCTCCTTTCTTTTCATTGGTCAACCTGGAAAGGTCACCTGTCTCATACAACAAGCTGCCTTTGCCATTCTCTTTTCTCTTGCAGTTTCCTCTGTTTTGGCAAAAACCGTAATGGTGGTTCTGGCCTTCATGGCTACCAAGCCAGGGAACAGGACAAGGAAACTCTTGGGAAAACCACTGACCAACTCCATTGTCATAGCTTGCCCCCTGATCCAAGCAGTTCTTGGCTCCATCTGGCTGGGAACCTCTCCTCCATTTCCCAACTTGGACTTTCACTCCCTATTTGGAGAGACCATCTTGGAATGCAAGGAAGGCTCAGCTTTAATGTTTTACATTGTCCTTGCATATCTAGGGTTTTTGGCTTTCATCAGTTTCACGTTGGCATTTTTAGCTAGGAAACTGCCTGATAGTTTTAATGAGGCCAAGTTCATTACTTTCAGCATGTTGGTCTTTTGCAGTGTATAGATCACTTTCCTCCCCACCTACCTGAGCACCAAAGGGAAATCCATGGTGGCTGTGGAGATCTTCTCCATTCTGGCCTCTGGAGCTGCTCTCTTGGCTTGTATCTTTTTGCCCAAATGCTACATTATTCTGATGAGGCCTGATCTGAATTGTAGAGAAAATTTAGTAAGAAGCAAGACTTTCTAACTAATGCAAGAATTGGCCTCATTTATGTTTTTGAGGCATATTTAGAATGTGATAAAATTTCTAAAATATGATGACATGAAGGATGGATTTTTCCATTAAAAAGTTTCAATCAAGTTCTGTAACTAATTAAAATATACTTGTGGTCAACAACAAGCACACAGCCTTTTTTATTGTATACTTTCTTATTTTATCTGGCCTCCAGCAAACCTCTTCCTTGTTGTTTAACAATAAAGAAATCTCAAAAAGGAGCAATAGGCTGTGACTAAAAAGGAGCTTTTTAAAGCTAATAAATATAATCCCAGAAAGTGATTCAGTAATGAAAGGTGTGACTTAGTATCCATTTGAAAAAGAAATTCAAAAATGGGTGATTTTTCAACAATGAACTGTGTTGCTCTCTGACTGCTTCAAAGCACACTCCTGAGGCTTCCTGCAGATCTCTGCTGTATGGAGGGTCATGTGAGGTGATTGTAGGACTCTCCCTAACTCAGGAGAGTCATAATAAAATAAAAGAATGTCTGTTCCTGTTGTTAGCAAATTGAAAATGCCATAAATTGGAAAAATTCCCTTCAGGGAACCTCCCTCATCTAATCATACAATACAATACAATACAATACAATACAATACAATACAATACAATACAATACAATACAATACAATACAATACAATACAATACAATACAATAATACAATACAATACAATACAATACAATACAATACAATACAATACAATACAATAGCAGAGTTGGAAGGGACCTTGGAGGTCTTCTAGTCCAACCCCCTGCCTAGGCAGGAGCTCTATGCCATTTCAGACAAATGGCTACCCAACCTCTTCTTAAAGACTTGTAGTGTTGGGGCATTCACAACTTCTAGAGGCAAGTTGTTCCACTGATTAATTGTTCTAACTGTCAGGAAATTTCTCCTCAGTTCTAAGTTGCTTCTCTCCTTGATTAGTTTCCACCCATTGCTTCTTGTTCTACCCTCAGGTGCCTTGGTGAATAGTTTGACTCCCTCTTCTTTGTGGCAAGCCCTGAGATATTGGAACACTGCTATCATGTCACCCCTAGTCCTTCTAAACTAGACATACCCAGTTCTTGCAACCGTTCTTCATATGTTTTAATCTCTAGTTCCCTAATCCTCTTTGTTGCTCTTCTCTGCACTCATTCTAGAGTCTCTGCATCTTTTCTACATCATGGTGACCAAAACTGAATGCAGTATTCCAAGTGTGGCCTTACCAAGGCACTATACAGTGGCATTAACACTTCACGTGATCTAGATTCTATCCCTCTGTTTATGCAGCCTAGAACTGTGTTGGCTTTTTTGGCAGCTGCTGCACACTGCTGGCTCATATTTAAATGGTTGTCCACTAGGACTCCAATAAGATCCCTAGTCATCAATCAGCCATCTTCACTGGAAGTCCTGCTTTCCTAATGCAATCTGCACAGCTCTGCAGAATGCTCAGAAGCCCTGGAGGTCTTAAAAAGATAAATGCACAAAGGGTGATGGGGGTGGGGAAGAGGTTCAACCCTTGTGGAAACTTGGAGACTGGGTAAAAGTCCTGTAGGTACCTAATATGTGGGGGGAAAGGCCCAGCAGACAAAGCAAGATAATAAGATATGAGGGGTTCCATGGGGGACAGGAAGCAGAGGATAGAGTGACTTGGGGTGGGGGAGGCCTTGGGAGGCTTGAAAATCTTATTTTTCTCTTTATTTATTTTCAGTCCTGCCACTTCTACATATAATTCTATTTTTTTTAATTAAATTAGGCCCTCTTCCTTGTGAATCCTCCAAAATAAAAACTAAGTCATCTGCAAATGCCTGTAGTTTATACTTTCCCTTTTTTATTTCCATACTTTTTATCTCTGTTGATGCTTCTCAAGTGTCTGGAGCTGTTTGCATTTGTCATATAGTTGTCAACAACAGTGATTTTGGTCTGCAGGATAGATACTTGGCAAGGGCTACGGCAATTTAAAAAAAGCTAAGAGCAAAGCACCTCCTCTCTAGCAGCCAACACCCAGAAAACCATGGATTAGCACCAGACAAACAAACAGAAAACAATATCCTAATCAAGGAACTACCAAGGGGGAAAAATCATACCCCCATCAACATTGACAAGTAAGCTACTGGATATAAACAGGGAGCAATCCCCACACTCATTAACATTTGAAATGTCTGCAAGTAAACAACCAAGCTCCATAAATACATAGAGGACAGAGTGAAAATTATATTTATTTATTTATTAAATTTATATGCCACTCTCTCACTCTACCAAGAAAATGGGTGGCTACAATTAGAATCCTAAACATAAAATATTAAAACATTGAATATTGAGACAGGGAGCAAAATTGATACAATGGCACCTTCTTCTTTGTCAATCCACCAGCCACCTCCCACATAGGACACCAGTCTAACTGCCTAAGACAGTTTTTAATAACCTTCTTGAAGTCCAGAAGGGAAGGGATAGGCAGATATAAACATAGGAACAGTTGGACTAAAGCCACATACTGAGAAAAATTAGAATGTGATAATTTAAAAAAAAGTTGACAAAAAGGAGGAACTTGTCCATTAAAGAATTCCTTCTCAAGTCCTGCAACTGGTTACAATTTACCTGTGGTCTGCAACTATCATCCATTCTTTGTTTATCATGCTTCCAAAGTGACTTCATTGATGTTCATTGCCCTGATTTGATGGAAATCCTGTTCTTAAAGAAGTGCTTATTATTACAAAGAGGAAAGTTTCTCATTTTATTCCTTTTAATTTAATTTATTTATTTATTAAGTTAGTATTTTTAAGGGATGGGTTCAGTATTAGTATTTTTAAGCAAAGATTGTTGTTTCCTTAGATATCTGAGGCTTTATAGAATTGCCTACCACTATTCTATTATTTTTGAAATGGTAGAGTTTAGATCCCCCTCACATCCAGATCTGCTATAATTCCTTGTCAATGTCAGGCAGAATTTTCCGGAGATGGATGAGCAAAGTATGTTGTACTGTAGGCAGTATGTTATCATCTCTTGTGACATTTCATCTCTTTGGTTTTTTGGTAATCCATCTACGAGATCTGCCTGGATAGATAGTCCCCAGAGGAATAATTCAACCCATTCCCGTTTTCACAAACTAATTCTTAAATGAGTATCTGTTTTTAGCAAGATCATCCAGGGTATGACTGTAATCCCAGTTTCCTAACTAAGGTCAAGAGGCATCTGTCAATCACCCAGTCTTGGGAAATTTCTTTTTCAAAAGATGATAACCAGCACCTTGAATGGTGTCTTGGAAGAACCTGGGAGCCACTGCAGCTCATGGAACAGAAGTCTGTCCTGGGTGAACCTACAATTGTCCAATATTGTCATTCTGGACCAGCTGCAGCTTTCAAGGAGCCTTCAAGGGTAGCCCCAATGCAAGAACATTGCAGTAGTCGAAATGGGAAGTGGCCAAGGTACAACTGACTTTGGGTAGGACAACATTCCTGGGAAGTGCACATTTGGTGTATGGATGATAGCTTCTCCATTTCCATCAGATGGACTCTCATCTGAGAAACAGAAATATAGGAGGAATGTGTGCAAATTGGCCCATAAAATAGTAAACTCAGATTCTCCGGTTTTTTATAAGCTTTAACAAAATGTCTACGGCAATATTACTGATTCATTCTTTTATTAAGAGAAAACCTATTTGTCTAAGTAACATTAGAGGGGTGAGGAAATTACTAGATATTTTGTTCATTATGAATAGGCAGACTTACATCATCTATTGCTTAGGCATATATGATTTTCTCTTCTTTTCTGAAATTGATAAATATGAATTTTCCCTTTTGGAGTTCTTCCCACTATTCTCTGGACAGGATTTGTCCAAATTACATCCTGAACAATAAAAACTGCCATGAGATTTGATTATTGATTTTCGGTCCTGCATTTCATTCACTGTGGCTTTGGGAAGGAAAGGGGGCTAGAAGCATAGGCACACGTTCTTCCAGATACACCCTGAACGTTGGTGGATCTGGTTCAATCTGCCCCTCCAACCAACATTGAATGGATCCACCTTCAGATGAAAGAGAGAAACACATAACAGGATGCACATATTCTCTGTTATTCCAGTTTTTAGTTTCATCCCCTGCCGTGTGGCTACAGATAAACTAATTTTTCTATCCAAACATTGCTCACAGTTACAAGAGTATAACTGATTCTCATGTGCCACCAAACCCCATTAGCACTCAGAATAACTGACCAACTATGGCCCAGGCCAAACTCCAAGTTGCATGCAGGAGGTTTCATGGGGGTCAAATTCACAACTTCAGAATGACTCCATCTGCTCTGTGCATTACAAGAAATACAAACATGTTTTTCCATTCTGCTGTATGAGAATCCATTACTACAAGGGTAGAACAATTTCTTTTCCTTGCAATTATCAGAAGTACAGTAATTCTTAGTATATCCCCTGTGGACTTTTAGATACAAAAACTTCTATAAAAGCTATTAAAAATATCTCCGAGTTCTGCAGATAGGGGGCAGAACGTGTCACCTGCACCTGTCTTGCAAAAATCACTCCCGGGTTTGAAGAGACTCACATGCCTTTGTTCTCTCCATGGTCACAGCCCAAAAACAGGTAAGAGGAAGCATGGTTGATATAAATTTGTCCTGATGCCATCCAGGTGGCACAGGTGGTGTCTGATCAGCTAAAGGTCCGGTGAGATTTCAAGAACAACTTTCAAATCAGTTTCTGCATAAACCTTGATTTCTGTTCTAGGAGGGAAGGAGATAGGAATGACAGGAGTCATGCTACTGTTGATGCTGAAGCTCTTCTGGCTCCAGGCTCCAACTACAGGGAAGAGGCTGCAAACCATTTGTGTATTCAGGAATTATATGAAGTTAAAGAAAAGCTACTATAGACCTGGTGATCTCATTATTGCTGGGAATTTGCCCTTTGGAGACATTTTAAAGTCTCCTATCTCAGACTTTAATACACTGGATCATGTTCTACAGGATACGTAAGTTTTACCTGGATGGGAAACATGCAGATAATTATTCTTTGATTTAAATTCAGAGACTTTTTTCAGATATACTTCTTTTAGTGTTTTGTACTGTCCTGGTGTGGTGCACATTTTGTGCTTTTCTCCATAAAATAGCAAGCTCTTCAAATACGCTGGAATTCTCCATCTCTTTCATCAGGAAGATGATAAACAACAAAAATGAAGGGGAAAGCCATACTGGCCTAATGAAGAGATCAAATTATAATATTAGTCTGAGCAGTAACTTCAGTAACTTGAGCAGTAGAAAATTCAAATAAAATCTCAACACTCTTCAAATATTCAGGAGTTACAAAAATCCCTCTTGGAATTGGAATCAGCATTGCTGATGAGTAATGGCTGTCAGTAAATATATGTGGTGACTCCCATTGTAGTCCTGTGCTCAGCAATCTTTACCCCACCTGAAGAAGCTGCTCCAAGAGAGACCTTAGATAATTATGGTGAAAGTTGGGAAGGATTAGAATCACTGAAGCAAAGGGAATATGGCAGGGTTGATAGAGAGTATAAAACAGTCCATGATACCTATGGAAAAGCTTTTCTCCTTTCTCACAAAGGCATCCAAGTTTAGCCAAGGGAAAATCTTTGAAAAAACCCAAACCCAATAAAATTTGGTAGTTTCTGCCCTCAAACGTCCCCCCAAACATTGAAGCAAATCTACAGCCATGCACAAGCTTCCCTGTAATGTTCCCCAATGTTTTTCTCACTAAAGAATTGGCACCAGTAACTACCAGCAGGTCCTTGCATTGATGTTTGCTGTCTCCGGGGTCAATAAGGATTTTCTTCTGCTCCCCAACATCACCCTTGGCTTCCACATCTATGGCCATTACCAGAGGGAAATGTTTATTTCATTAAACAGCCTCTCCATGCTCTCCACACGAGGCCAAGTGGTTCCAGGTTACAAATGTGACCTACAGGACACTCTGCTGTCTGTCATTGGTGATCTTAGTGCCAAATCCTCAAGACAGATGGCCTCCATCTTCAGCATCTTTAAGGTCCCACAGGTAAGAGAGCTCTGTTGGATACAGTATGGAACAGACAACGTCAAAATCTCTCTCTCTCTCTCTTTCTCTCTCTCTCACCCTCTCTCTCCCTCCCTCTCTCTCCCTCCCTCTCTCTCTCTCCCACACAAACACACGTGTGTGCGTGCGTGCGTGTGTATTCAAGAGCGAGATACAAATGGGAGGGAAACCTATCTAGAGTAGACTAGTGAAGGTAAGGGAATAAGAAATGATGCTAAATTATATCTGGGATGGCAGAAATACCCTCCCAAGGAAACATAAACTGAGTTTTCAAATATACACCAAAAACAATAGAAAAAGAAAAGGACAGAGGAGAAGAGAGTGAAAGGAAGATGGGGGAAAGAAGAAAGTGATAAGTAGAGGAAGATGGAAGGGAGAGAAAGAGAAGGAGAGAGGGTAGGAAGGGGAAGAATAGGAGTAAGAGAAAGGAAAGGGAAGAAGGAAGGGGAAAGAGAGGAGAAAGGAAGAAACTAGAGAAGGTGGGGAGGGAGAAAAGAAAGGGAAAACAAGGTGGTGTTACAAAAGGAGGAAGGGATAAAGCAACCCAAACTGTATATTATAACCTATTAAATGAAATCATAAAAGTAAGAAAATAATGAATGTTAAGAAGAAGAAATATGCGAGACCGCCTCCTGCCCCGTACATCCCTTAGACCGATACGCTCCCACAGAGAGGGCCTTCTCAGGATGCCGTCGGCCGGACAATGCCGACTGGCGACACCCAGGGGAAGAGCCTTCTCTGTGGCGGGGCCAGCCCTCTGGAATGACCTATCCCCTGAATTACATACCATCACCGACCTCCGCCTCTTCCGCCAATGTCTCAAGACATATTTGTTTCAACAAGCTGGCCTAGCCTAACCTCCCATGGGGACTTTTAGGTAGTTTTAAATTGGGTTTTTAAAATTTGGTTTTAGCGCAGGATAGGTTTATTTAATAGTCTTTTAAATTATATTTATTGTATTTTGTATGTTTTTAAATTTCCTGTGCACCGCCCTGGGTCCTCTGTGGAGAAGGGCGGGATACAAATTTAAATAAATAAATAAAATAAATAAATAAAAATCATGGAAATGTATACTTAAAATGGTATGTAAGAAAATAAAAAAATAAAAAAAATATTTGAATAAAAAAAATCACACCAAGAAGCCAAAGATGAAAGTAAAACACAGGGGTTTTTTGGGGTTTTTGGGGTGTGGGGGTATGATATAATGAGGTTGTGACTCTTAGTTTATTCTTCATTAAATGGTAGCCATCATTATAGTGACATTTATTCTCTGTATAAGGTTGTTGGTTTCTTTTCTTGTCTTCTGATGTAACACAACCAATAAAAATGGCTAAAAATGGAAGATTAAGTTTGCCAGTCAAAGAGAGTCAGCCTGACTGCGAGATCCATCAACCACCCAATGGTCCTTCTAAAGCCAACATAAAACCTTTACTTTGTCTTTGAAAAAAGAATCTTTTTTTTCTCCAGCTCGGTGTTGGCTTTGAGTTCTCTCAGGGGGAGAGAGGAGTTTATCCTTCCTTCTTCCGGATTAATCCCAAGGAATTTCATCAGTATGTGGGTTTAGTCCAGCTGCTCCTGTATTTCCAGTGGAACTGGGTTGGGCTTCTGGCTCCTGAAGATGAGAGAGGAGAACGTTTCATCTCAACTCTGACCCCGATGCTCCAGGAGAAGGAGATCTGTGCGGCCTTCACTCTAATGATGAAATCGGATGATACTCAAATCACTCTGAAGAAGTTAATTCTCAATTTCCTTACCTGGTCTAAAATAAAAGTGTTTATTCTATTTGGAGACTATATAGTTACTACCAATTTAATAGGGGCAATAAATCTTTTTGAAGTATTCCAAAAAGTATCCTTAAGGAAAGTTTGTATCTTCACTTCCCATTGGGAACTTGGCATGGACACATCTGAAGAAACATTGCAATATATAATGCCTTTGCATGGGGCCTTGCATTTTAGGGACCACTCTGGGGATGTCTCTGAATTCAGCCGCTTCCTCCTGTCTTTAGACCCCTTGAACCCCCAAGGAGATGTCTTTCTCTCTCTATGGTGGGAATTTGTCTTTGACTGCAAGATCCATAAATCAGGAAAGATCCCTCCAAAGGGGAAAAAACAATGTACAGGAAAGGAGAATGTGCAGAATCTACCCAAGTACACTTTTGAAACAAGAATGAGAGGTGACAGTTACAATATCTACAATGCCATTTATGCTGTGGCACACACTTTACATACAATGTATGGATCCACAGTCCGACTGACTATGATGAGGCTTGGAAAGAGGATCTCAAATGTTCAGCCATGGCAGGTAATTTCTGGGGCTTTTGACTCAGTCCACAGATGTTTAGATCGGAAGCTCCCCATATGAATCTCCTCAGTTCTTGATTAAATGTCTGCACACTCTCATACCAATTCATTTGAGACCCTGGCATTTATTTTATTTTTCCATTTGTTGTGCTACTCAGCTTGCTGTGTGAAAACAATTTCTGATTAATAATGGATTGAAAGAAACCAAAGAGAGAAGCAACCTAAATCTATGGATAATTTTTTTTAAGGAACGGTCTACCTTTAGAAAGAGGTAAAGAAGAGACAGGACAGCCACTTGTCTAAAACTGTAGAGGGTCTTTTTCTTTTGCATGGGGTTGGACTAGTAGACCTCCAGTGTCCTTTCCAATACTGGGATTCTGTTTCTATCACAACCACAGAACAGAGCATGGTTTAAAGTTGTCCTGATGGGTTCCTCAAATTCATCTGAATTTCTTGCATCAAAGACTGAAATGTTGGACCTCTGAATAGTGAAGTGACAATGAGGTCAGATGCCTCCTTCCATATGGCCCTGTACATCAAACTGTTTCCTGCATTCTGTGTCTTTGACAATGAGCTAGAGAAAAACAATGGACTTTTCCATGTGTCAGGCCTGGAAGCCATCTTTTCTGTTGGATCTTCAAGCCTGCCACATTTACGCGGTGGGAGACGGGATAGGTTGGAGGATCATGGCTGCTGGATTCAGTCGGTCACGCGCCCCAACCCCCCTAGCTCCCTTCGCAGGCTAGGTGGTCAAGGATCACAGAGACGGGGCTCTAGGCTGATGTTATGCAACGCCAGGTCCGTGGTTCACAAAGCCCCCCTCATCAATGACCTTGTGTCAGAGGGGGACCCGGACCTGGTGGGTATAACGGAAACCTGGTTGGGCCACGAGGGAGGATTACCCCTCATAAAAATGTGCCCACCGGGCTACCGAGCCTTTCATCAGCCTAGGGCCCTAGGTAGGGATGGGGAGGGTGATTATGGTTAAGGAAGCTCTTGAGCTGAAGGAGACCATGATCCCTCAGACGACCGGGTGTGAGTCCCTCTTCGTGAAGTTGGGCCTGGGGAGGCAGTTGGGTGTGCTAGTTGTATATCTGGCTCCCCGCTATGTAACAGCAGCCCTGCCCGAGCTCCTGGAGGTGGTAGCCGAGACGGTGGTTGAGACCCCCAGACTGTTGGTCATGGGGGATTTTAACCTGCCATCAGTAGGCGAGGCCTCTTGGGTAGCTTGGGAGTTCATGGCCTCCATGACGGCCATGGACCTGACCCAAGTAGTTCTTGGCCCCACTCACAAGGGAGGACACACCCCAGATTTAATCTTCATCTCGGGTCAGTGGAGGAGTGATCTGGGAATAGGGGATTTAGTCATCTCACCCTTGTCATGGACAGATCACGCTCTCCTTCGGCTGGACTTTCCAATCGCCACACCCCACCGCGGGGAGGCAGAACCAGAGATTCCTAGATGGTTCCGCGCCATGTGCCTGATGGACCCAGAAAGGTTCCAGAGGGAGCTTGGGCCAATACCTGTGGCCTTGCCCCGTGACTTGACTGAGTACCTAGTGGCCGCATGGTGTAGTGCGGCCGGGGGGCCTTGGACCGAGTCGCACCCTTGTGGCCTCTCATGCAGCGCCGAATCACCCAGGCTCCTTGGTTCACCGAGGAGCTGAGGGAGATGAAACGCCACAAGAGACGCCTAGGGAGCAGATGGAGATCTTCTCGGTCCGAAGCCGACCGAACAGTAGTAAGAGCCCATATTAGGACTTACTTAGTGGCAATAAGAGTGGCCAAACGTGAGTACTGTGTCACTCTTATTGCATCTGCAGATAACCGCCCTGCCGCCCTGTTTGGGGTGACCCGCTCCCTCCTTCACCAGAGGCCGTGGGAAACCCCTCTACAGGGTCGAGCAGAGGAATTTGGTGAATATCTGCAGGATAAAATCACTCAGATTCGGAACGAGTTGCCCTCCATTGAGAGTGGTCCGGTCGGATTGTCCGAGGCTGTTCTTGAGACACCATCTTGGGAGGAGTTTGACTTTGTTACTACCAAGGATATGGACAGGTTGTCGAGGAGACTCAAGGCCACCACATGTTTATTGGACCCATGTCCCTCCTGGCTTGTACTGGCATCCTGGGAGGTTACACGAGGCTGGCTCCAGGACATCGTGAACGCATCTTTGAGTTAGGGGTACTTGCCTACCGTCTTGAAAGAGGCGGTGGTGACGCCCCTACTCAAGAAGCCTTCCCTGGACCCAGCATTGTTGGAAAATTACCGTCCGATCTCCAACCTTCTCTTTCTAGCAAAGGTTGTAGAGAGTGTGGTGGCTCAACAGTTTCCTCGGCACCTGGAGGAAATTGATTATCTAGACCCGCGCCAGTCCGGCTTCTGACCCGGTCACAGTACCGAGACAGCATTGGTCGCGTTGGTGTATGATCTCTGGAGGGCGCGGGATAGGGGATGGTCCTCTATCCTAGTCCTATTAGACCTCTCAGCGGCTTTTGATACCATAGACCATGGTATCCTATTGCACCGACTGGGGGGGTTGGGGGTGAGAGGCACCGTATTACGGTGGTTCTCATCCTACCTCTCTGGTCAGTCGCAATGCGTGTTGGCAGGGGGCAGAGGTCAGCCTCGAGGCCCCTCTTATTTGGGGTTCCTCAGGGGTCGGTCCTCTCGCCTCTCCTGTTCAACACCTATATGAAGCTGCTGGGCGAGATCATCCGTGATTTGGGGTGGGATACCACCTGTACGCTGATCATACTCAGATGTACATATCCACCACAGACCACCCCAATGATGCCGCCGAGGTGCTGTCCTGGTGTTTGGAGGCCATACTGGTTTGGATCGGTAGTAACAAACTCAAGCTCAACCCATCCAAGATTGAGTGGCTGTGGTTTCCGGCACCCGGGTTCAGCCAGGTAACTCCATCACTGGCCATTGGGGGCAAAATATTGGCCCCCGTGGAGAGGGTGCGGAATTTGGGTGTCCTCCTCGATTCCCGGCTGTCCATGGAGGACCATGTGATGGCCGTGACTAGGGGGGCATTCTATCAGGTACGCTTGATATGCCAATTGCGCCCCTTACTGGACCGGGCTGCCCTCCGCACAGTCACTCAAGCACTCGTGACATCCCGGCTTGACTACTGTAACGCTCTCTACAGTACCCCTTGAGGTGCACTCGAAGGTTACAGTTAGTCCAGAATGCAGCCGCGTGGGTGATCATGGGAGCCTCTAGGCATTCCCACATAACACCTCTCCTGCGCAAGCTGCACTGGCTACCTATGGCTTTTCGGGTGTGCTTCAAGGTGTTGACAACCATCTTCAAAGTGCTCCATGGCTCGGGGCCTAGTTATATGCGAGACTGTCTTCTGCCCCATACATCCCTTCGACCAATCCGCTCCTACAGAGAGGGCCTTCTCAGGGTGCCATCGGCCGGGCAATGCCGGTTGGCGACACCCAGGGGAAGGGCCTTCTCTGTGGCGGGCCCTACCCTCTGGAACGACCTGCCCCCCGAACTGCGCACCATCTCAGACCTCCGCCTCTTCCGCCAGCGTCTTAAAATGCACCTATTCCAACAAGCCGGCCTAGCATATCTTCCCATTCTTGACTGTTTTTAGATAGATTTTAATTTAGGGGGATTTTATTCTATTTTAGCACAGGGTATGGGTTTAATAGTTTTTTTTTAATTGTATTTTTGTATATTTGTATTGTTTTTTTAAATTTCCTCTGCGCCGCCCTGGGTCCTTTTTTAGGAGAAGGTGCGGGGTATAAATTTGAATAAATTAAATTAAATTATACTATTCTGCAAAACTGGGAGGGGGGAATTGTATGGAGCTAGGATAATATATAGTCATAACATTTCTTTCTCAGAAAGTCAAGGAAATCTTGCCCTGCACCTGATGGCTGGAACTGGGAGGCAACTCCAGTTGGGACGATGCTTGAATTGGGACCATCAATCCCCTTCCCAAGCCGTGATGGAAGTGAAATTGGCCACAGAAAGATCATGGCAGCTAAGTGCCTGGCCCAAAGAGCTAGCACCTGAGCAAGCCATGCAACTGGTAAAACCCTATGGGGCAAAGCTATGGGAGTGGCACCACCCTAGGTGATGGTCACTGGGGTAGCATGGATGGAACCACAGATGTGTTAAAGACAGACAGAACAGATCCCAACCCTCAGATGGAGAATGCCAGGCCAGCTGTGCCACAAGCACTCCAGAGAATGGGAATTCCTGCTGCCATTGCACAGCCAATCGCTGGCCAGTCTCCCAGAGCAATTTTGTCAACTCAGCATGGCCAGGTTCAAGCCATTTGAACCGAGCAACCCACATGGACCGTGTCTCAACCTATATTCACCTTCCTCGGCCAGGAACCCCCAGCACCACTGAGCATAGTGTCCCTATATTCAGTGCATGGCAGGTTGCATGGCAGGTTGCCCCACAGCCTCCCATACCAGGCCCTAAATGAAAGCCAACATAGAAATTGGAGTGGCCAGCAGTAGAGCTTCCTGCTCTAGGGTACCTCCTGCGGACCAGATTCCTCCCAAAAGGGCATTTTAACCCAGCCAGAGGTGGGTTCAATACCAATGGACGCCTGCCCCAATCCTGCAGCCTGCACCCATCTATCAACTAGTGCACATCCAGCCACCAGTTCTGGGGCCCCAGCTGGTGCCAATCCAACTGCAGCTGCAGTCCCACAACAAACATCAGCCCACCACAGGCTATAGCCCCTGCAACAGATGGACTGCCTGACTGCTCGCAAGTGCCAAGGGAATACTCTGACCTATTGCAGGTCTTTAGCAAAGAAGACTGCAACTTCCTCCTCCTTTACCATGCAACAGACTGCATGATTGAATTCTCCACATCTTTTCTAGAAAGAGTGCAGAGAAGAGCAATAAAGATGATTAAGGGACTGGAGACTAAAACATATGAAGAACGGTTGCAGGAACTGGATATGTCTAGTTTAATGAAAAGAAGGACCAGGGGAGACACGATAGCAGTCTTCCGATATCTCAGGGTTGCCACAAAGAAGAGGGAGTCAAGCTATTCACCAAGGCACCTGAGGGTAGAACAAGAAGCAATGGGTGGAAAATAAGTAAGGAGAGAAGCAACTTAGAAATGATTCCAACTTAGATTCAGAGTTGATTCCACCTTACTTTCAGAGTTGAATACACCTGATTCCTCAGATTGCCACCAAGAGATGGAACTAGCTTCTCAAATATAAATCCACCTTCTCAAGATGGCCATTATGTGATGATAGAAACCATGATGTCTCATTTGTAGCTTTAGCCCAAATACTCCAATTTCTGAAAGTCTTCTTTCTTTCAGATTCTTCCCTATTTAAGGAATGTGCAGTTCAACAACAGTGCTGGAGTTGAAGTCTCCTTCTCAAAAGATGGACTGGGATCTGCTCGTTATGATCTTCTCAACTGGATTCTCCTCCCAAATCGATCTTTTGTCCCCATGAAGATTGGGCAAGTAAATCCTGTGGCTCCTCCAGGCCAGGATTTCACCATAAACTCTGATGGAATCATCTGGGCCACAAAGGTGAGCTGCAAGGAAAGGCTGTAAGTTAAGGGAAATAGTGATTCTCTTCCTGAGATGCAGAACATCTTCCTAACTTGAAAAATAATAAATTGAGTCAGAAATCATAGCAGTCATTTGGTGAAAGGTCTGCTTTTCATGTAACTCATTTGAGGTGTGATTTGTGTCATTCCACAAAAGGTTAAGTTTGGAAATATCATATGCTTGAAATACAGGATGCAATTTCAGTAAGCTGCAGTGATTTCCATGGACCAGATGTATCCTCATGTTTTTTTTTTAGATAAACTGCAGTACAGTCGCAATCCTTCCTCTGCAAACTGAGATTCCAGTTCCAGTCTCTCATATCCATAAGTGTGTCAGGAATGCACGTTGCTGACTACCTCACGATTGTTCTTGATTTCTGATGGATGGTGGAAATCTATTTCTGCAGAACAGAACCTGAACATAGAAATAAGAATAAGGAAGGAAAATAGAAATGGGGGAAGGAATGGATGTAGCAGGTTCATTGCTTAGGTCATCTCAAGTATTTCTCTTTTCCCTTTCAGAAGGTGCCCTTTGCCAGGTGTGGCATGAAGAGGTGCCATCCAGGAGAGAGGAGAAGAGTTCCAGAGGGCGAGCAGGTTTGCTGCTATCGGTGTGATGCTTGTCCAGAAGGGACCTTTTCTAATCAGACAGGTAGACAAGACTTCAAATATGAATCTTCCAGGTCAAAGAAAACATTCATTAAGTTAGTTTTTTGTTATTTTTGTCTTTTTGTATAAGATGACATTAAAATCTATTTTTCAGTACAGATATGAACTGCCGGTGCCACAGAGGCCCCCGTTCCCAATCCTTAGCAATTCCATGCTGAATAACTTTAGGGCAGAATTTATGAATGTCCAACTAAGATTTCCACTGCTACTCTAATGTCCAATTGAAAAAAAACTGCCTTACAATCTTTCCGGAGGAAGTGGGGCCCAAGCTTTAATTATTCAGAATATGCTTCTTCTGTCAGCACTACCAACCTCTGAGGAAATAAATCTGCCAGGGAATAAGGACATTCATCTATTTATATCAATTTGATAGAGAAAGAATGAGCAGGAAACGTCCGAATGAACAGATTTGAAGTTCAAAGCAGAGGTGTTAAGGCAGGGATAATAAGCAAACAGAGTATTCCTGGATAACAGATATTTTGGTCTTCTGCGGGTTGCTTTATAAAATGGCAGAAAAAATAGGCAGCAACCTCAAACTGAAAGCCTCATTAGTCAGGGAAGTGCACAGTAAATGGATAGCTGGAACTGAATAAATCCTTGTCTCTGGCTAATCTATCCCCAGGATCATCATAAATGAAGGATGATTTTCTCTTTTTGATGTCCCATAAATTGTTCAGTGGGTTCCTTCATCACTCCCTTTGTGGGTAAGTCAACAGCAGAAAGGCAACACTCATATCATTTATGTGAAAGGGATAATGTGCATGGTAGTTGTGCAAGAAATCCTTTAACAAAATCCTTTGATTTCAGATGCAGCTCACTGTGAACCCTGCCCAGAAGACCAATTTCCCAACAGGGACAAGGACCAATGCATTGCCAAGAAGATCCACTTCCTTTCCTATGAAGACACCCTGGGATACATTTTAGTTTTCCTTGCTCTTTTCCTCTCAGTGATCACTTCTGCAGTCCTGGTGATTTTCTATAAACATCATGACACACCGATTGTCAAGGCCAACAACCGAGACCTCACCTACATCCTCCTGGTCTCCCTCCTGTTCTGCTTCCTCTGCTCGTTCCTCTTCATTGGTCAACCAGGAAAAGTCACCTGTCTCATACGACAATCTGCCTTTGCCATTCTTTTTTCCCTGGCAGTTTCCTCTGTGTTAGCAAAGACTGTCATGGTGGTTCTGGCCTTCATGGCCACCAAGCCAGGGAACAAGACAAGGAAACTTTTAGGAAAACCACTGACCAACTCCTTTGTCATAGCCTGTCCCATGGTACAAGGAGTTATTTGTGCCACCTGGCTGGCAGTCTCTCCTCCGTTTCCCAGCTGGGACTTTCACTCCTTGTTTGGAGAGGCTATCTTAGAATGTAAGCAAGGCTTAACTTTCATGTTTTACATTGTCCTCACCTACCTAGGTCTTTTGGCCTTTGCCAGTTTCATGGTGGCCTTCCTAGCTAGGAAATTGCCTGATAGTTTTAATGAAGCTAAGTTTATTACTTTCAGCATGTTGGTCTTTTGCAGTGTTTGGGTCACTTTCCTCCCCACCTACCTGAGCACTAAAGGCAAGTCCATGGTGGCTGTGGAGATCTTCTCCATTTTGGCCTCTGGAGCTGCTCTCTTGGCTTGTATCTTTTTTCCCAAATGCTACATTATTCTGCTGAGGCCAGATCTGAATTGTAGAGAAAATATAGTAAGAAACAAATTATCTTACTAATGCAACAGCTGGACTCATTTATATTTGTCTTTTGAGTCAGGTTTAGAATATAAGATTTTGAAAAAAATGATGATATGAAAGAGAAATGTGTCCATGAAAGAATTGCTTATCAAGTGATGCAACTGGTTACAATATGCCTGCTTTAAGAAACAATCACCCAGATTTTCCTTTATCACCTCTTCAAAGCAACTTTGTGTTGTCCAGGGCCCTGTTTGGATGGAAAGTTATTTATTAAAGATGTGTTTATTATCACAAAAGGAAATTTTCTCATTTTATTATTTTTAATTAAGTTGTTTTTTAATACAGTGTTTTAAAGAGTTTGGGTCGGTATCAGTTTATTTTAAGCATATATGGAACTTTCTGTGTGTGTCTTTTAATTTTCAATATTTTTCTGCTTTATTAAAATACAAAGAAGAGAAGAAAAAAATAGGAAATTAAAGGAAGGAAAAGGAAGGGAAAAAGGGGGTGTGAGAAAAAAGAAAGAAAAGGTGCATTGACTTCCAACACTTCTTAGCACAGTACAAGATAAACACACTCCAATCTTGACTTTTTCCTTTCACACATTAAAATATAACTAGTCATTCCTATAACATCAAATCTTCCTAATCATCAAAATTAAAGTCAAATTTCAATTTTTTCTTCACAAGCACAAATTCCACAAATGATATTGAAATGAAGATATATTTCCTTCTTTTAATAAAATAATCAATTTAATCATTTGTACTTTCTCTTCCTTGCTATGGAAATAAAAATGTTCCCCCTTTTTTTCAGTAAGGTCAAATAATTTGAAAGAATACAATGAATTTTGTAAATAAAAATGGTGACTGTTCACAAAGATTACTAGGTGCAAGCAGTGTTAAGTTATTTTTGATAACATCTTATTTTATTTTATTTATTTTATTTTATCGAGTTTATACCCTGCCCTTCTCCTTGTTAGGACGCAGGGCGGCGCACAGGCATTATTAAAACCACAATAAAAACATATTAAATTATTTAAACCCGTGCTAAAAAAACCATTTAAAACGCTGCCTAATTACAATTTATACATAAAAAGTCAGAAACGGGGGGCTATGCTAGGCGGGCCTGTTGGAATAGAAATGTCTTAAGACGTTGGCGGAAGAGGCGGAGGTCCGAGATAGTACGTAGGTCAGGGGGTAGATCATTCCAGAGGGCCGGGCCCGCCACAGAGAAGGCCCTTCCCCTGGGCATCGCCAACCGGCATTGCCTGGCCAACGGCACCCGGAGAAGGCCCTCTCTGTGGGAGCGGATCGGATGAAGGGATGTATGGGGCAGGAGGCGGTCTCGTATATAGCTAGGCCCCATGAAGCGATTTGAAGATATAGCTAGGCCCCAAGCCATGGAGTGATTTCCCTTTCCTTCAAATGGTCTGTCATGTGAGAGAAAGAAACATAAAAGGAATGTGAGCTAATTGACCCATAAAATAGAGAAGTTGAATTCTAAGCTTTAACAAAATGTCTATGGCATTGTAAGGTAATGTAACTGATGTGTTCTTTGATTAAGAGAATGCTTCTTTATTGATGATAGTAACATTGGATTAGTGGGAAAACAACTGATAGACTGTTAATTATGAATAGATATCATTTTCTCCTCCCTTCTCAAATGTAAAATGTTAGTGCATCCTTTGGTCTTCAAGAGTTCCTCCCACTATTGTCTGGAGTTAATTTATCCAGGGTGGACTCTTAACAAATAACTCTGCTGTGAGGCTTGGTTATTGGTTTTTGGTCCTGCATTTGACTCCACTGTGGTTTTGGGAGGATTAAGCAGTTGCAATACACCACATAAACATCACAGACAATCCTTTTTTAGCAACAAGGATGAAATAGTAACATTGCAATACATCTCACATTGATGGGAATGGGACAATTGGCCACAGTTGTCTCCCCCTGGTCACCCCACTTCAACACCCCCCTTCCATATCCCAATCAACACATCACAGATACCCTTCTCTGGCAGCACCTCCTCATCAGTCCCTCCTTGGTGCTTCTCCCCAGTCACCGATCCTCACCACCCCTCCCATGTTGCTATGCTCCAGGTGCTTTACCACTGTACCATTTGACCTGGGCAATTTGCCACATGGACCTATTATCTATGTGTGTCTCATCTGTTCCCATAGCAAAATTGGCCCAGAAGGTCCTTAACACCATATTGACCTCTTCCTTCTCGTCCACCGCCTCCTGGAATTGGGGCCTCTTCCTCATTTTTTTCACCTCCTTCCAAGTGACAGTTGCTCTCAGCAAAAAAGAATTGGGGCCAGGCAGACTGCAGCCAGGAAGAGCTTCAGTCCACCAGCAAGGCCAGCAAAGGTAGGACATGACTGGGGGACTCAGATGGAGACTGATACAGAGGGCTTCTTAGATCAGAGGCTCTTTCCGGAGAAGGGCCCTCTTGAATGCTCCATGACTTGCCCTGCTTCGGTCTCAGCTCCTTCAGGAAACACTCACTTTGCTTCTTTTCATGCCTTACCGCAGTGGCACCAGCACCAGCAGCAGCCAGGATCAAGAGGCAAGCAGGTCTGAGCATCCCCTCAGAGGTGGGGCTGGACATTGGAGTTCGGATGCTCTGGGAACTCAAGTGTTGGGTGATTGCTGGCCAGGGCCCCAGGCAGCCCATTCTGCTATCCATGATCTGTCCATGTGGCCTGAGAGGTTCAGTGAGACTCCTCCAGTGGATCAGGGCCTGGTGCCAACTCTGGTCCCAACTCCTGACATGAGGGACACCAACACCCACTCTGGCCATGCCCACCAAGATAGCCACAACCTCCCATCACGCCCCTCTCCCCATTTACCCTGATGGCAATAACAATCCTGATCTGGCCCTCATTGAAATGGAGTTTGACACCCCTGCTCTAGCTCATGTTCAGTCAGATTCACCCCTCATGTTCCTTCAGCAGAGCTCTGGATGTCTCTTATTCCTTTTCAGCTCCCTCAGTTGAATAATTGGGCATGTTGGGGACATTGTACCAAGAGAGGCTGCATGCAAGGGATCCCATCCAAGGCCTCAGAAGCTTTCCTATGCCAGGTAGAGGCCAAGGCCTCAGAAGGACCATGCAGCAGAGCCTCAGGTATCATCCCCAGTTCTCTTTAGAACCCCATCAGGTACTAAGAGGGGACTGGTCAAATAGATCCATCCTCCCTGCAGAGAGGGGCAGCATAAAAGAAGTTCAAAGTTATTGAGTCTGGACAGAAGGACGACAGACTCGATGAGGTAATCAAAACAGCGTTTATTGAAGTGGAAAAGCAAACAAGTTAACCACAAACAAATATGGGAGCCGTCAAGCAGAGCAACCAATAGAAACATTGTAAAATCCCACTTCCAGCCCGGCACATCTAAACCAATAGGCAAAAGCCTTTGGCTGTCAGTCATAAGTCAAAAACTTGCGGCCAGTCATAAGTCGAGGATTTAGAACCAGTCACAAGTCAAGGACTTTACAAAAGTCATCCAGCCATGATCTGGCCAGGACAAAGGAGACAAGGATAGCTCCTCCTCAGATCACATTGGAAGTGGCCTGTTTGGAATTGAGCCCAGGAGGAGGATGGCCATGTTGAAATGCCTCTAAGACCTTCCCCGGCGATGGCAAATGGACCTTTCTCAAGAACAGAAGACTGGGGAACCCTACAGCCAACTGTGAAATGCCATCCAGAGGCTCAGACACGGAGGTTGCTGTACAGCAGGAAGGTTGGCACAGTAGCAATGATCCCAACTGGGCCTGTGAATGAATCTTCAAGAAAAAAAATTCTGACCTGGCAATTTGGGGAGCAGCACCCCAAAACACAAAAAAAGACACCCAGATGACCATTCCTACCCTTAGGGTACAGCAATAGAGATCTTGCAAAAAACCCTTTCATGTAATATCCTGAGATATTATTCAAATTCCATTTCTGCCTAGTGTCAATTACCTTCAAGTATTCATATTGTCTGACCAAACTAGGGCATAAGCCAAAATCCATCTTTGGTGCATTGGTCACTTTCACGTAGGTCAACTACACAGCTTCTCCATGACTCCATCTGCTCTGTGAATTACAAGAAGAGACACAAACATGTTTTCCATTCTGTTGCATGAAGAGAAGCTGTTGATAAGGGGATGGAAGAATGGCCTTTCCCTGCAATTATCAGAAGAACAGGCTTTCTTCGTGTATCCCTTGAGGATTTCTAGACACAAAGATCTTACGGGATAAAACTTCCTTTAAATAATATCTCTGAGTTCACCAGCTGGGGGGGGGCAGAAGATGTCACCTTAGCTTGTCTTGCAAAGAGTTCACTCCTGCTTTGAAGAGACTCAGGTGCCTTTGTTTCCTCTATGGTCACAGCCCAAACACAGGTAAGAGGAAGCATGGTAGATATGAATTTGTCCTAATGCCATCCAGGTGGCACAGGTGGTGTCTGATATGCTAAAGTTCCAGTGAGATTTCAAGAACAACCTTGAAATCAGTTTCTGAATAAATCTCGATTTCTGTCCTAGGAAGGAAGGTGATAGGAATGACAGGCAGGAGTCATGCTACTCCTGATGCTGATGCTCTTCTGGCTCCTGGCTCCAACTACAGCGAAGAGGCTGCAAACCATTTGTCTGCTCAGGGGTTATATCAACCTAGATGAAAACCACTACAGGCCTGGTGATCTCATCATTGGTGGGAATTTGCCCTTTGGAACCAATTTAGAGTCTCATGTCCGAGACTTTAATACACTGAATGTTCCTCTACGGAACACGTAAGTTTTAGCTGAAGGAGTAAAATCATTCCTTTGCTTTAAACCCCTTCCTTTTAGTATATACTTCTTCTAGTATATTGAATTGTCCTGGTGTAGTGCACATTTTGTGCTTTTCTCAATAAATTACCAAGCTCTTAAAATAGGCTGGAATTCTCAATCTCTTCATCAGGAAGATGATAAGCAACAGAAATGCAGAAGGAATGGCCCTCTTCACTGACCTAGTGAAAAAGTCAAGTTATAATATTAATCTGACCAGTGAGTTGGGATTGGAAAGTCAAATAAAAACTCAACATTCTTCCAGAGTTCAGGAGTTACAAATATCGCTCTCAGTGTTAGAATCAGCATTGCTCATGCATAATGGCCTTCAGTAAATCTATGAGTTGACCCCACGGTAGTCCTGTGCTCAGCAATGTTTACATCACCTGAAGAAGCTTCTCCAAGAAAGACCTTAAATAATTATAGAGAAAGGGGAGCAGGTGGAAAGGATTACAGCTACTGCAGCAAACTGAATGTGGCAGGGATAATAGAGAGGCTAAAACAATCCATGATATCTATGGAAGCTTTTCTCCTTTCTCACAAAGTCATTCAAGTTTAGCGGAGGGAAAACCTTTGAAAAAAAATCTCCAACCCAATGAAATTTGGGAGTTTCTTCCCAAAAAATTTCCCCCAAACAGTGAAGCAAATTTTACAGCCATGCAATGTTCCCCAATGTTTTTCTCACTACAGATACATCTCCAGTAATTACCAGCAGTTCCTTGCATTGATGTTTGCTGTCTCTGAGGTCAATAAGGATTTTCTTCTGCTCCCCAACATCACCCTTGGCTTCCACATCTATGGCCATTGCCAGAGGGCGATATTTATTTCCTTAAACAGCCTCTCCATGCTCTCCTCACGAGGCCAAATGGTTCCAGGTTACAAATGTGACCTGCAGGACACACTGCTTTCTGTTATTGGTGATCTAAAGGCCAAATTCTCAAGGTTGATGGCCTCCATCTTCAGCATTTTTAAGGTCCCACAGGTTAGACAACTCTCTTGGATACAGTGTGGATTAGACAAAGATCAAAACACACACTGAAGCCATTGATGAAGGTACAAGTAGTTTTCTAAGGGGGGAATATAATGAGCTTCTGATGCTTGATTTATTCTTCATTATAGGGTAGCCATCATTTTAGTGACATTTATCTTTGTATCAAGTTGTTGGTTTCTTCTCTTGTCTTCTGACATATCACAACCAATAAAAATGGCTAAGAAGGGAAGAAGATTAAGTTTTCCAGTCAAAAAGAGTCAGTCAGACTGTGAGGGCCATCAACCACACAATGGTCACTACTTAAGGCCACATAAAACTTTTACTTGGTCTTTGAAAAAAAATAATCTTACTTTCTGCAGCTCGGTGTTGGCTTTGAGTTCTCTCGGGGAGAGAGAAGAGTTTATCCTTCCTTCTTCTGGATCAATCCCAAGGAATCTCCACAGTATGTGGGTTTAGTCCAGCTGCTCCTGTATTTCCAGTGGAACTGGGTTGGGCTGATGGCCCCTGAAGATGAGAGAGGAGAACGTTTCATCTCAACTCTGATGCCAATGCTCCAGGAGAAGGAGATCTGCCTGGCCTTCACTGAAACATTGAAATTGGATGATCTTAAGAATACTGGGACAAAATTATTGAGCATTTTCAAAACTTCTTCCAAAATGGAAGTATTTATCCTGTTTGGAGACTCCAATAGTTTTACCAATGTACAGATATGTGTGTGTTATCATGAAATGCTCACAAAGACATTATTTCAGAAAGTTTGGGTCTTAACGTCCAATTGGAAAGTTAGTATGATGGGATCTCAGAATACATTGGCATACATAAAGCCTTTTCATGGGGTCCTACATTTTAGGGACCACTCTGGGGATATTGCAGATTTCAGCCACTTCCTCCTGTCTTTAGACCCCTTCAACCCAGAAGGAGATGCCTTTCTCACTCTATGGTGGGAAGGTGTCTTTCGCTGCAAGATCCATAAATCAGGAAAGATCCCTCCAAAGGGGGAAAAACAATGTACAGGAAAGGAGAATATTCAGAATCTGCCCAATTACACTTTTGAAACAAGAATGACAGGTGAAAGTTACAATATCTACAATGCCATATATGCTGTGGCACACGCTTTACATGCAATGTATGGGTCCAGAGCCCGAATGACCATGATGAGGCTTGGAAAGAGGATCTCAAATGTCCAGTCATGGCAGGTAATTACTATTGTTTGTTACTCAGTTCACAAATGCTTAGAGAGGAAATTCCACATATGAATTTCTTCAGCTACTGATAAAATGTCCACATGCTCCATATCCATCTATCCCACAGTGTATTAAAACAACAATTATTAAAAGCTGTTAAGAACAATATTTTATTGAAAGACGATAGAGGTGAGAAAAGAGAAGTAAACCAAACCATTGGTCCATATGTTCCAGAGAGGAAAGACCTTTATAAGGTCTTTTCTTGGAGTCCTAGTAGAAAACCATTTAAAATGAGCCAGCAATGCGCAGCAGCTGCCAAAAAAGCCAACACATAAACAAAGGGATAGAATCAAGATCACGGGAAGTGTTAATACCACTTTATAAGGCCTTGGTAAGGCCACACTTGGAATACGGCATCCAGTTTTGGTCACCACAATGTAGAAAAGATGTGGAGACTCTAGAAAGAGTGCAGAGAAGAGCAACAAAGATGATTAGGGGAATGGAGACTAAAACATATGAAGAACGGTTGCAGGAACTCCGTATGACTAGTTTAATAAAAAGAACAACTAGGGGAGACATGATAGCAGTCTTCCAATATCTCAGGGGTTGCCACAAAGAAGAGGGAGTCAAAGTATTCTCCAAGGCACCTGAGGGCAGAACAAGAAGCAATGGGTGGAAATTAATCAAGGAGAGAAGCAACTTAGAACTGAGGAGAAATTTCCTGACAGTTAGAACAATTAATCAGTGGAACAGCTTGTCCCCAGAAGTTGTGAATGCCCCAACACTGCAAGTCTTCAAGAAGATGTTGCATAGCCATTTGTCTGAAATGATATAGCAATCTGGGTGTGTTTGTGCAACACATTTTAGCAGGTCAGTTGAAATCTTAGAGGGCATCTAGGCAGAACAATTTCAGTTTTGCATGGAATGTGTCCTGAATCCAACTTCTAAAAATACACTCAATTCATTTTAAGCTTGTTTTATGTTTTTATGGCTTATTATCATGTGTGACCTTTTGCCCTTTTTGTTCAGTTTACCATTTGTTCCACTATTCAGCTTGCTGTGTGAAAACCATTTCTGGTAAACAATGGATGGAAACTAACCAAAGTGAGATGCAACCCAGAACTAAGGAGAAATTTCGTAACACTGAAAATAATCAGAGGAATGGCTTGCCTTTAGGAGTCATGGATGCCCCATTGCTGGAGGTGGTTAAGAAGAGAAAGGACAGCCATTTCTCTGAAATGTTAGAGGGTCTCCTGCTTGAGTAAAGGTTTTGACTAGAAGACCTCAAAGGTCATTTCCAACTCTGTTATTCCCTGTTTCCATGTCAACCACAGCACACAGGAGGATTCCAAGTGGTCCTAATGGGTTCCTGGTCTGAAATTCATCAGAATTTTCTACATCAAAGGCTAAAATGTTGGACTTCTCTGAATAGTGAAGTAACCAACCAGCTCAGATGCTTCCTTCCACATGGTCCAGTAGATCAGACCTTTTTCCTGCATTCTGCTGCCTTTAAGAATGAGCTAGAGAAAAGCAGTGGAATTTTCTATGGTTCTGATAGAAATAATTTATTCATTTTAAACATTCATTTATCGGCTAACAAGAGCTTGGATCAAAGTGCATGTAGCCAAGTATCACAAGAGGGAAAACTCCATAATTAAATTTGGAATCTGGGACTAAATTTTTTGAATATCTTGTGTTTTGATGAATCTGGAGTTGGAAACCATGCCCAGTAATAAGGGGAAATGCTTGTAGTGTCAGATCCCTAAAACTGATACTGCCATTCAGTTGGGAGGAGGGGGGCCTTGGGGTCAATTTATTAGCAGTGCCTCTGACAATTGATATTTTACAACTGGTTTCCTGGGACCAAAGTGCCTTGAGATTCCTTCACTTTTGGGGGAATGTTTATGATAGCCATGTGGAACGGTTCACTTTAATGTGTAATGGAAGATAGCCATGGGAATGTATGCTTGCTCGGTTTTCAGGGCAGCTGCTAAAGGAACCACCTTCACAGTTTTGTATTGGCTAAAATCTGCATTCTGACTAATGGGAGAGGCCTCTACTCTTTTAATTCTACTTGCCTTACCTAAGGGGATTGAGATGTTGCTTTGAACTTATTATTTTCACTTCTACTTAGTAAAAGCTTCCTTTCAAAAAACTCCCTTTCAAGAGTCTTCACTTTCTTAAGTTAGGAGGAAAGACAACCCCTACAGAGTAATCCTTTAAACATAGTTATCCTTTCAATTGGAATTGGAATTGGAATTCAAATTGGAATTGTAAGTTATCCTTACAATCCTTTCAGAGTTAAATACTATATTTTTTGGATAATAAGATGCATCGTACTATAAGAAGCACCTTAGTTTTTGGGGAGGAAAAATGTCTGCCTACCAGGTATTAATCTGGCTAGTGTCCTGAATCTGGTCAGCTTCAGCACATAGTTTTGTGTGCGTTGGTTTTATCCTGGTTGGGGATAAAAAAACAATATCTATAGCACAGCTGATCGTTAGAGAGAGAAGCAATGAGAAAAGCAAGCAAAGCATGGAAGATCGCTTCACTTGGTAGAGCCTCATTAGGGCTGAAAAAGCTTCGAAAAAGCTACACTCAGAGTATAAGATTTTCAGCCTCTTTTAGGGGGAAAAAGGTGCATTTTATACTCCAAAAAATACGGTAGTTGGTGTTACTCCTGATTTTTCAAATCTCCACCAAGAGAAGACCTCTAGTGTCAGGGTTCCAAGGAACATACCCACAGCAAACAAAACTCCAAGGCAGGCAGATTCCTCAAAGAATAAATTTATTGGATATGTTATATTGGCACAGGCTGTTGAAATCTGACTCTAAAGGTTCCCATGGCTTTCACCTAATTGAAAGTAAAAGTTTTCCCTCAACCCCAAACAATCAGTCACATGATCCAATGAAGATGCAGTCTCATTGCCTGATGACCTCACTCCTCCTTCCTCTGGCCAGGTGAGAGAATGTCCTTGGTTCCCAAGAAAAAGTATTTTATTTTGGCTACAAAACCTCAGCTATCTCTAATCCCCCTCCCTATCCCTCAGCTCCAAGATGGCTGCAGTCAGGTCACCTTCTGGACTGACTTCTAGCTTTTCAGACAAAAAAAACCTTCATCTTCTTAAGATTGTAGTTTCAGAGTTAAATATTTTGTGTTATTCCTGATTTCTCAGATCTCCACCAAGATCACACATCTAGCTTCTCAGACAAAAATAAAAACGTCTTCTGAAGCTGGTCACCATATTCTGATAGAAACTATGATGTCTCATTTGTAGCTCTAGCCCAAATATTCCAGTATCTGAAGGTCTCCTGTCTTTCAGATACTTGCCTATTTGAGTAACGTGCAGTTCAACAACAGTGCTGGAGATGAGGTCTCCTTCTCAGAAGATGGACTGGGATCTGCTCGTTTTGATCTTCTCAACTGGGTTCTCCTCCCCAATCGATCTTTTGTTCCCATAAAAGTTGGGCAAGTGAACCCTGAGGCTCCCCCAGGCCAGGATTTCACCATTAACTCTGATGGAATCATCTGGGCCACAAAGGTGAGCTGCAAGGAAATGCTTTACATTCAGGGAAAGATTCATTCTCTTCCTAAAATACACAACATTTTTCTAACTTGAAAAATAATCAGTTGAGTCAGAAATTATGGCAGTCATTTGATGAAAAATCTCCTTTGCATGTAACACCTTTGAGGTCTAGTTTGTGTCACTCCATGAAGGGTTAGGCTTGGGAATAACTCTGCTTGAAACACAGGATGCAATTACAGCAAGCAACCATGATTGCCATGGAACATTTCTGCTCAGTTGTAGCCTCATAGTTCTTTCTTTTACCAACACAGTAGTTCAGTCACAATCCTTCCTTTGCAGGCTGAGATCCCAGTTCTAAACTCACACATCCATTGGTTTCACACTGGTACGAATACCTCAGGAGCTGTGCCTGATTTCTGATAGATGGTAGCAAACTATTTCTTTAGAAGAGATTTTGAATGTAGATGTCAGAATAAGGCATGGGGAGAAAGAATGAATGCAACAGGTTCATCACTTAAGAATTTCTCCTTCAGACGATCCAAATGCCAGGTTTAGTGAACAGGTTATTCTGAAGATCTTTTGAAGATGGAGATGTCAATGTGGAGATTTAATGATACATGGTCATTGAATTGACCTTCTCAAGTATTTCTCTTTTCCCTTTTAGAAGGTGCCCTTTGCCAGGTGTGGCATGAAGAGGTGCCAGGCAGGAGAGAGGAGGAGAGTTCCAGAGGGAGAGCAGGTTTGCTGCTACCAATGTGACCCTTGTCCAGAAGGGACCATTTCTAATCAGACAGGTAGAGCAGACTTCAAATGTAAATCTTCCAGGATCAAGGAAGACATTTTTATTCTTACTGTTGTCATTTTTTATAAGATTGACATGCACTTTTACTTTTTAGCGGAACTCTTCTGTTTACAGTTCTAACCTGCCCTGGCCCCAGAAGTCACCTTACCTGATCTTCAACAATTCCATGCAGGATAGTTTTAGGGAAGAATTTAGGAATCTCCAACCTGCATTTCCACTCCTACTCTGGCATTCATTTGGGAAAACCAACTTCCAAACTTTTCTGAGGAAGTCCAAGATTTAATTTTTATCATTTAGAGTGTGGTTCTTGAGTGGTAAAGTGGCCTATATGGCCAGTAAACATCCAGCTCCATTCATTGCTGTGACTCTACCCACTCCACGATACAAGGGATTATGGGGTCACACAAACACACAAATCAGAATGTGCTTCTTCTGTCAGCTGTATCAAACTCAGAAGAAACAGACCAACCAGAGAAAAAGAAGATCCATCTATCTATGTTTCCTTGACAGAGTAGGAAGGAGGAAAAAAAAGTCTGAATGAATAGATTTGAAGCACAAAGCAGAGAGGTTAAGGCAGGGACACACAAATAAAACAGCAGATTTGCTGGATAACAGGTCTATTGAACCTTCTGTGGGTTCCATTATAAAGTTGGGGGGAAAGCAGGGAGCAATTCTCAGACTAAAAGCCACATTATTCATGAGGTGCACAGTGAATGTATAGCTGGAAGTGAACAAATGCTGGTCTCTGACTAATCTATCCTCGGGATCATCATAAACAAAAGATGATTTGCTCTTTTCGATGGTCCATAAATTGCTCAGTGGGTTCTTTCATCACCCCCTTTGCAGGAAGGTCAGCAGGAGAGAGGCAACATGTGTATCATCTTCACATGAGAGATATTGTGCATAATAATTGCTCAAGAAATTCTTAGACAAAAGCTTTTGATTTCAGATGCAGCTCACTGTGAACCCTGCCCAGAAGACCAATTTCCTAACAAGGACAAGGACCAATGCATTGCCAAGAAGATCCACTTCCTTGCCTATCAAGACACCCTGGGATACATCTTAGTTTTTCTTGCTATTTTTCTTTCAGTGATCACAACTGCTGTTCTAGTGATTTTCTATAAACATCATGACACACCTATCATCAAGGCCAATAACCGAGACCTCACCTATATACTCCTACTCTCCCTCTTGCTCTGCTTCCTCTGCTCCTTCCTATTCATTGGTCAACCAGGGAAGATCACCTGTCTCTTCCAACAATCTGCCTTTGCCATTCTCTTTTCCCTGGCAGTTTCCTCTGTGTTGGCAAAAACTGTCATGGTGGTTCTGGCTTTCATGGCCACCAAGCCAGGGAATAAGACAAGGAAACTCTTAGGAAAACCACTCACCAACTCGATTGTCATATCCTGTCCCCTGGTCCAAGCCCTTCTTTGTGCCACCTGGCTGGGAACCTCTCCTCCATCTCTTAATTTGGACTTCGACTCCTTGTTTGAAGAGATCATCTTGGAATGTAAGCAAGGCTCAGCTGTAATGTTTTACGGTGTCCTCTCTTACCTAGGTCTTTTGGCCATCATCAGTTTCACAGTGGCATTTCTAGCTAGGAAATTGCCTGATAGTTTTAATGAAGCCAAGTTCATTACTTTCAGCATGTTGGTCTTTTGCAGTGTTTGGATCTCCTTCCTTCCCACCTACCTGAGCACCAAAGGGAAGTCCATGGTGGCTGTGGAGATCTTCTCCATTTTGGCCTCTGGAGCTGCTCTCTTGGCTTGTATCTTTTTCCCCAAATGCTTCATTATTCTGCTGAGGCCCGATCTGAATTGTAGAGAAAATATAGTAAGGAACAAGAATTTCTAACTAATGCAAAGAGTTGCCTCATTTATATTTATCTTTCTGGCATTTTTAGAATGTGATAAGATTTCTTCGTATTGAAAAAGTTTTATTGGTTTTACAGTTTTTCAATAGGGTGGGGTAAGGGATACAGAAATTTTTTTGAGAGCATTCACGTCAAAGTCGTCGGCCCTTCTGGAACTTCAATATAAATCAATAACAAAACATTGTTCATAACACTACAAAGTGAAAACAAGTACATGTTTCTAAGTTCTCAATTCTATGCTGTCAGTCATTTACAAAAATCCAGATACACATGTTATACAATATTACTCAAAAATCAAAGCAAAGTTATTTTTTTGATCTAAGTCTCTTGGCTATTGGGTCTTCTATCTCACCCTCCGGGCCCCCAGCGGGCGGGGCCGTGGCTCCCTCCGTCCCCCCTGAATCTTCCCCCAGGGCAAAGGAGTGTTTTTTAAGAAAGGCTTCCGCCTCAGCAACTGTTTTAATCCTCACTCTTCCTCCTTCCCAGAACACCAGCATCCCTTCGGGTGTCACCCACTTGAACCAGATCCCGTGGTCAAACAACTTTTTGGACAAGAAGGAAAATTTCCTTCTCGATTCTCTAATCTTTCTAGGGATCTGCTTCAAGATGGTAACCTCCTTTTGTTGGTAAATTAACGGACCCTCCCTTTGCACTTTCAGGATTTCCTCTCTGGTCGACCTTCGAAACAAATTTAACATGTATCTCTCTAGGTACTTCATTTATCCTAGCATATGCAGAATTTATTCTATAGGCTAGGTCAATGTCCCCCCTAATCTCATCCTTGGGTTTCTGTAAATAGTCTGCTAAAATTGTGCTCATGAGATCAGGGAGACATTCACCAGATTCCTCAGAAACATTCTGAAATCTCAAAAAATATGTCATCCTTTCCATATCCATCCTAGACACATGCCCATTTATTTCCACAACCTCATTTGTGACATTTTTAATCTCTCCCTTAGCCCTCTCCAGCCCCCCTCCAATTCTTCATTCTTCTGTGTGTTCTCCAGCACTTGCTTCCACGTATCCAATAACTCCTTTTTAAAGTTGATATTTTCTGCCCTCTGAGCCTTGATTTCTTGTACCAAAGTTTGTATAACCGATTCAAGAGAAGCCATCCTTAGTTCTAAGCTTGCCAGTACTGATTCTTGTGCCATGATTAGCTGTAAAAGTTGGTGCCACTAAAATGGCGTTTTTAGGGTGGAGCTGTTAAGGCAGATCAGGAGCCAAAAGTTCAGTTCAAAGTTGTAAAGTTCAGGAACCAAGAGAGAGACAATTTTCCAAATCAATAAGTATAATAACGAAGGCACTCCAGAGAAGAAATCACAAATCCCCAAAAAAATTTTTTTTACTTTAGTAGCCAGAGGAAGTCCAAGTCACAAAGAGACGCTGGAAATTTTCCATAAGTAAAATAGTCATTCAGGGACAAAGAGAAGCCATCTTCCGCCGTCCAAGCTCAAAGCCCAAAGGGGAGAGTGGTTAAAGAAATTGTTTCAGCCAGACCTAGAAACTCTGTTGCAAATCAAGCCGCAAATCACTTTCCCTTGTAGAAACAGTCCGGATTGAAAATATCCGCTTCCTCGCAGCGAGGAGCCATTTTCAAGCGCCGCTTAAATCCGAGGGGGTTTTTTACAAGCAAACACCCCCCTCCAAGTCCTTTCAGCCAGGCTGACAGCAGAAAAAAAAAGTTTTAAATCACTCACTCTCCCCTTCGTAGTCAAAGCCCCAGGCAGCCTTCCGACCCAGGCGATCCTCTCTCTCCATGTTAACGAATGGTGCCGTCTGCCTTTGGCGAAGGGAAATCCCCCCGCAGCATGTCCTCCTTCACCTGAGCCGAAGACAAGGGTCGCTGCCCCACTGCCATGGGGGGAGCAGCCCAGGCAAGCCGGCCCTACGGAAGACCCCCGAAAAAACTGGGCGTCTCGCCCCCGTGGGGGGGGCAGAAAAAGCAACAAAACGGCGAGCGAGCGCTAGGCTCGCCCGTCGCCGCTGGAGCCGGAACCGGAAGTCGATAAGATTTCTAATAAGTGATGACATGAAGGTGGAAGTTGTCCATAAAAGAATTCCTTACGACTTTCTGCAACTACTTAAAATATTGCTATTGTCCGTTTTTTGTTTTTCATGCTTTGAAAGGGTCCTTAGTGAGGTTCAATATGGAAGGAAAACTACCATATTTTTGGAGTATAAGACACACCTTTTTCCCTCAAAAAAGAGGCTGAAAATCTGGGTGCATCTTATACACCAAATACAGCATTTCTTGCCTCCTGAAAATCCGCCCTGTTCATCAAAATGGCCATGCAGAGCCTGTAGAAGGATTTCAGGAAGATCCTAGGGGCTGAGGAGGGCAGAAATGAGCAAGAACTTGTTTGTTTTATGCTCTTCCCCAGCCCGTAGCAGCACTCTATAAGGTTCCTAAAGGTATCGATGCCCTTATTTTGACAAAAAATGAGCCCATTTTGGCAAAAAATGGGCTGTTTTTTTGCTCTTTTGTGGGGGTCTAGAGCACTCTACAAGTCATCTAAGAGTAATCATGCCCTTTTTTGGAGAAAACAATGGGCCGATTTCACAAAAAAACAAGCCATTTTTGGGAGGTTTGTAGAGTGCAAAACCTTTTTTTAATTTTCCTCTTCAAAATCTTGCTGCATCTTATACTCCGGTGTGTCTTATACTCTGAAAAATATGGTTGTTATTAAAATGTGTTTATTCTTTCTGATATTTCTAAGTTTATATGGCAAGGGAAAAAACCCTAAATTAGATACAAGCTACTACAAGATGCTAAAGAAAAAGGGGGATTAGGTTTACCAGACCTGACATTGTATTTTGAGGTATGTTGTCTGGCCTGGTAAAAAAGAGTGGGTGAAACTCCAGTATAAGAGGCTATTCGAATTAAACGGCCACGAATTAAGGCTTAGATGTCACAGTTATTTATGGTATGATAAAGTTAAAGTTAAAGTTTATTTTAGTAATCACTTTGCTAGAATTGCCTTACTAAGAGTTTGGAATAGATATAAAACATGGTTCTATATGCCTCCCCCCCCCCCTCCCCAAGAAGCTTTTAAAGAAAAGAAATGGTAGTGAAGCCAGACTGGTGGACATATGGTAATATATTACCTTTCAACTCTGGTGAAGCTACATTAAAGTTGAGGGAAGGACTTGAATTATCTTTGGTGTTGCTTTACGTATCAGCAACTGAAAGAATGATTTAAATCAGATAAAAAGAGTGTGGGTTTGATTTTGCTAAAAATGAATTGGAAATCCTACTGTGTGGTAGTGATGAGCACATTGTTAGTAAGATTTATAAAATGTTATTGGAATTGAATTTGGAAAGAAAACATGTAAACCATTGTATGATTGAATGGTCAAGGAATTTTGGATATAATGGGATGCTTGAACAATGAGAAAATATGTGTCTAGAAAGGTTTAAAATTTACACTAAACTATAATTTAAAATATTTTTAAGATGATGTATTATTGGTATTTAACACCAGATAAGTTATCCAGAATGAATAAAGGTATTTCAAATCAATGTGGGAAGTATGAAAGCTAAGAAGCAAGTTTTTACCATTTCTGATGGATATCAAATCGATTCAACTCAAACCTCTATTGTCAGAGTACAAACATGTGTACTATGAGATTGGCTGACCCTGCCTTCATGCACCACCACCCCAACACAATACATCTCACAGTGAAAGAAAGAAAATCCCTAACCCAGTGAATCCTGCTAACAAACATCCAGCCCTATGGACAATGTCAACTTATTAAAGGTCACACAGCCATACAAGTCAATCATACTATGTTGTTGTAGAGTTATTTTTCATTCAGGAGTCTGACAGCCCATGAACTTTTGTATTTTGCATTTTATTTTATAACCTAATATAAAAAAACGATAAACTGCAAAAAGTTGTGTTTATTATTCTGTAGAGAATGCCATGGAGGACTTTCAATGTGATAACCCAAACCTTCAATTGGACACGGATGCAAAGCAGCTTGTAAAACAGGGCACCAGCTGCAGCTTCCAACTGCCCTTCAAAGGGAGCCCAATGGAGAGTCCATTGCATGGATCCAAAGGCAAGAGGACCAGGGCAAGAGGGACTGAGGACATGAGGGACTCCTGATTCAGGAAAGCCTCCAACTGACACAATATAATTAGTTATGCAATTGACCACATAGTCACAACTAGAAAGAGTTTTGAATCAAGGAGTGCAGGGAGGCCCCATCCACAAGGAGCAGCCTGGACTCCCCTTCCCACTCTGCCCTGCCTGAGCCCAGCCCCAGAGCTGACCCACATGTCCTGCACCCATGTATATCAGGGCCCTGCAGCCAGGCCACACCCACTTTGCTTCCTTCCTCACCTTGTAGCAGTGATACCAGCAACAGCAGCCCACTCCAGTAGCAGAAGCAGCCAGGATCAGGAGGCAAGCAGGCCTGGGAATTCCCTCAGGGAAGTGAGGCTTGGCAGTAGAGTCCTGGTGCCCTGGGAACTCAAGTGTTGGGTGATTGCTGCCCAGGGCCCCAGGCAGCCCATTCTGCCATCCAGGAACTGCCCAAGTGGCCTGAGTGGGTTGGTGAGAATCCTCCAATGGATCAAGGACTCATGCCCACCCTGGTCCCAACCCCTAACATGAGGGACATCAAACTGGCTATGTACACTCTGGCCATGCCTTCCCAGAGAGCCAAAACCACCCAGTCACACCCTCTGGTTTCCCTGAGGGCAACAACACTCCTGATCTGGCTTTAACAAATTGAGTTTGACACCCCTGTTCTAGCTCAGGTTGAGTAAGATTCATCCCTCATGTCCCTTCAGCAGAGCTCTGGATGTCTCTTGATCCTTTTCAGCTCCATCAATTGAGCATGTTGGGAACATTGGACCAAGAGAGATTGCATGAGAGTGATCCTATCCAAGGCCTCAGTAGGTTTCCTATTCCAAGTAGTGGCCAAGGCTTCATAAGGACCATGCAGCAGAGCCTCGGTATAATCCTCAGTTCCATTTGGAACCCCATCAGTCACTAAGAGGGAACTGGTCAAATAGATCCATCCTCCATGCAGAGAGGGGCAGCCTAAAAGAATCTCAAAATCATCAGCCCATGATCTGGCCAGGACAAAGGGGACAAGGATAGCTCCTTCTCAGATCACATTGGAAGTGGCTTGTTTTGAGTTGAGCTGAGAATGATGGTGGCCATGTTGAAATGCCTCTAAGGCCTCCCCAGGGATGGCAAGTGGACCTCTCTCAAGATCATAAGTTTGGGGAATCCCACAGTCAACCATGAAATGCGCTACTCAAACACAGAGGTTGCTGTGCAGCAGGAAGGCTGGTGAATGAACCTTGAAGAAAAGAATGTCAGACATGGCAATTTAGGGAGTAGCACCCTGTCAGCACATTGTCAGCACATTGTCAGCCACCCTGACAATGGCTACCCTTAGACTACAGCAACAGAAATGTGAAAGTCTTGACTTCGTTTCCAGTTTCTGAAGGCGACGGACGTGCTTTGTCTGCCGCTTGCTGTACCGGTGGGCTCCTTCGGGAGCACAGAAGACCCTGGGGGGGGGGCTTCTGCTGTAGGGACCGCTCGCTGGGAGTCCCCAGCCTGGCGGCGGCTGGTAGCATGCTCCCAGCCTCGCTCTAGGAGCTGGCAAGCAAAAAGTGGGGGCAAACCTTGCCTCTTTGCCAGATGGATCCCGGGAACAGTAAAAAGAATGAGAAGAGTAGCTGAAATGCCGGAGATGGAGGGCGTTCCCTAATCTCCCATCCTGCTGATGAAGGATAAGCGACAAGCCACTGTAAGTTCCAATTCAATCAATTTTGAATGGAGATTGGAGGGGGGAGTTTTCAACCGCCTCTCGGACAAAGCGGCAATAAAGCGATCCCTCTCCATTGAGATGGAGAGAGGAAAGGATTAACTTGCTATTTGAACTAACTATGGAAAAGAATTGTATCGTGTCACATTTGCAACAGCTTTTCACAGAGCTCTTTGAAAAAAGAAAGTAAATGGAACTTTCACTTCTCTTCCTGTCAGAAGGTGGGGCAAGATGGCTTCTCTTTGTTCTCCATTTATAACTCCCCTACATTGCTGAAGCTTTTCCCTCCATAATTACCAATGAAGGATTTGAAACTTTTTATTTCTAACATTTCTCCCAGAGGCTCCCAAGTCTCTCCCAATACGTGGACTCCTGGATGTGGATTGCAAGATCTCTTTTCTTTAAAGTGAACTCTTAAACTCTCTGATACCTCAGACTGTCTCAATCATCCATTTCTCCAGCACCATTTCTTTACCAACTGAGAAATTAGAACTGACACAATGGCTTTTAAAAAGCCACCAATGGGAAAGCCAACTTCTGCCCCATCCTCAGCTGCCTCCAGCCCGACCACACAACCAAAGATTTCTTCACTTTTACAGAAAGAACCTGCTGGAGAGGGCTCGAAGGATCTGTCAGTTATAGAAATGTTTTGGGAAATAATGAAAAATATGAATAATATGAATGAAAATATGAATGAAATGCGGAAAAAATTGACAGATTTAACACTAGAACTAAGGGAAACACAACGAAGCACAATGAAAAATAAACAAAAAATTGTGAGGCTAGAGGAAGGGCGGCTGAGATAGGGGAAGAGGTTAAGAAGATCCAGATGGAGGGTTGGGAACTAGGAACCAATATGACTAAAATTGAATTTGAAAGAATGTCTTTTTTTCTTAGATTCCAGAATATACCAGAGTCAGAAAATGAAGATCTTAAAGATGTTATGAGTACAATATTAGCAGAATACCTTAAAAAAGATAAAGATCAACTCTGGTGGGATATGCACCTGGTTTATAGAATTAATTCAACTTATGCTAGGATGCATAATGTACCAAGAGAAGTTCATGTTAATTTTCTTAGGAGATCCACAAGGGATGAGATATTGAGGGCCCAACGGGATGGAAGCTTAAAGTATCAGGATAAAGAAATAATTGTTTTGAAACAAATTCTGAAAAAAATTAGAGAAATAAGAAGGAAGTGTTCCTTCTTGTCTAAGAAATTATATAAAAAAGGAATCTGGTTCAAGTGGTTATTACCAGAGGGAATGCTGATCTTCTGGGAGGGGAGGCAGAGTAAAAATTAAAACACTAGGTGAGGCGGAGGCATTTATTAAAAAACATTCTCCCCAGCTGGGAGGTGAAGATGGGGGAACGGAGGGAGCGACGGCCCCGCCCAGGGACAGGGAAGAGGAGTCAATTGCGAAAAGACTCAGATCGCAAAAATGATTTTATTTGAAATCCTATTGTAATTGTTGCTACAAGATAAAATGGCAAAGAAAAAGATGATTGAATATATGGACTGTACAATGTAATCTTTTTATATGTTTATCCTTTACTTTTAAATTGTAAATTTATGAGGTTCTGGGAGGGTCACCACCAACGGCAGGGAAGCTACCAAAATGTTATTCTCACCCTGTACCTTTTTCCCTGTATAAATTTTGAAAACCAATAAAATCTTTTTCAAAAAAAAAAAAAGATATTTTCAAGTGGCCAAAAAAGTGCAATTAATATCCTGAGATATTACCTCAAATTATATTTCTGCCTTGTGCCTCTATTCCCAAGTAGCCCTCCTATTATCTGATTTATCGATTATCAAACTAGGGTATAAGCAAAAATCCATTAGGTGTCAAGGGGTCCCTTTCATGTAGGTCACCTAGGCAGCTTCCCTATGACTCCACCTGCTCTGTGCATTACAAGAAGAGACATAATTATGCTTTCCATCCTGTTGTATGAAGAGGTATGAAGAGAAGCTGTTGCCAAGGGGATGGGACAATGGCTTTTCCCTGCAATTATCAGAGCAACAGTTATTCTTCATGTATCCCCTGAGGATCTCTAGACACAAAGATCTTCCAGGATAAAATTTGCTTTAAAAAATATCGCTGAGTTAACCAGAAGGAGAGAATAACATGTCACCTTAGCAAAAAGCTCATTCCTGGATTTGAAGAAACTCGCATGCCTTTGTTTCATCTATGGTCACAGACCAAAGTCAGGTAAGAAGAAGTATAGTTGCTATAAAGTTCTCCTGGTGCCATCCAGGTGGCAAAGTTGGTGTCCGATCTGTGAAAGTTCCAGTGAGATTTCAGGAGCAACCTTCAGATCAGTTTCTGCAGAAAACTTGATTTCTGTTCTAGGAGGGAAGGTGATAAGAATGACCAGGCAGGAGTCATGCTACTCCTGATGCTGATGCTCTTCTGGCTCCTGACTCCAACTACAGAGAAGAGGCTGCAAACCATTTGTATGCTTAAGAATTATATCAAGTTGGATGAAACCCACTATAGTCCTGGTGATCTCATTATTGGAGGGAATTTGCCCTTGGGAGGCACGTTTGTCTCCTTTGTCCGAGACTTTACTACACCGAATGTTCATCAATTGAACACGTAGGTTTCAGCAGAAGCAGAAACACACAGATAAATCATTTCTTTGCTTTAAATTCTGGGACCCCTTCCTTTTAATATATACTTCTTCTAGTATATTGAATTGTGCTGGTGTAGTGAACATTTTGTACTTTTCTCAATAAATTACCAAGCTCTTAAAATAGGCTGGAATTCTCAATCTCTTCATCAGGAAGATGATAAAACAAGAGAAATGCAGAGGGAAGCTGTGCTGGTCTAGTGAAGAAGTCAAATTTTAATATGAACCTGACCAGTGAGTTGGGGTAGGAAAGTCAAATAAAGGCTCAGCACTCTTCAGGGGTTCAGGAGTTACAAATATTCCTCTCAGTGTTGGAATCAGCATTGCTCATGTATAATGGCCTTCAGTAAATCTATGAGGTCACCTCAACTGTAGTCCTGTACTCAGCAATGTTTACAACACCTGAAGAAGCTTCTCCAAGAGAGACATTTAATAATTATGGTGAAAGGGGAGCAGTTGGAAAGGATTTCAGCCATTGTAGAAAAGTGAATATGGCAGGGATGATAGAGAGTATAAAACAGTCCATGAGATCTATGGAAACAATTGTCTCCTTTCTCACAAAGTCATCCAAGTATAGCCAAGGGAAATCCTATAGAAACAAAAACCCCAATCCAAAGAAATTTTGGGGTTTCTGCCCCAAAACTTCCCCCAAAGAGTGAAACAAATTTCAAAGCCATGCACAAGTTTCCCTCTAAAGTTCTTCAATGTTTTTCTCACTACAGAATAATCTCCAGTATCTACCAGCAGCTCCTTACATTGATGTTTGCTGTCTCCGAGGTCAATAAGGATTTTCGTCTGCTCCCCAATATCACTCTTGGCTTCCAGAATTATGGCGATTTCGAGAGGGAGATCAATATCTCCTTGAACAGCCTCTCCATTCTCTCCACACGAGGCCAAGTGGTTCCAGGTTACAAATGTGACCTGCAGGACACACTGCTGTCCATCATTGGTGGTCTCAATGCCAAGTCCTCAAGGCAGATGGCCTCCATCTTCAGCATTTTTAAAGTCCCACAGGTAAGAGAGCTCCATTGGATATAGTATGGAATAGACAAAGATCAAAAACACACACAGGAGCCAAAGATGAAAGTAAAAGTAGGGTTTTTTGGGTGGGGGGATATAATGAACTTGTCAGTCTTAGTTTATTCTTTATTAAAAGGTAGCCTTCATTTTAGTGGCATTCATCCTCTGTATCAGTTTTCTGGTTTCTTGTCTTCTGATGCACAACAACCAATAAAAATGGGCTAAGAGGGGAAGAAGATTACGTTTCCCAGTCAAAGTGAGTCAAGGGCCATCAACCACATAATGGTGAATACTAAAGTCAACATAAAACTTTTACTTTGTCTTTGAAAAAAGAATCTCTTTTTCTCCAGCTCGGTGTTGGCTTTGAGTTCTCTCCAGGAGAGAGAAGAGTTTATCCTTCCTTCTTCCGGATTAATCCCAAGGAATCTCCTCAGTATGTGGGTTTAGTCCAGCTGCTCCTGTATTTCCAGTGGAACTGGGTTGGGCTTGTGGCCCCTGAAGATGACAGAGGAGAACGTTTCATCTCAACTCTGAGGCCAATGCTCCAGGAGAAGGAGATCTGCCTGGTCTTCACTCTAATGATGAAATTGGGAATGTCTGTGGAGAAGGTTCTTGGCAATTTCAGTATATGGCTTAAAAAAATAGAAGTGTTTATTCTCTTTGGAGACTCAGTTACTACCACTTTCAAAGGGGGATTATATGTTTGGGAAACATTTAAAAAAGTATCACTCAGGAAAGTTTGCATCTGCACTTCCCGTTGGAAACTTGGTGTGGACAGACCTGAATACACATTGCGATATCTAAAGTTTTTTCATGGGGTCTTGCATTTTAGGGACCAGTCCAGGGATGTCTCAGAATTCAGGCACTTCCTCTTGTCTTTAGACCCTTTGAACACACAAGTAGATGTCTTTCTTCCTCTTTGGTGGGAACATGTCTTTGGCTGCAAGATCCATAAATCAGGAAAGAGGAAAAAACAATGCACAGGAAAGGAAAATGTGCTCAATCTGCCCAATTACGATATTGAAATGAGAATGACAGGAGAAAGTTACAATATCTACAATGCTGTTTATGCTCTGGCACACGCTTTACATGCAATGCATGGATCCAGAGCTCGACTGACCATGAAGAGGCTTGGAAAGAGGATCTCAAATGTCCAGTCATGGCAGGTAATTTCTGTGGCTTTTGACTCAGTCCGCTTAATTTGGAAGCTCCCCATATGAATTTCTTCAATTCCTGATTTAATGTCTGCATACTTCCATATGAATTCATCTGAGACCCGGCCCTTTTTTTTGGGTTGAGTGTTTGTTGTGCTGCTCAGCTTATTGTGTGAAAACAGCTTCTGATTAATAATGGATGGAAACTAACCAAGGACAGAAGCAACCTAGAACTAAGGAGAAATTTCTTAAGGAACAGTTTACCCTTAGAAGTCATGGGTTCCCAATTGCTGGAGTCAGTTAAGAAGAGATAGGATAGCCACTTATCTAAAAGATTGTTGTTTGAGCAGGGGGATAGACTAGAGGACTTTCAGTGCTCCTTCCAATACTATGATTCTGTTTCTATGACAACCACAATACAAAGCAAGATTCAAAGTGGTCCTAATGAATTCTGGTCTGAAATTCATCAGAATTTCCTGCATGAAAGGCTAAAATGTTGGAAATTTCAGAATGTCAGAATAGTGAAGTGACCAACCAGGTCAGATGCTTCCTTCTACATGGCCCAGTTGATCAAACCTGGTTCCTGCATTCTGCTGCCTTTGACAATGAGCCAGAGAAAATCAGTGGAATTTTCCATGGTTCTGATAGAAATTATTTATTCAGTTCAAACATTCATTTATCAGTTAATATGATCATAGGACAAAGTAACTATTGGAAAGTGCATGTGATCAAGTATCACAAGGAAAATCCTAAAATTAAATTTAGAGTGTGGAATTGAAATTCTTGGGTGTTTGTGAAATTGGAGTTGAAAGCCATGCCCAGTGATAAAGGAAAAAGTTTAGTTTCAGTTAAATACACGTTATTTCTCAGATGGTCACCAAGAGTTGGTCATTATGTGATGATAGAAGCCACGATGTCTCATTTGTAGCTCTAGCCCAAATACTCCAATTTCTGAAAGTCTTCTTTCTTTCAGATTCTTCCCTATTTGAGGAATGTGCAGTTCAACAACAGTGCTGGAAATGAAGTCTCCTTCTCAGAAGATGGACTGAGATCTGCTCGTTATGATATTCTCAACTGGATTCTCCTCCCCAATCAATCTTTTATCCCAATAAAAGTTGGACAAGTAAATCCTGAGGCTTCCCCAGGCCAGGATTTCACCATTAACTCTGATGGAATCATCTGGGCCACGGAGGTGAGCTACAAGGAAATGTTGTAAGTTCAGGGGAAAATGCATTATCTTCCTGAGATGCAGAATATCTTCCTAACTTGAAAAATAATCGAGTCAGAAATTATGGCAGTTATTTGGTGAAGAATCTGTTTTGCATGTAACATATTTGAGGTCCGGTTTGTGTCATTCCATAAAGGGTTAGGCTTGGGAATGACCTCTGCTTGAAATGCAGGATGCAAGTACAGCAGCAACAGTGATCTCCATGGACTATTAATGTTCAGTTGTATCATTATGGTTCTTTCTTTTAAAAATGCTGTGGTTCAGTCACAAGCCTTCAGTCACAAGCAGGATAAAGCCCCTGTTCCAATCTCCAGCATCTATTGATGTCTCAGGAATGCCAGTGGCCTGAATCCCTCAGCAGCTCTTCCATATTTCTGATAAGACGGTGGCAATGTATCTCTTTAGAAGAGAATCTGGACATAGAAGTAGGAATGGGGAAAAGAATGAATGCAGCAGGTTCATTCCTTAAGTCATTTCAAGTATTTCTCTTTCAGACAATCCCCATTGCCAGGTGTGGCAGGAAGAGGTGCCATGCAGGAGAGAGGAGAAGAGTTCCAGAGGGAGAGCAGGTTTGCTGCTATCAGTGTGATGCTTGTCCAGAAGGGACCATTTCTAATCAGACAGGTAGAGCAGACTTCAAATCTAAATCTTCAGGTCTCAAGAAAGACATTCATTAAATCAATGTATTTTTATTATTGTGTCATTTTTGTTAAAACTGAGATGCACTCATACTTTTCTATTGATCTAAACTGCCCTGGCCACAGAGGCCACTTTTCCTGATACTCAGAAAGGATAGTTTTGGGGTTCAATTTATCAATCCCCAATTTCCATTTCTGCTTTTACAGCTGTGTGAAAAAGTCCTGCACGCTTTCAGTTTTAAGCGGTATTTACATTCTTAATCAACTTTTCACTCATAGAAACCATGCAAAATTAGTACTTGGATGAAAATTGTTGTAGTCGGATTGAGATGCATAATTTTTATTAATATAACCAAAGTCTTTTTAAGGTTGTGAGTGTGTTTATGTGCTAAAACAAACACAACTTAAATTTTCAAGAATGTTAGGATCGAAAGTTGCCAGTCAGCAGTGAGCTTTGGCTGACCAATCAAAATGCACAGATGCTAAATCTATGAGCCAATCAAGGTTGTCATACTCTCTGACTACAAATAGGCATGAAAAGCATCGAGAAATTTAATTGAGCTCTGGCTGTGGGCAAGGACAAAGGCCTTTGCTTTCACCAGTACTGAGCAGCGGCATCACATCAGAAATAGCCAAGAGAGTGAAATTCCATCACACCACAGTGAGCAGAGTGGTTGAAAAATACCAAATAACTGGTTCAGTTGATGACAGACTCTGCTCTGGAAGACCAAGAAAGTCAACAAAATGGCAAGATCAGGCTCTGCAAGGCATTTTGATGGCCGACAGAAAGCTCACCTCACCTCAGATTACAAGAATTGGGGGTGAAACATATGATGTAAAAATGTGCACAAGCACAGTGTGTCACAGGCTGCTTGCCAGAGGGCTCAAAGGCTGCAGGGCTCAAAGTAAACCTTTGCTCACAGATCTCACCGCTCTCGTCAACGTGCAGGGGCCAAGAAATATGCCAAGTGGACCAACAAACAGTGGGACAAGGTCATCTTCAGTGATGAGAGTAATTTCTACTTGACTGGGAATCAGTGCAATAAGTATGTCAGAAGATTTCCAGCTGAAGAATTTAGGCCATACTGCCTGAATCTATACGTGAAGCATCCATTGCACATGATGATCTGGGGCTGTATCACTCTTCAGGTATTGGTCAGATACAAATTGTGCAGGGAATCATGAATTCCAAGCAGTATGTTGAAGTCCTGGAAAAGGCCATGCTTCCTTCAGCTTAGCAACTTGTAGGGAAGGATTTTTACTGCCAGGATAACATCGCTCCTTGTCATTGAGCCAAGTCCATCCAGCAGTGGATGAAGAAGCATGGTTTTCAACTCCTGGATTGGCCAGCTCAGAGCCAGGATTTGAACCCAATTGAGAACTTGTGGGCCAAAGTTGGTTATGAAATAAGCAAGAAGCATCCGAAGACCAAGCAGGAGCTGATTGAAACCATCATTGCAACCTGGTGCCACATTGTCACCAAAGATCACATGCAAAGGCTTATACAGTCTATGTTGAAGGGATGCTGCCTGGGGATAAGCAATAAGGGTTCACCAATTTCATATTAGTAACCATGTTTGGTTACCTAAATGGTCCTTTTCAGGGCCACAAACAATAAAACGTTAGCAAAACACTAGCATCGGCCTTAGTAATTGCAACACGTATGCCACTGGGTTTGCATCAGTTTATCTGTTTTCATAGTCATGCAAGAAAATTCACAATCCCCATCCAAGCAGCACCAAATTGCAAAAAGCTTATACTTTTCACTTAAAAACCACCAGTATTTATTTAAATATAACAATATTTGCATAGCAATTAGCATAAAATATCATAAAGTCAATGGCCTATCCCAAAAATATCATAAACTGTAAGGCGCAAAGTGTAAAGCATGCAGGACTTTTTCACACAGCTGTACTTTCACGTCCAATTGGGAAACCAACTTTCTGTCTCTTCCTGAGGAAGTGGGGCACGTTGTTCAAGCTTTTAATTGATCATTTAAAGTGTGCTTCTTCTGGCATCTCTATCAAGCTCTGAGGAAAGAGACCTGCCAGTGAAAGGGGAGATCCACATATTTATGTTTCATTGATAGAGGGAGAGAGAGAAAAGACTGAATGAACAGATTTGTGGTAGAAAGCAGAGAGATTAAGGTTATACGGTTAAGGGATGATGTACACACGAAGAAAACATCAACATTCCTGGATAATACATCTCTCTGCCTTCTATGTGTTCCATTATAAAATTGGGGGGGGGGAGAAGAAGCAGGAATTTCAGACTGAAAGCCACATTACTCATGGAAGTGCACAGTCAATGGATAGCTGGAACTGAACAAAACAAAACATTTTCTCTGGCTAATCTATCCCCAGGATCAACATACATTTAAGAAGGTTTGCCCTTTTTGATGTTCCATCAATAGCACAGTGAGTTCTTTCATCACCCCCTTTGTGTGTAGGGCAACAGCAGAAAGGCAACATATGAATCATCTTTGAGGAAGGGATAATACACATGGTAGTTGCTCAAGAAATCCTTAGACAAAGACTTTTGATTTCAGATGCATCTTGCTGTGAACCCTGCCCAGAAGACCAATATTCCAACAAGGACAAGGACCAATGCATTGCCAAGAAGATCCACTTCCTTTCCTATGAAGACACCCTGGGATACATTTTAGTTTTTCTCACTCTCTTTTTCTCTGTGATCACTTCTGCAGTCTTGGTGATTTTCTATAAACATCATGACACACCGATCGTCAAGGCCAACAATCGAGATCTCACCTATATTCTCCTGGTCTCCCTTTTGCTCTGCTTCCTCTGCTCCTTCCTCTTCATTGGTCAACCAGGAAAGCTCACCTGTCTCTTCCAACAATCTGCCTTTGCCATTCTCTTTTCCCTTGTTGTTTCCTCTATTTTGGCAAAAACTGTCATGGTGGTTCTGGCCTTCATGGCCACCAAGCCAGGGAACAGGACAAGGAAACTATTAGGAAAACCACTGACCAACTCCATTGTAATAGCCTGTCCCCTGATCCAAGCAGTTATTTGTGCCACCTGGCTGGGAACTTTTCCCCCATTTCCCATCATGGACTTCCACTCCGTATTTGGAGAGGCCATCTTGGAATGTAAGCAAGGCTCAACTTTAATGTTTTACATTGTCCTTGCCTATCTAGGTTTTTTGGCCTTCATCAGTTTCACAGTGGCCTTTCTGGCTAGGAAATTGCCTGATAGTTTCAATGAAGCCAAGTTCATTACTTTCAGCATGCTGGTCTTTTGCAATGTTTGGATCTCCTTCCTCCCCACCTACCTGAGCACCAAAGGGAAATCCATGGTGGCCGTGGAGATTTTTTCCATTTTGGCCTCTGGAGCTGCTCTCTTGGCTTGTATCTTTTCCCCCAAATGCTACATTATTCTGTTGAGGCCCCATCTTAATTGCAGAGAAAATATAGTAAGAAACAAAAATTTCTAACTAATGCAAAGATTGGCCTCATTTATATTTGTCCTTGTGGCATGTTTAGAAAGTGATAAGATTTCTAATAAATGATGATGTGAAGGAGGAGTTTGTCCATGAAAGAATTGCTTATCAAGTGATGAAACTGGTTACAATATGCCTTCTTTAAACAATAATCATCCAGACAATCCTTTATCTCCTCTTAGAACCACCCTTTTCTGTCCAGGACCCTATATGATGGAAACCTAGTTTTTAGTCATGTGTTTATTATTTCAAGGAGGAAATTTTCATATTTTATTCTTTTTAATGTAGTTGTTCTTTAATATAGTGTTTAAAATGTTTTGGTTCAATATCAGTTTATTTTCAGCATATATGGAACTTTCTCTCTGTCTCTCTCTCTCTCTCTCTCTCTCTCTCTTTGTGTGTGTGTGTGTGTGTGTGTGTGTGTGTTTATTTTCAATATTTCTTCTGTTTTATTAAAATAGAAAGCAGAGAATAAAAAAATGGGAAATTAGGGGAAGAAAAGGGAGCAGGGGAAAAGGGGGTGTGAGATAAAAGGGTAAGAGAAAAAAGAAAAAAAGGCACTGACTTCCAACAACTTTGGTGAACTTACCAAATTTGCAGATGAGAATAAAGTGGCAAAAATAGCCAACCCCCTAGAAGATAGACTAAAGATTCAGATGGATCTTCAATGAAATTCAATGTAGAGAAAAATAAAGTCTTACACTTAGGCAAGACAAAACAAAAGTACACATATAGACTAGGTAAAGCCAGGCCTAATAGCAATAACTCTGAGGGGGATCTTGAAGTCTTAGTGGACAACCAGTTAAATACAGTTAAATACAGATACAGAAGGATCTTGACAAACTTGAACTTTGGGCCGTATCTAATAAAATGAAATTCAATGGCGAAAAGAGTCAGGTTCTACATTTAGGCAACAAAAATGAAATGCACAGGTACAGTATAGGTGGTGCCTTGCTCAGTAGCAGTAACTGTGAAAGGGATCTTGGAGTCCTAGTGGACAACCATTTAAATATGAGCCAGCAGTGTGCAGCAGCTGCTAAAAAAGCCAACACAGTTCTAGGCTGCATAAACAGAGGGATAGAATCAAGATCACGTGAAGGGTTAATACCACTTTATAAGGCCTTGGTAAGGCCACACTTGGAATACTGCATTCCGTTTTGGTCACCACGATGTAGAAAAGATGTGGAGACTCTAGAAAGAGTGCAGAGAAGAGCAACAAAGATGGTTAGGGGACTGGAGACTAAAACATATGAATAACGGTTGCAGGAGCTGGGTATGTCTAGTTTAATAAAAAGAAGGACTAGGGGAGACATGATAGCAGCCTTCCAGTATCTCAGGGGTTGCCACGGAGAAGAGGGTGTCAAACTATTCTTCAAAGCACCTGAGGGCAGAACAAGAAGCAATGGGTGGAAACTAATCAAGGAGAGAAGCAACTTAGAATTGAGGAGAAATTTCCTGACAGTTAGAACAATTAATCAGTGGAACAGCTTTATTAAAGTTAATGCTTTATTTTACTGCAACAGAGGGAGTCAGAAGTCAATGTTTCTTCTTTTCTTTTCCTCAATTTCTCCTCACTTTTCTCTCCTCATTCCCCCTCCACTGTGTCTTCCTATTTAGTTTTGTATTTTATCTTATAAACTAATAAAATGTTAAACTGGAAAAAAGATACATCTTTATTATTTCAAGGAGGAAATTTTCTTATTTTGTTCCTTATTTTATTTAGTTTATTTTTAAGCTAGTGTTTTAAAGGATTGGGTTCAACATCAGTGTTTATAAACATATATGCATGTTTCCTTCGATGTTTGAGGCTTTATAGAACTTCCCTACCACTATTCAATGGTTTTTAAAATAGCAGAGTTTAAATCCTCCTCACATCCAGATCTGCAGTCAAGGTTGGGCAGAATTTCCCTGAGAGGAATGAGCAAAGAATGCCATCATTGTATGCAGTGTGTTAATCATCTTTTGTGACATTTCATCTCTTGGACCTCTGTGGTAAACTCTGCTGTTCTATGAGATCTGTGTGCACAGAAGGTCTCCACAGGAATCATTCTATCCATGCCCAACATCACAATCACATTTATTTAATGTCATTCAAGGTATGGCAAGGTATGACAGTCATCAAAGAGGCAGCTAATTAAATGACATGCGGTCATTTTATCCTGGGTAGGGCACAATTGGTATCTTGGTGATAACATCTCCATTTCCATCAGATGGCCTCCTGTGTGAGAAATAGAAACATAGGAGGAATGTGTGCAAATTGTCCCATAAAATAGCAAACTCAAATTATCTGGTTTTCAATTAGCTTTATCAAAATTTCTGTGGCAATGTAATTGACATTTTTTTTAATTGAGAATATTTCTCTGTTGAAGAGAGTAACAATAGAAGAGTGGCAACATAATTGATAGTTTGTTAATTGTTTTGTTAATTTGGGAATATTTATGCTTACATCATCTATTCCTTATGTATAGATCATTTTCTACTCGCTTCTCAAATGTATAAAAATGGGTTCATCCTTTGATCTTCAAGAGTTCCTCCCATTATTCCCTGGAGAAAGTTTATCCTAGGCAAACTCTTAACAAGCAATACTGCTGTGAGACTTGATTATTGGTTTTTAGCCCTGCATTTGAAGCCTGAAGGATTAAGCAGTTGTGATAGCTACATAAACATTACAGATAGTCCTTATTTAGCAACAATGATGAAATAGTAACTCTCCAACCCAACACACTGATGGGAATGGGACAATTGGCTGCACTTGCCTTGCCCCAAGCACCTCACCCCAGCCTCCCCATTTCAGCCAACGCACCATGGCCACCCCTTCCTATCATCTCTCCCCCAAGTGATTCTGCCTAACCATTGCTCACCAGCCACCCTTCACCATTGTCTTACTCTGGCCAATTCTCAGCAGATTTGCAACACAGGACAATTAGCCCTGCTTGTCTCAACTATTCCCAGACCAAAACATTCCCAGAAGGTCCTTCCCACTGCAACAACCTCCTCCTCCTCCTCTACTGACTCCTGGAATTGGGGCCCATTCCCCGTTTTTTTCATCTCCTCTCACAAGAGAATCACTCTCAGTGAAGAGGGGCAGGGGCCATGTGAGTTGCAGACAGTAAGAAGCTCTATGTCAGATCTGCCGTAAGGGATGAGAGGGTGGGGGAGATAAGGAAGGAGGAATGGCAGGAAACAGAAGAGGCAACCAGAGTCAATGACTGAACGATCCAAGGACACAGGCATGGGAACCAAATGCAAAGGGCCACCACACAGGCTCCAAACTTCAGAAACCAGAACAGCTAATTTTAATCTCATTGGACACAAACAAGATGACATATGGGGGAGGACCTGGGAGAAGGGAAAATTAAATGATTTATGTGGGAATCTTCCCCACCTGGAGACCCATAGATGATGCATGATGCTTCCTAAATTAGAAACTCTGTCACTCCAGGAGATATTGAAAATTCCCTTCCCCCAGATAGTTGTATGGAGAGCACAGTCCTGTCCTGCATTGACAAGGTTACAACTTGCAAGCACCTCTTTTGCAAACTGGACACCCCAGACCATGGCATTGATCAGCAAACTGAAGCACTGGATTGGCTGCTGCATGGTGGGAACAGAAGCTGTCTGGCCTACATGCTCATCCTATGCACTTCAGTCACCTCATTGAAGTGGAGTTTGACACTCCTGCTATAGCTCATGTCCAGCCAAATTCTTCCCTCATGTCCCCTCAGCAGAGCTCTGGATGTCCCTTGATCCTTTTCAGCTCCCTCAATTGAATCATTGGGCATGTTGGGAACAATGGACCAAGAGAGGCTGCATGCAAGGGATCCCATCAAAGGCCTCAGTAAGTTTCCTATTCCAGGTAGTGACCAAGGCCTCAGAAGAACCATTCAGCAAAGCCCCAGGTATCATCCCCAGGTTCCTTTGGAGCCCCACCAGTCACTAAGAGTGGACTGGTCAAATAGATCCAGCCATCAGGCCATGATCTGGCCAGGGAAAAGAAGAAAAGGATAGCTTCTTCTCAGATTATATTGGAAGTAGTCTGTTTTGAGTTGAGCCAAGAATGATGGTAGCCATGTTGAGATGACTTCTTCAAAAGTTCATTTAAATGTGCAACCAATGCCATTGGCATCCCACACTCAATCTTGAATCCTCACAGAAATTATGATTTATCCAAAGCCCACCAAAATTGTCTACTACAGTGTGACCCAGCAATTGTTTCTTGAATACGAGCCACACCAAGAAATCCTTCATAAGTGGGTGAACAAACCCATCATTCAAGGGTGAATTCATGCTGAGTGACTTTCAACTTTAGATTTGTTCCCAACAACTCCTGACTTTCTGCCTCCACTCTTCCACCACACATGCCTCTATTCTCTCTGTGGTTCACATAAGTGCTGAGATTCTCCACAGTTCAATTTCATTCTCTTTAACAAACTTAGCCTATTGGAGGAGTGACAGAACCTGGGCATGGAGTAAAAAGAGGAATCAGCCCAGAGTATCTATGTAGCCACAAATGAACTAAGTCCAATCCCTCATGCATTTCATTGAGCCTTATCTAACACCAAGATAGTGCTAACCATTTGTTGAGTAGGTTCCTGTTTGTATGAGTAGTAATTAATCAGTCTAATTTCTAATGTCATGTGTGGCTTCAATGCTTTGCATGGGACACAACATTTACAAAGTCCCTTGTTGAAATAGCTACCATACTGTTCTTTGAGCAGAAACTAATAGTTTAGGAAGTCCCCAGATTCTATAAGAATCCTAAGCATTACAGTGTTATGCCATGCAGAGTCAAAGATGAAAAATATCACTTCTTGGCAAACCTGTTGTTTATGTTTGCTAGGGGGATTCAACCTTAGACCCTTCCTTCCAATCTAAAATTTCATGCACTAATGCAAAACCTTGATAGCACTGCTTTGTCAATCAGTGGATGAACAACTGACTATCATCAGCATGCAAATGATACCAGACCTCAAACTGAGAAGAATGTTCAGATGCACCCTGAAAGTCAATGGATTTGGCTCCATTGCTCTCCTGTAACCAACACTGGATGAAATCACCTTCAGACGAAGGAAAGACTCACATAGCAGTATGAACCCAATCCTGTTGCCCTAGTTTCTAATTTCATCCACTGTCAAGTGGTTGTTAAAAACCTAGTCATTCCATCCAAGCATTGCCATGAGTGCTCACAGTTACAAGGCCACAACTGGGTCTCATGTGACACCAAATCCCATTAGCACTCAAACTAGCTGACCAACTATGGAAAGGCCATCTTGTAAGCAGGAGTTCAATTTCATGGAGATCAAATTCACAACTTCACCATGGCTCCATCTGCTCTGTGCATTAGAAGAAACACAAACATGCTTTTTCCATTCTGGTGAATGAGAAGCTATTGCTACATGGGTAGAAGAATTGCTTTTCCTTGCAATTATCAGATGTACAGTAATGCTTAGTGTATCCCCTGTGGATTTCTAGATACAAAGACTTCCAAGCTATAAAAATATGTGTGAGTTTTCCAGATGGGGACAGAAGATGACACCTCAACCTGTCTTGCAAAGAGCTCACTCCTAGGATTGAAGAGACTCACATGCCTTTGTTTTCCTTTATGGCCAGGGCACAAAAACCAGGTAAGAGGAAGCATTGCTGATATATATTTGTCCTGGGGCCATCCAGGTGGCACAGGTGGTGTCTCATCTGCTAAAGTTCTACTGAGAGTTTAGGATCAACCTTCAAATCAGTTTCTGCATGAACCTTGATTTCTGTTCTAGGAGGGAAGGTGATAAGAACGACAGGCAGGAGACATGCTCCTATTGATGCTGATGCTCTTCTGGCTCCTGGTTCCAACTACTGAAAAGAGGCAGCAAACCATATGTGTTCTCAGGGATCATATCCCATTAGAGGAAAGCCATTATAGGCCTGGAGATCTCATTATTGGTGGGAATTTGCCCTTTGGAACTACTTATAAGTCTTCTGTCCCAGACTTTAATACTCTGAATCTTCCTGTACGTAATGTGTAAGTTTCAGTCTAGACAAATGTTCTCTTTGCCTTTAATTCTGGGACCCATTTCAGAAATAATTCTTCTATTATTTTGCACTGTCCTAGTGTAGTTTCCATTCTGTGCTTTTCTCAATAAAATTGTTAAAATAGGCTGGAATTCTCAACCTCTTCACAAGAAAATGATAAATAACAAAAATGACGATGGAAGCTGTGCTGGACTTGTGAAGAACTTGAAGTATAATATTAATCTGAACAATAGAACCTCAATACTCTTCAAGTGTTCAGGAGATACAAAAATCCCTCTCTGGGTTGGAATAAGCATTGCTCATGTATAATGGCCTTCAGAGCGTCTATGAATTTGCCCCACATTATAGTCCTGTGCTCAGCAATCTTTAACATACCTGAAGAAGCTGTTACAGAAGAGACCTTAAATTATTATACTGAAACAGGAGCATTTGGAAAGAATTACAGCCACTGCAGCAAACAGAATATGGCAAGGACGACAGAGGGATCCAGGATATCGGTGTAAAGGCTTGTCTGTTTTCTCACAAAGCCATCCAAGATTAGCCAAAAAAGATCCTTAAAAAGAAACACCAAACCCAATAAAATTTGGGAGATTCCCCCCATCCCCCACAGAACGAAGCAACTGTATTAATGCACACAAGTTTTCCTGTAACGTTCCCCAATCTTTTTCTCACTACAGGTTCATACCTGGAAACTACCAGCAGTTCCTTGCCATGATGTTTGCTGTCTCCGAGGTCAATAAGGATTTTCTTCTGCTCCCCAACATCACCCTTGGCTTCCACATCTATGGCCATTGCCAGAGGGAGATGTATGTTTCCATAAACAGCCTCTCCATGCTCTCCTCTCAAGGCCAAGTGGTTCCAGGTTACAAATGTGACTGGCAGGACCTTCTGGTCTCCATCATTGGGGGTCTCGGCTCCAAATTCTCAAGGCAGATGGCCTCCATCTTCAACATCTTTAAGGTCCCACAGGTACAAGAGATCCAGTGGATACAGTATGGAGTAGACAAAGATCACAAGTACACACATAAGCCAAGATGAAACTAAAGGTAGTTTGGGGGAGGCACATCATGAGCCTGTGACTCTTCGTTCATTCTTCATAGAAGAATAGCAATCATGTTAGTGATATTTATTCTCTGTATCAGGTTGTTGGATTCTTCTCTCTTCTGATGTACCACAACCAGTTCAGATGTGTAGGTGGAATTTTCTAAGAAGGGAAGGAGATTACGTTTTCCACTCAGTCAGCCAGACTGGTGGAGCAAAAGCCACACAATGTTGACCCTAAAGATGCCATAAGATTTTACTTTGTCTTTCAAAGATGAATCTCATTTTTTTGCAGCTCGGTGTTGGCTTTGACTTCTCTCAGGGAGACAGAACAGTTTATCCCTCCTTTTTCCAGATTGATGCCAAGGAATCTGCTCAGTATGTGGGTTTAGTCCAGCTGCTCCTGTATTTCCAGTGGAACTGGGTTGGGCTTCTGGCCCCTGAAGATGACAGGGGAGAACGTTTCATCTCAACTCTGACCCCAATGCTCCAGGAGAAGGAGATCTGCCTGGCCTTCACTGAAAGTTTGAAATCAGATGATCTTCAGATTATAATGAAAACTTTACTTCTCAATATCCAGGCTTGGTCAAAAACTGAAGTGATTATTCTGTTTGGAGACTTTGATTGTAGTGTCACTTTACAGGCAATTTTGTTTGCCCAATTAAAAAAGAGCAAGAAACAATTTCAGAATGTTTGGATCCTAACCTCCCATTGGAAACTTAGCATGGAGGAATATGAAGACACGTTGCTATTTGTAAAGTCTTTTCATGGAGTGTTGCATTTTAGGGGCCACACTGGGGATGTCTCAGAATTCAGCCATTTTGTTCTGTCTCTAGACCCCTTGAACCCACAGGGAGATGTATTTCTTTGTCCATGGTGGGAAAAGGCTTTCCGTTGCAAGATGTACAAGCCAGGCAAGATCCCTCCCAAGAAGTACAAACAATGTACAGGAAAGGAGAATGTGCAGAATCTGCCCAATTACACTTTTGAAACAAGCATGACAGGCGAAAGTTACAATATCTACAATGCCATTTATGCTGTGGCACATGCTTTACATGCAATGTTTGGATCCAGAGCCCGACCAACTGTGGTGAGGTTTGGAAAGAGGATCTCAAATATCCAGTCATGGCAGGTAATTTCTGTGGCTTCCTCAAAGAGGAAGCTTCCCATATGCATTTTTTTCAATTACTGAATAAATATCTGCATGTTGTCATATCAATGCATCTTCAAAGCAATTATTAGAAAAATGTAAATTAGGAATAATGTTTTGTTGGAAGACTTTAGAGAGGGGAGAAAATAGAAGCAAACCAAATGAGCTGTCCATAAGATCTATAGAAGAAAGACCTCTAAAACATCTTCAATGGCTGCCAGAGTTTCAGGAGGTCACCATGACAGGGAGTAGATGTCAGCTGAGACCAAAAGAACAATCTGGCTGTGTTTGAGAAAGAGGTTTAAGAAGTTAGCATATGTGCAGAAAGACTTCCATTTCCCTCAGCATGTAACCCAAATCCAACCTGTAGAAAGAGACTCAATACATTTTAACCTGGTTTATGTTTTCATAGGTTAACATCCTATGTGATCTAACCCAATTTGTTCAGTTTTACATGTATTGCACTGCTAAACTTGTTGGGTGAATGCAAAGTCTTTGTCCACCTGAGCACATAATGCAGGACTCAAAATAGTCTTAATGGGTTGTTGGTCTCAAACCCATCAGACTTTTCTGCATTAATGGATAGACATTGAACTTCTCTGAACAGTGAAGAGACAAACCAGGGCAAGCCCTTCCTTTTCCTTGACTCCATTTCATCAAACATGGTTCCTGCATTGTGCTCTGTTCTATTCTCAGCTAGAGACAATGAGAGGAATTGTACTCTGTTGCCATACAAATTATTTACTTGTTGCTAAAGTGAATTTATCAGTTTTGAGACCTCAGGACTAAATAAATATTTAAAACTTCCTGTAAACAAATATCACAAGAGGAAAAGCATATGATTAATTTTGGAATGTGGCACTAAAATCTTTCAATGTACTTATTCTGATAAAGTTTGCTTTGAAGAAACCAGGATACAAAGGACCTGAGAAAAAACGTTTGTAGTTTCAGAGTTAAATATTTGGTATTACTGCAGATTCCTCAATTTTCCACCAAGAGAACTCCCCTGGCTTTTCAGAAATAAACTCATCTTCTCCAGATTCTAAATTTAATTTATTTTATATCATTAATTGTTAATTAATTTATTGCTTATTGGATTCTTTATTTAATCTCTTTTTAACTTTTGTACTATGTGTTTCTTATGTTGTACGCTGCCCTGAATCCTTTGGGAGAAGGGCGGCATATAAATCCAATCAATCCTGAAATCCTGAGATGGTCACCATGTTATGATAGAAGCCATAACCAAATGCTCTTATATCTAAAGGTCTCTTTTCTTTCAGATTCCTCCCTATTTGAGCAATGTGCAGTTCAACAACAGTGCTGGAGATGAAGTCTCCTTCTCAGAAGATGGACTGGGATCTTCTCGTTATGATCTTCTCAACTGGGTTTTCCTCCCCAATCAATCTTTTGTCCCCATGAAGGTTGGGCAAATAAACCCTGAGGCTCCCCCAGGCCAGGATTTCACTATTAACTCTGATGGAATTATCTGGGCCACAAAGGTGAGCTGCAAAGAAATGTAAGTTCAGGGAAAGATTCATTATCTTCCTGAGATGCAGAACATCTTCCTAACTTGAAAAATTATCAGTTGAATCAGAAATCATGACAGTCATTTGGTGAAAAATCTGCTTTGTGTTTAAAACATTTGACGTCTGATTTGTGTCATTCCTCAAAGAGTTGAGCTTGAGAACAACATCTGCTGGAAACGCAGGATTCAGTTACAGCAAGGAACACTCATTTCCATGGACCATTGATGCTCAGTTGTATCCTCATGGTTCTTTATTTTAGAAATGCTGTCGTTCAGTCACAAGCCTTCCTCTGCAAGCTGAGATCTCAGTTCCAGTCTCCAGCTTATGTTGGTAGGCTGGAAATGCCACTGGCCTGAATTTCCTAGCATCTGGTCTTGGTTTTTAATAGACAAGAGTGAACAATTATGTTGGAATAGATTCTGAACATAGAAATAAGAATGGGGAATAAAAATAGGAATGTGGGAACAAATTAAAAAAGCATGTTCATTGCTTTGGTCATTTCTCTTTCAGAAGGTGCCCTTTGCCAGGTGTGGCATGAAGAGGTGCCATGCAGGAGAGAAGAGAAGAGTTCCAGAGGGCGAGCCAGTTTGCTGCTACCAGTGTGACGCTTGTCCAGAAGGGACCTTTTCTAACAAGATAGGTAGATCAGACTTTAAATCTTAATCCTTCAGAATCAAAGGAAGACATTCATGAAGTCAATGTATTTTGGTTATTGTTGTCATTTCTGATAAGATTGACACCCTTTCATACTTTCATCAGATTCTTACAGTAAACTGCCCTGACCACAGACTGCAATTCAGCAATTGCTTGAGGGATAGATTTAAGGCACAATTTATGAAATCCCAACATTCTTACTCTAACATCCAGTTGGGAAAATTAACCTCCAATCTTGCCTGGAGGAAGTGGGGTGTGCAGTCCAAGCTTTATTTTTTTATCATTTAGTGCATGCCTCTTCTATCACAAAGAATGACCTTGGGCTTCTAGAAAGGAATGTTTTATTTTGACAACAACCCATTCTACTCCTTACTATTCTCTCACCCAATTCCCCATTAATGAAAAAGCATAATAAAATAAGAGAGAGTGTGGCAGGCCAAATATCCTAAAAGGAATATGACTATACGCCTGACACTATCTCTCTCTGAAAGAGTAGGAGGGAGCAAAAAAATCTGAATGAACAGATTTGTAGTATAAAGCAGAAAGGCAGGGATAGTTTACTCATAAATAAAGCAGCACCATTCCTGGAGAACAGATCTATCAGTCTTCTGTGGGTTCCATTATAAAAGGATGGGGTGGAAAGGCAGCAACCTCAAACTGAAAGCCAAATTACCCATGGAAGTCAACGGTGGATATATTACCTGTATTGAACAAATCCTCAACATTGGTTAATCACGATCATAATAAATGAATGATTTGCTCTTTTTTATGTCCCATAAATTGCACAGTGAATTATTTCATGAATCCCTTTGTGGATAGGTTAACAACAGAAAGACAACATGTGTATCACCTTTGTGAGAGGGATTGTATGCATGGTAGTTGCTCAAGAAATCCTTAGATAAAGACTTTTGATTTCAGATGCAGCTCACTGTGAACCCTGCCCAGAAGACCAATTTCCCAAAAATGACAAGGACCAATGCATTGCCAAGAAGATGCATTTCCTGTCCTATCAAGAAATCCTGGGATACATTTTAGTTTTTCTTGCTCTATTTCTCTCAGTGATCACATCAGCAGTCCTGGTGATTTTCTATAAACATCATGACACACCGATCGTCAAGGCCAACAACAGAGATCTCACCTACATCCTCCTGGTCTCCCTCCTGCTCTGCTTCCTCTGCTCCTTCCTATTCATTGGTCAACCAGGGAAGATCACCTGTCTCTTCCAACAATCTGCCTTTGCCATTCTCTTTTCCCTTGCAGTTTCTTCTGTTTTGGCAAAGATTGTCATGGTGGTTCTGGCCTTCATGGCCACCAAGCCAGGGAACAAGGCAAGGAAACTCTTGGGAAAACCACTGACTAACTCCATTGTCATAGCCTGTCCTCTGGTCCAAGCTGTTATTTGTGCAACCTGGTTGGTAACCTCTCCTCCATTTCACAGCTGGGACTTTCACTCCTTGTTTGGAGAAATCATCTTGGAATGTAAGCAAGGCTCAGCTACAATATTTTACGTTGTCCTTGCCTACCTAGGTTTTTTGGCCCTCAGCAGTTTTACTGTGGCATTTCTAGCTAGGAAATTGCCTGACAGCTTTAATGAAGCCAAGTTCATTACTTTTAGCATGCTGGTCTTTTGCAGTGTTTGGATCTCCTTCCTCCCCACCTACCTGAGCACCAAAGGGAAGTCCATGGTGGCCGTGGAGATCTTCTCCATCTTGGCCTCTGGAACTGCTCTCTTGGCTTGTATCTTTTTCCCCAAATGCTACATTATTCTACTGAGGCCTGACTTGAATTGTAGAGAAAATATAGTAAGGAACAAGCATTTCTAACTAATCTATGGACTGCCCTCATTTATATTTGTGTGTGAGGCAGGTTTAGAATGTGATAAATTTAAAAAAATGACAAGAAGGAGTTACCTGTCTATTAAAGAATTCCTTACCTAGTGCTGCAACTGGTTACACTTTACTTGTGGTCAGCAACTATCATCCAGCCTTTGTTTATATTTTTTTCAAAATGTCCTCAGTAATGTCCAGTGCTCTGATTTGACGGAAAGCTTGTTCATAAAGATGTGTTTATTTTTACGGAGGAAATTTTCTCATTTTTTTTCCTTTTAATTCAGTTCATTTTTTAAGTTTGTATTTTAAGGGGATGTGTTCAGTATTAGTGTTTTAAGCAAATGTGGTTGTTTCCTTAGATGTCTGAGGCTATATTGAATTGTCTACCACTATTCCATTATTTTTTAAATGGTAGATTATAAATCCCCCTCACATCCAGATCCACTATACTTCCTCAGGCAGAATTTTCCTGAACTGGATGAGCAAAATATGTTCATAACTGTGTGCAATATGTTATCATCTCTTGTGACATTTCACCTCTTGGGTTTTCTTGGTAACAAAGAAAAACAGAGAGTCTGCAAAGGAATAATTCAGCCCATGCCCAGGATCACAATCTGATTTTCTTAATGAGTATCTTTTTTTTTAGCAAGGTCATCCATGGCATAAAAGTTATCCCAGCTTTCTAACTAAAGTGAGGAGGCATCTGTCAATCACTCAGTCCTGTGACGTGTAGTTATTTAAAAGTGATAACCAGCACTTTGAATGGGACTTTGGAGGGACCTGCAGTTATATTCTTTTTAGGATCTTTGGCCTGCCACACTCTCTATTATTTCATTATGCTGTTTCATTAGTGTAGTAATTGGGAGGGGGGAATAGAAAGGAGTAGAATTGTGGAATGTGTTATTGTCATTCCTTTCTAGAAGCCCAAGGTCATCTTTTGACTCTGCACCTCTGCATCTGTTAGGAACTAGATGGAGGGAAATGCCAGCATTGCCGAAGAAGATTGGACCATGTGATGGATTTATGGGTGTGAGGATATGATCATGAACTTTCAACTGGGTGGAATCCCAGGAAGCTTTTAGATTTGGGATTTCACAGTTTGTGCTAACATGTCTGTCTTATTAAATTGGAACTTTAAGGATAGCTCTGCCTTGGACTCTGATCTAATTCTGCATGATATTTGGAACGCTGACACTGGGAATCACTGCAGCTCATGCAACAGAAATCTAAAATGGGGGAACCTAGAAGGGCCCAATATTGTGAGCTTCATTTGGAACCAGCTGCAGTTTTCAAGGGATCTTCAAGAGTAGCCCCAATGCAAGAACTTGGCAGCATGAAACAGTAGAGAATATTCACAGTTTAGGTTTAGATCATGGCAATGGTTTGTTCTCCAATGAGATTTGATTATTAGTTTTTGGCCCTGCATTTCATTCCACAGTGGCTTTCAGATGGAGAACCTAAAGGATTAAGCAGTTGTAATCGTCACACAAACATTACAATTAGTTCTTGTTGAGCAATGATGATGAAAAAGTAACTTTGCAACATATCACATTGACAACATTTAGAGGTGTGTAAAGCATACAAAAACTGAAGTCATAATTCTTGCAACAGTTTCACTTAGCAAAAACTTCCAGCATGATTTTGAAAGCAGCCAACAGTGATACCATTTAATTATGGTCACTTAGAAAATGGTGGCCTCTTCTATAATTGTGCCATGCAGCCATTCTACTCACCTTGCATGGTCTATGCAACATTGCAGAAAGCTTTGGAACTCTAGCATTCAGTAGAGTTTCCAATCACAAAAATGATTTTTGGTCTACTAGTTGTGAGTGGCCAAGAGTCACACACAATAAAGTGGCTGATGATGACAATGATGATGTTAATAGATCAGATTCTTATAGAGACCATTAAAATACAATAAACCTATTTTCATTCATATTGCCTGAACTCAGTCCCCACGCTTGATGGTCAATTACATTAATGACCACCAAGACATCATGTTGAGCCGGAATGGATGCACTGGCCTCATCCTGTTCCTTCCAAAGCTCATCTAAAAGTGTAATCCATTTCCATCCCATAAAAGGTTGAACTTTCACAGAAATCAGGGTTTATCCAAGTCCCACTGAAATTGTCCGGTATGGTAGGACCCAGCAGTTGTATCTTGAGTATGAACCAAACCAAGTAATCCTTCATTGGTGGATGAACAAACCCATCTTTCAAGGATGAATTCATGCTGGGTATCTCTCAACTGTAGGTTTCTTCCCAATACCTCCTGACTTTCTGCCTCCACTCCTCCACCCCTCTAGCCTCTATCATCTCTGTTGCTCTCATGTGTGTTGAGACCCTCCACAGTTCAATTTCATTCTTTCAAAAAACTGAAGCTGTAGGAGGAGTGGCAGAACCTGGGCATGGAGTCAAAAAGACAATCAGCCTAAAGTCTCTATATAGCCACAAATGAACTAAATCCAATCCCTTGTGAATTCCATTACCCCTTATTTAACACCAAGATAGTGCTCAACATTAGTTGAGAAAGTTCCTGTTCAGATTAGTAATTAATCAGTTTAATTAGAAATTCATATCTGATCCAAATGTTTTGCACCTGACAGAACATTTGCGAAGACCAAACTGGCCATCTCCACAGAAACCAGTAATGGCCAGAGGGAGTGAATTCTATGACCTGCACAATTGTTTTTGTTGGGCAATTTGACTGATGGCACACTTTGATGGGGAGGGGGAAACAGGAACAGAAACAAGGCATGAAATGAGTGAAGTCAGAGTTGGCTTCACTTGGATCATGCTGACATGATGCTCCTAATAAACAACTGGATTTTCCTTGAAACTTTGCTTGAGGATCTTGCTTTTCTTAGGGCATTGGTCAGAATCCTGATAGCCAATCCGTCAGACCAACTGAAGAAGGGAGATCCCTTGGGTATTCCAGCATTGGGACGAAGTCCTTACTGCTTACTACCTTGAAAGGGGTTAGTCCCATGGTACTGTGAACAGCATTATTGTACATGACCTCAGCGAATGGAAAGAGGTCTGACCAATTGGACTGCTGGTAGTTCACATAACACCTCAGATATTGTTCTACCATGGAGTTTAGTCTCTCTTCCCACCCATTGGTTCTTGGATGAAAGGTTGAGCTAAGGTCTTGGGATGACCCAATGGACCACAGGAACGTCCTCCAGAATTTAGCCAAGATGAGTCCTAACAAGGAGAAGGGCAGGGTATAAATTCGAATAATAAAATAATAATAAAATAAAGATCTGGACCGTGATTGGCTTATTCTCCAAGCAGTGACTCTTCTTTCTTGAGAGGTACCATACTGCTCCTTGAGCAGAAGATCTTAGAATGAATAAGAGTCCTATGCATTACAGTTCAAAGTCATGCTGAACCAAGGATGAAAAATTCCACTTCTGAGAGAACCAATCATGCACAACCGCTTGTTATTGCTAGGATTCAAACTGAGACCATTCCTTTCCATCCAACCTTCATGCACTAGGGCAAAACCTTCATAGCACTGCTTGATCAATTGGTGATTGAACAACTGAATATTATCAGCATATGAATGATACCTGATATCAAACTGAGAAGGCTTTTCAGATGCACCCTGAAAGTCAATGGATTTGGCTCAATTTTGCTCCTGCAACCAACACTGAATGGAGCCACCTTCATGGGAAGGAGAGACTCACATAACACTATATATCCATTCTTTGTTATCCCAGTTTCTGATTTAATCTCCTGCCATTTGGTTATTTAAAAACTGATTATTCTGTCCAAGCATTGACATGACTGCTCACAATTACAAGGGTATAACTGATAGTTGTATGCCACCAAACCCCATTACTCTCATACTAGCTGACCAACTATGGCCCAGGCCAAACTATTGTTTCCAGGAGGTCAGTTTCATGGAGGTCAAATTCACAACTTCAGCATGACTCCATCTTGCTCTGTGCATTACAAGAAACACAAACATGTTTTTCCTTTCTGGTGAATGAGAAGCTATTGTTATTTGGGTAGAACAATTGCTTTCCCTTGCAATTATCAGAAGCACGGGAATTCTTAGTGTATCCCCTGTGGATTTCTAGGCACAAAAATCTTCTAAGATAAAGCCTGCTTTAAAAAATATCTCTGAGTTCTTCAGATGGGGGCAGAGGTTGTCACCTTAGCTAGCCTGGGAAAGAGCTAATTCCTGGGATTCAGGAGATTTGAATGCCTTTGTTTCCTCCATGGTCACAGCCCAAACACAGGTAAGAGGAAGCATGGTTGGTATGAATTTGTCCTGGTGCCATCCAGGTGGCACAGGTGGTGTCTCAGTTGCTAAAGTTCCAGTGAGATTTCAGGAACAACCTTCTAATCAGTTTCTTCACAAAATTTGTGTTCTGTTTTAAAAGGGAAGAAGACAAGAGAGACTGGGCAGAAGTCATGCTACTCCTGATGCCCTTCTGGCTCCTATCTGCAACTTCTCTGAAAAGGCTGCAAACCATAGGAGTGTGAAGAATGACTGGGCAGAAGTGATGCTACTGTTGATGCTGATGCTCTTCTGGCTCCTGGCTCCAACTACAGCGAAGAGGCTGCAAATCAGTTGTGTGTTCAGGGATTATTTTCAGACACGGGAAAGCTACTACAGGCCTGGTGATCTCATTATTGGTGGGATTTTGCCCTTGGGAACCATTTTCAAGTCTCCTGTCTTAGACTTTAATACAGTGAATCTTCTTTTACATAATGTGTAAGTTTCAGCTGAGGGGGAAGCATGCAGATAAATGTTCTCTTTTCTTTAAATTCAGGGACCCCATTCAAAAATACTTCTACTGTATTGAACTGTCCTGGTGTAGTGCACATTCTGTTCTTTTCTCAGTAAAATAGCAAGCTCTTAAAAAAGACTGGAATTCTCCATCTCTTCATCAGGACAATGATAAACAACAAAAATGCAGAGGGAGGCTGGGCTGGCCTAGTGAAGAAGTCAAATTATAATATTAATCTGAATAGTAACTTGTGGTAGAAAACTCAAATAAAAGCTCAATACTCTTCAAGTGTTCAGGAGTTACAAAAATTCCTCTCAGTTTTGGAATCAGCACTGGTGGTGAATAACGGCTCTCCGAAAATCTATGAGGTGACCCCCACTGTATTCCTGTGCTCAGCAATCCTTACCACACCTGAAGAAACTGATCCAAAGGAGACCTTGAATAATTATGCTTAAAGGGGAACCACTGCAGCAAAGTAAATAAAGTAGGGATGATAGATAGTAAAAAAACAGTCCATGATATCTGTGGAAAGTCTTATCTCCTTTCCCATAAAGTTATCCAAGTTTAGTCAAGGGAAATCCTTTGAAAAAAACCCAACCCAATGAAAATTGGGATTTTCTGCCCTCAAAAGTCCCCCAATCAGTGAAACTAATTCTACAGCCATGCACGCTTTCCTGTAATGTTCTCCAATGTTTTTCTCACTACAGTCTCATCTCCAGTAACTACCAGCAGCTCCTTGCATTGATATTTGCTGTCTCCCAGGTCAATAAGGATTTTCTTCTGCTCCCCAACATCACCCTTGGCTTCCACATCTATGGCCATTTCCAGAGGGAGAACATTATTTCCTTAAACAGCCTCTCCATGCTCTCCTCACGAAGCCAATTGCTGTCCATAATTGGTGGTCTCAGTGCCAAGTCTTCAAGGCTGATGGCCTCCATCTTCAGCATTTTTAAGGTCCCACAAGTAAGATTTAGCATGGAATAGACAAAGATCAGAAGCACAGAAGCCAAAGATAAAATTAAAAGTAGTTTTTTGTTGGGTGGGGATAATGTAATGATCTTTTGACTCTTACCGTAGATAATTCTTTATTAAAGGGTACACATCATTTTAGTACCATTTATTCTCTGTATCAGGTTGTTGGTTTCTTCTTTTTGACTTCTTACTTACCACAACCAATAAAAATGGCTAAGAAGGGAAGAAGATTGAGATTGCCAATCAAAGAGTCAGCGTGACTGTGAGGGCCATCAACCACACAATGGTCACTACTAAAGTCAGCATGAAACTTTTACTTTGTCTTTGAACAAAGAATCTCTTTTTCTCCAGCTCGGTGTTGGCTTTGAGTTCTCTAAAGGAGAGAGAAGAGTTTATCCTTCCTTCTTCCAGATTAATCCCAAGGAATCCCATCAGTATGTGGGTTTAGTCCAGCTGCTCCTGTATTTCCAGTGGAACTGGGTTGGCCTTCTGGCCCCTAAAGATAACAGGGGAGAATGTTTCATCTCATCTCTGTTGCCAATGCTGAAGGAGAAGGAGATCTGTCTGGCCTTCACTCTAATGCTGGAATTGGATGGTATTGTAATCACTCGGAACATGTTTATTCGCAAATTCCTCACCTGGTCTAAAGCAGAAGTGTTTATTATGTTTGGAGATTCAACTGTTACTGGCAGTGTAATAGCAGCAGTATATTTCATTGAAAAAATAAAAAAAATATCATTAAAGAAAGTTTATATCTTCACTTCCAATTGGAAAATTGGCATGGAAGAATCTGAAGAAACATTGCAATATATTAATTTTTTTCATGGGGTCTTGCATTTTAGGGACCACTCCGGGGATGTCTCTGAATTCAGCCACTTCCTCTTGAAATTGAAATTGAAATTTATTAACCGCACCCTCTCCCCACAGGGACCCGGGGCGGTGCACAGGCAAAGCTAAAAACAATATACAATAAAATACAACATACATACATTAAAATAGAATTAAATAGTATTACCCGTGCTAAAAATATAAAATTAAGAACCCATTAAAATATTTGGAGTCAATAGACAGAGAGAACTATTCAAGGCCGGCCAGTCGAAAGAGATAGGTCTTTAATTTTACACGGAAGGAGCGGAGGTCAGTGGTCGTTCTAATATCAGGGGGAAGGTCGTTCCAGAGGGCCGGGCCCGCCACAGAGAGCGCCCTTCCCCTGGGCGTCGCCCGCTGACAAAGTCTAGTGGATGGCACCCGGAGAAGCCCCTCTCTGTGGGAGCGAATCGGTCGTGAGGATGTATGGGGCAGGATCCGATCTCGCAGATAGCTAGGTCCCGAGCCATGGAGCGCTTTGAAGATGATAATTAACACCTTGAAGCGCACCCGGAAGACGACAGGTAGCCAGTGCAGCTCGCGCAAGAGCGGTGTAACGTGGGCAAACCTGGTGGTCCCCATAATTGCTCGCGCGGCTGCATTCTGAACTAACTGAAGCCTCCGGGTGCACCTCAAGGGGAGCCCCATGTAGAGAGAGTTACAATAGTCCAGTCGGGATGTCACGAGGGCATGAGTGACTGTGCGAAGGGCATCCCGATCCAATAGGGGGCGCAATTGGCGAACCAGGCGAACCTGGTAAAACGCCCTCCTGGCCACGGCTGTCACTTGCTCTTCCATAGACAGCCGGGTATCCAGGAGGACACCCAAATTGCGCGCCCCATCCACAGGGGTAAGATGTTCGCCCCCTATGGCCAGCGTTGGAGAAAGCTGGTTGAATCGGGCAGCCGGAAACCACAGCCACTCGGTCTTGGTCGGGTTGAGCCTAAGTCCGTTACTTCCCATCCAGATCCGCACGGCTTCCAGGCACTGGCACATCACCGCTACGGCATCGTTGGGGTGGTTTGTCTTTAGACCCCTTGAAGCCCGAAGGAGATGTCTTTCTCACTCCATGGTGGGAAACAGTCTTTCACTGCAAGATCCATAAATCAGGAAAGAGCCCTCCAAAGGGGGGGAAAAATGTACTGGAAAGGAGAATCTGCAGAATCTACCAAATTACACCTTTGAAAGGAGCATGACAGGAGAAAGTTACAATATCTATAATGCTGTTTATGGCACATGCTTTACATGCAATGTATAGATCCAGAGTTGGACCATCCATTATGAGGCTTGGAAGGACGATCTCAGAGGTTAATAATAATAATAATAATAATAATTTAATTTCATATCCCGCTCTCTCTCCCCAAGGGGACTCGAGGCGGGGCACAGGCAATTAAAAATACAAATAAGACCACCAACAAATACAAAATACAAAATTAAAAGTGAATTAAATTGTTCCTGCGCTAAAACCCATAAACTAAACTAAAAATTACCCCTAAAACCCCTAACCTAATGGTTCACTCATGGCAGGTAAAGTCCACAGACACTTAAAATGGAATCGCCCCATATGAATTTCTTCAATTCATGATTAAATATCTGCTTGCTCCCATACCAATTCAAGAGAACCAACCCTATTTTTAGTTTACCTTTTGTTGTACTGCTCAGCTTGTTGTGTGAAAACAGCTGCTAATTAATACCCCATTGCTGGAGTCATTTAAGAAGAGACAGGATAGCCATGTGTCTAAAACTGTAGAGGGTCTCTTTCTTGAGCAGGGGGTTGAACTAGGAGTCCTTCAATATGCCTTCCAATACTGTGATTCTGTTTCTATGACAACCACAGCACAAAGCAAGATTCAAAGTGGTCCTAATGGGTTCCTGATCTGAAATTCATCAGAATTTCCTGCATCAAAGGCTAAAATGTTGGACCTCTCTGAATAGTGAAGTGACCAACCAGCTCAGATGCTTCCTTCTATATGGCCCTATTGATTAAACCTAGTTCCTGCATTCTGCTGCCTTTGACAATGAGCCAGAGAAAATCAGCGGAATTTTCCATGATTCTGATAGAAATTATTTATTCATTTCAAACATTCATCTATCAGTTGACAAAACCTTGGGCCAAAGGAACTATTGGAAAGTGCATGTAGTCAAGTATCACAAGAGAAAAATCCTAAAATTAAATTTAGATTGTGGGACTAAAATTCTTGTATGTTGTATTCTTGTATTTCTGAGTTGGAAATAATGCCCAGTGATAAAGAGAAAGCTTTTAGTTTCACAGTTAAATACACCTCATTCCTCATATCACAAGCAAGAGATGGAACTAGCATCTCAAATATAAACCCATCTTCTCAAGATGCCCTCTCTGTGATGATAGGAACCATGATGTCTCATTTGTACCTTTAGCCCAAAAACTCAAATTTTAGAAGTTCTCCTTTCTTTCAGATTCTTGCCTATTTGAGGAATGTGCAGTTCAACAACAGTGCTGGAGATGAAGTCTCCTTCTCGGAAGATGGACTGGGATCTGCTCATTTTGATCTTCTCAACTGGGTTTTCCTCCCCAATCAATCTTTTGTCCCCATGAAGGTTGGGCAAGTAAATCCTGAGGCTCTCCCAGGTCAGGATTTCACCATTAACTCTGATGGAATCATCTGGGCCATAATGGTGAGTTGCAAGGACATGCTGTAAGTTCAGGGAAAGATTCATTCTCTTCCTGAAATGCAGAAAAACTTTCCAACTTGAAAAATAATCAATTGAATCAGAAAATATGGCAGTCATGGCTGCGACATATCTGATCTGTGTCATTCCATCAAGGGTTAGTTTTTGGAATGACTCCTACTAGAAACACAGGTTGCAATTGCAGCAAGTAGCAGTGATTTCCATGGGCCATTTCCATTCAGTTGTATCCTCATGGTTCTTTCTTTTAGAAATCCTCTCATCCCCTCACAACACTTCCTCTGCAGGCTGAGATTCCAGATTCAATCTCCTACCTCCACAGTGTTCCAGGAATGCCCCTGACCTGATTAGCTCAGGACTATTTGATTTCTAATAGACAGTGGCAATGTATTTTTTAGAAGAGATTCTGAACATAGAAATAGGAATAAAGAAAGGGAATGAGAATGGGGAAAAGAATTAATGCAACAGGTTCATTGCTTAGGTCATCTCAAGTATTTCTCTTTTCTCTTTCAGAAGGTGCCATTTGCCAGGTGTGGCATGAAGAGGTGCCATGCAGGAGAGAGAAGAAGAGTTCCAGAAGGCAAGCAGGTTTGCTGCTATTGGTGTGATTCTTGTCCAGGAGGCACAGTTTCTAACAAGACAGGTAGACAAGATGTCAAATGTTAATATTCCAGCATCTATTAAGGCCTTTTTTGTATTGTTTTATGAGATTTACATAGCTTCATATCTTTCAGCAAAACCTGAAAGATATAAACTGTCCTGGCCACAGAATCCACCTTTCCTGATCCTCAGCAGTTCCAGGCAGGATAACTTTAGGGCAGAATTTATGAATGTCCAACTAGGATTTCCACTGCTACTCTTACCTCCAATTGCAAAAACCAACTTCCAGTCTTTTCTGAGGAAGTGAGTTGTGTGGTCCAAGCTTTATTTTTTATTCAGAATATGCTCCTTCTGTCAGCACTACCAACCTCTGTGGAAATAGACCTGCCAGGGAAAAGTACACTCATCTATCTATGCCAATTTTGTACAGCAAGAAGGAGCAGAAAATTTCTGAAAGAACAGATTTGAACTACAAACCAGAGAGGTAAAGGCAGGTATAATATATTCACAAACAAAACAGCAGCATTCCTGGATAACAGATCTGTCTGTCTTCTCTGGGTTCTATTATTTAGCACGGGATAGAATTTAATAGTTTTTTAATAATATTTTTGTATTTTGTATGGTTTTTTTAATATTGCCTGTGTGCCGCCCTGGGTCCTTGCAAGGAGAAGGGCGGGGTATAAATTTAATAAAATAAAATAAAATAAATATTATAAAATAGGTGAAAAAATCAAGGCAGCAATCTCAGACTGAAAGCCACATTACTCATGGAAGTGCATAGCGAATAGATAGCTGGAACTGTACAAATCCTTGTATCTGGCTAATCTATTCCTAGGATCATCATAAATGAAGGATGATTTGTCCTTTTTGATGCCCCATAAATTGCTCAGTGTGTTCGTTCACCACTTCCTTTCTGGATAGGCCAACAGCAGAAAGGCAACACTCATATCATTAATGGAGGAGGGATAATATGCATGGCAGTTGCACAATAAATCCTTAGACAAAGCCTTTTGATTTCAGATGCAACTCACTGTGAACCCTGCCCAGAAGACCAATTTCCGAACAAGGACAAGGACCAATGCATTGCCAAGAAGATCCACTTCCTTGTCTATCAAGACGCCTTGGGATACATTTTAGTTTTTCTTGCTCTTTTTCTCTCTGGGATCACTTTTGCAGTCTTGGTGACTTTCTATAAACACCATGACACACCGATTGTCAAGGCCAACAACCGAGATCTCACCTACATCCTCCTGGTCTCCCTCTTTCTCTGTTTCCTCTGCTCCTTCCTCTTCATTGGTCAACCAGGGAAGATCACCTGTCTCTTCCAACAATCTGCTTTTGCCATTCTCTTTTCCCTTGCAGTTTCCTCTGTGTTGGCAAAAACTGTCATGGTGGTTCTGGCCTTCATGGCCACCAAACCAGGGAACAAGACAAGGACACTCTTAGGAAAACCACTGACCAACTCCATTGTCTTAGTCTGTCCCCTGGTCCAAGCACTTCTTTGTGCCACCTGGCTGGGAACCTCTCCCCCGTTTCCCAGCTGGGACTTTTACTCCTTGTTTGGAGAAATAATCTTGGAATGTAAGGAAGGCTCACCTTTAATGTTTTACATTGTACTTGCCTATCTAGGTCTTTTGGCCCTCATCAGTTTCACAGTGGCATTTCTAGCTAGGAAATTGCCTGACAGCTTTAATGAAGCCAAGTTCATTACTTTTAGCATGCTGGTCTTTTGCAGTGTTTGGATCACTTTCCTCCCCACCTACCTGAGCACCAAAGGGAAGTCCATGGTGGCTGTGGAGATCTTCTCCATTTTGGCCTCTGGGGCTGCTCTTTTGACTTGCATATTTTTTCCCAAATGCTACATTATTCTATTGAGGCCTGATCTGAATTGTAGAAAAAATATAGTAAGGAACAAGAATTTCTAACTAATGCAAATATTGACCTCATTTATATTTATCTTTGAATGTGATAAAAGTTATAAGAAATGCTGGCATAAAGGAGAAATTTGTCCATAAAAGAATTCCTTGTCAAGTACTGCAACCGGCTACAATATCCCTATTTTCAATAAAAATCACCCAGCATTTTGTTTATCATGTCTTTTGATTATCATAATGTCAAAGTATCCTGGTGAGCTCCAATGCCTTATGTGGATGAAAAGTTATTTTTAAAAAGAAGTATTTATTATTTCAAAGAGTTGGGGGTTTTTTTCTTCATTTTATTTATTTACATTTAGTTATTCTTTCAAAATAGGGTTTTAAAGGATTGAGTGCAGTCTCAATGTTTTGGGCATAAGTGGTTCTTTCCTTAGATGTCTGAGGCTTTATTGAGCTCCCTATCAGTATTCAGTTATTTTTGATATCATCTTCCTTTCCATCTCATGTGAGAAGAAGAAACAAAAGGAAATTGTGCTAATTGCCCCATACAATAGCAAATTTGAATGTTCTCATGTTCAATTAACTTTATCAACATTTTTATCACAATATTACTGATTTGTGTTTTTTTATTAAAAGAATACTTCTTGGTTGAAAGGAGAAGTAGAAGGGTGGGAAAGTAACAATTGAAGGATGAGAAGATAACTGATATTTAAAATTATGAATACATATCCTCACATCCTCTATTCCTTATGCATAAATCATTTTCTCTTTTCTCCAATGTACAAATATGAGTGCATCTTTTAGTCTTCAAGAGTTTCTCCCACTTTTCTCTGGAGAGAATTTATCCAGGCTGCACTCTTAACAAATAATTCTACTGTGAGACTTGATTATTGATTTTGGACCCTGCATTTGACTCCACTGTGGTTTTGGGAAGGAGGGGGGCCTGAATGTTTAAACAATTGTAATTGTAAGCAATTGCACTGGTGTTCAATCATTTTTATCAACATTTCCATGGCAACACAACTGATTTGTGTTTTTTTAATTAAAATAATATTTCTTTGTTGGAAGGAGTAGTAGAAGGGTGGGAAAATAACTGATATTCAAAATTATGAATAAGTATGTTTACATCATCTATTCCTTATACATATATCATTTTCTCCTCCCTTCTCAAATGTACGAATATGAGTGCATCCTTTGGTCTTCAAGAGTTCCTCCAACTATTCTCTAGAGAAAATTTATCCCAGGCAAACTTAACCAACAATATTTCTGTGAGACTAAATTAGTGGTTTTTGGTCCTGCATTTGAAGGCTGAAGAATTAAGCAGTTGTAATAGCTACATAAACATTATTGATAGTACTTATTGAGCAACAATGATGAAATAGTAACTTTGCAATCCATCACAATGATGGGAATGGGACATTTGGGTGCAATCGCCTTATCCCAGCCACCTCATCCCAGCCTCCCCATCCCAGCTAACCCACCATGTCCACCCCCTCCCAGTCAGCTCCTCCCCAGCTGATCCTCTCCAGCTGAGACCTGGTTACTTGCGGGACCGCCTCCTACCACATATCTCCCTTCGACCTGTCTGCTCCCACAGAGAGGGCCTCCTCAGGGTGCCGTTGGCTGGACAATGCCGGCTGGTGACCCCCAGGGGGAGAGCCTTCTCTGTGGCAGGTCCTGCCCTCTGGAACGACCTGCCCTCCAACCTTGGCACCATCATGGACCTACTCCTCTTTCGCCGGACTCTAAAAACACATCTATTCCATGTGGCTAGCCTAGCATAGTTTTTTAATTGATATAGTCATGATTATAATAATTTTAATTGCTTTTAAGTATAATTTTTAGCACAGACCCACTATATTTAATCTATTTTTAACTTTTATATTGTCATTGTGTGTACTACCTTTTTTACTCTTTCTGTGCACCACCCTGAGTCCCTCTAGGGTGGTATACAAATGCAAATAAATAAATAAATAAATAAATAAATAAATAAATAAATAAATAAATAAATAAATAAATAAATAAATAAATAAATAAATAAATAAATAAATAAATAAATAAATAAATAAATAAATAAATACATAAATGATTTTGGTATCAGCCACCAGTGGCCTCATTCAATTGTGGTTACATGGAATATGGTGGCCGCTTCTATAATTGCACCATGTGGCCATGTGACAAAGTCCTTCATTCTGCTTCCCTCTTGCTGTTTGTTCAGCATTACAGAAAATTCCAGAGCTCCAGCGAAGGTGGAATTACAGGTGGGGGTCAACAACAGTGATTTTATTTATATATTTTATTTTTATTTATTTTATTATCTTACATTTAAAAGAGAAATATGCTATTTAAAATTAGTCATCAGGAGATTCTCTTCTTCGGCCTCTTGCCAGGCAGTGGGGGATCGTCTGCGTCTGCTGCTTGTAACTCCCAGCGGAATCTCTTCTAGTTCTCCCTTTTATCCAAACCCTATCGACCAGTGGGGACGAACCATTTTTTCTTCCAAATTCAGTTCCGCCAAGAGCTCCATTTCAGGGAGGCATGATGACCCAGCAGCCCCCATGTCCTCCTCCTGATCACTGCCAGGGGAATACATCTCTTTGAAGTTTATTTATATTGCACTCCCTTCTGAAGGTGTTAGCTCAGAGATGAGTGTTAGCTCAAAGTGAGACTTTGCTTAATGTCAGGTCTGCTTCTAACAATAACCAAGAAAGGATCCACTCATCTCCATTTGGAAGGAATTAAGAGTACTTTTACTGGTTATGAAAAGAATAACATAGATGTAAAGCAAGGTCTGAAGCATTTACGTGCGAAAGCATACATACCAATATATGTCCAACCCCCATTTCCCAATAACCACCACAACATTGTCCAATGCACAAACCCCTTAGGTGTCATGTGGGAGCAACATCAGGATGGCATGCAAGACCATTGACCTTGACAACCGCACGGCCCCAGCCACTGGTATGCAAAGTCGATGGCAAGAATATACTCCCTTCTGCAAAACTCCCTCCTGCACCATTACAATTCCATTCCCAAATAGCATAGCCCCTCCCTCCCTGTTTCAATGGCAGCCGAAGCAAGCAGTAAAGCGGAGGCTGACATCCACCATGAAATGCACAAAGGGTCATTCCATCACTTCCTTTGTGGACTGGCCATAGCAGAAAGAGGGAAATCATGCCAGAGTAGAGGGAGGGAGGGATAATGAAGGGGAAATAAGGCTTATGGCAGATGTTCCTGGGACTTTCAGGCAAAGTTTTGATTTCTTGATTTCAGATGCAGCTCACTGTGACCCCTGTCCAGAAGACCAAGGGTCTTCTGGACAGGAGGCAAAATATGGTGAAGGTCAGCAGAAGTGATGGAGTCCTGGATGGCAGCAGGTGAAGTGCAAGGCTGTGGCTAGACCTATGTTCCATGCTTCTGGGCTGGGATAGCAGAGCCTTCATGTTGTAATGTTTGGACATTTACATTATGACTCTGGGTCTGCTTGACCTGCTGTGGCTCAGGGGTCTCTTGGCACACTGTGGCAATGACAGTACTGTTGGAAGAGCTGGCCATAGCCATGGCTAAGAAGGTTGTGAATGCCCCAACACTGCAAGTCTTCAAGAAGATGTTGGATAGCCATTTGTCTGAAATGGTATAGGGCTTCCTGCCTAGGCAGGGAGTTGGACTAGATGACCTCCAAGGTCCCTTCCAACTCTGCTATTGTATTAAGGTCTTTGCTGATCTTCCTCTTGTGAACCACTTTTGTCCCTTCCTGGATTGGAGGCTCTGCACTCAGTCACTCATGCCACAGTCATCTCCCATTTGGACTACTGCAATTTGCTCCACATGAGGCTACCCTTGAAAACGATACGGAAGCTTTGGCTAGTGTAGAGCACAGCTGCCTGGCAATTTTGAGCATGGGAAGAATGGCACATATAACACCTCTGCTGCAGGAGCTTCATTGAGTGCCAGTCTGCTTGTGGGTCAAGTCCTAGGTGTTAGTTATGACCTTTAAAACCAATGACTTTTCATCCTTCCCAGACCTGGATGCTGACAGAAAGGGACCTAGATAATCCATCCATGATCTGGTGAAGGTACTGCATGACCAGCTTCTCCACACTTTTTTCCTAAAAAAAGAACATTGGTACTGGAAGAAAATTGGCCACTATGGTGGGAGCCAGCCATAGTTTCTTGAGGGGGGAGCAAATGAAGACCTTCTAAAGGTCCAATACCATCTCTCAAGATGGTCCAATACCATCTCTCATGCTGGCCAAGCTCAACTGCTGAATCCCATCCCAATAACTGAGACTTCCTCCCCTCACTCTGGCCACTTCTCTGTCCCTCTCATGGTTGTTCAGATTCTCCGCTGTTCAAGATCATCCTGTTTAAGAAAGTGAAGCTTTATAAAGACCTCCTTGGCCATCGCTATTATCTACGACCCCAGATTGCACAACAGTCCCAGGCATGGCACTGCAATGTCATGCAAGACCCAGTACAGGGTGAACCAATCATCCACAGCTGTTTGATTTGGGTAGGATTAAAACTGAGACTTTTCCTCCCTATCCAAAGATTGTCAGGAACTAAGGCAAGCAATATCTGGGAGAAGAAAGCTTCTACTTTCAGCTGATTCCATTTGAGTATCAGTAAATCAGTTTTTCATCCTGGGTTGATATTGTTGCTCACCCTTTCTAGTGCACAACTGATTGTCCATGTGCCACCAGACCCCTCTTGCATTCATCCTACCTGAACAAGGTATGGCAAAGTTCAGACTCCATATTGTGTGCAGGGACTGTTTTGTGTAGGTCAAATACCCAACTTCCCCTTGAGTATCCAATCCATCTGCTCTGTGGAGCAGCAACAAAAGACACAAACATGTTTTGCTTTTTTCTGTTGCACAAACAACTCTAGTGCTAAGAGGGTGGGACAACTGCTTTTCCTTGCAATTATCAGAAGAGCAGTAATTTTTAATGCATCCCCTATGAATTTCCACCTACGAAAATCTTCCAAGTTAAAAGCCGATTTAGAAGCATTCTGTGATTTCTCCAAGTGGAGGGAGGGAGACCTTTCCGTGTCTTGCAAAGAGCTTTGGTGAGACTCAGCTGACTCAGTTTACTCTTTGGTCACAGCCCAAACACTGGTAGGAAGAAACATGTTTGATACAAATTTGCAGTGGGGCCATCGAGGTGGAATGAGCAGACTATGTGCTTAGACTCTGCTGAGATTTCGAGTGATACCTGTAAATCAGCTTCTGTACAAACCTTGATTATTTTTTTTATCTAGGGGAGAAAGTGACAAGAATGACTAGGCTGCCTCTCCTGCTGCTGCTGCTGCTCTTCTGGCTCCTGCCCCCAGCTTCTCCAACCTCTGCTTTGAGAAAGCAAACCATGTGTGTCTTGCCAAAACGTTTAAAGATTCCGGAATACTATTACAGATCTGGTAATCTCATTATTGGCGGTAATTTTCCACTTGGTGCCTTTGTTAACACTGTCAACCTAGACTTTACAATGGATCCATTATGGTATTCTACCCCATTTGTGTAAGTTTCACCTGGAGGAGAAAAATGTAGGTGATTGTTGGCTTTGTTTGCCCAGAAATATTTGTTCTAGTGATGTTTCAATGTCCTGGCATAGTTCGAACCTCTGTGTTTTTCTCAATAAAGAGCCAAGTTCATAAAACAGGCTAGATTCTCAATCTTTCCAGATAGGTTAAATTGTTAATTTGGACAGAAAATCATGGAATGCTATAAAACAACCCTCAGTTTTGGGATCAGTAGTGAGCAATGACCCTCAGTAAATCTTTGCTGTGGCCCCACAATGGAGTCTTCTGCTAAGAAATGGTAAAATAACTGAAGAAGCTGCTCCAAGAGAAAACAAAACTGATTAGGGTGTTAAAGAAGAATTTGTGTAGGACTACAGAAGCAAAGTGAAGATGGGAGGGATGATAGAAGGTTATAAATTGATCCGTAATAGGCTTTTCTCCTTTCTCACTGACCTACAAGGTCCCTTCCAACTCTGTTCATCTGTTAAATCCAGCCAGGTTTAATAAAAAAAAATTGAATACAACCTATTAATACTTGGGACTTCCTTCTCCAAAGAAAACCCCACAAAGATCAAAGACAAGGCAACCTTAACCAGCACACAAAAGCTTTCCTTTGATGCTTCACAATGTTTCTCTCTCTCTAGCCCCATGCCCAACAACTACCATCAGTTCCAGGCCTTGGTATTTGCAGTCAGAGAAATCAACAAGAAACTGGTTCTCCTCCCCAACATCACCCTTGGCTTCAACATGTATGACAATGTCCAGTGGAATAGAAGAATTTCATTAATCAGTCTTTTTCTCCTCTCCACTCGTGACCAAATGGTTCCAGGTTTCAAATGTGACCAGAAGGACACTCTTCTCTCTGTCATTGGGGGTGACAGCCCCAAATCCTCAATGGTGATGGCCTCCATCTTCAGCATCTTCAAGGTCCCACAGGTAATGGGGTCCCTTAAGATACAGTTATGGAGTAGGTAGAGAACAGAACCACTAAGAAGAAGCTCAAGATGACACCAAAGGAGGGGAGGGATATCAATAGTTTGTGACTTAGGGAATCAATGCTGTACTTGGATTCATTTTAATATTTTATGCAGCCAGATATATTTTAAATAACATAAAATATTGGTTGATGGCTTGTTATCTTGGATTCTGACATGTTATAACTCTGTAACGATATTTATTGATGGCCTGTCCTAAAAAGGGAAGAAACCTCTCTCTCAAAATGACTCAGTTTGACTGATGGGGTTGATAAATCACATGCTGGGGAACCCCTAAAGTCACTATCAGATTTTGCTTTGTCTTTTAAAGAAAGTTCTCATTTTCTCCAGCTCAGTGTTGGCTTTGAGTTCACTCAGGGAGACAGAAGAGCTTATCCTTCCTTCTTCCGAACTGACTCCAAGGAATCTGCTCAGTATGTGGGTTTAGTTCAGCTGCTCCTGCATTTCCAGTGGAACTGGGTTGGGCTTCTGGTCCCTGAAAATGACATTGGAGAACGTTTTATTTCAACTCTGATGCCAATGCTCAAGGAGAAGGAGATCTGCCTGGCCTTCACTGAAACAGTGACAGATGATACTGAAGATATGCCCCAGTTCCTTCCACGTTCCAAAACGTGGCATAAAGCTGACATCACTGTTTTCTTTGGAGACTCTGCAACTGTTACAGCTTTTCAGTGGTTTCTGGAGCATTATGTAAATCATGAAATGGAACCACTTCAGAATGTTTGGATCCTAACTTCCTCTTGGAAACTTATTGTAATGGAAAATATAGATCTATGGCATTCTCTAAAGCCCTTGCATGGGGCTTTGCATTTTAGGGACCACACGGGTGACATCTCAGATTTCAGCAATTTCATCCTGTCTTTAGATCCCTTGAACCCACAAGGGGATAAGTTTCTCCCGTTATGGTGGGAAACGGTCTTTGCATGTGAATTCCACAAACCAGGTAAATTTTATCCCAGGGGGATGAAATACTGTACTGGGAAGGAGAATTTACAAAATGTACCATCTTCCTTGTTTGAAACAAGAATGACTGGTGAAAGTTACAACATCTACAATGCTGTTTATGCTTTGGCACATGCATTACATGCAATATCTGGAGGACGACCAGCCATGATGAGACTTGGAAAGAGGATCTCAAATGTCCAGCCATGGCAGGTAATTTCTGTGACTTTTTATCCAATCCACAGATCCTTGGTGAAATTGTGCACCGTTTTGAAAGAAATTATTTACTCATTCCTAAAATTCTTTTCTCATTGACAAGACCTTTGGCTAAAGTAAAGATTTTAAAATATATATAGCCAAGTAAAGCATGAAGAAAGCTGAACAATGCAATTTGGGGTGTAGCATTATAATCTTTGTAAGTAAGCATCATTTGTTTAAAATAGAGAAGAAAAAAACATGATGCAAATGCCCAGTCACAAAGGCAAACTTTTGTTGTGTTGGGGAAAGAGCTAAGCATTTGAAGTTACTCCTGATTGCTCAAATCTCCACAAACATAATTCCACAAACTTTTGGACAAAACTGGTCTGCTAAAATGAGGGCCATGATAGAATGGTAGGAGCAACAATGTCTTATTTGTGGCTTTCAGCCAATTATTCCAAATATCAAAGGTCTCTTTTGTTTCAGATTCTTCCCTTTTTGAGGAACGTCCAGTTCAACAACAGCGCTGGAGAAGAAGTCTCCTTCACAGAAGATGGACTGGGATCTGGTTGTTATGATCTTCTCAACTGGGTTTTCCTCCCCAATAAATCAATTGTCCTTGTGAAAGTTGGGGAAATTGATCCTGGGGCTCCCCCAGGTCTGGATTTCACCCTTAACTCTAATGCAATCATCTGGGCCACAAAGGTGAGTTGAAAAGCAATGGTGTGCAGAACATCCTTCTAGTTTGAAAAAGGTCCCTTGAATCATAAAACATGGCAGCTTTGTGCTGAAAAAACTGATGTAACACTCTTCAGATCTCATTTGTGGCAGGTGCAGAAAACTTGGGATTGGGAAAACTGTCTTGAAAGCTAGGATGCCATTAAGCTGGGCAACAGTGATTTGCATGGATTATTCCCACTGTTGGATCAAATTCAGGACCCCAAAACCAAGAATCAAATCTCACTCCAGGATGTAGCTATACACACTGGAGTCAACAATGGGAGGGACCCCTACAGATAAAAAGGATTCAGCGTTACATTTCAGGAAAGGAGAAGGAAATGATACAGTCAAAGAGATCCAGATTATCATCTTGCTCTGGACAGATTCCTCCTCCATGAAACGGTCAGCCATGGGAGATCTTTAGGAACCTTCTATGAAGATGTTTCCTCTATGGAGCTTAAGGATGATTGCTTTGATTTATTCCTGTTTTCTCCCCTCTGCCCCTTTTCAAAGACTACACTTAATTCATACCATAGGTATACGTTGATGATAAAATCATAGACATTCATAATTAGCAAACTTCAAACTACCTCTTCCTGTTTCTACCATTACTGACCTTAAGAAAGAATAATAGCCTTAATAAAAAGAAGCACATCTGTTATGTTGCCATAGAAATTTTAATAAAAGTGCACTGAGAACAAAATAGTTCAATGTTCCCTCAATTAGAACCTATTTCTCCTGTTTCTACTTTGCTCATCTCTTCCCACTCCTCCAAAAACTCATTTCCCACACACTGTTCAGTTTTGTCTTCATCATTTACTGTTTAGCTGTACCTTAATGTCACCAGCCCTCCTTTGCACGTGGAGGTCCCAGCTCCAATCTCCAGCCTCCATGGAAGGGACAGGAATGCTGCTGGCCTAATTCACCTAGGAAATATTTTCAGTTTCTGGGAAGTGCAGTTGAACCATTTCTTTTGAAGACTTTCTTTCGATTGAAATAGGAATGTTGAGAAGAATGAATGAAGCATGCCCTTGGTTTATGCCATCTCAAACATTTCCCTTTTCTCTTTTAGAAAGTGCCCATTGCCAGGTGTGGCATGAAGAGGTGCCAGGCAGGAGAAAGGAGAAGAGTTCCAGAGGGAGAGCAGGTCTGCTGTTATCAATGTGCCCCTTGTCCAGAAGGGACCATTTCTAATCAGACAGGTAGAGCAAATGTCAAAAGCAGATCTTCTAGAATCAGTTGATAGACATGTTGAGAGAAGCAACTTAGAACTGAGGAGAAATTTCCTGACAGAACAATTAATCAGTGGAACAGAAGTTGCCTCCACAAGTTGTGAATGCCCCAACACTGCAAGTCTTTAAGAAGATGTTGGGCAGCCATTTGTTTGAAATGGTATAGGGCTTCCTGCCTAGGCAGGGGGTTGGAGTAGAAGACCTCCAAGGTCCCTTCCAACTCTGCTATTGTATTGTATTGTCTTATATGTCAGGGAAGAGGAGATCCAGTTATCTATGTCTACTAACAATCAACTACCTACCACAGTTTTTGGAGTATAAGACGTACCCTTTACTGCCCTAAAAGAGTGTGGAAATTTTGGTGCATCTTATACATCGCATGCAGTCATTTTTGGCCTTCCGAAGCTCCACCCCCGCATCCCATTTTTGGACAATTTTCACAAAAACAGAGGCTTTTTTACCTTCCCCCCACCCCCAACAGCACTCTGCAGAATTCGCCAGTCCTGAAAGTGCCAATGGAGTGGAGACAACCTTTTCTTAAAAAAGCAAACAAACCAGAAAAGCGGGAGCTGAACACTTCCTTGTCTGGGGCTAACTTAGCCAAAGTATCATTAATAATATAGAAAGAATGAACTTGTTTCATTCACCAAGAAATGCACAAAGGGTCATTCCATCACTTCCTTTGTGGACTGGCCAGAGCAGAAAGAGGAAATAATGCCAGAGCAGAGAGAGGGAGGAATAATGAAGGGGAATAAGGTTTATGGCCGATGTTCCTGGGATCCTCAGGCAAAGTTTTGATTTCTTGATTTCAGATGCAGCTCACTGTGACCCCTGTCCAGAAGATCAATATCCCAACAGGCACAAGGACCACTGCATTCCCAAGAAGATCCACTTCCTTGCCTACCAAGAAACCCTTGGATACACTTTAGTTTCCCTCACTCTTTCTCTCTCTGTGATCACAATAGCAGTTCTGGCAATTTTCCTAAAACATCGTGAAACACCTATCGTCAAGGCCAACAACCGAAATCTCACCTACATCCTCCTGGTCTCTCTCCTGCTCTGCTTCCTCTGCTCCTTCCTCTTCATTGGTCGACCCAGGATGCTCACCTGTCTCTTCCAACAAATTATCTTTGCCATTCTCTTTTCCCTTGCAGTTTCCTCTGTGTTGGGAAAAACTGTCATGGTGGTTCTGGCCTTCATGGCCACCAAGCCAGGGAACAGAGCAAGGACACTCTTAGGAAAACCACTGACCAACTCCATTGTCATAGGCTGTCCCCTGATCCAAGCAGTACTTTGTGCCACCTGGCTTTTAACCTCTCCCCCATTTCCCACCTGGGATTTCCACTCCATGTATGGGGAAATCATTTTGGAATGCAAGGAAGGTTCAGCTTTAATGTTTTACATTGTCCTTGGCTACCTAGGTTTTTTGTCCTTCATCAGTTTCACAGTGGCATTTTTAGCTAGGAAGTTGCCTGACAGTTTTAATGAAGCCAAGTTCATTACTTTTAGCATGCTGGTCTTTTGCAGCGTGTGGATCAGCTTCCTCCCCACCTACCTGAGCACCAAAGGGAAGTCTATGGTGGCTGTGGAGATCTTTTCTATCTTGTCCTCTGGAGCTGGTCTCTTGGCTTGTATCTTTTTCCCCAAATGCTACATTATCCTATTCAGGCCTGATCTGAATCAAAGAAAAAATATCATGGGGCACAAGAATCGCTGATTTATATTAAAGTAGTAACTTTTATTTTGCCTTTGAGCCCTTTATTTAATTTAATTTGATTTCATAACAATGGTGAAATAATAGAGTGGCTTTTACTTCAAATAATTGAATCATGGAAATATTTGGTAGCACAGTGGTTAGAATGCCGAATTCCAGGCTACTTCTGCTGATTACTAGCTGCCAATTTGGGTCTCACTAGGCCCAGGTTTGACTCAGCCTTCCATCCTTCCAAGGTGGGTAAAAGGAGGACCCAGATTGTTGGAAGTTGGGAAAATGGCTGACTCTGTAAACTGCTTAGAGAGGGCTGTATATCACTGTGAAGTGGTAGATAAGTCTAAATGCCATTGGTATTGATACTTTATCATCATTTCTGTCCAAAGATACATCATTTTAGTTCCTGTTTGAAATTCCTTCTATCTGCATTTCAGATTTGGTACAATACAATTTAAAGTATTAAAACATTTCTCCTTAGGTCACAGTATTGTGATGTGATATGCTTAACTAATTAGACAACCTTTTGGACAGTAAAGGTGATTAACTAGCAAGTACTGGAACACATAACACCAAACATGCTGCTGGAAGGAAATTATGAAATTGAGTCTCACTTACTTTGGCCATGCCATTCAGGGAAATTCCCTGGAGAAAACAATGATGTTTGGAAGACATGAATGGCTTTGGATTTGGGGGATCTGTAGTACTAGGACTACACAATCTATGGTGCTGGTTGGGGTAGCATTATTCTCAAACAGACCATGCAAGAAATGTGGGGTTCTTCTGGACTCACAACTCCTGCAACTCCTCCTCCTCTAGTTATAGCTAGAAGGACCTTTCCACAACTTTGTTTATGTGGCCGTTGTATTCATTCTAGGACAAAGAATGCCCTGGTCAGCTCCTGGTTGGACTATTGTAATGCATTCCATATGGACCATCCAGAAACTTCAGATGGTGCAAAATGCATTAACAACAACAATTATATTTCTGTTAGATCTCATTAGAACTTTGGTTGGCCTTATCACTAGTCAAAGTTCTCAAATCTGATCATGCTAGCTTACTTGGGAACCCCAATAATTCTAACGCCTTTTAATAAATGTTGTATAAAGGTTTTAAGCAATAATTGTCTCCTTTATTTACACTTTTTACTGGACTGTTGTATGCTGCTCAGAATCACATTGCATGAGATGGGTGGCCATATAAATTTCCTTAGTTAATCCAACCATTCCATCCTTTGTCTTGTGGGTATACCTAAACCAGTTTTTCATTTTAAACATTGGTGTGATTGCACACTCTTACTAGGGTACAGCTGACTGCTACCATGCCCCATTAGAACCCTTTCTACCTGAACATGCTATGACACAGGTCAAATTCCATCTTGTGTGCAGGTGCTCAATTTCATGTCAGTCAAAACCTCGACTTCACCTTGATTCTCAAGTCAATCTGCTCTGTGGATTAGCGACACAGAGACACAGACATGTTTTCCCTATCTCAGGTGCAACCAACACCTGGTGCTGAATAGGTAGGAGAATTGGTTTTCCTTATAATTATCAGAAGAACAATAATCCTTCATGTATTCCCTCTGGATTTCAATGCACGAGAATCTTCTAAGGTAAAACCTGCTGTAAAAAGCAGGCTCTGGGTTTTCCCAGTGGTGGGGAATCTTGGCTTGTCCTCCAAAACCTAGCCCTGGGGTTTGTTCAGACTCAACTGACCTTCATATCACAGCCCAAACACAGAAAACATGATTGATATAATAGTAGTTTATTGATGGATTATTTTTGTGACCTTATAATTGCAGTAGAATACAGCACATAGTCTAATTTCAGAATAAGATGGATAGAAGCAAATAACGCAATACATTACAAATGTATTAATGCAAAGAGACATTCGATAAATTTGCCCTGTGGCCATCCAGCTGGCAAGGAAGGCTCAACTATGTAAATCTGGTGAGGTTTCAAGTGCTGCCTACAGTTCAGCTTCTGCACAAACCTTGGTTTCTGATCTAGGAGGGAAGGTGGGAAGAATGGCTGGGATGCCTCTCCTGCTGCTGCTGCTCTTCTGGCTTCTGGCTCCAGTTACTGCTAAGAGGATTCAAACCGTATGTGCATTGCCAAAACATGTAAAGGTTCGAGATCAATGGGAATTTTACAGGCCTGGAGATCTGATTATTGGAGGGAATTTGCCCCTGGTAACTTTCATGAAGTCCGAAATACCAGATTTTCATGGGTACCCATTGCGGCTTAATATTGGTATCGTGTAAGTTTCACTTGGAGGGGAAAAATGTAGGTGATTGTTTTCTTTCCTCTGGATTTAGGGCCTCCTTTCAGAAATTTTGATTTTGAGCAAAAAAAGAAATGTTACAATGAATGTTATATCACCCAGAAAGATAAGAGGGTGCGGGTAGGAGATGTTGTAATCAGGGGCTCTGTAACATAGTAGGAAGCAAAATATGGTATTTAAGGACAGCTCACAGATGATGGTCTCAGGAACAGCAAGTTCATGCTTAACTTGAATATTTTTTAGATTTAGTGACTTTTTATAGAAGATAGCAACTCCACCTCCTCTACAGGTTTCACAATCGGATTGGTAAACATAGCAGTCTCTTACTATGATAATGGAATCAGGGAGGGATGTGTCCAGTCATGTTTCACAGACAAATATAATGTTGAATGTAGCTGTATTTAGTAAGAGGAGAAGTTCAGGCATTTTGTTTACGACGCTTCTTGTGTTAATTAGCTTGCAATTAAGGATAGTTGTGGTTGGCATTGAGGGGTGTGCATTCCTAGTTTTGGATGATGGTGGGTTAGATGTTGGAAGACGGATTGTGGGACTTACTTTTGACGCAGTCAGTGTGGTAGTCAATGTATAAGTCAGTCTCTCCTTGGTCTTGACGTCTTTTGAGTTCTGCACGGAGTTTGTGGGAGTGGGCTCATTGCAGTATGGATAGGTTAGGCCATGAATGAAGTTTGTTATGGTTGTAGTTGCTTCTGGCAATTGAGTTTATTGTATAAATGAATTTGAATTTGCTGGACTCATTATTGCAAACAACTCTACAAAATCCTCTGTTGTTCTTGAATTTAGGGCCATCTCTGGAAATTTTGATGATTTCATTGGGGGAGATGGCTGGTGTATGATGGCTACTGATAATGTTGCAAAGCTTTGTGATATCAGGTTTGTTGGTGGCATCTAGTCCAAATAAAATAACGTTAGAACAAGAAATGCTTTTTCTAGGGATTTTCAGATTTTTGTCCTTGTCTCAATAAAGAGGAGAATTTAAGAAATAAGCTAGAATTTCCTAACTTGCCAGAAGTTTTCATGAGGAAGATGAGATGCAACTTAAAGGTTAGGAGGGACAGCACCTATGAGACTCTCGCTGTCCTAGTGAAGAAGTTGATGTGTAATACTACTTTGAACATAAAGTCACAGGAAAACAATCCCTCAAAGAAAAGTTCAATCCTTTGCCAATGTGGGGTACTACAAAAAAATCCCCTCGGTTTAGAAGTCAGCAAAGCTTATGAATAATGACCTTTACTAAATCTGTGCTGTGCCCCCTCCCCCAATTGCAGAGGGTTTCAGCCAAGTGAAGGAGGGAGGGAGAACCGTGGGGGATAAAATGATCTGAGATATGGACAAACAGGCTTTTCTCCTTCCTCAGAAATCCATCCAAGCTGAATCCAGCAACATCTTTATCCCTCCCCCACAAAACACCCCCAATGAAAAAGATTACAGATTAAAAGACTTGGAAGAAAACTTGTAGGTCATCTAGAGCAGCCTTCCATCCAAGCAGGAGACCCATCACCATTTCTGACCAATTGCAGTCCAATGCCTCCTTGAAAGTCTCCAGTGATGAAACTCCTGTTCCAAGGACACACAAAAAAGGCAAGGCCAATTCCACCAGCACAGAAAATCATACAAAATATAATGCTCCCCAATATTTTTCTCTCAATAGACTCACACCCCAATACTACCAGCACATCCTGGCCTTGATGTTTGCTGTCATGAAAGTGAACAAGGATTTGGATCTCCTCCCCAACATCACACTTGGCTTCCACATCTTTGAGAATGGCCAGATTGAGAGGGAGATTTCCTCACACAGCCTCTCTCTTCTGTCTACACGAGACCGAATGGTTCCAGGTTATAAATGTGACAGGAAGGACCCTCTGCTCTCTGTCATTGGAGGTGAGAGTGCCAAATCTTCAAGGCAGATGGCCTCCATCTTCAGCATCTTCAAGGTCCCACAGGTAAGGGGAATATAATATGTGATATAAAAACAACAGAAAAACACACAGAATCCAAGGAGTTGTTGAAGGGAGGGGTACATTTTATATGTCAAGATATATTTTTATATCACCACTAAGTTATATTGATATAATTCTGAAAGAAGAAGCATTTCCCGACTTTCACAGAAGCTTATCATCTTTCTGCACCTTTCACTGCAGTTTATTCTCTGCATCAGGTGGATGGTTTGTTCCCTTGACTTCTGATCTATCACAACCAGGAAAAAGCAGTTAATTGGTGGCTCCTCCTAAAAAGGGATTAAGATGAAGCCTGCCACTCAAAGTGGATAAACCTGACTGATGGGACAATAAAGCATATAATAGGGACCATTGAAGTCAGCATTAAAAAGTAATTTGTCTTTTAAAGAGGATTTTCATTTTCTCCAGCTCGGTGTTGGATCTGAGTTCACCCAGGGAGACAAAAGAATTTATTCCTCCTTCTTCCGCATTAATCCCAGTGAATTTCCTCAATATGTTGGCTTAATCCAGCTGCTCTTGTATCTCCAGTGGAACTGGGTTGGGCTGGTGGTCCCTGATGATGACAATGGAGAACATTTCATTTCATCTCTGATGCCGATGCTCAAGGAAGAGACAATTTGCCTGGCCTTCCTTCAAAGGATGAATTCTGATTTTGATAATAGTCCAAGTTGGAAAGGAATCCATACATTAAACACTTGGTCTAAAGTCGAAGTGATCATTCTGTTTGGAGACTCCAGTACTATCAGAAATGTACAATTATTTGTGTTAGTTTATGAAACATTGACAAAAAAACCATTTCTGAAAGTCTGGATCTTTACATCCAATTGGAAATTTAATGTGATAAAATCTGAATATCTATTGCAAGCTATAAAACCTTTCCATGGGGCTTTGCATTTTAGAGACTACTCCAGGGATATCTCTGAATTCAGCTGTATTCTCATGTCTTTAGACCCTTTGGACCCACACGGGGATGTCTTTGTCCCACGATGGTGGGAATGGGTTTTTGACTGTCAGATCCTCAAACCAGACAAGGTCCCTCCAAAGGGAAAAAAGCCATGTACAGGGAAGGAGAATTTGCAGAATCTGCCATCTTACATGTTTGAAGCAAGCATGACAGGTGAAAGTTACAATATCTACAATGCCATTTATGCTGTGGCACATGTATTACATGCCATGCATGGATCCAGAGGGCAACCAGCCATGCTAAGACTTGGAAAGAGGATCCCAAATATCCAGTCATGGCAGGTAATTTCTGTAACTTTTTTTAAATCCATTCCACAGATCTTTCAAGAAGTTTGCTATGTGCATTTCTGGAAATAAATATCTGCATGGCATCATATCACCACATCTAATTGGCATCAAACCAAATGGAAACAGTAATTAAAAATAATTATCAAGTGAATTAAATATAATTTTGTTGAAAAGAGGTACAAAGGGAAAAGAAACCAATTGTCCACAGGTTTCATGTAGGAAAGACCTTCCTAAAAAATTTTCAAAGGTCTTCAAAGATTGAGTTCCATAAAGTGGTCATTCCACGGAGTTAGCATCATCCCAGATCAACAGAGAATAGAAATCAAGATTCTGTCAGATGTTTCAACTGTTCCGTATTTGCAGAATCATCGCAGTTTCCTTCTGGATGTAGTCTGGGTGGTGGTGGTGATGATGATGGTGTTATCTATTCAATTATGTCCGACTCATGGCAATTCTATGGGTCAGGTCTCTCCACATCTTCAAATCTTGCCCTACTTTTCAAAAAGACACTCGGCTCAGTTCATTTTCACCTTGGTTTAGTTTCTATGTCTTGGCATGCTGTGTGACTCAACCCATGTATTGAGTTTCCTATATGTAGTGCTGACTTAATCTCAGTTACAGATGATTGACCCACTATCTCTGCTGGGAACTGGTTCTACGTTTCCGCTCCTATTTATGTGAAATAATACATTGAAATCTTTGTATATAGACATCATTCATAAAAAATTGCAGTAGAAGAAGCCATGATAAAAATGCCCATTGTGAAAGAGAAATTTTTGAAGATTTGGGGAAGCAATTAAACATTTTGTGTTGGTCAGATGTTCACCAAAGAAATTCTTCTAGATTCTTAGCTATACATCATCTCCTAAGATGATGGACACCCCAGAATGATAGAAGCCTTGATGTTTCATTTGTGGCTTTCAGCCAATTACTCAACTATCTGAAGATCTCTTTTCTTTCAGCTTCTTCCCTATTTGAGGAACATCCAGTTCAACAACAGTGCTGGAGATGAAATCTCTTTCTCAGAAAATGGACTGGGATCTGCTCGCTATGATCTTCTCAACTGGGTTCTCCACCCCAATAAATCTTTTGTCTCCATGAAAGTTGGACAGATAGATCCTAGGGCTCCCACAGGCCAAGATTTCATCATTAAGTCTGATGCAATTGTCTGGTCAAGAAGGGTGAGCTGGAAAGTAAAAAAAAATGCAGCAAAAGATTCATTCTTTGCTGGGGATTCAAAACATCTCCCTTACTGGAGAATGGGTTACTGAATCAAATCATGGGAAACCATTTGATAAAAAAATCTGTTTTGTATATAACATGTTTGAGGTCTAATTTCTGACAGATCAAAAAAAAGTTTAGATTGTTTTAGAAAAGCTATATCTCAATACAAAAGCCTTCTTTTGCATGCTGAGTCCCAGTTCCAATCTTCCATTAGTGGTTTGGAGTGGCACTGGCCTTAATTCCTTCATGGTTTTCCTAATTTGTTGTAGACCCTAGGTAGCCATTACTTTTGAAGTCATTCTGATAATGGAAACAGAAATGACCAAATCAATAAAAGAAGCATATTCAATGCTTGAGCAATCTACAGTATTTGTCTTTTCTCTTTTAGACAGCGCCCTTTGCCAGGTGTGGCATGAAGAGGTGCCAGGCAGGAGAGAGGAGAAGAGTTCCAGAGGGTGAGCAGGTCTGTTGCTACCAATGTGTCCCTTGTCCAGAAGGAACCATTTCTAACCAGACAGGTAGAACACACTTTAAATGTAGACCTCCTAGGATCAAAGATGCAAATGGCAATTGTATTATCATTTTTGGTAGATTGACATTCTTCAAAAAATTCATGCTTTTCAACAGAAATACATTATATATGTATTTCTGTTGAAAAGCATGAATTTTTGAAGAATGTCAATTCTGGGTGAAACCAGGCTTTAATAGCAGTAACTGTGAGAGGGATCTTGGAGTCCTAGTGGACGACCAGTCAAATATGAGTTAACAGTGTACAGCAGCAGCAAAAAACCCCAATGCAATCTTACATTGCACTAACATAGGTATTCAATCAAGGTCAAGTGAAGTACTAATGCCACTCTTTAGGGCCTCAATAAGACCACAACTAGAATACTGCATCCAGTTTTGGTCACCACACCATGAAAATGATGTTGAGACACTAGAAAAAATGCAGGGAAGAGCAACCAGAATGATTACAGGACTGGAGGCTAAAACATACAATTAACAGTTGCAGGAACTGGTTAGGCTAGTAAAGAGAAGGACCAGGGTAGACATGGCAGCAGTATTCCAATATTTGAGGGGCTGCCACAGAGAGGAAGAGGTCAAAATATTTTCTAAGGTACCTGAAGGCCAGACAAGGAACAATGGATGGAAACTGATCAAGGAAAGGTTCAACCTAGAAATAAGAGGAATTTTTTTGAGAGTGAGAACAATCAAGCAATGAAAGAGTTTGCCTTCAGAAGTTGTGGGAGATTCATCACTGGAGACTTTCAAGAAGAGATTGGACTGCCATTTGTCAAAAATAGTGTAGGGTCTCCTGATTGGGTGATTGGATGACCTACAAGGTCCCTTCCAACTCTGTTAATCTAATCTAATCCAACCACATCCAGCAAATTTTTCAGGAAATAATTTTCATTATTTAGGGGATGCTGCTTCTTCTGTCATCCAGGAGATTTACAGACCTCTTGAAGAAAAGGGAGGTCTATCTACATAAATATGTCTCCCTGCCCTTCCCTGGAAAAATGCGTCCATGCCAAATACAAAGCAGAGGACTTGAGCAAAAGAACTGAAAGCAATCTTGTTTCAGGCTAACCTGTCCCCAGGTTAATCAATTATGAAGGAGGATTTGTCCTTGTTGATACTTCGTGTAATGCAAAGTGATTCTTGATTTCAGATGCAGCTTCCTGTGACCCCTGCCCAGAAGTCCAATATCCCACCAAGGACAAAGACCATTGCATTGCAAAGAAGCTCCACTTCCTTGCCTATCAAGAGACTCTGGGCTCTGCTTTAGCTTCTCTCACACTTTCTCTCTTCATGATCACGTTAGCAGTTCTGGTGATTTTCCTTAAGCATCGCAATACACCAATTGTCAAAGCCAACAACCGAGATCTCACCTATATCCTTCTGATCTCCATCCTGCTCTGCTTCCTTTGCTCCTTCCTCTTCATTGGTCGACCCCGAACACTGACTTGTCTCTTCCGACAAATTACCTTTGCCATTCTCTTTTCCCTTGCAGTTTCCTCTGTGTTGGCAAAAACTGTCATGGTGGTTCTGGCCTTCATGGCCACTAAGCCAGGTAACAGGGCAAGGAAATACTTAGGAAAGCCATTGACCAACTCCATTGTCATAGCCTGTCCCATGGTCCAAGCAGTTCTTTGTGCCACTTGGCTGATAACCTCTCCCCCATTTCCTGATTTTGATTTCCACTCCTTAACAGATGAAACCATCTTGGAATGCAATGAAGGCTCGGTTTTAATGTTTTACACTGTCCTCACCTACCTGGGTTTTTTGGCCTTGGTCAGTTTCACTGTGGCCTTTTTGGCTAGGAAATTGCCTGACAGTTTTAATGAAGCCAAGTTCATTACTTTTAGCATGCTGGTCTTCTGCAGTGTTTGGATCACCTTCCTCCCCACCTACCTGAGCACCAAAGGGAAGTCCATGGTGGCTGTGGAGATCTTCTCCATCTTGGCCTCTGGGGCTGGTATCTTGGCTTGTATCTTTTTTCCCAAATGCTACATTATCCTATTCAGGCCTGATCTGAATCACAGAAAAAATATAATGGGGCACAAAAATCTCTGATTTATATGTAAACTAGTAACTTTTATTTTGCCTTTTGGACCTTTTTTAATTTGATGTGGTTTCTTAACAGTGATGAAATAAGAGGTGGCTTTTAGTTCAAATAATTTAAAATCATGAAAATAGTTGGTGGTGGAATGGTTAGAATGCAGAATTTCAGGCTAATTCTGCTGATTGCCAGGGGTTCAATCCTGACTGGCTCAAGGCTGACTCAGCCTTCCATCCTTCCAAATGATTAAAATGAGGACCCATATTGTTGGAGCCAATATGATGACTGTAAACTGCTTAGAGAGGGCTGCAGAGCACCAGGAAGTGGTATATAATTATAAGTGCTGTTGCCATTGGTATTTCATAATAATCTGTGTCCAAAGAAAAATCATTTTTAGTTCTTGTTTGAAATTCCTTCTATTTGCATTTCAGATTTCGTAGAATACAATTAAAGAATATTAAAACATTTCTCCTTAGGTCTCAGTATTGTGATGTGATATACTTAATTAAAATAACATAACTAACATAATAAATTAGAATATCATATTAAACAACATTTTGGATGGTAAATTTGACTAACAAGCAAGTACTGGAACACATAACACCAGGCATGCTGCTGGAAGGAAATTATGAAACTGAGTCTCACTTACTTTGGCCATGTCATGCAGGGAAATTCACTGGAGAAAACAGTTACATTTGGAAGAGTTAGTGACAAAAAAAAAGGCCACCAAAAATGCCATTGTGGACATTATCACAGGTAAACCAGTTGGAGCAGGATCAGCAGATGAGGAGAGACCTGGCCCATAGAATCACCAAGAGTCATATCTGACTCAATGGATATGGATCCCTTTTATATATTGGTTAGATCACACTTGAATATTTCATCCAGCCTCAGAGAGATTCCAATACATAGGTGACAGGGTATAAGATGCAGGCAGGGACAGCATACACTGAATGACACCACCAAGTAGTGCACAGCATATAGGCTAAACCTCCTAAAACCCAGTTGTGATATTTGACACAAAGTTGTGGAGAATAAGGGGGTTAATATCCTTTGGAAATTCCAGATCAAAGCAAAGAGGCAGGTCCTGGCCAATGAACCAGACACAGAGGTCATAGAGGAGAAGAGGCAGGTGGGGATAGATGAAGCAGTGTCCAATGGAACAGAAGTTGCCTTCAGAGGTTGTGGCATCTTTATCATTGGAAGCTTTCAAGAAGAGACCGGACTGTCATCTGTCAAAAATGGTGTAGGGTCTGCTTGGGTTAGGTGTTGGATTAGATGACCTACAAGGTACCATCCAATTCTTTCAATCTATATCTGTAAATGACAGCAAGATCAGGGAGAAGGAGGATGGGACACTGGAAAAGTTCCAGGGTCTAAAGGATAAACTGGAGAGGATGTAGAAAGTCAAGGGCAAAGTGGTCCTCATGTTAGGGTTATTTTGGGCTGTGACACTTTAACTGGTAGAAGGGCTCCAGCAGATCCCAGGAACAAGAGCAGAGCTCTGTGCCCAGAAGAGTGAATAGCTAAGGAACAGCTAAGGTGATGTGTCCATCCTTGTCTTACATGACACAGTGGCAATTGTGGAGGAGAAACCCCACACTGGACCTTCTTAATGTGAGGTGCCACAGGGGTCAGTGCTGTCCCTTCTTCTATGCATTCCATATGGGCCTTCCCTTGAAGAGTATCCAGAAACTTCAGCTAGTGCAAACTGCATTAGCAAGAACAGTTATGTTTCTGGTAGGTCTCATCATACCTTTGCTTGCTAAGCTGCATTGGTTGGCCTCATCACTCCTGAGCTTCTGAAGTTCTTTCAAATCTGATCATGCTAGTAGCCGTGGCCAACCCAATAATTCTAATTCTTTTAAATAAATGTTGTATAAAGGTTTTACGCAATGAATATCTTCTTTATTTACACTTACACTTCATTTAGACTTATTTACACTTTTCACTGGACTATTGTATGATGCTCAGAATCACTTTGCATGAGATGAGTAGCCATATAAATTTGGTCAATCAATCAATTCCATTCCTTTTCTTGTGGATATAACTAAACCTGTTATTCCATTTAAACATTGGCATGATTGCTCCCTAGGGTACAGATGACTGCCACCCTGCCCCATCAGCACCCATTCCATGTGAACATACGATGGCACAGGTCAAACTCCATCTTGAGGGCAGGTGTTCACCTTCAGGTAGTTCAAAAAGTTTAGTAAACTTTGACTCTCAAGTCCATCTGCTCTGTGGATTAGCTGCAAGGGACACAAACATGTTTTTATGGGCAAACCACCTCTATTGTTTTGTGGGTAGGACAATGGCTTTTCCTTGCAATTATCAGAAGAACAGTAATTCGTATTGTATCCCCTGTGGATTTTCACCCTCAAGAATCTTCCAAGGTAAAAAAAAAATGCTTTAGAAAATATGCTCTGAGTTCTCTCAGTGGTGGAGGACTTTACTTTGTCTTCCAAAGAGCTAACTCCAGGGTTCAGCGAGATTAAGCTGGTCTTTGTCTCAAAGTCCAAACGTAGGTAAGAGAAAGCATGATATTAGAGTAGTTTATTCATTGATTAGTCTTGCAGCCCTTTCCTTAAAATAGAATGAAATACAGCCCATGCTGTAATTTCAGAATAAGATAGATAGGGGGAAATGAAGTGATAAAATACAAATGTGTTAATTAAAAGAAACATCCGATAAATCTGCTCTGGGGCCATCCAGCTGGCAAGGAAGTCTGAACTATGTACATCTGGTGAGATTTTAAGGGCTGCCTCCAATTCAGCTTTTGCACAAACCTTCATTTCTGATCTAGGAGAGAAGGTGAGAAGAATGGCTGGGCTGCCTCTCCTGCCGCTGCTTCTGCTGCTCTTCTGGCTCCTTCCCCCAATTGCTGCTAGGGAGATTCAAACTGTATGTGCATCGCAAAAACATTTAGTGTTTCACGATCCATGGGAATTTTACAGGCCTGGTGATCTGAATATTGGGGGGAATTTGCCCCTGTTAACTTCTCTGCAGTTCAGCATCCCAGATTTTCAAAAGGACCCATTGCATCTTAGTAATAATGTCGCGTAAGTTTCACCTGGAGGGGAAAGATGGAGGTGATTGTTTCCTTTCCTTTGGATTCAGGGCCTCTTTTAAGAAATCCTCATTCTGGGGATCTTCAGATCTTAGTCCTTGTCTCAATAAAGAGGCAAATTCAAGAAATAGGCTTAAATTTCTAACTCTCCAGAACTGTTCATGAGGAAGCTGAGAGGCAACATAAAGCTGAGGAGAGACAACTCTACGAGGCTTTAGCTGCCCTAGTGAAGATGTTGACTTATAATATTAATCTGGAGCTAAAGTTATAGTAATAAAAAACTCTCAAAGAAATGTTCAATATTATTCCAATGTGGGATATTGCCAAAGAAAACCCCTCAGTTTAGGAATCAGCAGAGCTTGTGAATAACAGCCCTTAGTGAGCCTGTGTTTATATTGAAAAAGTTTTATTGGTTTTTACAATTTTTCAATCGGGTAAGGTAAGGGATACAAAGAAATTTTGAGAACTTTCGCGTCGGAGTCATTGGCCCTTCCAGGGCTTCATAATAAATCGTCAAAAAAAAACATTTTTCATAAATACTACGAGGTGAAAACAAGTACATACTTCTAAATTCTCAGTTCCATGCTCTCATCCATTTGCAAAAGTCCAGATACAGATGTTATACAATATTAATCAAAAGTCAAAGCAAAGTTATTTTTTTGATCTAAGTCTCTTGGCAATTGTGTCTTCTGTCTCTCCCTCCAGGCCCCCAGCGGGCGGGGCCGTGCCCCCCCCGTCCCCCCTGGATCTTCCCCCAGGACAGAGGAATGTTTTTTAAGAAAGGCTTCCGCCTCAGCAATTGTTTTAATCCTTATTCTTCCTCCTTCCCAGAACACCAACATTCCTTCAGGCATCGCCCACTTGAACCAAATCCCGTGGTCATACAATTTTTTGAATAAGAAGGAAAATTTCCTTCTCATCTCTCTAATTTTTTTAGGGATCTGCTTCAAGATAGCGACTACTTTTTGCTGGTAAATTAACGGACCACCCCTCTGTGCCTTCAAAATTCCCTCCCTGGTTGACCTCCTAACAAATTTAATATGTATCTCTCTGGGTACCTCATTTATCCTGGCATATGCAGAATTTATTCTGTAGACTAGGTCAATGTCCCCCCTGATCTCATCTTTAGGTTTGTAAAAATAGTCTGCTAAAATTGTACTCATGAGATCAGGAAGGCATTCACCAGATTCTTCAGAAATATTCTGAAATCTTAAAAAATATGACATCCTTTCAAAATCCATCCTAGACATATGCCCATTTAATTCTCCAATCTCACTATTAACATTTTTAAGCTCTGCCTTTGCCCCAGCCAGCCCCCCTTGCAGCTCTTCAGTCTTCTGTATGTTTTCCAGCACTTGTTTCCGTGTTTCCTGAATATCCTGTTTTAAGCTGGTACGATCTTCTCTCAAAGCCTTAATTTCTTGCACCAAAGCTTGTAACACATTCTCCATAGATGTCATTCTTTGTTCCAAACCTGCCAGTTCTGATTTTTGTGCCATGGTAAGCTGTTAAAGTCAGTGTCACTAAAATGGCGTTTTTTGGGTGGGGCTGGTGAAGCAGTTCAGGAGAGAAGAGAAAGTTCAAATCAGGATTACAAAAAAAAAAGAAAGTTCAAGACCCAAAGAGAAAACACGTTTCACAATCAATAGTTGTAGCAAAGAAAGCGCTCCAGGGAAGGAATCAATTAGTCCAAGAAAATCTTCATTAATAGCGAGAGGAAGTCCGTATCACAAAGGGATGTTGGTAACTTTCCATAAGTGAAATAGTCATTCAGGAACAACGGGAAGCCATCTTCCACCGCCCAAACTGAGAGCCGGCAGGAGAGAGTAATAAAAGAAAGATTGTTTCCAGCCAGCCGGACTTAGATACATTTTAGAAAGACAAGCCGCAAATCACTTTCCCTTGCTTCAAAGCCATCCGGATTTAGGATATCCGCTTCCTCGCAACGAGGAGCCATTTCCAAGCGCCGCTTTGAATCCAAGGGGGGGTTTGGCAACAAACACCCCCCTCCAAGTTCTTTTCAGTCCAGGATGACAGCAAAAATATATTTAAAACCGCTCACTCCTCACCTCGCCGCCAAAGTCCCGGAGAGCCTTCCGACCCGAACGTCCAGCTCTCTCCATATTCACCATGCGTTGCCGTCCACCATTGGCGAAGGGGAACCCCCCCCGCAGCATGTCCTTCTTCACCTAGGCCAAAGACAAGGGCCGTTTCCCCGCTGCCGTGGGGGGGAACCAACCCAGGCAAGCCAGCCCTACGGGAGACCCCCAAAAAGGGGCGTCTCACCCCCGTGGGGGGGCAGAAAAAAGAGCAAAGTGGCGGACAAGCCCAAAGACTCGTCCGTCGCCGCTGGAAGGCGGAACCGGAAGTCAGTGAGCCTGTGTTGTGACCCTCACTGGAGTCTTTTGCTCAGACCTGAAGAAGCTGCTCCAAGAGAGGAAGAAAATGATTAGGGAGGAAGAGGAGCAACTGGGGAGGATTGCAGACCAAAGGAAGGAAGGATGAGAACAGAGGGGGGTAAAATGATCTGGGATAAGGACAGCCAGGCCTTCCTCCTTACTCAGAAATCCCTCCAAGATGAATCAAGGAACATCCTTAAAAAAAGCCAAACAAATTAAACCAAGGACACACAAAAAAATGCAATGCCAACTTCAATAGCATACAAAATACAATGATCCCCCATATTTTTCCCATTACAGACTCACACCCCCAAACTACCAGTACTTTGTAGCTTTGGTGTTTACTGTCACGGAGGTGAACAAGGATCTGGATCTCCTGCCCAACATCACCCTTGGGTTCCACATCTATGAGAATAGCAAGATTCACAGGGAGATTTCCTTACACAGCCTCTCCCTGCTCTCCACACGAGGCCAAATGGTTCCAGGTTATAAATGTGACAGGCAGGACACCCTTCTCTCCGTCATTGGGGTGAGGGCCCCAAATCCTCAAGGCAGATGGCCTCCATCTTCAGCATCTTCAAGGTCCCACAGGTAAGTGGGGGTTACAGTATGGAGTAGACAAACACAGAGAAGCCAAGGATCAAAGCAATGTTTTTGTGGGGAAGGGGAGGATATTAGGTGTATATGACTTAAATAATCCATCCCGTATTTGAATTGATTCTGGATTTTATATGTCAAGAGGGAGTCAAACTTTTCTCCAAGACACCTGGGGGCAGGACAAGGAGCAATGGGTGGAAACTAACCAAGGAGAGAAGCAACTTAGAACTAAGGAGAAATTTCCTAACAGTAAGAACAATTAACCTCTGGAACAGCTTGCCTCCAGCAGTTGTGAATGCCCCAACCCTGGAAGTCTTTAAAAAGATGTTAGACAGCCATTTGTCTGAAATGGTATAAGATTCCTGCCCATGCAGGGGGTTGGACTAGAAGACCTACAAGGTCCCTTCCAACTCTGCTATTGTATTAAGATACATTTTTATATAACCACAAAGCCATATTGATATAATTCTGAAAGAGGAATTAGTTCCTGACTTTCATAGAAGTTTATCATCTTTCTGGATCTTTCAGTGCAATTTATTCTCAGTATCAGATTTAGGATTTGTTCCTTTGACTTCTGATCTATCACAACCAGGCAAAATAGGTAACTGGTGGCTCATCCTAAGAAGGGAGGAAGATAAAGCCTGCCACTCAAAGTGGATAAACCATGACTAGTAGGGCAAAACTACACAATGGGGACCCTTGAAATCAGCATTAAAATGTACTTTCTTTTTCAAGAAGAGTCTCCTTTTCTCCAGCTTGGTGTTGGCTCTGAGTTCTCTCAGGGAGACAGAAGAGTTTATCCGTCCTTCTTCCAAATTAATCCCAGGGAATTTCCTCAGTACGTGGGTATAGCCCAGCTGCTCCTGCATTTCCAGTGGAACTGGGTTGGGCTGGTGGCCCCTGAAAATGACAGTGGAGAACATTTCATCTCCTCTCTGGTGCCAATGCTGAAGGAGAAGGAGATCTGCCTGGCATTCACTCAGATGATGAAATCTGATTTTGCTGCTATTGCAGATTCGAAATTAGACCATATTTTTAACACTTGGTCTATAGGTGAAGTGATTATTTTGTTTGCAGATTCCAATACTATTACAAATGTACAGGCGGTTATGTTTGTTTATGAAAGACGGAGAAATGCATCATTTCTGAAAGTCTGGATCATATCACTGCATCAAATCTGCATCAAACCAGATTAAAACAGTAATTATTGACAAAAACACAAATGAGGGTGTCAGTTTATATTCCAAAGCAATTGAAAGCAGGACAGGAAGTATCAAATGGAAGATTACCAACGAGTGATCCAATGTCCAGTCATGGAAGATAATTTCTGCAAAATCATAATCTTTAAATAGGAAACTCACAATGTGTATTCCTTTCATTAAATATATGCATGACATCATATCACTGTATCAAACCAGATTGAAACAGTATTTAAGCAGAAAACAACAGTAAAGTGAATTAAGCACAATATTTTGTTGAGAGAGGTGGAGGGGAGAAGAGAAGTAAACCAAACCAGTTGCCCATGAGATTCATGTAGGAAATACCTTCCTAAATGTTCTTCAAAGGTCTTTGGAGGTTGTCTGGGTTTCATAAAGTGGTCATCCCAGGGAGGAAGCACCATCCCAGAGCAAGAGAAACATAGAGAAGGATGGCAATTTTGCCAGATGCTTCAACAGTCCTAGTGGGCATATTTGCAGAACCACCTCAGTTTCCTTCTGAATGTAGCCCAGATGATTATGATGATGTTATCCATCATGCCTGTGGCGATTCTGTGATTCTATGGGCCAAGTCTCTCCTCATTTTCCAATCTTGCACTACTTTTTAAAAAGATACAAAACTCAGTTGATTTTAACCTTGGTTTGTGTTTTTATTGCTTAGCATGCTGTGTGACCCTCCTCGTGTCTTTAGATTGCAATGTGTTGTACTGAACAGCTTGTTGTGTCCAAGCAACTTCTGTTAAGTTAAGATGAGATTAGGAAGACAGTCTGCTTGAAACCCAGGATGCATTTAAAGCAGCCAACAGTGGTTTCCATGGACTATTCCTCTTCACTTGGATCCCCATAGTTGTTTGCTTTAGAAAAGCCATAGCTCAACTCACAAGCCTTCTTTGCATGCCAGGCCCCAGTTCCAATCTCCAGCATCCATTGGTGGTTTGGAATGGAACAGGCCTTAATCTCCCTGTGCCTTTTACTTTTATTACTTTTACTTTTATTAAATTTGTATACTGCTCTCCTCCCTTGCGGGACTCAGGGCGGTGAACAGGCATAATAAAACAGTAAAACATCCGATACAAAAATACATTAAAACTAATTAAATTTAAGGGCCCATTCTAAAAACCAGATAACCATATAAAAACAGTTAATAAAATCAACTAAAATCAATTAAAAAATTACAATCGATTAAAAGAAAACTACACAATGGAAGAGGCGCAAGTCGGTGATCGTACAAAGGTCGGGGGGCAGATCGTTTTCCAGGTTTCTGCTAGAGCCCAGTTCACCATTTCTTCTTTTTTTTTAATTGAAAAAGTTTTACAAAAACAAATTTCCCCCCTTTTTCCCCCTCCCCATACATGTAATATAAATCAAATACAAGTACTATACCCCCCTCATCCCAACCCTCATAATATGAATTACTCACAAAATAATATCACCCAATTATCCCCCTCTTCTAAAGTAATGTATGCACATATATTTCCCTCCCCTGGTCCCTCTAATCCTCCCCCACCTCCCAATCCAACCCACCCCCCTGACTTCCGCTATACACCACTCTGAAAATTCCAAACAACCCAGATATTATCTTCTCTGTTCACATTATACCCCTTACATATCTCCTTATCAATCTACTCATTCTTGCCTAAAATACCTAGTATCTACATAATCCCCCTTTTTTTTTAAAAGAAACCTTATAACAAACCCATCATAAACACCCACACCTTCAACCTTTTGGTTAGACATTAGAATACATACATGATAATTCTTAGAATCTAAATACCGTGTCATATAACCTAACACATTGTAGAACTTAGACCATATATCCTAACTCAAATTTGCATCCTTCCTGGTTCAAAAGGTTTGTTATTTTTACCCCTCTCCATTTGCTTAATTGTCCACTTAGCAGCACAAAAGGTGTAAAGATAGCTCTGGTATTTGAAAAGAGCAAAGTTACATTCTCTTTCCGTATAAGAAACAGAGGTGGTATAGCAAGATTTTAAATCCTATCACAGGAAGGGTGCAATAAATTGCAAACATATGTCTCCACAACATAATATGAAGCTATAAGAAGCTAATAACAAATAGCAAGTCTCTACTTAAATGCAGCAGATATGTGAAATAACTAATTTCTACTTCAATACATACATGATAATAATTTCTTAGAATCTAGATACCATCTATAAAATGTGTTGTAAACTTCATCCAACAGTTATTCCAAGCCAAAAACATACTAGAATAACAACCAGATCGACTGCAAATGCGCTAGTTCTATATACCTTTTGCCTTATAGCTATGCCATTTAAGAAATTCAGGTCCCAAGTTGTATTCAACAAGACTTCTAATATTAAAATATGCAACATATCCATTTTTTTTCTCAAGTCTTGATTAGAAAGTTCCAGTTCATTCGCTCGTAGGCCTTCACATCCAAGAAAACCAGCATTGCAGAGATCTTCATATAATTATCTAGATAGTCAAATAAAACTATAAGTTGCCTTGCATTCTCCCTCATATATCCCCTCTTAAATAACTGGCATCAATCTGTTGGAATAAACACCCATACCTGCTAGATTCTCCCTTCCAACATTTTAATTAACCATTAGGTTACATACATGATAGTAATTTCTTCACATCACATTTTTCCCCAGAACACCAACATGATATTAATCCTTTCCGCTTCAATGTTCATAAGTCCAACTCTTCAGGTCTGTTTCCATCTCTTCCGAGACTATTTATAATACAACCAGTTTAAGATAACTCCTTCTTCCAACAAATATTCCAAATTCGTATCAACTACCCTCCTAAGTAAGAAAAAAAACACCTTTATATAAACAACCCCCGAGTGACTTTTCATCAGGATTATTAAATTCCCCAAAAAAACGTGATAGGGTAACAACCAGATCAACTGCAGATGCTCCAGTTCCAGTTCTTTCATTCGTAGTCCTTCTCCACATCCAAGAGAACCAGCATTGCAGAGATCTGAATATTTTTATCTAGATAGTCAAATAACTGGCCTCAGTCTGTTGGCTAATTACTTCTTCCCTTTATCCTTTTATCTTTCTTAACTCGCTGGGATTGGGACCTCCTCTGCTTCTGCTGTTTCTGAATTCGTCTGGTGGAAGACCTGGTTTCACATTGCTCATCTAATTTAAACATTGGTATTCGAACAGTTCCCTCTGTAGCAGTCTTCGACAATTCCTCCATAGTAGAACTTAAAGGAGGTCCAGGAGAATCCAGCTGAGGACACTGTATATGTTCTTCCGCCTCTTTTTCAAACTGCTTCTGCTCCATCTCAATATCTATTGGTGTAAATGTGCGCGAGGGTGTAATGCTTGTCTTCAAAACTGTATGATAAAATTCTTTGGCTTTATCTAAAGTATTCAAACGGTAACTCACACCTTCATATCTCGGTATGATACCCATTGGCACATCCCATCTATATTGTATCTTTCTTTTCTTCAATTCTGCTACCAAGAATCCAAAATCCCTTCTAGACTTCAACATGGCTGGCGGTAACTCCTTGAAGACACCAATCTGTTTTCCATCTATTTGAAGAGCAGAGTGAAAAGACTTCTGCAAGATATCATTTCTAAGATTTCTATCAATAAAGTATACAACCACATCTCTTGGCAGTTGTCTTTGTAGTGCTGCATGTGAATTTACTCTGTATATTTTATCAATGTTATGCGCGAAATGGAGGTCGCGCCGCGAAACGCGGCTTGAAGCCGGGGGGTCGTTTGTACCCAGGAGGACATTGCCAGCCCTCGTGGGTCATCTCTGAGGGCTGGCCCAGCAAGAGGACACCCCTGCCGCCACTCCGGGCCGCTCGGAAATGAAGAGCGAGCCCCAGGAGTGACGACAGGACGAAGAGCAGGGCAGAGCGGGCCCGAATCGGCCTTTGTGGCCTGGAGCGTCCCGGCGCGGCTGGAGGTAGGAAGCAGGCCGCGAAGCCGGGACGCGGAAGAAACAGACTTGCCGGGCCATGTTGGGTCGGGTCGGGTCGGGAGGACTACCATCAGGCCGCAAGGCCTGCGCTGGGCCTTGCGGCCCAATAACCCGATTCCGACCTGCGTTGTTTTTCACCTGATTCCACCCGACCTGAGGCTGGAGGCTGGAGGTTGAAACGGCTGGTGTGCTTGATGGATTGCTGTTTGTGGATGGATTGCTGATGGAATGGAGTTGGAGCTGGTGCTGGAGGAGCGGAGAAGGTGAGAGGATGTTAGAGGAAGATTGGATGGAGCGTGGAGTGTGGAGTGAGGAGTGGAGGAACGAGGAGAAGGAAAGAAGGAAAGTGGTGGAAGAAGGAGGAGGAGATGGAAGTGGCGAAGGAGTGGGGAAGGAGTTGGTTACTGAGATGGAAGAAGAGGGAGAATGATGGACTGTTACAGAGAGATGGATGAGGAAGCCATGCAGCCGGGCCGTTGGTGGATCGTGGCTGAAGATGACCCAGGAACACCTCAAAGTGTGTGCCTTGGACTTGGGGAGTAAACCGTGGCAGCACATGGCAGCATTTTACATCAGGCCGCACGAGGGACCAGCTAGTCGTGCGGCACTAAGTGCGGACTGAGACCTGTGTTGCCGAAGAAGACAGATGGATGGGGTGGTGTTAAGACTGAACTGTGATCCTCCCCCCACCTGAAAGATCTAAGTCTGACTGTCTGAACTGTTTTCCCCTCTGCTTTTTTAGAACTGAATCCATTTGCACAATTTTATCACTTGTCACTTTACTTGCCCTGAACTCTATTGTGAACTTGCTCCATGCCCCCTGGGTTGGATGACCTCCATGTTTTTAGCAGTGTATTCTAGGTGTGACTTCCTTTGCCTGCGGGAGGCTCCCCTCTCGCAGGCCTGGCCCCCCTGTCTAACACGGGCCCACCTCGAGGATGGACTGATAGCTCCTGAGAGGTGGGCGAAGCGCAAATTAAGGGGGTTTTTATTTACATTTTTAATTCGGATTTTAGGGGGTTCCATGGTGGGGGGGGGAGATAGTCCAGGGAGGGAATGGCAAACGAGCAGGCCGGCTAGCGGAGGAAGGGTAACGGAGGGAGGGGAAGGGGGGGGGCGTTTCCACGGAGGCGTTTTCCATCGATCTGGTCTTAGGGAGCGGCAGGGGCGGTGGGAGGCGGAATAGGTGTCATCGGTTGGAAGACCGTGGCCGCTGGACACAGGCGGTCACGTGCTCCAACTCTCCGTTCTCCCATCGCAGACTAGGTGGGCAGGAATCACAGACCCGAGGCCCTAGGCTGATGCTGTGTAACGCCAGGTCCGTGGTTCAGAAAGTCCCCCTCATCCATGACCTTGTGTCAGAGGGGGACCCGGACCTGGTGGGTATAACGGAAACCTGGTTGGGCCACGAAGGGGGTCTACCCCTCGTGGACATGTGCCCTCCAGGTTACCGTGCCTTCCATCAGCCTAGGGCCCTAGGGAGGGGTGGGGGAGTGGCGATTATCATAAAGGAAGGTCTTGAGCCAAAGGAGACCACAGTCCCTCAGACAACCGGATGTGAATCTCTCTGCGTGAGATGGGGCCTAGGGAGGCAGTTGGGCGTGTTAGTCGTATACCTGGCTCCTCGCTATACGACAACAGCCCTGCCCGAGCTCCTAGAGGTGATAGCCGAGGCGGCAGTTGAGACCCCCAGACTGGTAGTCATGGGGGACTTTAACTTGCTGTCGGCGGGCGAAGCCTCTGGAGTGGCTCGGGAGTTCATGGCCTCCATGACGGCCATGGACCTGACCCAGGTAGTTTTAGGCCCCACTCACGAGGGGGGAAACACGCTGGATATGATCTTTGTCTCGGGACAGTGGAGTTGTGATCTGGGAATAGGGGATTTAGTCATCACTCCCTTGTCATGGACAGATCACGCTCTCCTCCGGCTGGACTTTCCAATCGCTTCACCTCACCGCGGGGAGGCGGAACCGGATACTCCTATATGGTTCTGCCCCAGGCTTCTAATGGACCCGGGAAGGTTCCAGAGGGAGCTTGGGCCAATTCCTGTGACCCTGTCCCGCGACTCGACTGAGGACCTAGTGGCCGCATGGTTAAGTGCGGCCGCGGGGGCCTTGGACCGAGTCGCGCCCTTGCGGCCTCTCTTGCGGCGACGAATCACCCAGGCTCCTTGGTTTACTGAGGAGCTTCGGGGGATGAAATGCCACAAGAGACGCCTAGAGAGCAGATGGAGATCCTCTCGCTCCAAAGCCGACCGAACACTAGTGAGAACCCATATTAGGGCTTACTTAGTGGCGATAAGGGTGGCCAAACGTGAGTATTGTGCCACCCTAATTGCATCCGCAGATAACCGCCCTGCCGCCCTGTTTGGGGTGACCCGCTCCCTCCTTCACCAGAGGCCACGGGAAGCCCCTCTACAAGGGCGAGCAGAGGAATTTGGGATTTATCTGCAGGAGAAAATCACTCGGATTCGGAATGAGCTACCCTCCATCGACAGTGGTCCTGTGGGACTGTCCGAGACTAGTCTTGAGGTTCCATCTTGGGAGGAGTTTGACTTTGTTACCACCGAGGATATGGACAGGCTGTCAAGGAAACTTAGGGCGACCACATGTTTATTGGACCCGTGTCCCTCCTGGCTTGTACTGGCATCCTGGGAGACGACACGAGGCTGGCTCCAGGGCATTGTCAACGCATCTTTGAGTGAGGGGTCCTTACCTTCCGTCTTGAAAGAGGCGGTGGTGAGGCCCCTCCTCAAGAAGCCGTCCCTGGACCCAGCTTTATTAGAGAACTATCGTCCGGTCTCCAACCTTCACTTTCTGGTGAAGGTTGTTGAGAGTGTGGTAGCCCAACAGTTTCCGCGACACCTGGAGGAAGTTGATTATCTAGACCCGCGGCAGTCCGGCTTCCGACCCGGTCACAGTACCGAGACGGCATTGGTCGCGTTGGTTGATGATCTCTGGAGGGCGCGGGATAGAGGTTATTCCTCTATCCTAGTCCTGTTAGACCTCTCAGCGGCTTTTGATACAATCGACCATGGTATCCTATTGCACCGACTGGGGGGGTTGGGGCTGGGAGGCACCGTTTTGTGGTGGTTCTCGTCCTACCTCCCTGGTCGGTCGCAATTTGTGTTGACGGGAGGGCAGAGGTCGACCTCGAGGCCCCTCCTATGTGGGGTTCCTCAGGGGTCGGTCCTCTCGCCCCTCCTTTTCAACACATATATGAAGCCGCTGGGTGAGATCATCTGTGGTTTTGGGGTGGAGTACCATCTGTACGCTGATGACACTCAGTTGTACATATCCACCCCAGACTACCCCAAAGATGCCGTCGAAGTACTGTCCCGGTGTTTGGAGGCCGTACGGATCTGGATGGGTGGTAACAAACTCAAGCTCAACCCTGCCAAGACTGAGTGGCTGTGGTTTCCGGCACCCCGGTTCAGCCAGATTACTCCAACTCTGGCCATTGGGGGCGAAACACTGGCCCCCGTGGAGAGGGCACGCAATTTGGGTGTCCTCCTGGATTCCCGGCTGTCCTTGGAGGACCATGTGGCAGCCGTGGCCAGGGGGGCGTTTCATCAGGTACGCCTGATGCGCCAATTGCACCCCTTACTGGACCGGGCTGCCCTTCGCACAGTCACTCAAGCTCTCGTGACGTCCCGTCTCGACTACTGTAATGCTCTCTACATCGGGCTTCCCTTGAGGTGCACTCGAAAGCTACAGCTAGTCCAAAACGCAGCCGCGCGGGTAATTACGGGAGCTACCAGAAGCTCCCATATAACACCAATCCTGCGCGAGCTGCATTGGCTTCCTGTGGTCTTTCGGGTGCGCTTCAAGGTTTTGACGACCATCTTTAAAGCGCTCCATGGCTCGGGACCTAGTTATATGTGAGACCGTCTCGTGCCCCATACATCCCTTAGACCGATACGCTCCCACAGAGAGGGCCTTCTCAGGGTGCCGTCGGCCGGACAATGCCGACTGGCGACACCCAGGGGAAGAGCCTTCTCTGTGGCGGGCCCTGCCCTTTGGAACGACCTACCCCCTGAACTCCGGACCATCACCGACCTCCGCCTCTTCCGCCAATGTCTAAAGACATACTTTTTTCATCAAGCCGGCCTAGCCTAACCTCCCATGGGGACTTTTAGAAAGTTTTAAATTGGGTTTCAATTATAATTGGTTTTAGCACAGGTTTGGGATTTAATATGTATTTTCAATTATTTATCTATGTGCTATTTTTGTATGTTTTTAAATCTCCTGTGCGCCGCCCTGGGTCCTCTGCGGAGAAGGGCGGGATATAAATGTAATAAAATAAATAAATAAATAAATAAAGAAAGAAAGAAAGAAAGAAAGAAAGAAAGAAAGAAAGAAAGAAAGAAAGAAAATTTTGTCAGAATCATTTAGTTTCAACAATATAGACAGTGCATCCACACAGATTCTCTTAATATCTTCTTTAGGATTCTCCCGAATTCCTCTGAGTCTGATAGCTGTTCCCATAGATTTAAATTGCAAGATAACTATTTCATTATCCAACCTTTGTATTTCTCCAGCAGCGTTCACGAGATTTAAATCAAATTCCTTCATTTTAATTTCCTGGTTCAAAGCCAGCTCTTCAATTTTATTATCAATCTTAAGAATAATATCAGACATACCATTAGCTAATATTTGTAAATTTTTATCAAGCTGTTCATATTTATCCCTATTATCCTGGACCATGTCCTTAATTTCTTTAAATTCTTCCTTAATTTCTTTAAATTCTTTATCTATGAAGTGTTTCAAATCCTGAAGGCTTGTTATCTCTATCTGCTGTTGCATTAAAGCTACGCCCGCTGAGAGACCTCCTTGCTTCGTTGCCATCTTCCCAGATTTTCACAAAGTTATATATTATATATTAGTCGTCTCTCTTGCTTGCTAGCTCCTTTGACTTTCCGCCAATGTAGAATACTTTGTAGCAAGCTGGAATACACAGATCAGTTAACTTACATGTCCTTTTCGCTGAAACTTGAGCTATCAGCCAGGTTTAAATACAAACTAGAATACACAAGGCAGTTAACTTTCGATTCCTTTCGACTTTCGTCTGAGGATTAACGCCATCTTAAATTCTTTGTTCTAAGTCCTTTGTTCCAAATCCGTGCCATTCAGATTTAACGCTACTGTATTCAAAAAGAAATTCATACCTGTAATTAAGGCAGTTAGATCGGAATGTTTTCCTGGCTTGGATGGAATGTAAATTGAAAGTTGAGCGCTATGCCTTGCTTCGCTATATGCGAAGTTTCCCAGACTTCCGGAGCGTATGGCCACCGAAACGAGGGGGAGTCCCACCTTGCTCGCCCCTCAGAGGAAAGGAAACCCTCTGGGGGGACCTCGCAAGGGACTCTACCCAAAGGGGCTAGCTCTCTCCCAAGCTCCTTTGGAGCTTGGAGTTTTCCCGAGGCGTTTTGTTGGTATAAAACCGCCTCTACAGAAGACTGGGTTGGCAGGCTTGGAAAACCTGCCGGCGGCGTCCGCTGCTCAACCAGGAAGGTTCTTTCTTCTGAAGACAGTCTGATGATGGATATAGAAATGTGCAGATGAATCAGTGAAGCATGTCCGTAGCTTATGCCATCTCAATCATCTCCCTTTTTTTTCTTTTAGAAAATGCCCTTTGGCAGGTGTGGCATGAAGAGGTGCCAAGAAGGAGAGAAGAGGAGTGTTCCAGAGGGAGAGCAGGTCTGCTGCTATAGATGTGACCCTTGTCCAGAAGGGACCATTTCTAATCAAATAGGTAGAGCATACCTTTAATATAGATCTTCCAGGATCCAGGAAATCATTCAGTAGAAGCAAATATCAATGTTGTTGTTATTGACATCCTTCAACATATTCATGCTTTGGAGCAGAACTTCTGAGTTCATGTATTTAAACTATCCTGCCCACCCCCACCCCAGGACACCTGTGTCAGTGTTGTCTGAAGAGACGACCTATGCTGTTCCTCAGTAATTTAATGCAAGACAGTTTTGGGACACAATTCATGCATCGAGGAGTCCTTGGTGCTCTTCATGTGCTACCTCCTCAGCTTTCTAGTCCTTCTCATACAACCCATTGGGAAATCCCTCTAAAAATCATTTCACAAAGGAGTGTGAGGTTCACATTTTAATATTTATTATCTAGAGTATGATTGTTCAGTCCCAGGAAATTGATAGACCTGTTGGGGAATGAAAAGTTTTATCCAGCTCTGTCTGTGTATTCTCCTCTGCACCCAAAGTCTGAAAGAGTAAATGCAAAACACAAAGCCAAGAATTTGAGCTAAAGAGCTGAAAACATCCTTGACTCTAGCTAACCTGTCATCTGGGTTATCAGTAAAGAATGACTAGCCCTTTTCGATACATCATGAAAAACAAAATACTGACTCTTGATTTCAGATGCAGCTCGCTGTGATCCATGCCCAGAAGACCAATATCCCAACAAGGACAAGGACCAATGCACTGCCAAGAAGATCCACTTTCTTTCCTATCAAGAGACTCTGGGATACATATTAGTTTTTCTTGCCCTTTTTCTCTCTGTGATCACATCTGTAGTCCTGGTGATTTTCTGTAAACATCATGATACTCCTATTGTCAAGGACAACAACCGAGATCTCACCTACATCCTCCTGGTCTCCCTCCTGCTCTGCTTCCTCTGCTCCTTCCTTTTCATTGGACGACCTGAGAAGGTCATCTGTCTCTTCCGACAAACTGCCTTTGCCATTCTCTTTTCCCTGGCAGTTTCCTCTGTCTTGGCAAAAACTGTCATGGTGGTTCTGGCCTTCATGGCCACCAAACCAGGAAACAGGACAAGGAAACTCTTAGGAAAACCCCTGACCAACTCCATTGTCTTCGGATGTCCCCTGGTGCAAGCAGTTCTGTGTGCCACATGGCTGATAACCTCTCCACCATTTCCCAACTTAGACTTCCACTCCTTGTTTGGAGAGGTCATCTTAGAATGTAATGAAGGCTCAGCTTCAATGTTTTATGCTGTCCTTGCCTACCTGGGTTTCCTGGCCTTTGTCAGTTTCACGGTGGCCTTTCTGGCTAGGAAATTGCCTGACAGCTTTAATGAAGCCAAGTTCATTACTTTTAGCATGCTGGTCTTTTGCAGTGTTTGGATCAGTTTCCTCCCCACCTACCTGAGCACCAAAGGGAAATCCATGGTGGCCGTGGAGATCTTCTCCATCTTATCCTCTGTGGCTGGTCTTTTGGCTTGCATCTTTTCCCCTAAATGCTACATTATCCTACTTAAGCCCAATCTGAATTGCAGAGATAATATATTGAGGCACAAGGATCTCTGAGTAATGCAGTTTTGATAACATTTATTTTGATTTTTGGACTTTTTTATTTTATCAGATTTCTCCAAAGAAAAATGAAATCAGGGAAGGGCTTTTCTGTGAAATAATCAGATGATGCAAACCATCACAAAGCATCTGTTAATCTGGAACAATCACATTTTATTTTTCATTAATGCTGGTTCTCTTTGGCGTTGATCCACCTCACTTAAACATCTTGGACATAAATGTGGATGTTAAAGATGCAAATATTCCTTTCCAAAAGGACAGTGTCCCATTTATTTTAATCAAAAGTGTCTTAGGAAATACTTGGGGTATTTTTATTTATTTATTTTTATTTTATTAAATTTATACCCCGCCCTTCTCCTTGTTAGGACCCAGGGCGGCACACAGGGATGTTAAAATACATACAAAATATATAAAATATATAAAATTTAAAATACTTATTCTAATAAATAAACCCTGCGCTAAAAACCGAATTAAAATCCCAAGTTTAAAAACTATCTAATAGTCAGTATGGAGGTTACGCTAGGCCGGCTAGATGAAATAGGTGTGTCTTCAGACACTTGCGGAAGAGGCGGAGGTCGGAGATGGTGCGGAGTTCAGGGGGTAAGTCGTTCCAGAGGGCTGGGCCTGCCACAGAGAAGGCTCTCCCCCTGGGTGTCGCCAGTCGGCATTGTCCAGCCGACGGCACCCTGAGGAGGCCCTCTCTTTGGGAGCGTATCGGTCTGAGGGATGTATGGAGCAGGAGGCGGTCTCGCATATAACTAGGCCCCGAGCCATAGAGCGCTTTAAAGATGGTCGTTAAAACCTTGAAGCGCACCCGAAAGACCACAGGAAGCCAGTGCAGCTCGCGCAGGATAGGTTTTATGTGGGAGTGTCTAGGCGCTCCCGTAATCACTCGCGCGGCTGCATTCTGGACTAGATGCAGCTTTTGGGTGCACCTCAAGGGGAGCCCCATGTAGAGAGCGTTACAGTAGTCGAGTCGAGAGGTGACGAGTGCTTGAGTGACTGTGCGTAAGGCACCCCGGTCCAGTAAGGGGCACAATTGGCGCATCAGGCGTACCTGATGAAACGCCCCCCTGGCCATGGCTGCCACATGATCTTCCATAGACAGCCGGGAATCCAGGAGGACACCCAAATTGCGCGCCCTCTCCACGGGGCCCGGTGTTTCGCCCCCAATGGCCAGAGTTGGAATAATCTGGCTGAACCGGGGCGCCGGAAGCCATAGCCACTCAGTCTTGGATGGGTTGAGCTTGAGTTTGTTACCACCCATCCAGATCCGTATGGCTTCCAAGCACCGGGACATAACCTCGACGGCATCGTTGGGGTGGTCTGGGGTGGATATGTACAACTGAGTATCATCAGCGTACAGATGATATCCCACCCCAAAACCACGGATGATCTCACCCAGCGGCTTCATATATGTGTTGAACAGTAGGGGCGAGAGGACCGACCCCTGAGGAACCCCACATATGAGGGGTCTCGAGGCCGACCTCTGCCCCCCTGCCAACACATATTGCAACCGACCAGAGAGGTAGGATGAGAACCACCACAGAACGGTGCCTCCCAGCCCCAACCCCCCCAGTCGGCGCAATAGGATACCATGGTCGATGGTATCAAAAGCCGCTGAGAGGTCTAATAGGACTAGGATAGAGGAATATCCTCTATCCCGCGCCCTCCAGAGATCATCAACCAACGCGACCAATGCCGTCTCGGTGCTGTGCCCGGGTCGGAAGCCGGACTGGCGCGGGTCTAGATAATCAACTTCCTCCAAGTGTCGCGGAAACTGTTGAGCCACCACACTCTCAACAACCTTCACTAGAAAGTGGAGGTTGGAGACGGGACGATAGTTCTCTAATAATGCTGGATCCAGGGACGGCTTCTTGAGGAGGGGCCTTACTACCGCCTCTTTCAAGACGGCAGGCAAGGACCCCTCACTCAAAGATGCGTTGACAATGCCCTGGAGCCAGCCTCGTGTCGTCTCCCACGATGCCAGTACAAGCCAGGAGGGACACGGGTCCAATAAACATGTGGTAGCCCTAAGTCTCTTTGACAACTTGTCCATATCCTCGGTGGTAACAAAATCAAACCCCTCCCAAGATGGTGTCACAAGAACAGCCTCGGCCCGCTCGACTGGGCCACTGTCGATGGAGGGTAGCTCGTTCTGAATCCGAGTGATTTTCTCCTGCAGATAAATCCCAAATTCCTCTGCTCGACCCTGTAAAGGGGCTTCCCGCGGCCTCTGTTGAAGGAGGGAGCGGGTCACCCCAAACAGGGCGGCAGGGCGGTTATCTGCGGATGCAATAAGAGTGGCACAATACTCACATTTGGCCACTCTTATCGCCACTAAGTAAGTCCTAATATGGTCTCTCACTAGTGTTCGGTCGGCTTCGGAGCGAGAAGATCTCCATCTGCTCTCTAGGCGTCTCTTGTGGCGCTTCATCCCCCTAAGCCCCTCGGTAAACCAAGGAGCCCAGGTGGTTCGTCGCCGCAAGAGAGGCCGCAAGGGCGCGACTCGGTCCAAGGCCCCCGTGGCCGCACTTAACCATGCGGCCACTAGGTCCTCAGTCGAGTCGCGGGGCAAGTCCACAGGAATTGGCCCAAGCTCCCTTTGGAACCTTATCGGGTCCATCAGGAGCCTGGGGCGGAACCATATAGGAATGTCCAGTTCCGCCTCCCCGCAGTGAGGTAAGGCGATTGGAAAGTCGAGCCGAAGGAGAGCGTGATTTGTCCATGACAGCGGTGTGATGACTAGATCCCCTATTCCCAGATCACTACTCCACTGTCCCGAGATGAAGATTAGATCCAGGGTGTGTCCGCCCTCATGGGTAGGGCCTACAACTACTTGGGTCAGGTCCATGGCTGTCATGGAAGCCATGAACTCCTGAGCTAGCCCAGAGGTTTCGCCTGCTGACGGCAGGTTAAAGTCCCCCATGACTAACAGTCTGGGGGTCTCCACCGCCGCCTCGGCTATCACCTCTAGGAGCTCGGGCAGGGCTGTTGTTGTATAGCGAGGAGCCAGGTATACAACTAACATGCCCAACTGCCTCCCTAGGCCCCACTTCACAAGGAGGGACTCCCACCCGGTCGTCTGAGGGATCGTGGTCTCCCTTGGTTCAAGACCTTCCCTAACCATAATCGCCACCCCCCCACCCCTCCCTAGGGCCCTAGGCTGATAGAAGGCTCGGTATCCTGGTGGGCACATTTCTACGAGGGGATGTCCTCCCTCGTGGCCCAACCAGGTTTCCGTAATACCTACCAGGTATTTTACTATTTTACAGGGGGTAGATTTACTATCATTGTTTTTAAGCACATTTGTTTCCATAGATCACTGAAAGTTTGCTGAATTTCTTGCTAATCCTTTTATTCAATGATTATTAGGTTTTTTTTTAATAAAAATCCAGAATTTATATAATCCACATTGTTTTTTCCTGTATTAATTGAAAAAATATTCTATGAATGAATAACATAATATGAAGTAGATATTAACAATATTTCCCTGCTCCTGCTATTATTGCTACTTTTATTGACTATTGATGAAGATGGAAGGATGAAAAGATGAATGGAAGGAAGGAAGGAAGGAAGGAAGGGAGGAAGGAAGGAAGGAAGGAAGGAAGGAGGAGGATAAATGGTTTCTCAGGAGTCAAAATATTTGAACTAATGTTTCCTAGATTTGAAACTCATTGACTATATTTGCAAATTAATATATCAAACACAGAGACAGTTGTATTTGGCAGAGGAATGGAGCAAATCTTTAGAAGGAGCCCTTGCCAGAGAGTTGCAGAACCTCTGTTGCCATTTTCCATCTGAAACAACTGAGGCTTTGACAGTAGGTGGATGAATGTCAGATCATAACAGAGTGCAGAAATGAGTGAAACCTTCATGAGGCATGCACTGGCTGCAGGAGCTCAGTAAATAAACTGTTGTGAAGAAGGAACATTGATGAACAATTCAGCATAATTATGGAGAGGCCTAGAAAGTCATGGATGGGGGAAATGAGGGATGCCTCCCAAAAGAACCCGAAAGAAGGAAAGGCAACTATTTTGTGCTGCACAGTTTTGGTGGAAGCATTGGTGGCCTGCAGGGAAGGAAATGTATGAAGAGCTATGCTGAGTTTAGTCGTATTACTTATTAAACCAATAACATGAGCCATTATGCCGCTGTGGTTAGAGTGCAGTACTGCAGGCTACATCTGCTGATCACTGGCTGCCAGCAGTTTTGCAGATCGAATCTCAGATCTTCTAATTCAACCACCACTCAGGGAGGGACAGAGAGAGAGGGAGGGAGGGAGGGAAGGACCATGGTGGCACAGTGATTAGAATGCAGCATTGCAGGGTGATTATGTCTATTGCCAGGAGTTCCGTTCTGACCAGCTCAAGATTGAATCATACTTCCACCCTTCTGAGGTGGGTAAAATGAGGACCCAGATTATTTGAGGGCAAGAGGCTGACTTTGTAAACCACTTACAGAGGTCTCTAAAACATATGAAGTGGTATATAAGTCTAAGTGCTATTTGTAGTGCTATTGCTAACATTGAGAGAAGTATTTTTTGTCAGGGCAACCTGGTCTACCCAATTATGGAACGGAGTGTACTGCTTCCATTTTTGCTTTTCAGCCCCAATCCAGGAGCGTTCACAGGCAGTCACTTTCACAACAAATCATTTTTGTGTTGAATTTATCTTATTGACAAAGATATAAAGGGAGATTAGTATAGATCTATTTCAAGCTATTTAGCTTTCATCACCTAGACATACCCTTCTGGGATTCAAACCCTGCCTACTTGAATATTAGGTAGATATATTAACCTCTATGCCACAGGCTCTCCTCCCTTTGTTGGCTTTACCAGGGGAAAGATTAAGTATTTTTGGTCAGGGCAACGTGGTCTACCCAATTATGGAACGGAGTGTACTGCTTCCATTTTTGCCTTTCAGCCTCAATCCAGGAGCCTTCACAGACAGTTGCTTTTATGACAAACTATTTTTGCGTTGAGTTTATGTTTTATCGACAAAGAAATAAATGGAGACTAGAATAGATTGAGGGCTAGGCTTTAAACACCAAATGCATTCCAGAATAATTCTATTTTTAATAGCTTGTGGGATGTGAGAAGCAGTTCCAATTTCTCAGGTAAAGCTGACAGAGGCCTGAGAGGTGAGAGGCCATTCAAATATTTTTAAATAAATAGACAAATAAAACAAATACTCCAGAGAACAGGGGCAGCAGCAGAAAAGGATCCAATCCTTGAGCGGGAACTGAGAGTCAGGTGGGACCCCCATATCACACCGCATGGCAGTGTAATGTCATGCAGGACCAAAGAGGGAAAATCCCCAGTTCTGAATGGACCACCAATCATCCAGTTATTTAGTTTTGCTAGGATTGAAACTGAGGTTGTTCCTCCACATGCAACAGCCTTCAAACATTAGGAGAAAACATTGACTGCATGGCTTGGTCAGTCAATGCTTTCAGAACTGAATATCATCAACCTACAGTTGACCTCTGAGCTGGAACTGAGAAGGCCTCACTGAGCAACCTAAAGAATCAGCACTTTGGGTTCAATCTCTCCCTTCCAGCCAACACTGACTGGAACCATCTTCGGAGAAAGGAGAGAAGCACATAACCCATTGCTCCCATTCTTATTGCCCAAGGTAAGGGTGAGGGGCTTCAAGGAGTAGAAAAACAACAGAAGCATACACAGAACCCAAGGATGAAAACAATGGTGTTGGAAGGGGGGGTACACACATCAAAGAATATGACTTTGATAATCCACCCTATAGTTGAATTGATTTCTGGATTTTATATGTCGAGATATATTTTTATATACCCACAAAGAAATATTGATATAATTCTGAAAGAAAAAAAATCCTTCCTGACTTTCATAGAAGTTTAGCATCTTTCTGCCCCTTTCAATGCAGTTTATTCTCTATATCAGGTGGATGGTTTGTCCCTTTGATTTCTGATGTATCACAACCATGTAAAATAAGGAACTGATGGCTCTCCCTAAGAAGGGAGGAAGATGAAGCCATTCAAAGTGGATGAACCTGACTGGTGGGGCAATCAACCACACAATGGGGGCCATTAAAGCCAACATTAAAATGCACTTTGTCTTTAAAAGAGAATTTGTAAATGCTCAAAGACTGGAAGATTTTAAGAGGAGATTGGATAACCATTTAATATATAATAAATTTAATATATGAACACCAATATAGTTGTGATTGACAGAGAAATGGAGTGAAGAAATGAAAAATGTCTTTCAGACAGCTCCAGAACCTGTGATCTCTCTCTGAACATGTTTGAAATGTGGACGAAGATTGCATTTAGAAATGTTTGGATCCTAACTTTCTATTGGGAAACTAGTGTGCATCACAAATGTTTGGGATTAAAAAAGCCCTTCCATGGCAATTTGCATTTCCTGTATCATAGCTATGACATCCCAGAATCCCAGCACTTCCTCCTGTCTTTAGACCCCTTGAACCCCCAAGGAGATGTCTATCTCCCTCCATGGTGGGAATTTGTCTTTGTTTGAAAAATCCATAAATCACTAAAGATCCTTCAAAAGTGGGGAAAACAATGCATGAGAAAGAAGAATTTAGAGAATGTACCATCTTACATGTTTGAAACGAGCATGACAGGTGAAAATTACAACATCCACGGCCACCCACATTTATTGATTTTAATCTGCCACTAGGCACTTATATCATCTAAGCAGGGGGTTAAAATAGACCTCCAAGGTCCCTTCCCACTCTGCTATTCTAAACAAATTAGGACACAGGCTAAATGTCATGTTGTATGCTTGCTGTAGGCCATACACCAAGCTTCATCTTGACTCTCAAGCCCATTGTTCTGTGGATTAACAACAAGAGACACAAATATGTTTTTAAACTTCTGGTGCAGGAAGAGAAGTGAGTACTGACTAGATAGGACAATTGCTTTTCCTTGCAATTATCAGAAGAACAATAATTCTGAAGGTATTCCCTATGGATTTCTGCCCACAACAACCTTCCAAGATTTCTGCCCACAAAACCTTCCTTTAGACACAAAACAAGCACAGCTAAGAAGACACACAGTTGATTTAAATTTGCCCTTGGTCACCCAGGCTGCATGGGCAGCTTCTATTGTGCCAAAGCCCTGGTGAGGTTTCAAGCATTAGTAGCAATTCGGCTTCTGCAATAATCTTGATTTCTGCTCTACCAAGGAAGGTGATAAGAATGTCTGGCCTGCCTCTCCTGCTGCTGTTGCTGCTGCTGCTGCTGTTCTTCTGGATCCTTCCTCCAATTACTGCTAAGAGGATGCAAACCAGATGTGCATTGACAAACCCTTTCCAAACTGCAGAAAAATGGGACCATTACACATCTGGTGACCTCATTATTGGTGGAAATTTGCACCTGCAAATCTTTTCTCCCATTCTACCGCCAGACTTTCAACAAGACCCTTCCTCTTTAATGTTTGGAAAAGAGTAAGTTTCATCTGGAGGGGAAAGAAGTAGCTGATTGTTTGCCTTCTTTTGGATTCCTTCCAGAAATACTTGTTCTAGTGAAATTTGCATGTCCTTGTGTAGCTCAGATATTTATTGCGCTTTCACAATAAAGATCCAAGATCATAGAATAGCTTCATTTTGATAGTGAGATGGATGGCATGTAAATGTGGTTGATAAATAACAAATTAGGCTACAATTCTTGATTTTTTTGCAAAACTCATCACCAGGAAGAATATAACCCACATTAAATGTAAGGAGGGATAACACCTTAGAAACTTAGTGAAAAAGCTGAGCTATAATATTAATTTGAATATTTGAATATTAATTTGACAAATTATGATAGATAACTCAAAGAAAAGCACAGTCCTTTTCCAATGTGGTGAATGGATAAAAAAAACTCAGTTTGTGGATCAGCCGTGCTCATTAACAATGGACTTTGGTAAATCTGTGATGTGTCTCCCACTGGAGTCTACTGGTCACAATAGATATCATACCTGAAGAAGCCGTTCCAAGAGAGACCCAAATTGCTAGGGCAGTATTTGTGAAGGGTTACAGGCATTGGAGCAAAATGAAGAAGAGAGGGAGGATAGATATTAAATGGTCCATGATCTGGAGACACAGACTTTGTACTCCTTTTTCACAAATCATGCAAATTTAATCAAGGAACAACTTTTCAGAAACAAACACACTAAATGAAATTTGGGACTTGCTGCTCCAAAGAAGAGAGAGAGAGAAAAGAGAGTGGGAGAGAAAGGGAGGGAGGGGGAAAGAGAGAGGGAGACAGAGAGAGAGAGACAGACAGACAGAGAAGGAGAGAAAAAGAGAAAGATAGAATTTAAGAGAAAGGGAGAGAAGGAGAGGGAGAGAGAGAGAGGGAGAGAGAGAGAAAGAGAGAGAGACTCCTTCAGCACACAAAAGCTTTAATATAATATATAATATATATCACATGCTTTTTCTCATTATAGCACCATAGCCAAGAACTACCAGCTTTTCTTGGCTTTGACATTCGCAATCACAGAGGTCAACAAGGATCTGGTTCTCCTCCCCAACATCACCCTTGGCTTCCATGTCTATGACAATCACCAGCTTGAGAGGGAGATTTCCTTAATCAGTCTCTCTCTTCTCTCCACAAGAGGCCAAATGGTGCCAGGTTACAAGTGTGACCAGCAGGACACCCTGCTCTCTGTCATTGGGGGTGACAACCCCAAATCCTCAAGGCAGATGGCCTCCATCTTCAGCATTCTCAAGGTCCCACAGGTAAGAGGGCTTCACTGGATACAGTATGGAGTAGACAAAGATCAAAAATGTTTTGGGGAAAACTTCAGAGGTATGTGACTTATGGAATCTCTGTTGTAGCTGAATTGATTTTTACATTTTAGATATGTCAAGGTATGTTTTTATATTATTTCCAAGAGGTAGAAATTAGATAATTTTGAAATGCCATACTTGCCACGAGCAAATCCTGTCCAACTTGTTCTTCCTAAAAAGCTAATCATCCTTTCAGAATGCTGTTTATTCTCATGTTGATGGTTTGATTCTCTGGCTTCTTATATGTCACAACAAAGCATAATAAATCACTGGTGGTCCTTCCTACATGGAAGGAAGTATGCAGTGGAGTCCCCCAAGGCTCTGTTTTATGCCCAGGACTTTTCAACGTCTTCATCAATGATTTGGATGAGGGGATAAATGGGGAACTCATCAAATTTGCAGATGACACCAAGCTGGCAGGAATAGCCAGCACTCCAGAAGATAGGCTTAAGGTACAGAAGATCTTGACAAACTTGAACATTGGGCACTATCTAATAAAAAGAAGTTCAATGGCGAAAAGAGTAAGGTTGTACATTTGGGCAACAAAAACAAAATGCACAGGTACAGTATAGGTGGTACTTTGCTCAATAGTAGCAACTGTGAGAGGGATCTTGGAATCCTAGTGGACAACCATTTAAATATGAGCCAGCAGTGTGCAGCAGCTGCCAAAAAAGCCAACACAGTTCTAGGCTGCATAAACAGAGGGATAGAATCTAGATCACAATAAGTGTTAATACCACTGTATGGTGCCTTGGTAAGGCCACACTTGGAATACAGCATTGAGTTTTGGTCACCAGGATGTAGAAAAGATGTGGAGACTCTAGAAAGAGTGCAGAGAAGAGCAACAAAGAGGATGAGGAGACTAAAACATATGAAGAACAGTTTCAGGAACTGGGTATGTCTAGTTTAATAAAAAGAAGAATTAGGGGAGACATGATAGCAGTCTTCCAATATCTCAGGGGTTGCCACAAAGAAGGAGAGAGCGGGTTAGAAATAAAATTATTATTATTATTATTATTATTATTATTATTATTATTATTATTATTATTATTATTATTATTATTATTATTATTATTAAGAGGGAGTCAAACTATTCTCCAAAGCACCTGAGGGCAGAAGAAGAAGCAATGGGTGGAAACTAATCAAGGAGAGAAGCAACTTAGAACTGAGGAGAAATTTCCTGACAGTGAGGACAATTAATCAGTGGAACAGCTTGTCTCCAGAAGTTGTGAATGCCCCAATACTGCAAGTCTTCAAGAAGATGTTGGATAGCCATTTGTCTTAAATGGTATAGGGTTTCCTGCCTAGGCAGGGAGTTGGACTAGATGACCTCCAAGGTCCCTTCCAACTCTGCTATTGTATTGTATTGTATTATATTGTATTGTATTGTATTGGGAAGAAGTTTAAGCTTGCCATTAAAAGTGAGCCAAGCTGATTGTGGGGCAAGAAACCACAGGATGGTGACACCTAAACTCACCATAAAGTCACTTTTCTTCATCATTGAAAGAAAGATATCTCTTTCTTCAGCTTGGTGTTGGCTTTGAGTCCTCTGAAGGAGACAGAAGAGATTATCTTTCCTTCTTTTGGATTAATCCCAAGGAGTTTAAACAGTATGGGGGTTTAGTCCAGCTGCTCCTGTATTTCCAGTGGAACTGGGTTGGGCTTTTGGCCCCTGAAGATGACAGTGGAGAATATTTCATCTCATCTCTGATGCCAATGCTCCAGGAGAAGGAGATCTGCCTGGCCTTCACTCAAATGTTCAAACGTCTTGCATTCCACTCCCCTCTTGAAACTTTGTTTAAAGCAGAAGTGATTGTTCTCTACGGAGACTTTGAAATGGTTTCAACTATGCTTTTAAGATTGTCTGAAAACATAGAACTTAGAAAGATGTCAATTTGTAAAGTTTGGCTAATCACTTCTCATTGGACATTTAGCGCGATAGGATATCCATACGAATTAAATATTTTGAAGCCCTTGCATGGAGCTTTGCAGTTTAGGGACCATGCTGGTGATGTCTCAGAATTCAGTCATCTCCTCAAGTCTTTAGACCCTTTGAACCCACAAGGGGACATTTTTCTCCCACTATGGTGGGAAAGAATCTTTAACTGCAAGTTTCATGAACCAGATAAATTCCGCAAACAATGTACAGGAAAGGAGAATTTACAGAATCTGCCAAATTACATTTTTGAAAGAAGCATGACCGGTGAGAGTTACAATATCTACAATGCCGTTTATGTTGTTGCACATGCTATACATGCAACGTTTGGATCCAGAGGGCGACCATCCATAATGAGACTTGGAAAGATGATCTCAAATATCCACTCATGGCAGGTAATCTCCGAGACCCTTTATCTGGTCCACAAATCCTTAGGTAGATACGTGGATTTATAGAATTACTGAATAAATGTCTGTATGCTATCGTATCAAAGCATTTCAGAACAAAATAAAACAGCAATAACTACAAAAATATTCAGATGATTTTATAATGTTTTTAAGAGGTTAAATGGGGAAAAGAGAAGTAAACTAAGCCAACAGTCCATAAGATTCAGAGAACAAAGACTTCCTATCATTTCCTGAAAGGTCTTCAAGAGTGTTTTGAGTTTCAGGGGCTGGCCATTCCATGCAGGGGTTGTTAGGCTGGATAAAGACATCAATCTGGATGCATTTGTACAAAATGCCCCAACAGTTCAGGTGAAGTTGTATTTGGTATGTTTGCAGAATCACCTGAGTTGTCCTTAATATGTAGCCTGGATGCAACCTGTAAAAAAAATCACTTTAACCTTGTTTCATGGTGGGTTTTTTTGAATATTTGTTTAGTGTGTGATTTGTTGTATTGCTCTGATTGTTGTGTGAATCATCACCCTCAGCAGGACTCTATTTGTTCCTGGACTGAATTCAACTAGCATTAATGATTTTACCTAGTGAGGGCAATGAAACGTCTTGAAGAAAACAAGCAAGCTCAGAGAACACCAAGGACCCCTGAATTGGGTATGTCTAGTTTAATGAAGAGAAGGACCAGGGGAGACATGGTAGCAGCCTTCCGATATCTCAGGGGCTGCCCCAAAGAAGAGGGAGTCAAGCTATTCTCCAAAGCATCTGAAGGCAGAAGAAGATGCAACCAATTGAAACTAATGAAAGGGAGAAGAAAACCTAGAAGTAAAGAGAAACTTCCTAACAGTGAGGACAATTACCCAATGGAACAGCTTGCCATCAGAAGCTATGGGTCCTCCATCACTGGAGTCTTTCAACTGGAGAGTTTGGACAATTGATTGTGTGAAATGGTACAGGGTCTCCTGTTTGTGCAAGGGTTGGGCTGGAAGATCTCCAGGATCCTTTCAAACTCTGTTATTTGGTTCTGTTCATCAGCTCTTCTGTATCAAAGGGGAAATGTTGGACCTTTCTAGACAGTGAAATGATAAACCTCCTTCCACATAATCCCACTTGGTCAGATCTGTTTCCTGCATGATCTTCTCTTTGGATGACAGCTAGAGAAAGTCACTGACATTGTACACTTTTGTGGAAAGAATGATTTCATCATTCCTGGAATTATTTTATGATGTTATAAGGCTCCCAGAGACACAATACTAGTGAAATGGGATCATTTGCATTTAAGAATAGAATAGAATAGAATAGATTCATCAAGAATCATAAGGTACAACACTTAATGATAGTCACAGGGTACAAATAAGCAATCAGGAAACAATCAATATCAATATAAATCATAATGATACATGCAACAAAGTTACAGTCCTGCAGTCATAAGTGGGAGGAAATGGGTGATAGGAACAATGAGAAGAGAAACAGTAATAGTAATGCAGCCTTAATGAATAGTTTGACAGAGGTGAGGGAATTATTTGTTTAGCAGAGTGATGGCGTTCAGGAGAAAAATGTGTTTGTGTCTAGTTGTCTTGGTGTGCAGTGCTTTATAGCATCGTTTTGATTTGATTTGATTTTGATTTTATTGGATTTATATACCGCGCCACTCTCCCAAAAGGGACTCGGGGTGGTGCACAGGAAATTAAAACACAATAAAACAATACACAAGAATAAATACAACCTAGACTGAATAAAATCCTATTAAATTAGAGATGCCTGTGCTAAAATCAATTTAAAACCCTTATTAAAACTTTGTGTAATTTAAAACCAGTCGATGATATAATCAAGGGTTTTGAGGGTAGGAGTTGAAACAATTTATGTCCAGGATGCGAGGGGTCTGTAAATATTTTCACAGCCCTCTTTTTGACTTATGCAGTATTCAGGTCCTCAATGGAAGGCAGGTTGGTAGTAATTGTATCTTCTGCAGTTCTAATTATCCTCTGAAGTCGGTATCTGTCTTGATGGGTTGCAGAAACAAACCAGACAGTTATAAAATGAATTTATTTTATTTGTCATGTAGAACAGGGGTCCCCAACCTTTTTTGCACCAGGGACCGGTTTCATTTTAAAGAAAATTCTGCGGACCGGCTGGCCTAGAGGAGGAGGGAGGGAGGGGGAACAGGCAGTGCATGCGCATGCAGGCTGGGGGGAGTCGGCTCACTTGGCCCTCTAGGGCAGTGGTGGGCAAACCTATTAGTCAATAGAGCCAAATATCAACAGTACCACTACTGAAATTTCTTTTGAGAGCCAAAAGGTGTGGCCTGTTTTCTGGGAGTGGCTCAGTGGTCATGTGACCAGATGGGCGTGGCCAACTTGGAAAATGTGGTGAAACTCACTTAACGGTCTTGCTTAGCAACCAAAATTTTGGGCTCAATAGTGGTCATAAGTTCTTTCTTTCTTTCTTTCTTTCTTTCTTTTTTCTTTCTTTCTTTCTTTCTTTCTTTCTTTCTTTCTTTCTTTCTTTCTTTCTTCCTTCCTTCCTTCCTTCCATTTCTGACTGGTCTTTGGTCTTCTGAAGATGGTAAAAATAGATTTATGGGCACTCGTTATATATAAAGGCAGCCCATGACTCTTTGGGATGCTGGTTTGAATCCAGGAAATGACTCAGAGGATGTGATTCCTTTGAAATGATCACAGGGAGAAAAATAGATCTTTAACCTGGTTAACCAAACAGGTAGCTTGAGGTGGAAGGAAATAGGAAAATAGATTTCTTCCTTTCCTTTCCTTTCCTTCCTTCCCTCCCCCTTCCTCCTTTCTTTCCTTCCCTCCCTCCTACCCTCCATCTCTTTCTTTTTCCTTCTTTCTTTCTTTCCTTCCTTCCTTCTTTCACCCCTCCCTTCCTCCTCCCTCCCCCTTCTTTCCTTCACTCCATCCCTCCAACCCTCCATTCATCTTTCTTTTTCTATTTTTCTTTCTTTCTCTTTCTCTGTTTCTCTCTCTCTCTTTCTCTCTGTATCTGTATCTGTCTCTCTCTCCTCCCTCCACCCATCTCTGTCACTTTGTGTGTGTGTGTGTGTGTGTCTGATTCCGTCTCTCCCTCCCTCTCTCTATTTCTGTCTCTCTAAGTCTGTCTCTCTGTGTGTCTGTCTTTATCTCCCTCCCTCCCCCCCCCTCCGGGAAGCAGCAGAGGGGCCAGTATGTAGGCTGGAGAGGAGGAGGAGGGAGCAGCCCCTGGGCAGAGGATGGCCGAGCGCGCCTCCAGCAGCTCCTTCCGATGGCCACCGCGGCGCACTTTCTGGGGCTTCCCGGAGGGGCCGGCACATCAGCTGAGGAGGTAACGTGCCTCATCCCACAGCGAGCGAACAAGCGAGCGGGCGGAGGACTCGAGCCTGCGGCTACCTTAAGCACTGCCGAAACCATCCGGGCACCACATGGGGCTGGAAGGGAGGTGGGTGTGTGGCACCCAGATGGCCTTGGTGGTGCTTAAGGTAGCCGCAGGCTCGAGTCCTCCGCCCGCTCGCTCGTTCGCTCACTGTGGGATGAGGCACGTTACCTCCTCAACTGACATACCGGCCCCTCCGGGAAGCCCCATAAAGTGCGCCGCGGTGGCCGTCGGAAGGAGCTGCTGGAGGCACGCTCGGCCATCCTCTGCCCAGGGGGCTGCTCCCTCCTCCTCCTCTCCAGCCCTGCGGCCCGGTTCCTATCAGGCCGCGGACTGGCACCGGGCCGCAGACCGGGGGGGTTGGGGACCCCTGATGTAGAAGACCTTGTTCCAAAATATTTAAAAATGCATATAGTCAGGTTAGTTCTAATTGCTCAGATCTCCACCAAAGAAACCTATCCTCTATTTTCCTCTCCTAAGATGATGGACCTCAAAGAATGATAGAAGCCATGATGTCTCATTTGTGGCTACCAGCCAATGAATCCAATTTCAAAAGATCTCTCTTGTTTCAGCTTCTTGCCTTTTTGAGGAAGGTCCAGTTCAACAACAGTGCTGGAGATAAAATCTACTTCTCAGAGGATGGGCTGGTATCAGCTCACTATGATCTTATCAACTGGATTCTCTGCCCCAATCAAACTTTTGTCCCTGTAAAAGTTGGGCAAATATATCCTGAGGCTCCCTCAGGAAAGGATTTCACCATTACTTCCAAAGCAATCGTCTGGGCCACAAAGGTGAGCTGTAAGCAAGGGAAATATTTGTTCTACTCGCTGGATGCCCATGCTTCACAAGGAAGCTATGTGATCTGGCTATGCAGGGGAATGTTGGTTCATTATCTGTTGGCTCAGTGGTGGTCGGTGATTGAAATACATAAGAGAATATTGCTCCTGCCACCTTGAGTCTGGAAGCAGTTCCATAGGTGGGAGGCATAGACATTTGGGTGAGGTACTGACGTTTAGTACTGTAAGGAGCCCCAGATCACTCCTGAGTGAAGGAGTGGAATATCTGCCAGTTTGAACTGAGGAAACGGAATGTGAGGCAACTGGTGGTTGGAATGGAGTTCTTTTCAGGTGCAGAGGAGTAGAATACCTAACTCCTTAGCATCGGATCATCTTAATATAAGACAACTGGCAGTTGGAATAGAGTTCTTTTCAGGTGGGGAGGAGGAGTAGAACCCCTTAGCATTAATTACTATAAAAGAGGTACTAATTGTCATTTTAAAAAAATCCTTTCTTAGTGAGCACCTAGAAGCCAAGAGGAACATATGTGCCAAATTTCAAGTTTGTAGGTTTTACCGTTCTGGAGATTTTGTGATGAATGAGTGGTACTTGGCTTTTATATATATACTGTATATATAGAGAGAGAGATTTTGGGAATTCAGACCCTCCAACTATAAAACAGGTCTATTGAATCAGAAAATAGGCAGTGATTTGATGAAAACCCTACTTTGCATGTAATACATTTGAGGACTGGTGAGGCAGGTCCAAGAAGGGGTTGGATTGGAACCCAAGAGGAAATTTGAGCAAACAACAGTGATTTTTGTTCAATTCGATTCTCAGGTTTACTTGTTTTAGAAAAGCTATAGTGTAATCATACAAACCTTGCTTTGACTGCTGAAGTCCCAGCTCCAATCTCCAGTATCCACTGAAGGATTAGGAGTGTTGCTGACCTAAATTAGACAGGAGATGTTTTTTGGTAGACCATGATCAGCCATTTCTTCTGAAAATGGAAACAGGAATGTGGAAATAAATAAATGTTCATGGCTTAGGTAATTTTTTCTCTCTCCTTGTTTTAGAAGGTGCCTTTTGCCAGGTGTGGCAGGAAGAGGTGCTATGCAGGAGAGAAGAGGAGTGTCCCAGAGGGTGAGCAGGTTTGCTGCTACCAATGTGACCCTTGTCCAGAAGGGACCATTTCTAATCAAACAGGTAGAGCATACTTCAAATGTTGATCTTGGAAAAAGAAGGGAGCTACATACCAAATTATGCTTGGACTAATCATTTTGAAAACATCTTGCCTGAACCTGGTTGGTTACATAGAGTGACCAATGAGGGAAATTTAAGGGAGGGAAGAGTTGAACTTATGGGTTTTGGTGCACGATTCAAAGTTCCGGTTTTATGTTACTGCAATACACATGCCTTCTAATAAAACTACCTTTTGCAAATGATGGAGCCAAAAATTATTTCTATTTAGAGGTTTAAGTTGTAGCAGGCTTGATAATGCTTACTGTGGATGCCCCTGAAATGCTTCTTCATTTCAGATGCATCTCGCTGTGACCCCTGCCCAGAAGATCAATATCCCAACAAGCACAAGGACCAATGCATTGCCAAGAAGATTCACTTCCTTGCCTACCAAGATACCTTGGGATACACTTTAGCATCTCTCACAATTTTTCTCTCTGTGATCACAATGGCAGTTCTGGCAATTTTCCTTAAGCATCGTGACACACCTATCGTCAAAGCCAATAATCGAGATCTCACCTACATCCTCCTGTTCTCGCTCCTACTTTGCTTCCTTTGCTCCTTCCTCTTCATTGGCCAACCTAGGAAGCTCACCTGTCTCCTCCAACAATCTGCCTTTGCCATTCTCTTTTCCCTGGCAGTTTCCTCTGTGCTGGCAAAAACTGTCATGGTGGTTTTGGCCTTTATGGCTACAAAACCAGGGAACAAGGCAAGGAAACTCTTAGGAAAACCACTGACCAACTCCATTGTCTTAGTCTGTCCCCTGGTCCAAGCAGTTCTTTGTGCCACCTGGCTGGGAACCTCTCCCCCATTTCCCAATTTTGACTTCCATTCCTTGGTAGGAGAGACCATCCTGGAATGTAAGGAAGGCTCATCTTCAATGTTTTACACAGTACTTGCCTACTTGGGTTTCCTTGCTCTTGTCAGTTTCACTGTGGCATTTACTGCTAGGAAATTGCCTGATAGTTTTAATGAAGCTAAGTTCATTACTTTTAGCATGCTGGTCTTTTGCAGTGTTTGGATCACCTTCCTTCCCACCTACCTGAGCACCAAAGGGAAGTCCATGGTGGCCGTGGAGATCTTCTCCATCTTGATCTCTGGGGCTGGTCTCTTGGCTTGCATCTTTTTCCCCAAATGCTACATTATCTTACTGAGGCCCCATCTTAATTGCAGGGAAAATATGATAAGAAATAAAAATCTCTAAGTGATGCAAACATATGAACCATTTATATGCATCTTTGAGAAATGTTTAGTATATGATTCTGAAAAGATACAAAAAAATGAGGGCATAAAAGAGGAAAATCTAATTAAATGACTTATAAAGTGCTATAATTGTTCATGATGTATTTGTGGCCAGCAACCATAACCCAGGCTTTTCCCCCCATATGTCTTCCCATTGTCATCACTGAGGCCCAGTTCCCTATGTGGAAATAAAACTTGTGTTAAATATATATTTATTATTTCAAGGAGGATATTTTCTCATTTTACTCTCTTTAACTTACATTTTTTTTACTATGTCAATGTTTTAATGGGTTAGGTTGTCAAAATCCTTCAATGGGTATATACGGGTGTGCATATAATATTCATATGTTCACTTAATATGAATTCTCTGGGTGTTCAGACTCTCCATAATCAATATCATCCTCTTTAACAAACTTTACAAAGAATGAATGAATGAATGAATGAATGAATGAATGAATGATAGATAGATAAATAAATAAATAAATAAATAAATAAATAAATAAATAAACTTGTTGACAGCAATAATCTTGCAGCCGTTTCATCCCATGTCTTCCAGATACCTCCAGTGAAAGTCCAGTGCCCTAACTGAAAACAAAGCTTAGTATTAAAAATATTCATTATTTCAAGAAGGATTTTTTATAATGTTATTCCTTTTAATTAGATATTCTACTATTTTAGCAATTTAAAGGGTTAGGTTCAGTGTTGTTGAGCATATATGTTTGTTTCCTTGTCTCCTGAGACTTTGTAGAATTTCCTGCTTCTGTTTCTGATTAAATTCTCAACTTCCTACCCAATTCTGCTGTGTGGCCTCATCAACGTGGTGAAGTTTTATGGCTAGGATTAGAAGATGATATCACTATACACACATTGCTTTAACTATCCCTTGTGCCACATCATATCTCAGAGTATTTTAGTAAACCATGTTGCTCCAAACTCAGCTAAGGGATCTATAAAGGTTCTTCAGATCATTCAGGAACATTCAGTTCACAGACGTTCAATTCAGAGATTATAATCCTTAACATTGAAAAGAAAAACATCTTGGCATTCAGTTCACAGATTTTATTGAATTAATTTCACATGTTATAATTGTCAGATCTGCAACCTCACTGCTAGTCTGCCGGAAGGGAAGGTGAGGGCTGGGAGGAAAGTGAACTTGAATTGTGAGAAGACTTTTCTATCAGAATCAATGAAGCATTCAAGATGGTTTCCCTGGAAGAAGAATGCCAACACATAGAGTGACTTTCTAGAGAGACTCTGGAAAGAGTGCAGAGAAGAGCAAGAAAGAGGATTAGGGGACTGGAGGCTAAAACATATGAAGAACAGTTGCAGGAACTGGGTATGTCTAGTTTAATGAAAAGAAGGACCGGGGAGACATGATAGCAGTCTTCCAATATCTCAGGGGTTGCCCCAAAGAAGAGGGAGTAAAACTATTCTGCAAAACACCTGAGGGCAGAACAAGAAGGACTGGGTGGAAACTAATCACTAATCTGGAGATTCTCCTGCCTGTTTTAAGATATAGCGGAGATTCCAATGTCAAATTATGTCCTCTGCCAGGTGGGTATAAATCAGAGTTGGTATTCAGCTGGTTCTGACCAGTTCTGGTGAACCTGTAGCAAAAATGTTGATTAGTTCGGAGAACTGGTAAATACCACCTGTGGCTGCCTCCCAAGTACCAGCTGATTGACTGGGTTTTGTTGCTCTGCACAGGAGAACAGAGCTGGAAAGCAGGTTAGTGGGGTGGGGAGAGAATGGGGATTTTGCAGTAACCTTCCCCTTCGAGTGAGGTGGGAATGGGGATTTTCAGTATTCTTCCACTGCCACACCCATCAAGTCATGCCCACCAAGCCACACCCACCAAACCACACCACATCCACCAAGCCATGCCCACAGAACTAGTAGTAAAATTTTTAGAATCCCACCACTGGTATAAATAAACCAATTATTCCAAGCATTGGTATGGTTGTTTACAGCTATCAGGGTACAACTGATTGTTGTGTGCCACCATGTCCCATTAGCAGGTGGTATTCAGCAGGTTCTGACCAGTTTTGGTGAACTGGTACAGATATTTTGAGTAGTGCAGAGAACTGGTGAATACCACCTCTGACTGGCCCCACCCCCATCTATTCTCTGCCTCCCGAGTCCCAGCTGATCAGGAGGAAATGGGGATTTTGCAGTAACCTTCCCCTAAAATGGGGAAGGAATGCAGATTTTACAGTATCCTTCTCCTGCCACACCCACCAAGCCACGCCCAGAAAACTGGGGGTCAAAACTTTTGAATCCCACCCCTGGTGCTCAGGGAGGTCATGTAAGTCAAATATCTAACTTTATCTTGACTCTCAAGTCCATCTGTCATGATTGCTCCTACCTCCATTCAAGAAAGAACACACTTAAGCATATTCAAGATGATTAAGGTTACTTTTACTGAATAAGGAAAAGACAGCATCAAAGGTTAAGCCAGAAGTGGCTACTTTAGGCGTGAAGCATACATATCAAAGCATAAGCCAAACCCCAATCACCCATGACCCCCACCCCAATGTCCAATACAGTGTCTTCTTCATTGTCAGATGGGTAACAAGTTCAGAGCTGTCATCAGAATGGAATGTGATACCGTTATGCTTAGAGATATCACCTCCTAGCCCCATCCTCCTCCAGCATGCTTAATAACAACATCCCCCCGCCCTCCCCGTTTCTATGGCAGCCAAGCATGCAGAAAAGCGAAGGCTGACATCCGGCCCTCCTCCAGAAAGAAAGTGTTCAACCCTGTAAAAGAGACGAAAAAGACAAGACCACATAATCAGACACACAATGAAGACAAAATAGAGTTCAAGGCTTATTGGGATACTTGGCATAAAATTGTCTCAGTAACTTCGGGGCCTTAACGTGGCATTTATCAACCCATTCATTATGAGAGGTGGGGAAGTCCTTCCAAACTACTAGGTACTGTACTTTGTTCCTATGCATTCTGGAATCCAAAATGTCTCGAACCTCATAGTGTTGTTCCCCGTCAACCAACACAGACTTAGGAGAACCAGGGTATGGCTTGCGAAGATGTGAAAAGCGTTCAGGTTTCAATAGGTGGACATGGAAAATTGGGTAAAGGCATCGATAGGATTTAGGGAGATCCAGCTTAACGGAAACAGAATTTATTATCTTGGTGATCGTAAAAGGACCTACAAACTTAGTTTAGTTTAGTTTAGTTTATTTACATTTATATCCCGCCCTTCTCCACAAAGGACCCAGGGCGGCGCACAGGAAATTTAAAAAACATACAGAGTACAAAAATAAATACACAATTTAAAATATAAATTAAACCGTCTTATCCTATGCTAAAAACCCAATTTTAAAATACCCAATAAAACTATCTAAAAGTCCCCATGGGAGGTTAGGCTAGGCCGGCTTGTTGGAATAGGTATGTCTTTAGACATTGGCGGAAGAGGCGGAGGTCTGTGATGGTGCGTAATTTGGGGGGTAGGTCGTTCCAAAGGGCTGGCCCCGCCACAGAGAAGGCTCTTCCCCTGGGTGTCGCCAGTCGGCATTGCCCGGCCGACGGCACCCTGAGAAGGCCCTCTCTGTGGGAGCGTATCGGTCTAAGGGATGTATGGGGCAAGAGGCGGTCTCACAAATAGGACCTAACTTCTTGCATTTCTGAAGACTATCCAAATACTTAGTAGAAACATAAACTCGATTACCAACTTTGTATGTCGGAGGTACTGCTCGTTTCTTATCTGCATACAGCTTATGCAATTCATGCGCATCATCCAACGTTTTACGGATAATAGGCCAAACAGCCGACAGCTTCCCAGTCCACTCTGAGAGGGAAAGAATTGTAGGAAGTTCATGAGGAAGCTCAGGGATGGGTACAAAGTCCTGACCATAAATTACTTTGAATGGGGTCATACCAGTGCTACTATGAACTGAATTGTTATAAGCTACTTCAGCATGAATAAGGAGATCAGCCCAGTCATCCTGCTGGAAGTTTATAAAGCAGCGCAAATACTGCTCTAGAACCGAGTTAGCCCTCTCACAAGCCCCATTAGTCTGCGGGTGGTGGGAGGAGCTTAAGCCCTGGGCGGAGCCAATGTCAAAAATTCCTTCCAAAATTTCGAAGTGAACTGAATGCCTCGATCAGAGATGATGCGCTTCGGAACACCATGCAAGCGATAAATATGAGTCAGAAATAGTTTTGCCAAAGTCTTAGCCGATGGTATCTTTGAACATGGTACAAAGTGAACTTGCTTGGAGAATAAATCTGTAACAACCCATATAACCGTAAAACCTTGGCTATTTGGAAGGTCAACAATAAAGTCCATAGATATCTCCTTCCAAGGAGCCTCCGGCCGCACTATGGATTGGAGAAGACCGTGAGGTTTGCCAGGAGGACGTTTCGAAGCAGCACATGTTGGGCAACTAGCGATATAAGATTCAATATCCTTTTTCAGCGAGGGCCACCAGAACTGGCGTTTAACCAAATGCATAGTCTTCACAAATCCGAAATGACCAGCCAATCTGGAATCATGTGCCCTCTGTAAGACAAATGGCCGAAGCGTTGCAGGTACATAAATTTTGGATCCAATCCAAGGTAGATCATCTCATATAGTACAATCAGCCGAGTGGGCGGAGTACCATTCATCGGTGAGACGTTCAGTCTTAATTTTAGAAACCAATTCAGGTGGGGTGTCGGTTTGCAGGACGGAATGACTCCTGGTGACCACCGGGTTAGCCATACTATATAGGGGAAGAACCGGCTGAACCACCGAAAGTTTAGAAGTGTCATATTGAGGAAGTCTGGATAAGGCGTCAGCCATAAAGTTTTTTCCCCCGGGGATATATTTCAAAAAAAGTTGAAACGATTGAAATATTGAGACCAGCGTACTTGCTTCGGAGATAGTTTACAAGAAGTGGTGAGGTACTCCAAATTCTTGTGATCAGTCCAGACCTCAAATGGGTGAGGGGCACCTTCCAGAAAATGTCGCCAAGACATGAGTGCCCAATGAACAGCAAACGCCTCCTTCTCCCAGATTGCCCATCTCCTCTCGGTATCGGATAACTTACGAGAGGTGTAAGCGCAGGGCTGTAGTAGACCTTGCTGGTTATATTGTAACAAGACAGCTCCCACAGCCACGTCACTAGCATCTGCTTGGATGACGAAAGGAGTATTAACATCTGGGTGTTTAAGCACAGGTTCTGCTGCAAATAAGCGCTTCAATTTTTCAAAAGCGGCCTGGCACTCCATGGTCCAGTTGAGGGGAGAATTTGGCCGAGGCTTGGCTTCTCCATTGGTCTTGAGGAGGTTTGTGATAGGTAGAGCGATACTAGCAAAAGAAGGTATAAATTGGCGGTAAAAGTTAGCAAACCCCAAAAAACTTTGTAATTGTTTACGAGTACGAGGAGGGGCCCACTCTGTAACAGCTTTGACTTTTCCGGGGTCCATCTCAATACCCTCTGCTGAGATACGATATCCTAGGTAGTCTATTTTATATTGATTAAATTCACACTTAGAAAGTTTAGCATAAAGTTCTGCTGCTCTTAGTTTATTCAAAACAGAACGTGTTTTTGTGTATATGATGATATCATCAAGATAAACGATAACGCCCTTGTACAGGTGCTCATGCAATACTTCGTTGATTAGTTGCATAAAAACTGATGGCGCCCCCTGTAGGCCAAAAGGTAACACTTTAAATTGAAAGCACCCTAAAGGGCAGTTAAATGCCGTCTTCCACTCATCGCCTTCCTTAATTCTTATCCTGTAATACGCCTCCCTGAGGTCAAGTTTAGTGAAGATTTTGCCCGTGGCCAAATGAGTCAACATGTTTTTCATGAGATGTAAGGGGTAGACGTTGTGTTCGCATATAGTGTTCAGAAACCTGTAGTCCATCACAAGACGAAGAGAACCATCTTTTTTCTCTCTAAACATCACTGGGGCTGCTACTCGTGGTCTAGCAGGTTCAATGAAACCCCTTTCCAAGTTTTTATCAATAAATTTGCGAAGTTCAATCATTTCACGAGGTGTCATAGAGTAAATACGTGGTTTGGGAAGTTGTACCCCAGGGAGAAAATCAATAGAACAGTCAGTGTCCCTGTGAGGGGGAAGTGTGTCAGAAGATTTTTCACTAAAAACGTCTTTCAGGTCCCAGTATTCCTTAGGAATTTTTTCCTCCCCCGGTATAACTTCCAATATAGGAGCAATTTGGCTTATGTTGACAGGTTCCTGGATAGGTAGGGGCTTATCCAGAGAATGTATGTTGGGGGCTTGCGGATCTGGTTCCGCTTCCGGATGAGGTGGCATAGGTGAAGGGATGCGAACCCAACCTTCTTTCCAGTCTATTAGTGGGTTCCATTTCCGTAGCCAATTTAAGCCCAATATGACAGGGTTATCAGCAATTGAGGCAACAATAAAGTTAATGAATTCCTGATGGTGGTCACCAATCGACATCTGAATAGGTTCTGTTACAAACTGTGCTGGGTTACCACCCGCTACGGTACCATCCATTTGGCAGAAAGCTATGGGAACTTTTAGATTCTTTAGACGAAACCCCATATGCTGTACTAATTCTTGGCTGATAAGGCATCGTGAACAAACAGAATCTAAAAGTGCAAGTACTTTACAATTGCGACCACTAGATGGAGCCAAAAGATGCAAAGGAATATTAAGGGGCCATGAGAGGGGATTCGCCCAATTCTCGTCATTCGAGTCCGTGTCCTTCTCCCAGTCGTCTAGCACCCTCTGCTGGTGATGATCGGTGGTGAGATCAAGGGGTTCAGCTCCGCGCATCACTTGCTTCATACGCATGCTCGGGGTTTTCGCGCGTTTTTTCACTTCGGCGGACAGCTGCAGTCGGGGTGTTTCTTTCACATTGCAATCACTTGCCCAATGGCCCTCCCTTCCACAATGGAAACAAGCATTTGATCGGGGAGAAATCGGTTTCCCCTTTCTAATTCCCTTCTGGTAATCATGACCAAAACCGGGTGGGGGGGGGAATTCTTTCTTTCTTTCTCTTTCGATCTCAAGCAGTGGATTGTTATGCAGCAGATCTATTTCAACATCAACGGCTAAATCAAACCAATCTTCTAGGGTTTCGGGCGAATTTCTGTTTATACAACTTTGATATAAAGTGGGGTTCAGGCCTTCAGTGTATTCATCAATAAGGGCCTCAATGCTCCATCCCCTCATATAACATGCCAGCTGACAAAAACGTTGACTATATTCTTGAACTTGTCTGTTCCCCTGGCGTAACGTTTTCATTTCAAGTTTTGCTTTTCTGTGGAGGAGAGGGTCTTCGAACCGTCTTCTTAGAGCGGTCATAAACCTGTCGAAGTCTCTCATTAATGGTGAACACTCATTATGAAGGGAAACTACCCATTCTGCTGCCCTCCCCTTGAGAGCCAGAGTAATAATTCTTATCTTAGATTCATCACTTGGTAGATCAGAAGCAAATTCTTTTATGAAGTTGCTAACTTGCAGTAGAAAAAATCCCAGCTCTTTGGGGTCCCCTCCAAACTTAATTCCCAGGGAGGGGGGAGTCTTTTTCTACGTGGTGCGGGACTTGGTTCTCTCTGTTGAACAATTCCTAGGCCGCTTTCTCTTGGTGTTTCACCGCGTGGGGATGGCTGCTCTTTCTCCTTCGCCCGGGGGGGGTGGCTTTCGCCCAGGGTCCTTCTGTTCCCATTCTGAAGGGCTAGGGTCCCTCCCCCACTTCTGTTCTCTTAAACTCTGTATATCATCAGCTTGGCGGAGTAATGATCTAGCGGCCTCTCTTAAATGGTTCTCTTCCTCCCAGTGATCCCACACGGAGGGGGAGTGAGCCCGTCTGCGTCGGGTGGTGGTTACCCCAGGGGCAATTTCTTTAAGGGTGACTTCCTTCAACCCCACTCCCTCGGACCAGCGATGGCGAACTGATGTATCTTCGGGTTTCGAGTCCAGAGTAACATCAGCCAATAATTCCATTACTGACCTTGTGTCTTCTGTCAGGCACGTCTGGTCGAGGGATGTTGCCCCCAGCAACTCTTCTTTCTTTGGCTCCGACATTTGTTCTCGGTTTTATTGTTTTATGACACTTACTGCTGAAATTGTTAATTCAGAGATAAGTGTGAAGTGACTTCTGGCTTTCTGTCATGATTGCTCCTACCTCCATTCAAGAAAGAACACACTTAAGCATATTCAAGATGATTAAGGTTACTTTTACTGAATAAGGAAAAGACAGCATCAAAGGTTAAGCCAGAAATGGTTACTTTAGGCGCGAAGCATACATATCAAAGCATAAGCCAAACCCCAATCACCCATGACCCCCACCCCAATGTCCAATACAATGTCTTCTTCGTTGTCAGATGGGTAACACATTCAGAGCTGTCATCAGAATGGAATGTGATACCGTTATGCTTAGAGATATCACCTCCTAGCCCCATCCTCCTCCAGCACGCTTAATAACAACATCCCCCCACCCTCCCCATTTCTATGGCAGCCAAGCATGCAGAAAAGCGAAGGCTGACACCATCTGCTCTGTAGATTACGAACAAGAGACACAAACATGTTTTTCTCTTCAGATGTATGAAGATAAACTATTGCTAACTAGACAGAACAATTGCTTTCCTTTGCAATTATCGAAAGAACAGTCAAATCCATATCCTCTATGGATTTCTACCCACAAGTATCTTCCAAGATAAAAATCTGCTTTAAACCATATACCCTTGGATCTCAAGGTGAAGTTGGGACATGTCACCTTAGCATGTATTGCGAAGAACTGCAGTAATTCCTGGGTTTGCTGAGACCCCACTGACCTTAATTTTCTCTTTGGTCACAGATCACACACAGATAAGAAGCGCGGTTGATATAAATTTGCCCTGGGACCACCCAGGTGATACAATTTCTGGTTCTAAAGCTCCAGTGACATTTCAAGTGCTACCTGCAATTCAACTTCTGCACAAACCTTGATTTTCTGTTATAGGAGGAAAAGTCATAAGAATGACTGGGCTGTCCCTTCCGCTGCTGCTTTTCTGGCTCCTTCCTCCCATTACTGCCAAGAGGATACAAACAGTAAGAGGATGCAAACTGCTCTCCACCCCCTTCCAGATTCAGAAAAGTTACTACAGGCCTGGCCATCTCAATATTGGTGGGAATTTGCCCCTGGCAACAGTGATTGTCCCCAATACCCCACACTTCCAAAAATCCCCAACTTTCTTTGATTTTACAATGGTGTAAGTTTCACTTGGATGGGGGGGGGGGGGAATGTAGACGATATTTGCTTTCTTTTAGATTCAGGGACCTCCTTTCAGAAATACTTATTCTCACGATGTTTGTGAAGTTCTAGTGTAGTTCAAATCTTTTCTGAATAATGCACCGATCCCATAAAGTAGATGACAATTCTCAATCTTTCCAGAATTCTACATCAGGAAGATAATAACATAAAGATGTGAAAAAGGACAACACATTCAAAGCTACTCTTGAAACTACACCACAATATAAAAATGACATTGAGACTCTGGAAAGACTGCAGAGAAGAGTTACAAATGTGATTGGGGGAACTAGAAGTTAAAATATATGAAGAATGGTTACATGAATTGGGTATTTTTTCCCCCAAGATGGCGGCGCGCTTAGACGCTGCGGCTTTGAGCTCCTGGTGTCACAATAGTAGAGTTAGGCAAAAACAAGTCTATACCTGCAGGGAGTTATTAAAGATTGGATCTTCTAGTCGACTAGATATTACCAGTGACTTCCAGCAGTCTCATAATATACCGAATGACATAGTAAGACTGCCAGGCTCTCCATGGATCGTTGTTTGGCCTAGGAGGCAGCGAAGAGAGAGGAAGCAGAAGCGGGGATGCAGAGCAGGTTTGCTAGTTCGGTTACGGAAGCAGCCTCACAGACCAGCATTACCAAGCATTTTCCTAACCAACTCTAGATCCTTTGTCCACAAAACCGATGAACTAGAGCTATGGATGGCAGCGAATAAGCTCATTCGTGACTGCTGTGTGATGATCATCACAGAGACCTGGCTTCATCCACTTGTACCGGATGCGTCTGTGGAGCTAACCAACCGCACCACACACCGCTTTGACAGAAACAACAACTCTGGTAAAAGTAAAGGTGGAGGACTGTGTATTTACACACATAATAACTGGTGTACCAACAGTAGAGTTGCTTATACACACTGCTCTGCAGACTTGGAATTCTTAACTGTCATTTGTCGGCCATTTTATTTACCTAGAGAGATTTCAGTTACAGTTATAACTGCTGTCTATATTCCACCTGATGCAAATGTTAGCACAGCACTCTCTAAGATACATGATGCCATCGAGAGGCAGCAGCAAACTTACCCTGAGGGTGCTTTTATCGTGGCTGGGGATTTTAATCAAGCCAGTCTAAAGTCTGTTCTCCCTAAATTTGTACAGTATGTGCAGTGTACCACCAGAGGTAAGAATACTCTAGACCATATGTACTCAAACTTAAGACAGGCATATAGAGCAATCCCCCTCTCCCATCTGGGTACGTCTGACCACATCTCTCTGCTGCTGTGCCCAAAGTATATTCCCCTCAGGAAAAGGATACGGCCAGTTTTGAAAACTGTCAAAATCTGGCCAGAGGGAGCACTCTGTCAGTTACAGGACTGCTTTGAGACTACTGAGTGGAGTATATTTGAACACTTGGAGCTGCAAGAATTCACTGACACTGTACTCTCATACATTAAAACATGTACAGATAATGTAACAGTGAATAAACATATCAGAGTTTACAGAAATCGTAAACCCTGGATGTCAGCAGAGGTACAATCACTGCTGAAAGACCGAAACTCCGCTTTCAAAGCAGGAAACAAAGACAAATATAATGAAGCCAGGGCAAACTTGAGAAGAGGCATTAAGGCAGCTAAACAGGAATACAAGCAAAAGGTAGAGAAGTATCTGGAAGATAACAACTCAAGACAGGTGTGGCAGGGACTACAACACCTAACCAACTATAAAGGCAATACAAAAAAATAGCCAATGCTGATGCCCTGCTAGTAGAGGAGCTAAATAGCTTCTTCGCCCGCTTTGAGGTAAAAAGACCAGTCTCTGTGGCTTTATCCCAAAGGCCCTCTAACATCCAGCCACTCACCCTGGATGAACATCAAGTGAGAGCTGAGCTGAAGGCTGTAAATCCCAACAAAGCTGCAGGTCCAGATGGGGTGTTGGGGAAAGTGGTAAAAACCTGTGCTGACCAATTAGCAGGGGTTCTGACAAGGATTTTTAACCTCTCCCTGAAACAGGCTAGAGTCCCATCATGCTTGAAAGCAGCCACCATTATCCCAGTTCCAAAGACAGCAGCCATAAAAAGCTTGAATGACTATAGACCCATTGCACTGACGTCTATAGTGATGAAGTGCTTTGAGAGACTGGTCCTACAACACCTCAGGTCCTGTCTTCCACCAAGTTTTGATCAACACCAGTTTGCGTATAGAAACAACAGGTCGACAGGGGATGCCATCACCACTGCTCTCCATATTGCACTGAGCCACCTTGAGAAATCTGGGAATTATGTCAGAATGCTTTTTATAGATTATAGCTCGGCCTTTAACACCATCCTACCAGGCATTCTCATTGAAAAGTTGACTGACCTGAATTTCCCTCCCCTTACTTGTGAATGGATCAAAGACTTCCTGACCGATCGTCCACAAACAGTAAGGATTGGGTCCTTTACATCTTCCACACTGAAGCTCAGCACAGGCTCCCCTCAGGGCTGTGTGCTCAGCCCCTACCTCTACTCACTGTATACATATGACTGCATATCCTCTGATCCATCCAACATCATAATAAAGTTTGCAGATGACACAACGGTGGTGGGTCTCATAACTGGAGGGGACGAATCAGCATACAGGGAAGAAGTCCAGAAGGTATCCGCATGGTGCTCAAGAAACAACTTAGGTCTAAATACTAGCAAGACAAAGGAGATGGTGCTAAATTTCCGGAGGCACAGAGAGGAACCTGCTCCACTGTATATTGAGGGGGGTTGTGTGGAGAGGGTTTCCTCTTTTAAATTCTTAGGAGTGCTTATTAGCCAAGATCTCACCTGGAAAAAGAACACGTCTCTGGTGATTGGAAAAGCTCAACAGAGACTTCATTTCCTTAGAGTCCTGCAGAAAAATCAGGTAGAACAACGGCTGATGACCTCTTTCTATCGGTCCATCATAGAAAGTGTCCTCACATATTGTATCACAATGTGGTATGCTGGTTTAACAGTTGCGGAGAGGAAGGCACTACAGAGAGTGATCAATTCGGCACAAGAAACCATCGGTTGCCCTCTGACATCACTGGATAACATCGCCAGATCTCGCTGCTTTAGCAGAGCAAGGAAGATTCTCAAAGATGATTCACACCCTGGTTGGTATCTCTTTGCCCTTCTACCATCAGGCAGAAGATATCAAAGTATAGCCAGCCGAACAAACAGGTTTAAAGATAGCTTCTATCCTTGGACTGTGAGACTTTTAAATTCAACCGCAATCATTCCATGCACATGCTAGTTTTTCTTTTTTCTTTTCTCTTTTTTGTTTCTGTTATAATTTTGCACCAGTGAAGTTAAAACCAATTTCATTGTAATATTTACAAAGACAATAAAGAGTATTATTATTATTATTATTATTATTATTATTATTATTATTATTATTATTATTATTATTATTATTATTATTATTATTATTATTATTATTATTGTGTCTCATTGTCATCCACAGAGCAGATGAACCTAGAATATATTCTTAGTACATGAGGGCAGATATGACATCATTGCCTTTAGTGAAACTTCTTGGAATGAAATCCATGATTGGACCATAGAACCTGAGGGATTTAAGCTGTTCAACAAATAGTTCTATTCCATCCCTATGTTGATTATCTCATCCTTGGATTCACATAAGGAACTGTTAAATGCTCCAACACTGGAAGTTTTTAAGAAGAGGTTGGAGTTGTCTGAAATAATATAGGGTTTCCTGCCTTAGCAAGGCGCTGGACTAGAAGACCCCCAAGGCCCCTTCAAATTCTTCTATGCTTATTCCTATTCCTATTGCTATTCCATTCCATTCCAATATTTACTACTGATTCTGTGGGAGTGGCTTGGTGGGTGTGACATGGTTTGGTGGGTGTGGCTTGGTGGGCATTGCAGGGGAAGGATACTGTAAACTCTCCATTCCCTCCCCACTCCAGGGGAAGGTTACTGCAAAATCCCCATTTTCTCCCAATGAACTGGAACTCGAGAGGCAGAGAATAGATGGGGATGGGGCCAGTCAGAGGTGGTATTTGCCGGTTCTCCAAACTACTCAAAATCTCCTGTTCTCCAGAACAGGTCAGAATCTGCTGAATATCACCTCTGATTCCATTCCATGCCATGTTTATATTCCCTAACATTTTTATGCAGTCCCCTTCTTAACAGAGGACCATGCATTCACCATTCAGAATTTCAACAAAATACCATTTTACATTTCCCTCCCTGTCTAAGAGCAGCTAAAGCAACCTCATTCTTTGCACAACAAGAAAAGGGGGAGATTGAACAGATTTGCAGGGTTAGTTTCTGCTCAGAACAGAAGTTTCACACTCAACCCTCCAGAGCCAAAATACACCTTTGCTCATAGACTGTGGCATTATACACACTCCTAAATGCTTCCCTTATGTGACTGCAGGAAGGGTCATGGGCTCAAATTCCCCACAACACATCGTCTAAGAGCAATGGACTATTATCTCGGGTCATAAGATTGTGAAATCCACTTCTGACATCAGTTTCTGTCAAATCAAAACGCTGGATCAAAAGCAAATGAATCAGGCTCATTGCAGTATTTCTTTACAGTAGACCAGTGATGGCGAAAAAGGGAGCATTGTGTGGGCATGTGCACTTGCCAGAGTTGCAACCAAGAAGAGGAATTGTTCAGGGACCATGCGCTGCCGGAAAATGAACTCCCAGTTTCTGGATGTTTCTGGAAGTCTTCCACTTATTGCTGTGCATGTGCAGACGCCGATCAACTGGCTGGCATGCATGCTTATGCTGGGAAACCAAGACCAGCTCTTCTGGCTTCTGGCACTGCCACATGCACAAAGGCCAGCTGATCATCACGTGTGCATGCTTGCCAGAAACTGGAAGATGAACAGGTGATGCCCCATGTGCCAGGCGACATGGCTTCACGTGTCACTTTGGCATGTGTGTTATAGGTTTGCCATCACAGATTTAGACAGTCAGTACTCTCCTCTGAAATAATAGTGGGAAATATTCCCCTGCAGTCTCAGAGATGGGCCTATGCTTATAGATTTCAGAAAGGAGGGAAAGTATTCATTTTTTTATCTTCTTTTAAAACTTTTAATAAAAATTTGTTTCAATAAAGGAGGGAGGAAACACAAGGGAGGGGGAAATGATGCATGCATGCATATTTATAAGTGATAACATGATTGTCTTGGCCACATTGGAGCCCAGTTCAGAGGAGGAGAAGGAGGAGTTACAACTCTAAGTAGGAAGGCCATTTTGGCTACCTGAAAGCCCTGCACCTGCCAGAAGGCAATTTGGGTGGCTGAAAAAGAAAAGGGGCATTGAGGACTATGTCAAGAGCTTTGCCACTTGTGCGGCCATGATGAAAAGGCCCGGAAAACCCCCAGAGCTACTTCAGCAGGTGGCAGACCAATCCAGGCCAGGAGATTGCCATGGATTTCATTGTTCAACTCCTCTCAGATTTCCATGCTGCCTTTTTTCCAGCGGATGTTAATCTCAATCAAAAGCCATTTATTTAAAAGCAAAGTCATTTATTTATCATATTTTTCAGAATATAAGATGCAGCTTTTTCCCCTAAAAAAAGAGGCTGAAAATCTGGGTGCGTCTTATAGACTGAATACAGCATTTTTTTGTCTCCTGGAACCTTGCCTCCTTCAACAAAATGGCCATGCATAGCCTTATGGAGGCTTTCAGAGAGCTCCAGGGGCTGAGGAGGGAAGAAAGGAGCAAAAAACAGGCCATTTATGCTTAATTTTCCCCCCCCCCACCCCCCCAGCTTCCAGGAGCACTCTATAAGCCTCCTAAAGGCTATGCATACCCTCTTTTTTTGACAAAAAATGGGCCCGTTTTTGCAAATAAATGGGCCGGTTTTGGAAGGTTTGCAGAGAGCAAAAACTTTTTTTTTTAAATTTGCCTCTTCAAAACCTTGGTGCATCTTATAGTCCAAAAATAGGGTAGATGAGCCAGTTCCAACATTTACTCCATATTCTAATAATCCAAGCTATTTTCCAAGTTCTTTGAATGTGTAATGTTGGTCTTTTATTCTGGTTTCCCAGAGATTCTTTTATAAAATGTGTATTCTTATTTCCACCTCTGATAATTGTAAAGCAATAAAGAGTTAAAAGTCACAGCCCTCCACCGGATATCAGATATTCCTTTCCTCCTCTGTATATTTCCAGGAGTCTAGGAGTCACTTTTCCTTTCAAGAGTAGATGGTGCTCTCGACTTCCTTTTCAACATAAATCTCAAAAATGCCTATTTCCGCAGCTTAAACAATTATGTTTTTAGATTCTCTTAGCATGGATTTTTTATTTTCCTTGGGGTTAATTTTTAAATAGAAGAAGAATTTTCTCATCCAGAAACAATCATTGTTCATTCTCTTTGCTGCTGCCCTTTTTTAGGTGCTTTGGCTGCCCCCAGATTCATGGCAGCCGCGTTGACTGCCACTGCTCCTCATCTTCAGAGGAGGGGGATTTTCCACGCCAGGGAGGAGAGATGCAGCTCTCATCAACCTGCAACTCCCTCTGTTTCACTACACCTACAGGGCGGCTATAGCTCCTTCTGGAACGCTCCGATGGGGAGAGCTCAGAACAGGGCAAAAGAGCTTGTAGTCCTTGACTCTGATGCCACCGGAACCACAGCCGGAAGTCCATGTGCCACAGATTAAGATGGATGCTTCCTTGTGCTTCTGTCTTCTCCAAATGCTAAAGGAAATGGAGTCTGGCTTCCCAACATGCACTTCTTTGAGTGTGTGGGCTGATGGGTAAATGGGTGGAGTTAGTTTCAAACAATATACTTGGGGCATATTTGTCTCAAGTGGCCACTAGATGGGGCTAGTGAGCAACAACAGTAGATAAAGACCGTATGGTATGGCATGATAATTCTGCTATTGAACCTCCATCTTGTCTGCAGAGGCTCAGTTACATATAAGTCAAAATATCCAACTTCACCTTCATGCTCAAGTCCATCTCTGCGGATTACAAGAAGAGACACAAACATGTTTTTCCCCTTCAGGTATGCAAACCAATATAGTAATAATTGGGCAGGACAATTGCTCTTCTTTACAATTATCCATGGAACTGCAGTTCTTATTCCCTGTGGGTTTCTATTCACAAAAAAACTTCCAAGAGAACACCAACTTTAAACAACATGCCTGGAATTCTCCCGATGGGGCCGGACATGTCATGTCAATATCTCTTGCAAAGAGCTTGATGAGACTCAGCTGGCCTTATCTTTGTCTTTGATCACAGCCAAAACACTTATAAGGGGAAGGATGGTTGATATAAAATTGCCACTAAGCCATCCAGGGGGAATGACCTGCATCTACTGTGCTAAAGCTGTGATGAGATTTCAAGTGCTCCCTGCAATTCACCTTCTGCACAAACCTAGATTTCTGATTTAGGAGGGAAGGTGAGAAGAATGACTGGGCTGCCTCTCCTCCTCTTCCTCCTGCTCTTCTGGCTCCTGCTTCCATCTTCTGCTAAGAGGATGCAAAGCGTATGTGTATTGACAAGGTCTCTGCAGATTCTGGAGGACTATTACAGGCCTGGTGATCTCATTATTGGTGGGAATTTGCCCCTGGCAACTATTGTTTTATCATTCAGCAGCCAACATTTTCAGAAAGACCCATTCAAGCATCGTTTACCAATTCTGTAAGTTTTACATGGAGGCAAAAGATACAGAATAAATGTTTGCTTTCTTTGGGATTCAGGAACTCCTTTTAGAGATACTGGTCCTGATAAGGTTTGCAATGTCCTAGATAAATCTTTGCACTTTTTTCAATAAAGAACCAAGATCATAAAAGAGGATAGAATCCTTAATCTTTCCAGAATTCCACCTGATGAAAGGGATGAAGCATAAAAAGTGACGATGGACACCTTAGAAATTGTGATGGTCTAGTTATTAATTTGGGTAGAAAGTCATGGTGGAAAAGTCAAATAAAAATCCTTATCCAGTACGAGATACGAGTCATTGGATACAAGAGGGATGGCAAATAAATTTCCTAAATAAAATAAGATAATAAAAATACAAAAGCAAAACTCAATTTTGGAATCAGTACTTCTCATAAACAACGGCTTTTAAGAAATCTATGCTATGACACTACCACCTCCTGGAGTTTTGGGCTCAGCAATGGTTACTTGTCTGAAGAAATTTTTCCAGGAGAAAATAAAATTGATTACCTGCTAGAGGACAAATTGCGAAGGATTACAGTCACTGGAGCAAACTGTAAAGAAGGGAGGGATGATAGAAAGGAATTAAATTATCTGTGATTGGGATGGACAGTTTAATCAAGGAAGATCATTTTTGAAAATCCCAAGCCAATGAAACTTGACTGTTGCTCCAAAGAACAACACAAAAGACAAGACAAATTCCAACAGCATATATGAAATTTCTTGTAATTGTTCCTCAATGTTTTTCTCACCATAGAGTCAGGCCCAAGAAATACCAGCAGTTTCTGGCCTTGGTGTTTGCTGTCAGAGAGGTCAACAAGGATCTGGTTCTCCTCCCCAACATCACCCTTGGCTTCCACATCTATGACAATCACCAGATTGAGAGGGAGATTTCCTTAATCAGCATCTCCCTGCTCTCCACAAGGGGCCAAACAATTCCAGGTTATAAATGTGATCTGCAGGACACTTTGCTGTCCGTCATTGGAGGTCTCAACTCCAAATCCTCAAGGCAGATGGCCTCCATCTTCAGCATCTTCAAGGTCCCACAGGTAAGGGGGGCTCTTTAGATGCAGTTATATGGAGTAGACAAATATCAGAAGCACACACATGGAACTAAAAATATTTGAGGTGGGGGACAAATGATGAGCTTGTGATTCTTCATGATAGGAAAGCCATTCTTTTAGTAACATTTATTCTCTACATCAGACTGACGGTTTCTCCTCTTCTGACATCACAAGCCATCAAAATGTGTAACTGGTGACTCTTCCTAAGAAGGGAAGAAGCTTAAAGCTCGGTGGCTCAGTGGTTAAAGTGCAGTACCGCAAGCTACTTCTGCTGGCTGCTGGGTCTCTGCAATTTGACAGTAAAATCCCAACAGGCTCAAGGTTGACTCAGCCATCCATCCTTCCGAGGTGGGTAAAATGAGGACCCAAATTGTTGGGGGCAATAGGGTGACTCTGTAAAGCATTGTTAGGTAGTAAATATATCTAAGTGCTATTGCTATTATACCTACCACTCAGAGTGTGTCAGCCTGACTGGTGGAGCCAAAGCCACAGTGGTGACTCCTAAAGTCAGCATAATACTTTGTTTCTGAAAGATGAATCTCATTTTCTCCAGCTTGGTGTTGGCTTTGAGTTCTCTCAGGGAGAGAGGAGAGTTTATTCCTCCTTTTTTCGGATTAATCCCAAGGAATCTCCTCAGTATGTGGGTTTAGTCCAGCTGCTCCTGTATTTCCAGTGGAACTGGGTTGGGCTTCTGGCCCCCGAAGATGACAATGGAGATCAATTCATTTCATCTCTGATGCCAATGCTCAAGGAGAAGGAGATCTGCTTGGCCTTCACAGAAAAGTTAAAATTGGATTTTCTTGTTTCTACAAAGTAGAAATTCCTTCATATTTTCAAGACTTGGTCAAAAGCTGAAGTGATTATTCTCTTTGGAGACTCCAGTAGCATTACAAATATACTGGCCATGATGAATGTTCATGAACAATGGACAAAGACAAGATTTTGCAAAGTTTGGATCTTAACTTCCCATTGGAAAGTTAGCATGATGGGATCTCAAGACATATTGAAAGGTCTAAATCCCTTTCATGGAGCTTTGCATTTTAGGGACCACACTGGGGATATCTCAGAATTCACCCATTTCCTCCTGTCTCTAGACCCTTTCCACCCACAAGGGGATGTCTTTCTCCCACAATGGTGGGAAAGGGTCTTTGAATGCAAGTTCTATAAACCAGGTGGAATTTCTCCAGCCCACCAAAAACCATGTACTGGAAAGGAGAATTTGCAGACTCTGCCAACGTATGTATTTGAAACAGGCATGACAGGAGAAAGTTACAATGTTTACAATGCAATTTATGCTCTGGCACACGTTTTACATGCAATGTATGGATCCAAAGCTCAACTGACCATGATGAGGCTTGGAAAGAAGATCTCAAATGTCCAGTCATGGCAGGTAATTTCTGTGACTTTTTAGCCAGTTCCCAGATCTTTAGACAGGAAGCTTCCCATATGTATTTCATCAATCGCTAATTCAATGAGATGCTGCCATCTCAGTACAGATTAAAACAGTATTTACAAACTATAATACAAATTAGGTGTATGGCTTTCTTGAAAGGGGGCAGAGGAGATAAATGATCCATGGAGCAAAGTTTTTCCTATAAAACCCTGAAAAGTCTTTCTTGGGTGTCCAGGAGTGGATATTCCAGAGAGGACTTGACCTTCCAGAGCAACATGACAATATGTGTGTGTGAAGTCCTTGACTTGCAACCTGTCTTAGGTCCTCGACCTACGACCAGCTGCAGGTCCTTGACTTATGACTGACAGCCTGATGGGTCTTGACCAATAGGTGCTCAACTTGCGACTGACAGCCTGGCAACCAAAAGCTCGTGCCTATTGGTCAAGACACGCTGGGCTGAAAGCAGGCTTTTAAAGTGTTTCTGATGTCGAGCAGAGCAAAGTTCTGAAGTTGATGTTCTCCTTATGTTCTGTTAATAAAAGCTGTTAAAAGTACATCAGTTGACTCCGAAGCCTCTATTCTACACAGTCTTTAATAGGGTGCATTTGTGTGAGATGCTTCATGACATCAGTTGAAGTCCTAGTGGGTATATTTGCAGAACTGACTCTGTTTCCCTCAGTCCATTGCCTGAATCCCACCAGTAAGAGCCCACTGGATTCTCTTCCTTTTAACTTTGGTTTATGTTTCTATGACGTATCCTGTTTGACCTCATTTCATTTGTTTAGTCTGCCATTTATTGTTCAGCTTGTTGTGTGAAAACAGCCTCTGTCAACCTCAGCACACACAGTAGGACTCAACGGGATCCAAATGAGCTCCTGGTTTGAAATTCATCAGAGGTTTTTTTTTTGCAGGTTGAATCTCTCTAGACAGTGAAGTGACAAACCAGGACAGGTGCTTCCTTCCACATGGCCTCACCTGGTCAGACTTGGTTCCTTCATTCTGCTTTCTTTGACTATGAACTAGAGAAAGTTAGTGGGGTTTTAATATATTTGTGATAGCAATTATTTAATCACTCCTAATCTGTCATTTACAAGATCTAGAACCCAAGGAAACATTTAATTGCACGTAGCCAAGTATCACAGGAGCAACAAGGTGGAATAAAATTGGGAATGTGGCATTAAAATCTTACTATGAGGGATCATTCTGGTAAAACTAGAGTGGAAGAAGCCATGATCAAAAGGCCCAATGATAATACCTCCTCTTTCATGGAGAAGGAGTAATTTTTTTAAATATTACTCCTGATTGAGCAGAACTCATGAAACGCCTCTAGTTTCTCAGATGTATGCCCATGTCCAAAGCTGATGGCCAACAATGAACAATAGAAGCCATGATACTTCATGCAAAGCTTTCAGCCAATTTTTCCAATTTCTGAAGACTTATTTTCTTTCAGATTCTTTACTATCTGAGGGCTGTTCAGTTTAACAATAGTGCTAGAGATGAAATCTCTTTCTCAGAAAATCGACTGGGTTCTGCTAATTTTGATCTTCTCAACTGGGTTTTCCTCCCCAATAAATCTTTTGTGCCCATGAAAATTGGGAAAATAGATCCCAGGGCTCCCCCAGGCAAGGATTTCACCATCAATGCTGATGTCATCGTCTGGGCCACAAAGGTGAGCAGGAAGGATATGTTGTAAGTTTAGGGAACCATTGATTCTCTCCTAGGGATGCAGAACATTCTTCTAACTTGAAAAATGGTCCATTGAGTCAGAAAATATGACAGTGATTTGGTGAATAACCTGCTTTGCATGTAAGACACTTGAGGTCTGATTTATGCCAAGCCACAAATGATTGGCATTGGGAAGAATGTCTGCTTGAAAACCAGGACACAATAAGAAGATGGGTTGCCCCAAAGAAGAGGGGGGTGAAGCTATTCTCCAAAGCATCTGAAGTCAGGACAAAATGCAATGGGAGGAAACTAACCAAGAAGAGAAGCAAACTAGAACTAGGAAACAATTTCTGGATAGTTAGAATAATTAATCAGTGGAATAACTTGACTCCAGAAGGTATAATAATAATAATAATAATAATAATAATAATTTTTATTTATAACCGGCTCTCTCTCCCCGAAGGGACTCGAGGCGGGGCACAGGGAATTAAAAACAGTTAGAAAAAATACAAAATTTAAAACAATAAACATACATAAATACTAACTAAAAGGCATATTAAACAGAAAACCCTGCGCTAAAATTCCCAAATATTTACTAAAAATCCCTAAACAATCAGAAGAGACTATCCTAGGCCGGCCAAGCGAAAAAGATGTGTTTTTAGTTTCAGACGGAAGGAGCGGAGGTCCGTGGTAGTTCTAATATCGGGGGGAAGGTCATTCCAGAGGGCTGGGCCCGCCACAGAGAAGGCCCTTCCCCTGGGCGTCGCCCGCTGACAAAGTCTAGTGGACGGCACCCGGAGAAGTCCCTCTCTGTGGGAGCGAATCGGCCGTGAGGATGTATGGGGCAGGATCCGATCCCGCAGGTAGCTAGGTCCCGAGCCATGGAGCGCTTTGAAGATGACAACTAGCACCTTGAAGCGCACCCGGAGGATGACAGGCAGCCAGTGCAGCTCGCGCAAGAGCGGTGTTACGTGGGTGAATCTAGAAACACCCATAATTGCCCGCGCGGCTGCATTCTGGACTAACTGAAGTCTCCGGGTGCACCTCAAGGGGAGCCCCATGTAGAGAGAGTTACAATAGTCCAGTCGGGATGTCACGAGAGCATGAGTGACTGTGCGAAGGGCGTCCCGATCCAATAGGGGGTGCAATTGGCGAACCAGGAGAACCTGGTAAAACGCCCTCCTGGCCACGGCTGTCACTTGATCTTCCATGGACAGCCGGGCATCCAGGAGGACACCCAAATTGCGCACCCCATCCACAGGGGCAAGATGTTCGCCCCCTATGGCCAGCGATGGAGTTAGCTGGTTGAATCGGGCAGCCGGAAACCACAGCCACTCGGTCTTGGTCGGGTTGAGTCTGAGTCCGCTACTTCCCATCCAGATCCGCACGGCTTCCAGGCACTGGCACATCACCGCTACGGCATCGTTGGGGTGGTTTGGGGTAGATATATACAGCTGAGTGTCATCAGCGTAAAGATGGTACTCTACCCCAAAACCACGGATGATCTCACCCAGCGGCTTCATATATGTGTTGAACAGGAGAGGCGAGAGGACCGACCCCTGAGGCACCCCACAAGTGAGGGGTCTCGAGGTCGACCTCTGCTCTCCTGCCAACACAAATTGCGATCGGCCAGAGAGGTAGGAGGAGAACCACCGTAAAACGGTGCCTCCCACCCCCAACCCCCCCAGCCGATGCAATAGGATACCATGGTCGATGGTATCAAAAGCCGCTGAGAGGTCTAATAGGACCAGGATGGAAGAGCAACCCCCATCTCTGGCCCTCCAGAGATCATCCACCAACGCGACCAATGCCGTCTCGGTGCTATGCCCGGGCCGGAAGCCGGACTGGCGCGGGTCTAGATAATCAACTTCCTCCAGGTGACGGGGAAACTGTTGTGCCACCACACTCTCAACAACCTTCGCCAAAAAGGGAAGGTTGGAGACGGGACGATAGTTAGTTAAAAGAGCTGGATCCAAAGAGGGCTTCTTAAGGAGGGGCCTCACCATAGCCTCTTTTAGGGAAGCAGGCAAGGAACCCTCACTTAAGGATGCGTTGACAACCTCTTGGAGCCAGCCTCGTGTCACCTCCCAGGATGCCAGTACAAGCCAGGAGGGACACAGGTCCAATAAACATGTGGTGGCTCGCAGTCGCCCACGTAACCTGTCCATATCCTCGGAAGAAACGGAGTCAAACTCCTCCCAGACAAGATCTGCCTCGCGGCATCCCACTGGGCCATCCCACTGGGCCCAGTGGGAATTCTCCAATACTGGAAGTTTTTAAGAAGAGTTTAGACATTTGTCTGAAGTGGAATAGGGTTTCCTGCCTAAACAGCGGGTTGGACTACAAGACCTCCAAAGCCCCTTCCAACTCTTATTCTAGATTCAAGATGCAACAATGAGTTCACAAGACCCTACCCATTCAGTTGGAGCTCCATGACTTTTTGTCACAATATTTCTTTTATGGGTCCCACTTCCAATCTCCAGCATGTATTTGTGGGTCAGGAGTGCCACTGGCCTTAATCACCAGTAGCTGCTTCTGGTTTCTGGTAGGCAGTGTTGAACCATTTCATTGGAATATGAATATGGAACATGGAATGGAAATAGGAATTTGGAAACAAATGAAGGAGATTATCCATAGATCAGGGTTAACATGAGGAGTCCTTGGTGCTCACTGAACTTCCTTGTTTTCTTGCTGACGTTTCATGACCAAAACCTGGTAGTATCTAGCACTGATGATTTTACCTAATTTGGATAATGAAACTTCGGCAAGAAAACAAGCAAGCTCAAAGCGCTAAGAATTCCTCAATTTGGAAATGAATAAATGAAGCATGTTCATTTCTTAGGTCATCTCAAGAATTTTTCTTTTCTCTTTCAGACCATCCCCTTTGCCAGGTGTGGCATGAAGAGGTGCCATGCAGGAGAGAGGAGAAGAGTTCCAGAGGGAGAGCCAGCTTGCTGCTACCGGTGTGATGCTTGTCCAGAAGGGACCATTTCTAATCAGACAGGTAGATCAGATTTCAAAAGTGGACCTTTCTGCCACAGCAGAAAGAGGACAGTCATACCATCTCCGCGGGAAGGATAATCTCATGGCAGATGTCCCTGAAATCCTGAGACAAAGGTTCTTGATTTCAGATGCAGCTCACTGTGAACCCTGCCCAGAAGACCAATATCCCAACAAGGAGAAGGACCAATGCATTGCCAAGAAGATCCACTTCCTTGCCTATCAAGACACATTGGGATACACTTTAGTTTTTCTCGCTCTTTTTCTCTCGATGACCACATTTGCAGTTTTGCTGATTTCCTATAAACACCATGACACACCAATCGTCAAGGCCAACAACCGAGATCTCACCTACATCCTCCTGGTTTCTCTCCTGCTCTGCTTCCTCTGCTCCTTCCTCTTCATTGGTCGACCAGGGAAGATCACCTGCCTCTTCCAACAGTCTGCCTTTGCCATTCTCTTTTCCCTTGCAGTTTCTTCTGTCTTGGCAAAAACTGTCATGGTGGTTCTGGCCTTCATGGCTACCAAGCCAGGGAACAAGACAAGGAAACTCTTAGGAAAACCATTGACCAACTCCATTGTTATAGTTTGTCCTCTGATCCAAGCAGTCCTTTGTGTCACCTGGTTGGCAACTTCTCCTCCATTTCCCAACATGGACTTCCACTCATTGGTAGGAGAGATCATCTTGGAATGTAATGAAGGCTCAGCTTTAATGTTTTACACTGTCCTCGCTTACTTGTGTTTCCTGGCACTCGTCAGTTTCATGGTGGCATTTCTATCTAGGAAATTGCCTGACAGCTTTAATGAAGCCAAGTTCATTACTTTTAGCATGCTGGTCTTTTGCAGTGTTTGGATCACTTTCCTCCCCACCTACCTGAGCACCAAAGGAAAGTCCATGGTGGCTGTGGAGATCTTCTCCATCTTGGCCTCTGGAGCTGCTCTCTTGACTTGTATCTTTTCCCCCAAATGCTACATTATTCTGTTGAGACCCCATCTTAATTGTAGAGAAAATATAATAAGAAACAAAAATCTCTAGCTAATGTAAGGATTGGCCTCATTTAGATTTGTCTGAGGTAGGTCAGGATGTTGTAACCTAGGTTTTACAGAATCACAAAACAGACTCCGTTTCCCACAAAAATCAATTTTTATTTGGTTAATTAGCAGATTAAAAGAGTTGGAAGGGACCTTGTATGTCATCTAGTTCAACCTCCTGCTCTACACCATGTCTGACAAATGGCTGTCGAATCTCTTCTTGAAAGCCAATGGTCAGACCAAAGCCAGATAGCCAGCTGAACCCCTGACCACCTCTCCCTCTGTCCTTCCCTATGCTTTCCTAGTAGGTAGACTTCTACCAACTCAAGAAGGCTCCCTTAAAAATATCTGCAGGTTAAATCTTGCACTAAGCATCAGCCATTTGAAGATTTTGCTTCAAGAATAAAATGGTGGAATCCTTGGTGCAATCTAAACTTGGCTGTTTGCTTGCATATATTTCATTACCCAACTGGGTAACATCATCAGTGCAAGTGAGGGTGCCTGCTGCTGTATTTAAACAGGGACTAACTCTCCTCCCACTCAATTTACGATCCCGATGGCTAGCTATGAATACCTCAATGGCACTGGGCTCTGTCATAAACATATTCTGATTAAAAAAAGGCAATCCACAAGCAATAAACTTACTTTAAGATCAGAGGTTTCTTGCTTTAAACAATTTGGAACAAAAGAAAGAAGCAAAAGATATAACAACAACAGAAAACGTACATTGTCCAACCATTGCAATGGGGTCCAATGACAAATAGCAGATCCTACAAGGCAGGGGTGGGTTTAGCACATGCGTAGAAGCAAAAAATAAAAGATGGAGAATATAAGTTAACTAAATGAAATGAAATGAAATGAGAACTGGTTCAGGGCGTGGCAGGCCTGGGTCATTGCCAGTTCCAGCGACCCAGGCTGCCAAACCACTACCGGTTCATCCAAAGTTGTGCCGAACCAGTAGGAACCCACCACTGCTACAAGGACTGCTATTGAGCAAAGGACACCCTTCTCATCTCAAGCCACATTTCTTAGACCTTTTTTTTTTACTGACATCCACATCCCATGGTTTCACTTCCTTATTCTTTCTTACTGACCATCACTTTCTGTAAACACCTGTGTACATTTGAAGCTCTCAGCCATTTGTTACTTTCAGTTCCTCATTTCTCAGCGTCTCATTTTTCCTGCTCTAAATACATCTGTTCAGGTACATACTTTGCAGAAAATGCAGCATGCAAGTCAGCACATTAGAAATACATCTGGTGCATTTTGCAATTATGTTTGTTTAAAACTTTGGTTCAGTGAGGCCTGCAAGCTCCAGTAGTATCCCATTCCATTATTTTACCATTTTTATGTTCTTTAAAAAAAACCAAATTTAATAATTACATTACAAAAAAGAAGTAGAGACTTTGGAAAAAGTTCAAAGAAGAGCAACTATAAGATGATTAGAGGACCGGAGACTAAAACGTATGAAGAACGCTTGCAAGATTTGGGTTTGGCTAGTCTAGAGAAAAGAAGGACTGGGGGTAACACAGTAGCAGCATTCCAGTATTTGAGGGGCTGCCACAAAGAAGAGGGGGGAGTTCAACCTATTTTCTGAAGCACCAGAGGCAAGACAATGGATGGAAACTAATCAAAGAGAGAAGCAACCTGGAATTAAGGAGACATTTCCTAACAGTTAGGACAATTAACCAGTGGAAGGGGTTGCCTCCAGAAGTTGTGGGTGCTTCATCAATGGATGTTTTTAAGAAGAGACTGGACATCTGAAATGGTGTAGGGTCTCCCACTTGAGCAGGGACGTGGACTAGAAGACTTTCAAGGTCTATTCCAACTGTATTCTGATAGATTGCTTGACTAAATAACCAATTAAAACAATCAATTCAGTATTGTAATTTTGGTCATCCTGTGGTCCTGCTTGAACCCTGCACATTTAGGCTGCCATGTTGATTGTGTTTCAGTTAGGAGTGTCACACTCTTGGCTCACCTGGAAAGAAACAAAAATGTACATAAAAAGGCATTTAAGCACATGGAAAAGTACTTATTTTGAGAGGAGGCAGCAAAGGGGATTTCTTCAAGAGCTTCTCTTGAAATAGGGTGCCGATCCATTTGATGGAGAGCGTGGCCTGTTCCCTAGTGGCCTGATCAGAATATCCCCAACTACCCCCCCAACAAACCATCGGCCCCCTCCTTAATAAGTGTCATGTCTCTTTAAATTGAAGAACTCTTTTACACAGGGAGAATTATTTTTCCTTGAAGATGTTTTGCTTCTCATCCAAGAAGCTTCTTCAATTACCCCCCTGTCATGGTCAGATCACTCTCTCCTTCGACTAGACTTCCCAACCGCTGCACCCCACCACGGGGAGGTGGAACCGGATATTCCACAATGGTTCCGCCCCAGGCTCCTGATGGATCCAGAGAGGTTCCAGACGGAGCTTGGGCCAATACCGGGAACCCTGACCAACGACTCGACTGAGGTCCTGGTGGCCGCCTGGAATAACGCGGCCACTGGGGCCCTGGACCGGGTCACGCCCTTGCGGCCTCTCATGCGTCGCCGATCTGCCTTGGCCCCTTGGTTCTCTGAGGAGCTGAGGGCATTGAAGTGATGCAAGAGATGCCTGGAGGGCATTTGGAGATCCACTCGCACCGAATCTGATCGAACACGCGCTAGGTCCCACTTAAGGACCTACCTTGTGGCGATAAGGGCAGTGAAATGTAATTTTCTAGCCGCCCTTATCGCATCCGCAGATAACCGCCCTGCCGCCCTGTTTAGAGTGACCCACTCCCTTCTCCAACAGGGGCCACGGGAAGCTCCTTTACAGGGTCGTGCAGAGGAGCTCGGTCAATATCTGCTGCATAAAGTCGCTCAGATCCGGAGCGAGCTGATCTCCAATGAGGTGGATCCAGGCAGGCAATCGGAGGCAGGTCTTGAGACCGTTTTATGGGAAGATTTTGACTTTGTGACTCCTGATGAAATGGACAGGTTGTTGGGACGATTGAATGCTACCACATGTTTATTGGACTCATGTCCCTCCTGGTTAGTACTGGCCTCCTGGGAGGTTACACGAGGCTGGCTCCAGGAGATAGTGAATACATCTCTGAGTGAGGGGTCTCTTCCAGCCACCTTGAAAGAGGCGGTGGTGAGACCCCTCCTCAAGAAACCTTCCCTGGACCCAGCATTATTGGCTAACTATCGTCACGTCTCCAACCTTAGCTTTCTAGCTAAGGTTGTAGAACGTGTGGTAGTTCAACAGTTCTCCCGACACCTGGAGGAAACCGTCTATTTAGACCCGCGCCAGTCCGGCTTCCGTCCCGGGCACAGCACGGAGACGGCATCGGTCGCGTTGGTCGATGATCTCTGAACGGCCCGAGACAGAGGTTGTTCCTCTGTCCTGGACCTATTAGACCTCTCAGCAGCTTTTGATACCGTCGACCATGGTATCCTCCTGCACTGGCTGCAGAGGCTGGGATTGAGAGGCACTGTATTGCAGTGGTTCTCTTCTTACCTCTCTGACCGGTCACAGTGTGTACTGACAGGAGGGCAGAGATCAACCACGAGGCCCCTTTTATGTGGGGTACCTCAGGACTCGGTTCTCTCACCCCTCCTGTTTAACATCTACATGAAGCTGCTGGGTGAGATCATCCATGGCTTTGGGGTAGAATACCATCAGTATAGCTCCTCGCTTTGCAACAACAGCCCTGCCTGAGCTCCTAGAGGTTATAGCCGAGGCGGTGGTTGAGACCCCCAGACTTTTGGTCATGGGTGACTTTAACTTGCCATCAGTAGGCGAGGCCTCTGGAGTAGCTCGGGAGTTCATGGCTTCCATGATGGCCATGGACCTGACCCAGGTAGTTGTAGGCCCTACTCATGAGGGGGGGGACACCCTGGATTTGATCTTCGTCTCGGGACAGTGGAGTAGTGATTTGGGAACAGGGGATTTAGCCATCACACCCTTGTCATGGACAGATCACGCTCTCCTCTGGCTGGACTTTCCAATCGCCTCACCTCACCGCGGGGAGGCGGAACCGGATATTCCTAGATGGTTCCGCCCAAGGCTCCTGATGGACCCAGAAAGGTTCCAGAGGGAGCTTGGGCCAATTCCTGTGGACTTGCCCTGCGACTCGACTGAGGACCTAGTGGCCACATGGTTAAGTGCAGTCACGGGGGCCTTGAACCGAGTCGCGCCCTTGCGGCCTCTCTTGCGGTGACGAATCACCCAGGCTCCTTGGTTTACCGAGCAGCTGAGGGAGATGAAATGCCACAAGAGATGCCTAGAGAGCAGATGGAGATCCTCTCGCTCTGAAGCCGACCGAACACTAGTGAGAACCCATATTAGGACTTACTTAGTGGCGATAAGGGTGGCCAAACGTGAGTATTGTGCCACCCTTATTGCATCCGCAGATAACCGCCCTGCCGCCCTGTTTGGGGTGACCCGCTCCCTCCTTCATCAGAGGCCGCGGGAAGCCCTTCTGCAGGGACGAGCAGAGGAATTTGGGATTTATCTGCAGGACAAAATCACTCGGATTCGGAATGAACTACCCTCCATCGACAGTGGTCCGGTGGGAATGTCCGAGGCTGGTCTTGAGGCACCATTCTGGGAGGAGTTTGACTTTGTTACTACCGAGGATATGGACAGGTTGTCAAGGAGACTTAAGGCGACCACATGTTTATTGGACCCGTGTCCCTCCTGGCTTGTACTGGCATCCTGGGAGACGACACGAGGCTGGCTCCAGGAGATTGTGAACGCCTCCTTGAGTGAGAGGTTCTTGCCTGCCGTCTTGAAAGAGGCGGTAGTGAGGCCCCTCCTCAAGAAGCCGTCCCTGGACCCAGCATTATTGGAGAACTATCGTCCGGTCTCCAACCTTCACTTTTTAGTGAAGGTTGTTGAGAGTGTGGTGGCCCAATAGTTTCCACGACACCTGGAGGAAGTTGATTATCTAGACCCGCGCCAGTCCGGCTTCCGACCCGGTCACAGCATCGAGAGGGCATTGGTCGCGTTGGTTGATGATCTCTGGAGGGCGCGGGATAGAGGTTGTTCCTCTATCCTAGTCCTGTTAGACCTCTCAGCAGCTTTTGATACCATCGACCATGGTATCCTATTGCAACGACGGGGGGGTTGGGGCTGGGAGGCACTGTTCTATGGTGGTTCTCGTCCTACCTCTCTGGTCAGTCACAATATGTGTTGACAGGGGGGCAGAGGTCAACCTCAAGACCCCTCTTATGCGGGGTTCCTCAGGGGTCGGTCCTCTCACCCCTCCTATTCAACACATATATGAAGCCGCTGGGCGAGATCATCCGTGGTTTTGGGGTGGGTTACCATCTGTATGCTGATGACACCCAGCTGTACATCTCCACCCCAGACCACCCCAATGATGCCGCCGAGGTGCTGTCCCGGTGTTTGGAGGCCGTACGGATCTGGATGGGTAATAACAAACTCAAGCTCAACCCGTCCAAGACTGAGTGGCTGTGGTTTCCGGCACCCCAGTTCAACCAGATTACTCCAACTCTGGCCATTGGGGGCAAAACACTGGCCCCCGTGGAGAGGGCGCGCAATTTGGGTGTCCTCCTGGATTCCCGGCTGTCCATGGAGGACCATGTGGCAGCTGTGGCCAGGGGGGCGTTTCATCAGGTACGCCTGATGCGCCAATTGTGCCCCTTACTGAACCAGGCTGCCCTCCGCACAGGCACTCAAGCTCTCGTGACGTCCCGACTCGACTACTGTAATGCTCTCTACATGGGGCTTCCCTTGAGGTGCACTCGAAAGCTACAGTTAGTCCAGAATGCAGCCGCGCAGGTGATTACGGCAGCCTCTCGATGCTCCCATATAACACCAATCCTGCCTGAGCTGCACTGGCTTCCTGTGGCCTTTCGGGTGCGCTTCAAGGTTTTAACGACCATCTTTAAAGCGCTCCATGGCTCGGGGCCTAGTTATATGCGAGACCGTCTCCTGCCCCATACATCCCTTCGGCCGATCCGCTCCCACAGAGTGGGCCTTCTCAGTGTGCCGTCGGCCGGGCAATGCCGACTGGCGACACCCAGGAGAAGAGGCTTCTCTGTGGCGGGCCCTGCCCTTTGGAACGGCCTACCCCCTGAACTGCATATCATCTCGGACCTCCGCCTCTTCCGCCAGTGTCTAAAGACACATCTTTTCCAGCAAGCCGGCCTTGCCTAACCTCCCCTCAGGGCTATTTTAGATAGTTTTTAAACTGGGGATTTTAATTTGGTTTTAGCATAGGATTGTAATTTAATATGTTTTTAAATTTTGTATTTATCGTTTTGTATGTTTTTAAATTCCTGTGCACTGCCCTGGGTCCTTCGTGGAGAAGGGCGGGATATAAATATGATTAAAATAAAAAATTAAAAAAAAGTACGTTGATGACACTCAGCTGTACATTTCTACCCCTGGCCAGCCCAACGATGCCGTGGAAGTGCTGTCTCGGTGTCTGGAGGCCGTGCGGGTCTGGATGGGGAGGAACAAACTCAGACTCAACCCGTCCAAGACCGAGTGGCTGTGGTTTCCGGCATCTCGACATAGCCAATTAACTCCATCGTTGGCTATCGGGGGTGAGTCATTGGCTCCCGCGGAAAGGGTGCGCAACTTGGGCGTCCTCCTGGACTCACAGCTGTCCTTAGATGATCATGTGATGGCCGTGGCCAGGGGGGCCTTCTATCAGGTTTACCTGATACGGCAGTTGCGCCCCTTTCTAGATCGAGATGCCCTACGCACAGTCACTCAAGCCCTCGTTATTTCCCACATAGACTACTGCAACGCCCTCTACATGGGGCTTCCCTTGAGGTGCACCCGGAGGCTCCAGCTAGTGCAGAATGCAGCCACGCAGGGGATTCTGGGAGTTTCTCGTTACTCCCACGTAACACCTCTCCTGCGCGAGCTGCACTGGCTGCCTGTGGTCTTCCAGGTGCGTTTCAAGGTGTTAGTTACCATCTTTAAAGTGCTCCATGGCACGGATCCTGGTTACTTGAGAGACCGCCTCCTACCACATTCCTCCCTTCGACCTGTCCGCTCCCACAGAGTTGGCCTTCTCAGGTTAACGTCAGCCGGCCAATGCCGACTGGCGACTCCCAGGGGATGAGCCTTCTCTGTGGCGGGTCCGACACTCTGGAATGACCTTCCCCCCGATATCCGTACCATCATGGACCTACGCCTCTTCCGTCGGATGGTCAAAGCTCATTTCTTTCATCTAGTTGGCCTGACATAGATTAGGGAATATTTTAATTCGATATTTATTGGTTTTAATTATTTATTCAAATTTTAGCACAGATCTAATAATTTAATTGTTTTTTATATTTTGTATATTGTGGGGTTTTTATTTTTCTGTGCACCGCCCTGAGTCCCTTTTAGGTGAAATAGGGCGGTATATAAATCGAATAAATAAATAAATAAACGAAAAGGCTTCTTGGATGAGAAAGTGAGCAGAAGAAGTCTCTTGGATGAGAAGCGAAACATCTTCAAGGAAGAACCAAGAAACTCCAGTTACCTTTTGAAAAAGCACTTCTGGGACAACCATGACCTGCATAACTGAAAATCTCCATAGACATTTTGCAAAATTGGGGCACATTGTGAAACTCAGGAAAGGCCCTTCTGGTCTTGGCTGCTACTTAATCCTTGAACACTAGCCCCAAGTCTAGAAGGTCCCCAAAACGGAGCCCTGGTTTTGTTTAGGAGAGCACTAGCACTTAGACTTCTATACCACTTTGCAGTGCTTTCCAGCCCTCTCTAAGCCATTTACAGAGTCAGCCTCTTGCCCCCAACAATTTGGATCCTCATTTTACCCACCTCAGAAGGATGGAAGGCATCCTTGAGTCTGGTGGGATTTGAACTCCCAATAGCAGGCAGCAGGCAGTTAGCAGAGGAAGCCTGCAATACTGGACTCTAACCACTGCACCACCGAGGATTTAGAGCCCTCTCTAAGAGGTTTATACAGTCAGCATATAGCATGTGCTTTAGGCAAGAGAAACTAAATGTCCAGGTATGGATTAGGTGAAACATGGCTCAATAGCGGTAACTATGAGAGGGATCTTGGAGTCCTAGTGGACGATCACTTAAGCGTGAACCAGCAGTGGGCAGCAGCCGCCAAATGAAGTATAGAGAGCATCCACCCCTCTCCTAGAAGAATGAAGTATTCTTTTTTGTTAGTCGTGAAGTTGTGTCCGACCCATCGCAACCCCATGGACAACGTTCCACCAGGCCTTTCTGTCTTCTACCATCCTCTGGAGTCCATTTATGTTCATACCGACTGCTTCAGTGACTCCATCCAGCCTTCTCATTCTCTCTCATCCATTGCTTCTTCTTTTGCTCTCAATCATTCTGAAATAGTCTAGGTAATGTTAAAAAAGGCAGAATATCCAAAGGCTTCGAATTTTGGAATGCACTAAGACAGAGAGGATCTCAGAGCCCTCATTTTCTGCAGCAAAACCTCTTTAACACACTGCAAATCACACAATGTACAGAACAGGGTGAGAAAGGCTGGCCCCAGGCTAGCAAAGGAACACCACAAGAGTTCATCTCCTCCCTGTATTGATGCAACTTCTATGAGGTAAAGCCTAGTTTTAGGAACAAGCATCAATCGCAGGTATTAGGCTGATGTCATCCTGCCCACAGCCAAATATGCAGAGGATCTGCAAGCTGTAGTATAACAACAAGTTAAACAAGCAGAGAAAGACTGGGATTAACAAATGAGGTGAGAAAAATCGTAAAATAGGGCAAAACTTACTTGGCAAATGTCTCACTTAGCAACATACATTTTGGGCTCCGTTGTGGTCATAAATTGAGTACTATCTGTAGTTGGTCTTCTTAACTTTCCATTTTGTCCATTTTTTTTTCCATTTGGCTCTTTGACTTTTGCTACTAAAACCTTGTGGATCCGGAGCCCCTTGGGGTGTGATAGTTGCGGTATCAGCAGAACACAGGTAATTGGTGTTTGTTCCCCCAATTTTAAAACCAAGCTTTCCTTCTTCTAATCCAGCTGCCTTCAGAAAATGATCCAATCGAGAAGTAAGGAGAAATTGCTTGGCAAGGTGAAGAATTTGATCAGTGGAAGGGCTGGTCTGCAGAATGTGTAGCTGCTCCATCTCTGGAGGCTTTTAAGAAGCTTTTGGGCAATGCTTTGTCTGAAATAAACCAATCAGAACAGAGTTAGGAGGGGCCTTGGAGGTCTTCTACCCTACAGGAATTCAAAAGTCCCTGTGAATTCCTGTGGAAGTTGGACTTTGGAGAAGCAGGAGAAGAATGTGTGGTTCCAAAAGAGAGGAAGCTAATCAGAATAGAGCTGGAAGGGACCTTGGAGGTCTTCTAGCCCAACCCACTGCTGAAGCAGGAGATCCAACAATTTCAGACAAATGGTTGTCCAGTCTCTTCCCAAAAACTCCAGTGATGGAGCACCTTCTGGTGGCAAGCTGTTCCACTGGTTAATTGTCCCCACGGTTAGGAAGTTTCTCCTTAATTCCAGGTTGCTTCTCTCCTTCATTAGTTTCCATCCATCCTTACTTCTCCTGTCTTCTGGGGATTTGTAAAAGAAATTGACCCCTGGAGAAATATCTCCCCAATGCTTCTACACCTTTCCTCTTTCTTTTCGCCTTCTGCACTGGCTGAGACACGGTGCGTATCTGAATCCCGTTTGTATGGTCCCTTAGTTGCAAAACGCGCCGCTCTCCCGCGAAGCCCCTTGGCGCTCTGCCCACGCTCAGAGGCCGCCTCAACCCCTCCCCGCCGAGCTCCACCCCCCTCCCGAAAGGAGCCGACCTAGAAGCCCGAGAACCAAGCGGCGGCGAGAGCAACGGCGGCAGGTGTGTCGTTGGGATTGAGAAGGGGAGCGGGTAACACCTGGGGACCCTGGAGGACATCCGTTCGGGTAATTCTTCTCTCTGCTTCTCTTCTGCTTCTCACTTCTTGTCTGTGCTTTCCTCTTCTTCCCTCGGCTTCTCTCTCCTTCTCTTCTTCCTTTTTCTCTCTTCTTCCTTCTCTCTTATTCCCTCTGCTTCTTTGCCCTCTGCTTCTCTCTGCTTTTGCGCCGGCGCTGGAGACGCCGGACCCCCTTTTGCACCTGGAGAATTGGGGGCGCTTGGTGGGGTCCAGAGGGCGGAGGTCCCAGGAGAATCTTCCTCTGGGCGATGCGAACCGGAGCTCCCCCGCGCTCCTTCTCAGTTACGCAGGAGGAGCAGGAATGCCAACCGGGGAAAAGGAGGAGATATCAGCTAGGCATCCCGTGCAGAATTCCAGCTCCCGTCGCCTCCTTCCTGGAGAGATGGCTGCGGATGATGGGGAAGGGGACTGGAGCGAACTCTGGGTGTCCTTCCCGGGGAGGAAGAGGCATCAACGCTATTTCTTGTGGGAGCAAAGGGAGCCCCGTCCTGCGTTCGCCCAACTCACGGGGGGCGAGGGGGGGTCGTCACCGGCCCGGTTGAACTCTGTTAAACTTTTAATCTTCTTTTTTTTAAATCAACTTCCACACTCAAGTTTCTTTTTTTAACCTCTGCCAAACAATCTCGCAATAGAGATAGAAAGCTCAGTGTTCCCTGTTTACAAACCCCACGCAATTCATTAACCGAATTATTCCCTGCCCTGCGGTTATTTAACCCTTCTCTTATATTTTTATATGTTCTAACTGCTGTTTCTGTCAGTTAAACTTTGATAAAACGAATCCCATGTTTCCAAATATCCCGTCTTTAATTTCAGGTGTTAATATTTCCAGTTCTGCACATTCTAGGTTTTTTTAAATTATTTTCTTCTCTTCTGTTGGGATCTCCGAACCTTTCCAGTGTTGTGCAAATACAATTCTGGCCACTGTTAACACCTGAAATATTAGATACATCATCCTTTTATTATATTTTTCTGCCGGCAATTTTAATATCCTTTGTTCCCTCAGGGGTTGGTTGTTGTCCTAGCACTGGGATGCAGAAGAGAAAACAGTCTGAGCACCGGAACCCTTTGATTTTTCTCTTCCTCCTTCTTCTCTCTGCTTCTCTATACTTCCTTTGCTTCTCTTTTCCTCCTCTTCTTTCTTCTTCTCTTGAAATCTCTTCTCCCTTCTTCTCTCTGCTTCTCTTTTTCTCTTCTTCTTTTTCATCTCCCTTCCTCTCTTCTCATTCTTCCCTCTTCTCCTCTATTCTTCCCTTTTTCTTCCCTCTGCCTTTCTCGTTTTCTGTCTTCCCTCTTCTTCCCTCTTTTTCTCTCTGGTTTCGGGCCGGCGCTGGAGACGCCGGAGCCCTTTTTGCACCTGAGGAATTTGGGGCACTTCGTGGGGCCCAAAGGTCCCAGGAGAATCTCCCTCCGGGCAGTGGAAACCAGACCTTCCCCGCGCTCCTTCTTAGCTACGCAGGAGAAGCTGGAATGCCAACCGGGAAAAGGAGAGGATGGCAGCTCGGCACCCCGTGTGGAATTCCAACTTCCATCGCCCCCTTCCTGGAGAGATGGCTGGGGATGATGGACGCTGTGTCCTTCCCGGAAGAGGGTCATTAACGCTGTTTCTTGTGGGAGGAAAGAGACCCCGTCCTGCGTTCGCCCAACCCACTGGAGGAGGGGGACGTCGCCGTCCCGGCTGAGCTTCGTTTCTCTTCCCCCGATTGGGGCTCTCGCGGTGGAGTCTGTTGTGTGGTCGACCCCGGCCGGGTTTCTTTCAGGTTCTGGGTCCCGTGTGAACGCAGGGAAGAGGCAATTGCGCCCTCGGGTTCCATCGCTCCCAGGAACGTCCGTTTCAGAGCCGAGTCAGTCAGTCACCAAGTCTGCTCCTGCAGAGGCTTCTCTCTTTTTTTGGGAGGTGTCCGAAGTGATTGAGGAGGTCCCTTGTGGAGGTCAGTCTGGACCTTGTTGCATGCAGCCGCTGAGGAGTGGGCTCAGGAAGTTGGAGCTTTGGGGAGGGAGGAGAAGGAGACACTGAAGTCAGAATAGCAGAGTTGGAAGGTCATTTAGTCCAACCCCCTAATACTATTCCAGTGGCTGTCCAATCTCTCCTTAAAATCCTCCAGTGATGGAGCACCCATAATTTCTAGTGGCAAGCTGTCCCACTGGTTAATTGTCCCCAAGGTTAGGAAGTTTCTCCTTAATTCCAGGTTGCTTTTCTCCTTGATTATTTTACATCAGTTATTTTTGTCTTGCCTTCTAGTACTTTGGAGGATAGGTTGGTACCCCAAACCCTTTCCTCTCTCCCTCCCTGCCTTTGGGCTGGCACAGGTATCTGCAGTAGAATCCCCCATGTTACATAGTTATATGACTTCCTGGGCTCAGCCCAGATAAAACAATCTTGAGATTTTCAGATTTGTTGAGATTCGGGCCAATGCAAAGTGCATATCACTAGTAAGCCAGTCAACTCTTGGTTCTTTCTGTCCTGGTTATTACTATAGGTGGTGTCAGCCCTATTTTTAACATATTAACATACTTGGAAGGGACGTTGTAGGCCATCTAGACTACCACCCCCAAGCAGGAGACCCTACACCATTTCTGACAGATGGCAGTCCAATCTCTTCTTGAAAGCCTCCAGTGATGAAGCTCCCACAACTTCTGAAGACAACTTCTGTTCCATTGGTTGACTGTTCTCACTGTCAGAAAATTTAAATATGAAAATTTGAATTCCTCCTTATTTCCAGGTTGAATCTCTCCTTGGTCAGTTTCCATCATTATTCCTTGTCTGGCCTTCAGGTGCCTTGGAAAATAGCTTGCCCCCCCCCCCCTCCTCTCTGTGGCAGCCCCTCAAATATTGGGACACTGCTATCCTGTCTCCCCTGGTCATTCTCTTCCCTAGACTAGCCAGTTCCTGCAACCATTCATCGTATGTTTTAGCCTCCAATCCTCCTTCATTACCCTTCTCTTCACTCTTTCTAGAGCCTCAACATCTTTTTTATAGTATGGTGACCAAAAGTGGATGCAATACTCTAGGTGTGGTCTTACTAGGGCTTTATAGTGGCATTAGTACATTCCCCTGATCTTGATTGAATCCTTCTGTTAATGCAATTTAGGATTGCATTGGCTTTTTTGGTTGCCACCCACACAGCTGGCTCCTATTTAGCTCCTTGCCCACTAAGACTCCAAGATCCCTCTCATAGTTATTGCTATTAGGATTCTAGGTGTGATCTTACTAAGGCTTTATAGAGTGGCATTAGTAGCTCACCTGATTTTGATTGCATCCATCTGTTAATGCAGTTTAGGATTGCGTTGGCTTTGCTGGCTTTTTTGGCTGCCACTGCACACTGCTGGCTCCTATTTAACTTTTAGATTCACATGTGGTTGCTGTCGTTGTTATGATTGCATTGCGCCTTGCAAGCACACCCACACATACAGTTCAAGCTTGCGCCTGCGCGAGGAAGATGGCGGTCTAGCTGAGGAAGATGGCGGTCTAGCTGAGAGCTCCGCTGGGCCATGGAGCTCGTTAGCCGCTTTTGGTAGTGCCCCAGCCCTCTAGTTACTATTTTGAGGGCTGGGATCGGAGAGGGACCCACCTGGACGCAGGGTGAGGTCTTCGCTGAGGCGGCTGGGTGGACGGCGGTGGCGGCGGTGGCGGCGGCGGCGGCGGTGTGAGCGTCGGGCCGGAAGTCGGCTTCCCCGGCGTCCCGGCGTCCTGGGATGGCGTTTTCCGACGCTCCCCTGGCGTCCTTGGGACGGTGTTTCCCTGGTGCTCCTTTGGTGTTCCCCTGACGTCCCTGGCATTCCCCAGCGTCCCTGGGATGGCGCTGGAAGTCGGCCGTGCGCTTGGAGGTTGGAGAGCCCGGAGGGCCGGAAGAACAAACCCAGGTGCGGGGGCGGCGGTGAGAGAGCCGCCGTGAAGATCAGCGGCTTGAGGGCGGAGAGGGCTGTGAGAGAGCCTGGAAAAAGCCCTGATGTCGGAGAGCCAGAGGGCCTGGAGGGCCTGGAGGGCCAGGAGGATGGGCTTAGGTGCGGAGGCGGCGGTGAGAGGGCCGCCATGAAGACCAGCGGAGACCAGTGGCACGTCAGAGGTGGAGAAGGCTGTGAGAGAGCCAAAACGGAGGTTGGTGCCCTGGGGATGGTTGCTCAATTGAAAGCAACCACTAAGATCTTCCGACCATGGACATCTTTCTAAGATCTTTTTAACCCTCCCAAGGGAAAGAAGACTCTGAACGCTTTAGCTGAACTGAACCCCTACCGATGCACTTTAACCTACTAATGGAACTGATATTTTAACATCTATTTATCATTCTTAACATCATCTATCTTCATCTAAATGAAGAACCTACTTCAGAAATGCAAAAGTGTGAACCAGGGATCATGCATCAGTCACACAACAAGAGCAAGGTACCCAAAAAGAGAAGTCACCTCCTGATTGGTGACTCAATCGTAAGAGATGTAAACTTAGGTAAGGATATGGAGGTTTTGAAAGATGTCAGATGTTTACCGGGTGCTACAGCCAGCAGAGACAAGAAGCGTATTCTTAAGATAGTCAAGAATGCAAGTAAGGACTGTAAAGTTGATGCTATTATACATCTTGGCACAAATGATCTGTCCCATAAAGATGTAGCTTCTGTGCAGAATGATTTCCAGAGTTTGGGGTACGAACTTAGTAGTACAGGTTGTAGGCTTATCTTCTCAGAGGTTATACCAGTATACAAGGAACAAAAAGGAAAGGGCCAGCGCATAGCAGAGTTTAATGTGTGGCTAAAGGAGTGGTGTAAAAAGGAAGGCTTTGGTCTTATTAGTCATGATGCCTGCAGCTGGTCCAATGATAAACTGTACAAAAGAGATGGTTTGCACCCATCCAAGAAAGGGACTGAGTTACTTGGCACTAAATTCACAGATTTCCTGGCTAAACATTTAAACTGAATAGTGGGGACAGAGAATCAATAGATAAAGAATATTTCTGTCCCCAGCAAACTAAAATTCATAGGGTTATCAGTGCGTGTAACATAGATAATTGTGCAGGTAATATTATCAACAATGCTGTCAAGCAAAACCAAACAATTAACAGTGGGTGCCATACCATGTACATGAACCATACAAGTGGCAAAGAAATAGGGGCAAAGAGAACCATAGTCAGGCATAACACAGGTTTTGTAGACAGAAAACACAGGGTCAATCAAAATGGACTCAAATGTCTATACACCAATGCACAGAGTATGAGGAATAAACAGGGTGAATTAGAAATTCAAGTAAATGAGGGCAGATACGATATTGTTGCCATTACAGAAACTTGGTGGGATGAAACCCACAAATGGAACATACAGCTAGAAGGATTTAAATTATTTAAAAGAAATAGACCAAATAAAAGAGGAGGTGGAGTTGCACTATATATAAGAAATAATTACATCTCTACAGAAATAGAGCACAACAATGACGAGAACTATCTTGAATGTATTTGGGTCAATATTAAAGGTTGGGGGGGGAATGATATTGTCATAGGTCTATACTACAGGCCACCCAACCAAGCAGAGGAAGTGGATGTACTTTTTGCTAACCAGCTAACTAAGGTATGTAGGAAGCACACTGCAATAGTAATGGGAGATTTTAACTACCCTGACATCAATTGGGAAACAAACTCTGCACCAAGTGGAAGATCCAACAGGTTCCTAACAAACCTAGCAGACAACTTTGTTTCCCAAAAGATAGAGAAGGGAACAAGGGGATCAGCAATATTGGACTTAATTCTCACTAACAGAGAGGAAATGATAGAAGGTGTAGAAGCTACAGGAACTTTGGGGGCAAGCGATCATGAAATACTGGAATTCAACATTATGCAAACAAAAGTAGTTGAACAAAGTCAAACTAGAGTCTTAGACTTCAAGAGAGCTAATTTCAATAAACTCAGAGAGAGCTTGGGAAGGATTCCATGGATGAGAATCCTCAAGGGGAAAACAACTCAAGAAGCTTGGGAAATTTTGAAAAATGAGATTATAAAAGCCCAGTCCAGCGCAATACCAATGAAGAAGAAAAATAACAGTTCCCAAAAGAAACCAGCATGGCTGCATAAAGAACTCTCTGACAAATTGAAAGACAAAAAGGATAAATATAAAAAGTGGAAAAAGGGGGACATAACCAAGGCAAAATATCAGCAAATAGCCCGAGCCTGTAAAGATGAAGTGAGGAAAGCTAAGGCTCACAATGAAGAAAGGCTTGCCAAAAAAGTAAAAAATAACAAAAAAAGCTTCTTCCAACATGTTAAAAATAAGAAAAAAGTTAAGGAAACAATTGGTCCACTGCTGGGAGAAAATGGCAAGAAGATGATAAGCAACAGGGAGAAAGCAGAACTATTTAACTCTTTTTTTGCATCTGTCTTTACACAAAGGGATAAAACAGTCCAATCAATCAAAAACAGCACCACAAATATCAGATTAGGAACACAAGTTGAAATAGGGAAGAAAATGGTAAGTGAGCACCTGTCTGCCCTGGACGAATTCAAATCACCAGGACCGGATGGATTACACCCCAGGGTTCTGAAGGAACTGGCAGACGAGATCTCAGAACCACTGAACTATATCTTTCAGAGATCCTGGAGCACCGGGGAACTGCCAGAAGACTGGAAAAGAGCAGATGTGGTTCCCATCTTCAAAAAAGGAAAAAAAACAGATCCAGGAAACTATAGACCCATCAGCTTGACCTCAATACCAGGAAAGATTCTGGAAAAGATAATTAAACAACAAATAAGTGAACACCTAGAAGCAAACAAAGTAATAGCCAAAAGCCAACATGGGTTTGTCAAAAACAGATCATGCCAGACGAATCTAATTGCATTCTTTGACAAAGTAACAAAATCAGTGGACCAGAGGAATGCTGTTGATATAATTTACCTGGACTTCAGTAAGGCATTTGATAAAGTAGACCATAACCTACTATTAGATAAAGTAGAAAATTGTGGGTTAGACAGCACCACCACCAAATGGATTCGTAACTGGCTGACCAACCGCACTCAACGTGTAGTCCTCAATGGAACTGCATCTACATGGAAGGAAGTATGCAGTGGAGTCCCCCAAGGCTCTGTTTTAGGCCCAGTACTCTTTAACATCTTCATCAACGATTTGGATGAGGGGATAAATGGGGAACTCATCAAATTCGCAGACGACACCAAGCTGGCAGGAATAGCCAACACTCCAGAAGATAGGCTTAAGATACAGAAGGATCTAGACAAACTTGAACATTGGGCACTGTCTAATAAAATGAAATTCAATTGTGAAAAAAGTAAGGTCCTACATATAGGCAAGAAAAACCAAATGCACAAGTACAGTATAGGTGGTACCTTGCTCAATAGTAGCAACTGTGAGAGGGATCTCGGAATCCTAGTGGACAACCATTTAAATATTAGCCAGCAGTGTGCAGCAGCTGCCAAAAAAGCCAACACAGTTCTAGGCTGCATCAACAGAGGGATAGAATCTAGATCGCGTGAAGTGTTAATGCCACTGTATAGTGCCTTGGTAAGGCCACACTTGGAATACTGCATACAGTTTTGGTCGCCACGATGTAGAAAAGACGTGGAGACTCTGGAAAGAGTGCAAAGAAGAGCAACCAAGATGATTAGAGGACTGGAGACTAAGACATATGAAGAACGGCTGCAGGAGCTGGGTATGTCTAGTTTGATGAAGAGAAGGACCAGGGGAGACATGATAGCAGTGTTCCGATATCTCAGAGGGTGCCACAAAGAAGAGGGAGTCAAACTTTTCTCCAAGGCACCTGGGGGCAGGACAAGGAGCAATGGGTGGAAACTAACCAAGGAGAGAAGCAACTTAGAACTAAGGAGAAATTTCCTAACAGTAAGAACAATTAACCTCTGGAACAGCTTCCCTCCAGCAGTTGTGAATTGCCCAACCCTGGAAGTCTTTAAAAAGATGTTAGACAGCCATTTGTCTGAAATGGTATAATGTTCCTGCCCATGCAGGGGGTTGGACTAGAAGACCTACAAGGTCCCTTCCAACTCTGCTATTGTATTGTATTGTATTGTATTAAATGCGGCTAACGATGCACTTTTAAAACCCTCATGACCCATGCTTTCATGCTTTTATGCTTTTATGTATTTGAACTGCTCTACATTACATTCATTTATAATTATTTATGTATTTATTTAATTATCTATTTATGTCATGTATGATAGGCTAGACTTGTTACGACTGCGGGAGTCCCCGCTCTCGCAGGTTTGGCCCTCCGTTCTAACGAGGGCGCACCTTGATGAAGGATTTATTAATCTGGAGAGGTGGAAAAAGCGTAGGCTTAGGGGTTTTTTAATTTTTAAATTAATGACTATTTTAGGGGGTACCAGGGAGGAGGGAGGGTGTAGTCAGGTTGAGGCGGGTGAGGGAAGAGAGGGCCAGGCCAGCGGGCGACAGAGGGAAGCGGAAGGTTCCGCTAGGAGGGGGGAGATTCAAGTCGTCCCGACAGAGGGCATTTCCATCCAGAAGGTCGTGGGGAGAGGCAGGTCCGAGGGGAGACAAGTGTCATCCTCCCGGTTGGGGACACGAGGCCGTTGGCTACAGACGGTCAAGTGCCTCAACCCCTGCAGGCTAGGTGGCCAGGGTGTACAGAGCCAGGGCCTGCGGCTGATGTTCTGCAACGCCAGGTCCGTTGCCAACAAAGCCCCCCTCATTCACGACCTTGTGTCGGAGGGGGAGCCGGACCTGGTGGGAATTGCAGAGACCTGGTTGGGCCACGAGGGTGGACTCCCCCTCGTTGAAATGTGCCCGCCAGGTTACCACGCTTTTCATCAGCCTCGGGCCGTGGGTAGGGGTGGTGGGGTAGCGGTCATTGTAAAGGAAGGTCTTGAGCCGAGAGAGACCATTGTGCCACAGACTACCGGTTGTGAGTCCCTTTGTGTGAAGTGGGGCCTAGGGAGGCAGTTGGGCTTGCTGGTTGTATACCTGGCTCCCCGCTATGTAGCAGCAGCCCTGCCCGAGCTCCTCGAGGTGATCGCTACGGTGGCAGTGGAGACCCCCAGACTTTTAGTCATGGGGGACTTTAATCTGCCATCGTTGGGCGAATCATCCGAGGTAGCTCGGGAGTTCATGGCTTCCATGACGGCCATGGACCTGACCCAACTAATTCAAGGCCCCACTCACGAGGGTGGACATACACCGGATCTCATCTTCGTCTCAGGCCAATGGACGAGTGATCTGGGTATAGGGGACATAGTCATTACACCCTTGTCATGGACAGACCACTCACTTCTCCGGCTCGACTTTCCGACCACTGCTCCCCTCCGCGGGGAGGCGGGACCTGAGTTACCAATCTGGTTCCGCCCCAGGCGCCTGATGGACCCGGATGGGTTCCAAACGGCGTTTGGGCCAGTTCCTGTACCCCTGACCCGCGCCCCGATGGAGGACCTCGTGGCCGCATGGAATAGTGCGACCACGGGAGCCTTGGATCGGGTCGCGCCCTTGCGGCCTCTCTTGCGGCGGCGGAACACCCTGGCTCCTTGGTTTACCGAGGAGCTGGGGGTGATGAAACGCCGCAAGAGATGCCTAGAGAGTAGATGGAGGTCTTCTTGTTCTGAATCTGACCGGACACAGGTAAGAGCCCATTTACGGACTTACATTGTGGCGCTGAGAGTAGCCAAACGTCATCATTGCGCTACTCTCATAGCATCCGCAGAAAACCGCCCTGCCGCCCTGTTTAGGGTGACCCGCTCCCTCCTTCAACAGAGGGTGCGGGAAGCCCCGCTACAGGGTAGAGCAGAGGAATTTGTGACTTTTCTGCAGGAGAAAATCGCTCAGATACAGAACGAGTTAGCCCCCATTCATGGCCCAGTGGGATGCCACGAGAGAGATCTTGTTTGGGAGGAATTTGACTCCGTTACTTCCGAGGATATGGACAGGTTACGTGGGCGACTGCGAGCCACCACATGTTTATTGGACCCGTGTCCCTCCTGGCTTGTACTGGCATCCTGGGAGGTGACACGAGGCTGGCTCCAGGAGGTGGTCAACGCTTCCTTGAGTGAGGGTGCCTTGCCTGCTTCCCTAAAAGAAGCGATGGTGAGGCCCCTCCTTAAGAAGCCCTCCTTGGATCCAGCTTCTTTGAACAACTATCGTCCCGTCTCCAACCTTCCCTTTTTGGCGAAGGTTGTCGAGAGTGTGGTGGCACAACAGTTTCCCCGTCACCTGGAGGAAGTAGACTATCTAGATCCGCGCCAGTCCGGCTTCCGGCCCAGGCATAGCACCGAGACGGCATTGGTCGCGTTGGTTGATGATCTCTGGAGGGCCAGAGATGGGGGTTGTTCCTCCATCCTGGTCCTATTAGACCTCTCGGCGGCTTTCGATACCATCGACCATGGTATCCTATTGCATCGGCTGGGGGGGTTGGGGGTGGGAGGCACCGTTTTACGGTGGTTCTCCTCCTACCTCTCTGGCCGATCGCAATTTGTGTTGACAGGGGGGCAGAGGTCGACCGCGAGACCCCTCACATGTGGGGTGCCTCAGGGGTCGGTCCTCTCGCCCCTCCTGTTCAACACATACATGAAGCCGCTGGGTGAGATCATCCGTGGTTTTGGGGTAGAATACCATCTGTACGCTGATGACACCCAGCTGTACATTTCTACCCCAAACCACCCCAACGATGCCGTAGCGGTGATGTGCCAGTGCCTGGAAGCTGTACGGATCTGGATGGGAAGTAACGGACTCAGGCTCAACCCGACCAAGACCGAGTGGCTGTGGTTTCCGGCTGCCCGATTCAACCAGCTTACTCCATCGCTGGCCATAGGGGGCGAACATCTTGCCCCTGTGGATGGGGTGCGCAATTTGGGTGTCCTCCTGGATGCCCGGCTGTCCATGGAAGATCAGGTGACAGCCGTGGCCAGGAGGCGTTTTACCAGGTTCGCCTGGTTCGCCAATTGCGCCCCCTATTGGATCGGGACGCCCTTCGCACAGTCACTCATGCTCTCGTGACATCCCGACTGGACTATTGTAACTCTCTCTACATGGGGCTGCCCCTGAGGTGCACCCGGAGGCTTCAGCTAGTCCAGAATGCAGCCGCGCGAGCAATTATGGGGACCGCAAGGTCTACCCATGTAACACCGCTCTTGCGCGAGCTGCACTGGCTGCCTGTCGTCTTCCGGGTGCGCTTCAAGGTGCTAATCATCATCTTTAAAGCGCTCCATGGCTCGGGACCTAGCTATCTGCAGGATCGGATCCTGCCTCATACGTCCTCACGGCCGATTCGCTCCCACAGAGAGGGGCTTCTCCGGGTGCCGTCCACTAGACTGTGTCAGCGGGCGACACCCAGGGGAAGGGCGCTCTCTGTGGCGGGCCCGGCCCTCTGGAACGACCTTCCCCCCGACATTAGGACAACTACGGACCTCCGCTCCTTCCGTCTTAAATTAAAAACTTACTTTTTCCGTCTGGCCGGCCTGGGATAGCCTCCTTGCCTTGGGATTTTATAGAATAGGTTTTAGTTTAATTGGGATTTTAGCACAGGGTTTATTTAATTGGTTTTTAAATTTTGTTGTTATATTTATTGTTGTTGTTTATATATTGCTTTTATGCTACCTGTGCACCGCCCCGAGTCCCCATGGGGAGAGGGGGCGGTCTAGAAATAATAAATTATTATTATTATTATTATTATCAAGGTGGCCCTGCACATCTGGGTAAAAAGAGGGAAGAGGAAAGTGTGCTTCTCAAAGAGAATATTTGTAGCTCATGGTTGAACTGAGAAGTCCTTGGTGCTCTGTGAGCTTCCTTGTTTTCTTGCAGACGTTTAATTACCCAACTAGATAAGAGCATCAGTGCTAGAAAGGAGAAGGATTTGCAGGAAATAGTCCTGAGCATTAGATTTATATACTGCTTCATAGTGCTTTCATAGCCCTCTCTAACTAGTTCACTGCCACTTGCCCTCCACAATCTGGGTTCTCCTTGACCTCGGAAGGATGGAAGGCTGAGTCAAACTTGAGCCGGTCAGGATCGAACTCCTAGCAGCAGCATGTAGAATTAGCCTGCAATGCTGCATTCCAACCACTACACCATCACGGCTCTTACAAGAGGAAGGAAGAGAAAGAAAGAAAAGGAGAAAGAAGAGGGAGGGAGAGAGGAAGGAGAGGAAAGAAGGGGGGAGAGAAAAAGAGAAGGGAGATGAGAGATGAAGGGAACAGGAGAGAAAAAATTGAGAAAAAGAAGGGAAGGGAAGAGAGTAGAGGGAAGGAAAGAAAAGAAAGGGAGGCAAGGAAGGAGGGAGGGAGGGAATGGAAGTAGCATTTAGACTTCTACACTGCTTCACGGAGCTTTACAGCTCTCTCTAAGCTGTTTGCAGAGTCGGCATCTTTTCCCCAACAATCTGGTTCCTCATTTTACCAACTTTGCAAGAATGGAAGGCTTAATCCACCCTGAGACAGAGATAAATATTTCACACCAAGCGTCTTCTTCTTCTTTAAACAACTTTCAAACCCAAGGTTTTTTTTAACCTCTGCCAAACGATCTCATAATAGAGAGAGAAAGCTCAGAGTGTTCCCTGTTTTCATTAATTTAATTAGAATTCTTCTCTGTGCCCTCAGAATTATTATCTCTGCCCTGCGGTTAGTTAACCCTTCTCTTATAATTTTATATGTTCTAACTTCTGTTTCTGTCAGTTAAACTTTCATAAAACAAATCCCATGTTTCAAAATATTCCGTCTCTTCCTTCTCTTTAATTTCACGTGTTAATCTTTCCATTTCTGCAATTCTAGTATTTTTTATTATTATTATTTTCTTCTCTTCTGTTGGGATCTCCACACCTTTCCAATGTTGTGCAAATACAATTCTGGCCACTGCTAACACCTGTAATATTAGATACATCTTCCTTTTATTATATTTTTCTGCCTGCAATTTTACTTCTAATATCCTCTGTTCCCTCAGGGGTTGTTGTCCTAGCACTGGGATGCAGAAGAGAAAACAGTCTGAGCACCGGAACCCTTTGATTTTTCTGCCTAATTGTTCACAGTCCATTTGATGGGGATTTTAGGTTTCCGATCCCATCATTCATCTCCACATGAAAGGAGGGAAAAGGATAATCATTGGTCGGCTTGACTATTTTAGTGAGCCTTTCTATCAAATCTTTAGCTTCTCATCCGGGAGACAATACACTTCTCTTAAGCAACTGCCTGGTCTGCAAATTGTTGGCTCTGCTCCTTTGAGTAGGGAGTCACCAACCACCAACACAGACCTTTGTTGACGATCGTTGATGCCATCAAATTTTGGAATGCGCTTAGACAGATGGGATCTCAGAAGGCCTCATTTTCTGCATGCAACATCTCTTTATCATATCGCAAAGCACACAATGTACAGAACAGGGCCAAACAGGCTGGCCCCAGGCTAGCAAAGGAACACCACAAGAGTTCATCTCCTCCCTGTGTTTATTCAATTTCTATGCTGAATGTATATTGAGGGGATTAATATAAATTGATCCTCCTGGATTAGAGGAAGGTGAGCCTGGTTTTAGGAGCAAACTTCAAACACCTGCGTTATGCTGATGTCATCTGCCCATAGCCAAATATGCACAGGATCTGCAAGCTGTAGTAAAAGAAAAAGTCAAACCAGGCAGAGAAAGACTGGGATTAACAAATGAGGCGAGAAAAATCGTAAAATAGGGCAAAACTCAATTGGCAAATGTGTGATAGTTGTGGTATCAGCACAACACAGGTAATTAGCATTTGTTCCCCCAATTTTAGAACCAAGCTTTCCTTCTTCCAATCCAGCTGCCTTCAGAAAATGATCCAATCTAGAAGTAAGGAGAAATTGCTTGGCAAGGAGAAGAATTTGATCAGTGGAAGGGCTGGTCTGCAGAATGTGTGGCTGCTCCATCTCTGGAGGCTTTTAAGAAGAGACTGGACAACCCTTTGTCTGAAATAAACCAATCAGAACAGAGTTAGGAGGGGCCTTGGAGGTCTTCTACCTCAGAGTTGTTCACTGTGTATTCCTATGGAAGTTGAACTTTGGAGAAGCAGGAGAAGAAAGAGTGGTTCCATAAAGAGAGCAAACTAATCAGAATACAGCTGTAAGGGACCTTGGAGGTCTTCTAGCCCAACCCACTGCTCAAGCAGGAGACCCTACACTTTCAGACAAATGTGTGTCCAGTCTCTTCCTAAAAACTCCCGTGATGGAGCACCCACAAATTCTGGTGGCAAGCTGTTCCACTGGTTAATTGTCCTCACTGTCGGGAAATTCCTCCTTAGTTCCAGGTTGCTTCTCTCCTCTATTAGTTTCAATCCATCATTTCTTCTCCTGACTTCGGGGACTCTGGGAACTAAATTGACCCCTAGAGAAATATTTCCCCACCGCTTCTACATCCTTCCTTTCTTTCCGCCCTCTGCACTCTCTCAGAGACGGCGCGTATCCGAATCCCGTTCTGCAGGGTCCTTCAGTTGGAGAACGCGCCGCTCTCCCGAGAAGCTCCTTGGCGCTCTGCCCACGCTCAGAGGCCGCCTCAACCCCTCCCCGCTGAGCTCCACCCCTTCACCTCCCGACTATACCCGCGAACCTCCCCGAAAGAAGCGACAAAATAGGAGTCCGAGGACCAAGCGGCGATCCCAGCAGCGGCGAGTGCAACGGCGGCAGGTCTGTCGTCGGGATTGAGAAGGGGGGCGGGAAGCAATTGGGGACCCCCTGGAGGTCATCCGTCCGGCACTCGGGATTCTCCTCTCTTCCTTCTGCTTTTCTCTTCTCTCCTCTCGGATTCTCTTTTTTTCTTCTTTCATCTTCTCCCCTCTTTTCTCTTCTCCCTTCCTCCCTCTGCTTCTCATTTTCTCTTCTCTCTTCCTCTCTTCCTTCTTCTTCTCTCTGCTTTCGCGCCGACGCTGGAGACGCCGGAGCCCTTTTTGCACCTGAGGAATTTGGGGTGCTTCGTGGGGTCCAAAGTTCCCAGGAGAATCTTCCTCCGGGTTTTGGAAACCGGACCTCCCCCGCGCTCTTTCTTAGTTACGCAGGAGGAGCAGGAATGCCAATCGGGGAAAAGGAGAGGATAGAACCTAGGCACCCTGTGTGGAATTCCAACTCCCATCGCCCCCTTCCTGGAGAGATGGCTGGGGATGATGGGGAAGGGGACTGGAGCGAACGCTGGGTGTCCTTTCCGGGGGGAAGGGCATCAACCCTGTTTCTTGTGGGAGGAAAGAGACCCCAACTGCGTTCGCCCAAACCTCAGAAGCTCCGTTTCTCTTCCCCCGATCCCGGCTCTCGCGGTGGGGGTGGACCCCGGCCGGGTTCTTTCAGGTTCTGGGTCCCGTGTGGACGCAAGGAAGGGTCAATTGCCCACTCGGGTTCTGTCGCTCGCAGAAACGTCCGTTTCAGAGCCGACAAGGGAAAGATAAAGGGGTCCCCAGAGATCACCAAGACTGCTCCCGTAGAAGCATCTCTCTTTTGCGGGGGAGGTGTCCAGGGGTCTGACTGAAGTGCCGGAGCCTTTTTGCACCAGGGGAATTTGGGGCTCTTCGTGGCGTCCAAAGGTCCCAGGAGAATCTCGCTCCGGGCGTTGGAAACCGGACCTCCCCGCGCTCCTTCTTTAGTTACGCCGGAGAAGCAGGAATGCAGATTTAACAGATTGACAGATTTGGGAGGGACCTTGCTAGGCCATCTAGTCCAACCCCCTTTCAATTCTAGTCCAACCCCCTTTCAATTCAAAGGTCCTCTCTGTCCAGAACTATTCCACATGCATTTGCACTCTGGTTCAGGTGACCCTGAGGTTACAGATAACACCCCCCATAAAAAGTGGCCTCAATGACTCCCAGAAAGAGTGCTAATGACCGATACATGTAAATTCTAATAAAGAAGAATATTTGTAGATCAGGGTTGACATGAGGGCTCCTTGGTGCTCTCTGAGCTTTCTTGCTTCTTACTAGCACTGATGATGTTACCTAGTTGGGCAATGAAGTGTCTGCAAGACAGCAAGCAAGCTAAGAGATCACCCCCCACCCCCATTCTCCCCCACCTCCTCCTCCTCTGGAAGCCACCTCCTCCCTCCTAGCACTTCTGATGTTATCTAGTTTGGTAATGAAGTGTCTGCAGGAGAACAAGCAAGTTCAGAGATCACCAAGGCCCCCACAATTCTCCTCCTCCTCCTCCCCCTCCTCTTCCTCTGTAAGCCCCTCTCCCTCCCACTTCTGATGTTACCTGGTTGGGTAATGAAATGTCTGCAAGGAAACAAGCTCAGAGAGCAATAAGGACCCACTCCTTCCACTCCCCCCCCTCCTTTCAATGCTGCTTTGATCAAATCAACAGGAGAAGCATTGGGGCTTTGGCACCCAGTGGATCAGGAATGAAGAAACTGGATTGCACTCACTGCCAGCAGTGGATTTTTAGGGGAATTGAGTGTGGGAATCCAAAGCCCAGGCTCCCTGATTAAAGAGGAAGGAAGGAAGGAAGGAAGGAAGGAAGGAAGGAAGGAAGGAAGGAAGGAAGGAAGGAAGGAACTGGAAATGAGCTTGAAAGAAGACGATGGGAATGAGAGGAGTGGGAGGGAGGGAAGGAAGGAGGGAGGGAGGGAGGAAGAATTGCATGTGGCCCCAAATAATGTTTAGGAAGGATGGGAAAGAGGGAGAAAGGAAATATTCTAATACATTATTACTAGTATGTTTATTAAGAAGATTCATTCAAATATTAAGAACTGAATACCTTCCTTTCTCCCTCCCTCCCTCCCTCTCTCCTTCTCTACTATATTGTTTTGCTCATTTCCACAATGTTTTAAAAACCTAAATTATCTAAATGGGATCATTTAAAGTCAAGTTAATAAATCTGAGCTAACACTTTTGTCATGGAGTACAATAAGGTTTGAACAAGACGACTAGAGGTCCTTTAGATGTGATTCCTAAAATATGGGAGGGAGGGAGGGAAGGAAAGAAAGAGAAAGAGGAGAAGAAGGAAGGACTGCCAACCCTGGTACTAGACGTGACTTCAGAAGATGCTTTGAAACAGAATAGCAATCTAGGGCTGGAAGGGATCTTGGAGATCATCTAGTCCAACCCCCTGCCCCAGCAGGAAACCCTTATATCATCTGGATTATTTTGGTGTCCCTAACAGAGAGAAAACTTGCCAGACAGGAGAAGAAGTTTACTAGGACAAGGCTGCCGTGCAAAGGAAGGCAGAGATAGGCCTTGACTTACGATCACAATTGAGCCCAAAATGTTGGTTGCTAAGCAAGAGCCTTGTTAAATGAGCTTCCCCACATAACAGTCATGTGTAACTAGGTAATAACATCTGAAGGTGTGTGTAATGTTCTAATGTACAGAAGTTATAGGTAAATGTGCGGAAGAAAGTGGACTCTGGGTGTGTTTTTCCAAATGTAGTAAGTGAGGTTGAATGTGTATAATTTTAGAAGAGGTGTGTGTGTGTGTGTGTGTGTACATACCCATACAGTATATATGATAGATAATATATCATTTTGTGTGTCCATACACACTCTATACTATGTAATATATATATACACATATGGCATATATACATAGGATTAAATAGTATATTTTGGATGGTTAGCAGTAAATAGAAAGACAGAGAAATTGTATCTCATTGAGACCTTTCAGGTGAGGATAGGCCAGGCAAGGAGCCCCTTGACATGAGTGATGTCAACTTTGCCACACCCACCCGATCACAAGACCAACCAGTCACATGACCATGAAGCCACGCCCACCCAGTCACATGACTATCAAGCCACACCCAAACAAGCCACGCCCACAGAACTGGTAGTAAAATAACTTGAAACCCACCCCTGCACTCTTGCAGTTCCCTATCTTACCACCTGCCTTTCTTCTCTCTTCCCAGGGAGATGGCTCAGCTCACGCAGTGGTTCTGGAGAGAGGAATACTGGCTACCTCCCGGGTTCACCTGGGAGGACCTGCAGGAGACAGAGGACATCCGCTACCCCCAACCTCATCACCTCCTGCTCTGCCTCCCCATGGCTCTCCTGTTGGTCGCCTTCCGGTTCTTCTTCGAAAGGCAAGCGCTTGGCCAGTCGAAACTGACTCTGGACAGAAGGAGGAGAAATCTCAACTGTTTGAGCTTTCCTTTCCTCCCCACTGAAAAGCTTGAAACCAGGATGGATTTGATTTAAGTCAGGTCGATTTGAATCAAGATTTAAATCATGATTTAAATCACTAGTAAAAAAAAGTTTGATCTAAATGAACTTGGTTAAAGAGCAACTGTCATCTCTGTCCCATAGCGGTTCCTCCTCTGACCTGCTAATGACTCACCGGTAGTCACATTCACTTTAATGGGATGGCTGGTGATGCGGCAGGGACACAAGAAGGAGAGGGACGTGGCAGGCAGCAGGTGAGTGGATGCCTGCTAACAGGCGCTGCCCGGATGGATCTGAAATGACAGGGGCTCTTTAACTGAAGGGCTCATTCTTGCTGGTAGTTAGAATCTTTAATATTGCAGAGCTTGGATTCATAAAATGAGTTTACCAAAAATGTATATATTGAAGAATATATGGCCTCATGCTACACAACTAAGCTCCATTTCATCCTGAATAAACGAAATTATTAATTATTAATCAAAAAGATAAAGGTTCCCCTTGCACAAGTTGTTCCCAACTCTAGGGGCAGTGCTTGTCTCTGTATCATAGCTGAAGAGCCAGCATTGTCTGAAGACATCTTGTGGTCATGTGACCGGCATGACTAAATGCCAAAGGCGCACGGAACGCTGTTCCATTCCCACCAAAGATGGTACCTATTTTTCTACTTGCATTTTTACATGCTTATGAATTGCTAGGTTGGCAGAAGTTGGGAAAAGGAACGGGAGCTCACTACGTTACGTGGTGCTAGGGATTTGAACCACTGAACTGCCGACCTTTCTGATTGACTAGCTCAGCATCTTAGCCCCTGAGCCACTGTGTCCCTTAATTATTAATGAAAGATATTCTTAAATAGAATATCTGTAGATAGATTTTTTTACTTCAAATGCATTTTATTAAAATAAATTTGATAAATATTTTTAAAAAAATCTGATTTAAATAAAAGTCCAATGTAAATTTTAAAAAATCTGATTTTTTTATTTAATTTTTAAAAAATCATTGATTTTTTATCCACTCTGCTTGAAACAGTGGGATGTCCCTTCTTTATACCTTGCTTTTAGTGATCATTTTTGACGAGCTGAATCTGATGGAGTGATGAAAAACTGATATAAAGCGAGTCAATTTGAACATGGGATTATTAGTTCTTCTGACAATACTTATGGCTGCATTCACCTCCTATGCCAGGTTCAGGCAAAATTTGGGCACAATCACCGGTGGGTTGCTGCCAGCATTTCTGCCAGTTCTCTTCGTGCATGTGTGTAATTGACTGCAAATTGTTCTGTGTATGTGCACAACATGAAAAAATGAGTTAAAAAAAACAAGCCGGCAATGGCAGTGGGGACCGGGGAACCAGTTCAGGGGCATGGCCAGCCTGCCATCTCTACCAGTTTGGCGACCCATCCCAATTTCCACTACCGATTCACCTGAAATGGTGCGGAATGATAGCAACCCATCTCTGGGCACAATGAGGAACTGAGTAAGGTCCCTTCTGGTTTTGGCTACTACTTATTATTTAAACTTATTACTTAAACTGGAGCCACAAGTCTAGAAGGGTCCCAGCATTGAGTTCCTGGCAGTGTTTGGAGTAGTGAAACCCCTTCCAGAACAGGAAACAAGAGAAATTGTGGGAACCAGGGTACTAGAGCTAATTATACTCAGTATTGTGAGAATTAATATCCTTCCTGATATTTTCTTTTACATCAAAAAATTAGGAAGTCAGATATCAAGCAAGGGGAAATCACTAACTCCAGACAGTTCAAAATGAATGCAAATATTTAATGCAAGCTTATTCTCTCAATAAGAATCTTAGCTACTAATGGTCAAATCAAATTGGCGTAGATAAAAGTCAATGGAATTCAGTGTGGATAGGACTCAGTGGTGGGATTCAATTTTTTTTACTATTGGTTCTGTGGTCGTGCCTTGGTGGGTGTGTCGTGGCTTGGTGGGCATGGCAGGGGAAGGTTACTGTGAAATCTTCATTCCCTCACGATCAGCTGGGACCCGGGAGGCAGAGAATAGATGAGAGTGAGGCCAGTCAAAGGTGGTATTTATGGGAGACCATTTCCGGTTTCAGACACGACGGACGCGTTTTCAACGCGTCCGCCGCTGTGCTCCTTTGACGGGCACCTTCGGGAGCAGGGGGGGCACAGAAAGCCCCCCCATAAGGGTGGCTGAGGAGAGGCCCCCACCTTGACGGCAGTCGGTGAGCTGGCCCGCTGTGCCCCAGGAGTCGAAGGACGGAGTGCGGGGGGTGTATTCCCTTTCGCTGAAGGAGCTGGAACAATGGAGGATTTCCTGTGTGAGCTGAATTACCGGAGCTGAATGGCTGAGCCGAGGCTCTGGATTTAAGGCAACTGGAATGTGAGTTATTTGTTTATGACCCTCTACATTAAACTTCTTGAACAGAAGAATTCAGGGGAGAAATTCCCCCCTTGGAAATAAAAGCAGCATTTTAAAATCACCCCCAGGATCGGGAGAGAGTGAATTGAAATCTGACTGACCAGCTTTAAAGGAAATGTTTTATTAAACAAGGAATTGCTGTATAAATGTGGCATCTGAGTCTTGTTACAGTTAAAATAGATTTGTTACAAACTTTGCTTTTTCCACCACTGCCAGCAAGGCAGAAGATGGCGCTTCTTTGTTCCCAGAAGTGAAAGTCCTTTGATTATAAGCATTCCTCTGGCTTAATAAGCCAAACAAGATCAACTTAAAATATATACAAAAGAGCCTACTCTAGTGACTTTCAGTGTTCCCACCTATTGTGAAGCCTTCTATTTTTGTTCTGCTCTGGAAAATACAATTTGCTCTCTTCCTTGGACTCTGCAAAAACTAATTGAACTTTGATAAGACTTTCTCTTTGTTCCTTTGTCTCGGACTTCACGGACTGTCTGCCCACCGGCGCCATCTTCTTTTCTTTGTTCTCATAAAGATTTAAGACTTCTAACCATGGCAGTGAGAAAGCCTCCACCAGGGAAATCACACTCTGCCCCAACAACTGCAAGACCAAGTCCAACCTCACAGCCAAAAATTACTGAACTGCTACAGAAGGAAACAGAAGCAGTGGAGGTGAAATCACCATCGATAGAGGAGATGTTCCAGAGAATGATGAATGAAATGCAACAAATTCAGAAAGACAATTTGAGCACAAAGCTGGAACTGTTGGAGGCACAAAGAGAAATAACAAATAGCAAGCAAAAAATTGAGGGGTTGGAGGGTGGGACAGTTGGGATGAGGGAAGAGATAAAGGATTTTAAGAATGAAATTACAGATATTACAGGTCATATGTCTAGAATTGATTTTGAACACATGTCTTTTTTTTTTAAGATTTCAAAATGTTCCTGAGTCAGATACAGAAAATGGCTATGATCCTAGCGGATTATACCCAAAAAAATAAAGAATATATTTGGGGGGACATTGATTTAATTTACAGAATCAATTCAGCATATGCCAGAATAAATAATGTGCCAAGGAAGATACACATCAAATTTACAAGAAGGTCAACAAGGGATGAGATCCTGAGAGCGCAAAGAGGAGGGCCCTTGATATATCAACAGAATGAGATAGCCATATTAAAGCAAATCCCGAAAAAAATCCGAGATATAAGAGGGAAATACTCCTTCTTATCTAAAAAAATTACACAAAAAGGGGGTTTGGTTTAAATGGTTGATGCCTGAAGGAATGTTGGTGTTCTGGGAGGGAGGAAGAGTTAGAATGAAAACACTAGATGAGGCCCAGGCCTTTCTTAAAAAGCACTCCTCAATCCTAGACGATGAAGATATGGGAACGGGAGGGGCCACAGCTCTGCCTACTGGTGGGGTGGAAGAAGAAGAAACAATAGCAAAGACACTCAGATCACAAAAATGATTTTCTCTTTCCCTTTTTTTATGTATGGTCATTCCTGTTAAGGATGTTTATAGCAACAAAATAATTGAATGTATACAATTTTAGATTATGAAATTTGCGATTTAAAATGTATGTACCTCTTCCTATTGTTTTTACTCTTTAATGGAATTGATATTGTAAGAAGACTCGGAGGCGGTCACCAGCATCGATATGGAAGCTCTAAAATATTGTTAAAAATACCCTATTTACCCCTTTCCTTTTATAAAATTGTAAAACCAATAAAATTACTTTACAAAAAAAAAAGAGGTGGTATTTACCAGTTCTCCAAACTACTCAAAATTTCCACTACTGGTTCTCTAGAAGTGGTCAGAAGCTGCTGAATACCACCTCTGTTTGGACTTAGATCTCTTGCGGGTGTAAAGGGACTGAAGGCTGATTGCACATTTCACCCCTCCCTCTGGCTCACCTGGTCATTTCCAACATCAGAGAAATAGATTTCGGTATAATCCAGATTAATAATATATTACAGGATTAAGTTTGTGCTACATCAATATTTCATTTATCCGTGGAGTTGCAATGGCATTGAAAATGTGTTTTACAACTTGTGCACACATTTTCAACTATCAGAGCATCTCACAATCACACAATCAAAGTCCAGGTGCTTGGCAACTGGCATTTATTTATAAAGTTTTACAGTACCTTGGTGGGGGGATGAGTGTGTCACGTGATCACCATTTGTCACCTTCCCAACTGGCTTTGTATGTAAGCAGTGCCAATGTTGTAAATTGGATTTGCTTAACGACTGCTTCACTTAACAACTACAATGATTTCTTTATATCAGAAAAGGTTACCATATTTTGCAGAGTATAAGACACATCGTTTTCCCTCAAAAAAGAGGGTGAAAATCTGGATGCATCTTATACACTGAATACCGCATTTTTTGCCTCCCAAAACCCCGCCCCCATCACCAAAATGGCTGTGCAGAGCCTTTAGGAGGCTTTCAGAGGGCTCCTGGGGGCTGTGGAGGGCAGAAATGAGCAGAAAATGGCCTTTTGGTTGCTCAATTTTACCGCCCAATCCCCAGGAGCACTCTATAAGTCTCCTAAAGGCTATCCATGCCCTTTTTTTAAAAAAAAAAAACAGTGGGCCATTTTTGCCTGTTTTTGCCCCCCTCTTACCTCCCAGTAGCATTCTACAAGCCTCCTAAAGGTTATTCATGTACTTTTTTTTAAAAAAAAAAGAGGGGGGGGCTGTTTTTGCAAAAAGCAGGCCATTTTTGGGAGGTTTGCAAAATGCAAAAACTTTTTTTAAAAAAATTTGCCTCTTCAAAACTTTGGTGCGTCTTATACTTTGAAAAATACGGTAATTTAGAAAAGGTGCTTTGCTTTTAGCCACAGAAAATCTTGTCCCAATAGTGGTTGAGGACTACCTGTATAACCATTGTTAGTATGTATTTATCAAATTTCACTAATTTTTTTTAAAAGGGAGATTATGTTCAAAACCAATCAATTAGAATAGAGCTGGAAGGGACCTTGGAGGTCTTCTAGTCCACCCCTGCTCAAGCAGAAGACCCTATATCATTTCAGACAAGAGACTTTCCAGCCTCTTCTTAAAAACCTTCAGTTATGAAGCATTTCTGGAGGCAGGTAGTTCCATTGGTTAATTGTCCTCACTGTCAGGAAGTTTCTCCTTAATTCCAGGTTGCTTCTCTCCTTGATTAATTTCCATCCATTGTTTCTTGTCCTGCCTTCCAGTGGTTTCATTTTTGGGGGGTTGGTTTTATGTTCCTGTTCTTGAGCAGAATATAAAAGAAGGAAGCTGAGGACTAGTTAAATTTAGCCAATGTTCGTTCACCTGATCCAAACTGTTTCCTTTGCCAGGAAGATCGGCATCCCCTTGAGCAGAAAACTAGGAATGCAAGAAAAGGTGAGACAGAAACCTGCTCCAAATGGCATCCTGGAAGCTTTTTACAGGAAGCGGAAGAAAAATCTGCAACAGGTGAGTTTCTTTCAGGTATTGGAAGAGGCAGGTAAAGGTATTGGGAGGTTCAGCTAAAGGTGGCAGAAACTCTGGTCTTGGTTAAAATGCCTGATATTCAGTAGCCTTAGTGGAGTGGAGTGGAGTGGAGTGGAAGATGAAAGGAAGGGAAGGAAAGGGGAGAAGAGGAGAGGAGAGAAGAGAAGAGAATTCTTTATTGGCCAAGTGTAATTGGACACACAAGGAATTTGTCTTGGTGCAGATGCTCCATAAAAAGACAAGATACATTCATCAAGAATCATAAGGTACAACACTTAATGATAGTCATAGAGTACAAATAAACAATCAGGAAACAATCAATATCAATATAAATCGTAAGGATACAAGCAACAAAGTTACAGTTATACAGTCATAAGTGGAAGGAGATGGGTGATAGGAATGATGAAAAGACTAATAGTAACAGTAATGCAGCCTTAGTTAATAGTTTGAGAGTGGTGAGGGAATTAGTTGTTTAGCAGAGTGATGGCGGTTGGGGAAAAACCTGTCTTTGTGTCTAGATGTCTTGGTGTTCAGTGCTCTATGGCGTCGTTTTGAGGGTAGGAGTTGAAACAATTTATGTCCAGGATGCGAGGGGTTTGTAAATATTTTCATGGCCCTCTTTTTGACTCATGCAGTGTACAAGTCCTCAATGGAAGGCAGGTTGGCAGTAATTGTTTTTTCTGCAATTCTGATTATCCTCTGAAGTCCGTGTCTGTCTTGTTGGGTTGTAGAACCAAACCAGACAGTTATAGAGATGCAGATGACAGACTCAATAATTCCTCTGTAGAATCATTGTTTATTTAAAAAAGGTAGTCCCCTTTAATAATTTAAACAATGTAGTGAAAAAATGAGCAGCCTTAGATGCAAGCATTTTGTATTGACTCATCAGTACCAAAATTACAATAACACGCTTAAAAGCTACATAGAATATAGGGTCTAGCACAGGGGTGTCAAACTTGATTTCATTGAGGGCCTCATCAGGGTTGTATTTGACTTCAGGGGCCCAGGGAGGGTGTGGCTAGGGTGGGCATGGCCAGCTTGTCATCACTCGTGGCGAGAACACCTATGGTAGCCTGAGCATTCTGCCAGTGAAAACAGGCTGCTGACCTCCATTTTTGGCTGTGACAGCCTCCTGCAACCCTCTGCCAGGGAAAATGGCAGCCCTCCCAAGCTCAGCTTTCATTGGCAGAGGCAGTGTGGGCTGGTCCTTTGCTGTTTCCAGGGTGGCCACAGATCTAAGTACCCCGTTGGCCAGATCCAGCTGCAGGTCTTGAGTTTGATACACCTGGTCCAGTGAGAGCGTTAGTTAGACATGTGGCATATGCAGAAACCAGCCCATGCCCATCCTTATGCCCTTGGAATACATAGATTGGTGTACAGTTGTTTCTGCACACACAAAGGATCTTCAATCGATTGCTGGCAACGGCTTCGACAAAATGCAGAAAATGAGAGTTCTTGTGGCACAGCAAAACATTGAAAACAGTGTTTGAATTAACCTGGTGACCCGTAGCTAGTGTATGTCTCGCAACAGCAGAAGAAGGCATTTTGTGGCCATGATTTGCTGTTGGGTTACTCTTTGTTGGATTACTGTTTGAATCTGCTTGTTTGTCTGTCACCTGTTGCTTTCCCAAGTAATGTGCCCTCATGCTTGGCTGTGCAGCTTTTCTCACCTAGTTCATGTCCTGCCTTCCAGGAAGAAGTCAACGGCTTAGCCAAGCAGTGCGACCTCCAACCAAGGCAAGTAGAGAGGTGGTTTCGATACCGGCTGAATCAAGACCGGCCAAGTTTGACCAAGGAACTCTGTGAAGCCAGGTGAGCAGAAACTTTTGAGGTCACATAATTAACATGCAGCTAATTGTCTCTGGTGGATCTTTCAGTGCTGAGTGAGATTTCTGTCTTGTCCAACTTTCCAAGATGATTGTAAACAGGGTAGATTTGATTTAAGTCAAGTCAATTTAAATCATGATTTTAAAACCATGATTTAAACCACTTGTAAAAAGGCTTGATTTAAATCAACTCAAGTTAAATCATCATTTTTAAAGAGCAACTGTCGTCTGCATCCCACAGTGGCTCCTCTTCTGACCTGCTGTTGACTCACCGACAGTCCCAATGTTTCAGAATATGCTGCCTTATGCTATACAACTAAGCACCATTTCATGCTGAATAAACTAAATTATTAATGTATGTTAAATAGAAAACTTTATTTAGATAGATTTTTACTCCAAAAGCATTTTATTAAAATCAATTTGATAAAAATCAATAAAATCCAATTTAAAAATAATCTGATTTAAAACAAAAATCAATTTTAAAGCAACACCATTGATTTTTATCCACCCTGATTGTGACTGTTTTAAGGACATACCTAACATGGCAAAACTACTAGATACAAAAAAGCCCCCCCCTTCTTATGCCATCTCTCTGCTGAACACTTTTTCAGTGGTATTGTGACTTCAAACCGACACTAAATGAACTGTGGTAAGTCAAGGACTGCCTGTATTTTCAGTATTTACATAATTCATCCAGGAAAAAGATCTCTGCGCTTATGTTGTTGCAACCATTATTGCTTCTCAACAGGCCAAAGGACAAGGGGGGAGGGAAGGATGAGAAAAAACGCAGGCTCCAGACTTCAAGGAGAGCCATTAGAGCCAAGGACATATCTCCAGGTGTTGTCCATAGCCAGAGACTTTTTCTCATAACAATACAATGACACTCAACTGGACAATGTGACCTGCACTAATAGGAGGGAGCGGGAATTCTATGTTGTAACTATACGGGTTTGCACGTGAATTAAGTAGAGCTGTTTTTGGCTTCAACAGTGCTGAAATGATGTTCTCAATAAAGTTTTGAATTGAGACATTGGCAGAGTGTGCTTGCTTTAGTTGGGCTCATCAGTCAGGATGTTGACAATCTATTCAATAGTTTTGGAGGTCAGAATGTGGACCAAAGTGGTTGAAGTAGAAGAAACACAACACTGTGGAAATATTTTTCACTGTTTCAGAAGGTGGAAGTCAGGGATGTTGAAGTAGTGGATGTCTTGCACCTCTGTGAGGTGGACTTGATGATCTTTGTATGCCCCTCTAGCTTTAGAAGCTCTGGATTTCCATGGCTGCTGTTCAATGTGCCCTGATATTTTTTTCTACTTGTTTTCTAGCTTGGGAGCCACCTACTATTTTACTTCCTTCTTCGTGGGGCTGGTCATCCTTTATGATGTGAGTTCCAACTCTTTCCCCATTTTAGTTGGTCATTATCACAAGACAGTTTGCCATGTGTAATGCAGCTGGTGTCTCTTCTCTGTCTCCTGGCGTCTGTCATTTAATGCTTCCCTAATTGATTACAAAAGGTTGGGAGTGCAGGAAAGGAAGTGTCAATTTTTTCAGCCTCCTTCAAACACCTTAAGGAGCCACAGGTGCTTTGTGGTCTCCTTTCCCTTCCATCGTCCCCTTCTAAGAAAGTTCCAGAGAAGTATTAGCGGGCTGGTGTGATATGATTCCTAACCAACAGTGTCTCTTTGCAGAAACCCTGGTTCTGGTATCTCCACGAATGTTGGGCTGGGTACCCCAAACAGGTAAGGAGTCAGGAGACATTTGAGTGAATGGAAAAGAATTTATCAATCATTATCCTGTTTCTCATAAATGATATGAAACTGCACTACATTCTGCCCTGCCTTAAACATCCATTTTATCCAAACCTCCTCCTCTTTCTTCTCTCTCCCCCCTCGCTCTCTCCTCCTCCTCCTCTTTCTCCTCCTCCCCCCCCCCACCTGGGAACCCAGTTTCTTCTAGCACTGATGATGTTACATTGTTTATGTAATGAAATGTCTGCAAAACAACAACAGCAATCAAGCTCAGAGAGCACGAAGAATGAACTTTTATGCGTATTGAAGTTTTCTTTTGCTTCCATCAGGCCAGGGAGAAAAGCTTTTAGAATAACGGTATTGGAAGGGACTTTGGAGGTCGTCTAGTCCACCCCTCTGCTCAGGCAGGAAACCCTATACCAGGGGTCTGCAAAGTTGGCTCTTTTAAGACTGGTGGACTTCAACTCCCAGAATTCCCCAGCCAGCCTGGCTGGGGAATTCTGGGAGTTGAAGTCCACTAGTCTTAAAAGAGCCAACTTTGCAGACCCCTGCCCTATACCATTTCAGAAAATAAATATCTATGGTCTTGTCATCCAGGACATGTTTATCCCAAAGGTGCTTTTTCAAAGGGCAATTGGAATTCCTTCTTCCTTGAAGACATTTTGCTTCTCATCCCAAAAACTTCATCGGTTCTGACTGAATCATGGAGGATGGATTTGAGGGAGAGGAACGGATGGGGCATAGAGAAGAAAGGAGAGGAGAGCAAAAGAAAGCAATAAGCCGGGTCTCAGGGAAAAGCTGACATAGATGCTAGCCAGCCCCTCCCTGGCTGGGAAATAAATAGGAAGGGTTTGGGAGTGGCTGCTTGTCACAGACAACCATTTGTTTTCTAGTATATTCCTTGGCCAGAACCAGGTTTGTTGGGACTAATTATGTTTGGTTTTTGTTTAACCACATGATTATTTTATTTTGTTTTAATTCATCAAGCAGGTATTAGAAAACATATAAGTATAAAACATTAGGACAGGGACAGTAGGCACGTCCCTTATAGACCTCATAGGAATGGAGTGAGGTCGACAGTAGGCAGTCTAAGGTTAAAGTTATGCAGGTTTGGGGAAGAAACCACAGTCAGGTAGAGCATTCCAGGCATTGACCACTCTGTTGCTGAAGTCGAATTTTCTGCAGTCGAGTTTGGAGCAGTTTACCATAAGTTTGTATCTATGCTCATACATTGTTATGCTTGAAGTTGAAGTCGTCATTGACAGGTAGGACATTGTAGTGGATAAATAATAATCCCGGTCACAGTACCGAGACGGCATTGGTTGCGTTGGTGGATGATCTCTGGAGGGCTCGGGATAGAGGTTACTCCTCTATCCTAGTCCTATTAGACCTCTCAGCGGCTTTCGATACCATTGACCGTGGTATCTTATTGCACCGACTGGGGGGGTTGGGGCTGGGAGGCACCGTCTTGCGGTGGTTCTCGTCCTACCTCTCTGGTCGGTCACAATGGGTGTTGGCAGGAGGGCAGAGGTCGACCCCGAGGTCCCTCACATGTGGGGTTCCGCAAGGGTCGGTCCTCTCGCCACTTCTGTTCAACACCTATATGAAGCCGCTGGGTGAGATCATCCGTGGTTTTGGGGTGAAATACCATCTGTACGCTGACGATACTCAGCTGTACATATCCACTCCAAACCATCCCAACGATGCCATCGAGGTGCTGTCCTGGTGTCTGGAGGCCGTATGGGGCTGGATGGGTAGCAACAAACTCAGACTCAACCCGTCCAAGACCGAGTGACTGTGGTTTCCAGCACCCCGGTACAGCCAGATTAATCCAACACTGGCCATTGGGGACGTCCAACTAGCCCCCGTGGAGAGGGCGCGCAACTTGGGCGTCCTCCTGGATTCCCGGCTGACCATGGAGGACCATGTGTCGGCCGTGGCCAGGGGGACGTTCTATCAGGTACGCTTGATACGCCAGTTGCGCCCCTTACTGGACCGGGGAGCTCTTTGCACAGTCACTCAGGCATTGGTGACATCTCGGCTGGACTACTGTAACGCTCTCTACATGGGGCTCCCCTTGAGGTGCACTCAAAGGTAGGCCCACATAACACCTCTCCTGCGCGAGCTGCACTGGCTACCTGTGGCCTTTCGGGTGCGCTTCAAGGTGCTGACGACTATCTTCAAAGCACTCCATGGCTCGGGGCCTAGCTATATCCACGACCGCCTGTTGCCCCATACATCCCTTCGACAGATCCGCTCCCACAGAGAGGGCCTTCTCAGGGTACCTTCGGCCGTGCAATGCCGGTTGGCGGTGCCCAGGAGAAGAGCCTTCTCTGTGGCGGGCCCTGCCCTCTGGAATGACCTTCCCCCCGATCTACGCACCATCATGGACCTCCGCCTTTTCCGCCAACGTCTTAAAACCTACTTATTCCAACAAGCCGGCCTAGCATAACCCCGTTTCTGATTTTATAGGGATAATTTTAAATTTTAGAGCGTTAGTATTTTAGCACAGGGAATTATTTAATTAGTTTTAAAATTTTGGACTTTTGTATTGTGTATGTTTTTGGGTGATGCCTGTGCGCCGCCCTGGGTCCTTTTTTAGGAGAAGGGTGGGGTATAAATTTAATAAAATAAAATAAAAAAATAATTTTATGTACCACGTTTAGGTCAGACTGAAGGCATCGTAATTCTAAGTTGTCTAAGCCCAAGATTTCAGGTCTGGTAGCATAAGGGATTCTGTTGCGAGCAGAGAACTGGACTTGCTCAATTGTATTAATGTCGGATATGCAGTGTGGGTTCCGGACAGATGAGCTGTATCCGAGAATTGGTCTAGCAAATGTTTTGTATGCTCTGGTTAGCAGTACTAGATTACCAGAGAAGAAGCTACACAAGATTAGGTTAACAACTCTTAATGCCTTTCGGCAATGTTGTTACAGTGGGCTCTGGCACTTAGATCATTAGATATGAGTATTCCAAGGTCCTTGACCGAGTGGGGTCATCTACAAGGTCGTGTCCACCAGATTGTTCCTGCTTTTGTTTGAAAAGGGGTTTGCTTTACTCATGAGTAAGTGGCTTCTCATTACTTGTGAAGGCTGGGTCTGAGCAACACCATTCTAAGACTTTAGGTTTGCTGTGTTGACAGTTGAGGTGACATCATTTCCTTTCCTTCCACCCTTCTCCTTTTGCATTGCAGCCTCTCCAGCTGAGCCTTTCTGGCTACTACCTCATGAACTTCTCCTTCTACTGCTTCCTGGTCATCTGGCTGCCTTTTGATGACAGACAGAAGGTAAGGGGTCTCTGGCAGAAGGGATGTCGCCCAGCTGGCCAGGAACCCCCATTCAGATTCAGGAAGAGGGACAATTGATTCCTTCCTGTGCCTCAACAGCAGTTGCATCTTTCAGTTAATTTAAATGGCTGCCCATCTCACCAATGGTTAATTTTAAAACTGCACAATCAATCAAACAAAGAGAAAAAGTAAAAATAAAATGAAATTGGGGTGCTAATTTGGTGTGTTTTTAAATACAAAAACATCTCTATGTTATGGAGATTTTCAGTCATCCAGGTCATGGTTGTCCCAAAGGTTTTTTTTTTCAAGAGGCAACTGGACTTCCTTCTTTTTCTTTGAAGACATTTTGCTTCTCCACCAAGAAGCTTCTTCTGTTCTGACTAAGGACTGCTGGTTTGAAAGAGGGGTCAAAGAGGCCATCTATGTCAAAACTGAACAACCCTCTCTTGACAGAACAAGAAGGATGACATCTATCTCCAGTCTACAACACAGGTCCTTTCAGTAGGTCCAAGAAGCCTCCACACACATTTGCACAACTCAGGTGACCCTGAGGACATATATAAACTTCCAGGTGGCCTCACCAACCGTTTCAAAGGATGAAAATGACCAGCTGTCTGCAAGGACTATAAATTCTTCCATTCCCCACCAGCCAGTCAGAACTGAAGAAGCTTCTTGGATGAGAAGTGAAAGGTCTTCAACAAAAATCGAGAAGGCCCAGCTGCTTCTTGAAAAAGGGCAGCTGTATGTTACTAACATTCTTGTTTTATTCACCCAAAGGTGCTTTTTCAAAAGGCAACTGGACTTTGGTTTTCCTTGAAGATAGGCTGATTAACAGATTAACAGAGTTGGAAGGGACCCTGTAGGTCATCTAGTCCAACTCCTCCCCTGCCCAAGAGGTTTCACTTCTCATCCAAGAAGCTTCTTCAGTTATGACTGAATCACAGGTGGTATTCAGCTGGTTCTGACAGTTTCTGAAGAAATGGTAAATTTCGAGTCATTCGGAGAATCGGCAAATAGGCTGGCCTCCCCATTGCCTCCCAGCTGATCTTCTTTTGTTGCCCTGAACAGGAGAATGGCGCTGGAAAGCAGGTGAGGAGAGAATAGGGATTTTGCAGCATCCTTCCCCTGCCACACCCACAAAGCCATGCCCACAGAACCACACCCACAGAACCGGTAGTAAAATAAAATTGAATCCTACCACAGGACTGAATGGGTCCACTATTGAGTCAGAATGGAAGAAGCTTCTTGAATGAGAATTGAAATGTCTTCAAGGGAAAACAAAGTTCAGTTTCCTGTTGAAAAAGCATCTTGGGGACAATCATGACCTGGAATATTGTGGATCTGCATAGACATTAGTTGTTATGACCGCTAACTAAGCAAAATGGTGTATCGTATGACAACAATTTTTGAAGCGATGTAACGCAAATGTGCTAATTTAAAGAATGATTCCAAAATCCAGGACTAATGAAATTTGGGGAGTTTGTGGCTGTTTCAGTGCTTATACACTGCTGGGCTGGCTGTCATTTTCATTTTCAATGTCCTGTGACAGTTTCCCAGGCAGTCTCACAATCCCTTGCTCCCTTCCCTTATCCAGCAGCAGCCTCTTACCTGCAACTCCTTGGAAGGGCAGGGCAGGGTGGGGCAGGGCAGGGAGGGAGGGAGGGATGGAAGGAGGAAGGAAGGAAGATTTCTAATGCCTCTTGCCTGATTCCCAAAAGTAAGGAAATATTTCTGAAATGACCCAATCATGCATAGTTGCCTAGTTTCTCTCCATTTCCCATAATGATGATGTTTCACACACTCACACACACACACACATCAGCTGCAAAATCCCTCTGTTCAATTCTCTTCTGCTGCAGGATCGTTATCAGCAAATTGTTCACCACTTTGTCACCATCACCCTCATCGGTTTGTCATACTGTACCAATTGCATCCGTATTGGTTCGCTTGTCTTGTTCCTAACTGACATTTCACATTGTTTCCTGATGGTAAGTTAATGCTCAGGAACTCTCTTCCGCTACTCAAAGGAAGAAGAACACACTCTTCTGTCTCTATCTCTGTCTCTGTCTCTCTCTCCTTCCCTTGTCATTCAGTCAGGATGCTTGAAAAACATTTGAGTTAATCTTGGAGATTAAGATTTTCTCTTCAGGCTTTGCTGGATGGAAATGTCTTAATGCAAACTCATCTCTGTCTGTTCTGTTTCAAAGGGAAGACTACTTGGCCCAGACAGATAAACTCCATGGAAAGGGTATCATGCAGATTACTTTTGTTTGTCAGGCATTCCCTAAACAAAAATTCACAGTCCCTGAAGAGATTCTTTTCAGGTGCTCATAATCTGTTCCCAATTCACGCAGGTGAAAAAAGGTAGGTTTGTCCCCATATTGAGGGAGGAAGCAGCTCCTGGTAGGGCTGGAATTCAAAAGAAGCCAGCTCTTCTACACATAGCAAGTTTGCCCCTGCAGCCAATCAGAAGCCTAACCCAGTGGCCAATCAGAAACACAGGTATGATCACGTGACATAAAACTAAATTTCCCAGAAAGCAATCCATTAGTTCTTAATTTCTTTTTTTTTTTATTAAAATTTTTATACTGTTTTACAATATATCACCCAGTGCTGTACAAAACAAAAGGAAGAGTTGGTTTCAAGTGTCGTCTATTATCTTTAGGATCTCCAAAATCCACGTTCCCTCGGTACAGGCGTCGAGACGTCCAAAGTTCCAAGTGCATAGTCCACAAATGGCTTCCAAGTCTTCCAAAAGATATCATTTTTATAAACCCCCTCTCTAAATTTAATATCACACGTCATTTTATCATTTAAGGCTAATTTCCACATTTCACAATACCATTCTTCTATTTTAATATTTACCTCTATTTTCCAATATCTTGCTATTACAATTCTACCCATTATAATCATAATTCTAATCAGTTCTTTCTCGTGTTTTGTTAACTCTGGTTCATTAATTATCAATAACAATATAGTTTCTGGTCTCAATATTATTATTCTTTTCATCATTTCACACATTGTTCCTTCTAATTGCTGCCAAAACTTTTTAATTTTCACACATTTATACCACATATGCTCATAAGTTCCCAATTCCGTATTACATCTCCAACATTTATCATTCATTTTTTTATCTATCAGTGATAATCTTAGTGGGGTCCAGTACCATTTCCAAACAACCTTAAAATTATGTTCTTTAATCCTTATAGATAAAGTCCTCATAATCCGACTCTTCCAATTCTCATTCCAATCCAAATCCAATATTTTAATCTTTAGATCTTCCTCCCAATTCTTTTTCATTACCATTTGTGGATTTCCATCAAAGTTTATAATCCTGTATATCTTACTGACGAGTCCTTTTAACCCGGTTTCATCTTTAATAATTTGAGATACTAAACTTTCAAACTTAGTTTTACTTCTATCTATGTTACATATTCCCCTTACTTTCATATTCCATTTTTCTACCTGTATTTTTTCAAACCAATTTAACTCCAATTTTTGAATTACTTTTTTCTTCCTACTTTCAGTTCCTAAGGCTCTTAACCAATCTACTATATTTCCTATATTTTCATCTTCAATTACTTTGTTCCGACTTATATTGGTTTTAATCGGCCAACTTTCAGTTGTCTTTCCCAAAAACGTTATATCCGGAATCAATTTTTTAACAAATTTATTCCAAGTTTTACTCAACCCTTTTAACCAATAACTATTAATTGTCTTTTTTGTTTTTGCTCTATCTAAAAACCATATAGACCCAAATCTCTTAATATCTTTTAACTCCAGATCTCCCCAATGACCATCTCCACCTTTAAGTATTTTTATCACAGTTCTAATATTATATGCCCGATTAGTTCTTAATTTCTAAACTAACTATTTGCTGTAACCAGCACACTGTCCATGTTTTTTGTGGCATTTCAGGGTTCTCCAAACTACAATTCCCAGCATCCCTCAGAGAAAATAGGTGCTGTAGTTTAAATATATGAAGAACAGTTGCAGGAATTGAGTTTGGCTCATCTAAAGAAAAGAAGGACTAGGAGGAACATGAGAGCATCTTCCAGTATTTGAGGGGCTGCCCCAAAGAAGAGGGGATAAAATTATTCTTCAAAGCACCAGAAGGCAAGGCAAGAATCAATGGAAGGAAACTAATTAAGGACAGAAGCAACCTGGAATTAAGGAGAAACTTCCTAGCAGTGAGGACAGTTAACAAGTTGAATGAGTTGCCTTCAGAAGTTGTGGGCGCTCCAACACTGGAGGACTTTAAGAAGAGAATGGACAATAATTTGTGTGGTATGATATCGGTTTTCCTGCCTGAGCAGAGGGTTGGACTAGAAGACCTCCAAGGTCCCTCCCAGCTCTTCTGTTTTGTTCTGTTCTATAATTTCCAGCACCCTTTCTGTGAGAGAAAAGATAGGTGCTGCAGTCTTAAATTCAGAGAAAAATCTAGCATTCTCACCAAAGGAACCTCGGCCCCTTCAGAGTTTCTGCTTCTTTTTTCTCTTCTTTGTCCTTTTTCCGCAGGCCACGAAGCTGTTTAGCTGTCTGAAATGGCAGAAAACATATGACGTCTCCTTCCTCCTCTTCGCGGCAGTCTTCATGTTCATCCATCTGGTGATTCTTCCTTCCACGTACGTTTCAGGAATGGACACAAAAATGGCAGGGCTTGGGTGGCACCATTGCCCTTTTTTTGGACACTCTTCACACCCCACAGTTGTCATTGCGACAAAAGAAAGAGGATGAGGGCATAGAATATAGCCCAGTGATGGCTAACCTTTTTCTCCTTGCGTGCCTGCACCCATAATGCAACGCACCCAACCCTGCTGCCCATGCACATGTGATTCCCCTGCAAAACACACACACACACACACACACACACACACACACACACACACACACACACACGTAAGGTGACCAGATTTTAACATTGGTAAAGAGGGACACCATTGACCGGGGGGGGGGGGAGAGAAGGTGTGGCCTATTTTGCGGGAGTGGCTCAGCGGTCATGTGACCGGGGGGCGTGGCCAACTTGGAAAAGGTGGTGAAACTCACTTAACAACGGTCTTGCTTAGCAACCAAAATTTTGGGCTCAATTGTGATCATAAGTTCTTTCTTTCCTTTTTTCTTTCTTTCTTTCTCTTTCTCTCTTTTTCTTTCTGTCTCTTTCTCTGTCTGTCTCTCTCTCTCTCTGTATCTGTCTCCCTCTCCTCCCTCCGCCCATCTGTCACTGTGTGTCTGTCTGTCTGTCTGTCATTTACTCACTTACTCACTCATTCTGTGTCACTGTCTATCTATCTCTCCTCCCTCTCTCTGTCTCTCCCTGTGTCTGTCACTGTGATTCCCTCCCTCTCTCTGACTTTGATTCAATCCCTCCCTCTGTCATTCTCTCTCTGTGCCTCTCTCTGTCTCTCTCCCTCCCTCCCTCACCATCTCTCTCTCTCTCTCTCTCTCTCTCTGTACTCTGTGTGTCTATCAGTCTCTCTCTGATTCCCTCCCCCCCCCTTTTCTCTCTCTCTGTCTGTTTCTCCCCTCCCCCGGGAGCCCTTTCAAACCTGGGAAGTGCTCTGGTAGCCTCCCTAGCCAGCATGTCGGCCACTGTTCTGCTTCCCAGGGTCTGAAGGGGCTCCATGGGGGGAGGAAGGGAACTGGCTGCCAGAGCCAGTGGGCAGGGCGGGTGGCGGTGCCCAGCAACATTTGCTACCCGCCTGCCCCTCTGGCTCACCCACCGGGCTCCGTGGGGGGAGGAAGGAAACTGGCTGCCGGTGGATGAGCCAGCGGGGCAGATGGGTAGCGAATGTTGCTGGGCACCGCTGCCCTGCCCGCCCTGCGCGGCCAACCCTGCCCGCTGGCTCCGGCAGCCAGTTCCCTTCCTCCCCCCGCGGAGCCCCTTCAGACCCTGAGAAGCAGACGAGTGGCCAGTATGTTTATGTTTATTATGTTTATTAAACTTATATACCGCAGCCCTCTCCCATAAGGGACTTGGGGCGGTGTACTGGTGATTAAAATGGATACAAACATATATACAAAAATAAATAAGTCGTAAATAGTCAATATAAAATCCTATTAAATAAACAACACCCTATGCTAAAATCAATTTAAAACCCAGTTATCAAAACTATAAATTAATTTAAAATCAGTCGGTAAAATAGTCTCGGAAATTAGGCCAGGCCAGCTAGATGGAAGAAGTGTGTCTTTAGACGTTGGTGGAAGAGGCGGAGGTCCGTGATAGTCCTAAGATCAGGGGGTAGGTTGTTCCAGAGGACAGGGCCCGCCACAGAGAAGGCCCTTCCCCAGGGCGTCGCCAGTCAGCATTGCCTGGCTGATGGCACCTGGAGAAGACCCTCTCTGTGGGAGCGAATCGGTCTGAGGGATGTATGAGGTAGGAGGCGGTCTCGCAAGTAACTAGGTCCCGTGCCATGGAGCGCTTTAAAGATGGTAATCAACAACTTGAAGCGCACCCGAAAGGCCACAGGCAGCCAGTGCAGCTCGCGCAGGAGAGGTGTTACGTGGGAATGCCGAGAGGCTCCCAAAATCCCCCTCGCGGCCACATTCTGGACTAGCTGTAGTCTTCGGGTGCACCTCAAGGGGAGCCCCATGTAGAGAGCGTTTCTGTAGTCTTGACAGGATGTCACGAGTGCATGAGTGACTGTGTAAAGGGCGTCCCAGTCTAGTAAGGGGTGCAACTGGTGGACCAGGCGAACCTGGAAAAAAGCCCCCCTGGCCCCGGCCATCACATGGTCGTCCATGGGCAGCCGAGAGTCCAGGAGGACGCCTAAGTTGCGAGCCCTTTCCACGTGCTGGCTGGGGAGGCTATGGCTGCCTCCTTGGCCGAGGGGCAGCCGGACCGCTCCAGATTCAGTGACCCGCCAACGCGGCCGCCATTGGCTGCCTCACCCCCTGCTGCTTAGCTGGGCGGCTACGTCCCGACTTCCTGCTCCCACCTCATGACCCAGATCTTCCACCAAGGCAGACAAGTTGGACCGCAGGAGGAGGAGAGGAGGAGAAGGAGAGGAATGGCGGGTGGGGAGGAGGAAGAGGAGGAGGAGAATATTCAAAAAATTGGGACATTTTTAAAGGGACATGGGATGCGGGACTAATTAATATGCAGGACTGTCCCACCAAAAGCGGGACGTCTGGTCACCTTACACAGAGGGTCCCTTTTGGGCCTAGCAAGCCTCCCTGAAGCCTCCTGGGACCAAAAATGGGGTGTGTGGGTGCCGCTCCTCCCACTCCCGTGCATACGTGTGGGACCTGTCCTGCCCCCCATGCATGAATACGCATCTCCCACATATCTGGTGGGAGGCGCATGCGCAGTGGAGCTGAGCTGGGCCGATGGTTTGCGTGTCTGCAGAGAGGGCTCCACATGCCACCTGTGGCACACGTGCCATAGGTTCTTCATCATGGATATAGCCCATCAAACTAAGCCAGATGTTAAGAGGTTAGCTCTAAGCGAGGAAACTGCCTAGGTTGTAGGAATAGACAATGATACTTTTAGGAAAATAAAGGTTGGTGATTGCAGGAGGGGGGGGTGAAGAATAAAACAGTTGCAAATAGCCAACAAAACATCTTTTTGCATAGTCCCTGTTTAACGACAGCCTCGTTGAGCGACCGTTTGCAGTTACAATGGTGATGTAGAAGCCTCCTGGCCACCCATTCTCTCACTGACAACCTTTGCAGTTCCATAAAACAAAGGAAAGCTGAAGTCGGATCACAGGAAGAGTTTCACTTAGAGTTTCGCTTTGCTTAAAGGCCAAGATGTAGGTCTGAATCGTGGTCTCTAAAGGAAGGTGACCAGTAATAGTGCTTGTTGGTTTGAGCTCCAAGCATCGCAATTAGGTTGCAAATGTTTTGTCACCATTCGAGGAGACATTGTCAATACGCTTTGAATTGGGCTCGTTTGTCAGAACAGCCTTTAAATACGTTTTTTTATGCGATACAAAATGGTGTAGATGTTGTTTGTTACTTCCGTGTCAAAGTCTGATTATTGATTGGCTGTTGTTATTGAAGCATAGTCATTGGGTTTATATACTGCCTGTGTCAGTAGTGGGATTCAAAAATTGTTACTACCGGTTCTGTGGGCGTGGCATGGTTTGGTGGGCGTGGCTTGGTGGGCGTGGCAGGGGAAGGATGCTGTAAAATCCCCATTCCCTCTTGATCAGCTGGGACTTGGGAGGCAGAGGATAGATGGGAGCAGGGCCAGTCAGAGGTGGTATTTACCAGTTCTCCAAACTACTCAAAATTTTCACTACCGGTTCTCCAGAACTGGCCAGAACCTGCTGAATACCACCTCTGTGTGATGTAAATTAATGTATAGCACTAAAAACAATTGACCAATGACCATGTTTCACACAACTATGGTAGCATCCCCATAGTCACATGACCAGAATTTGGATGCTTGGCAACTGATTCACATTCATGATGGTCACATTATCCCAGAGTCATGTGACAGAGGGGGAAGCCAGACTCACTTCAGTGTGGTTTAGCAACTCTGCGAATCACCTATGCAACCAGCAGAGGGCAGTAAAAAAAGGCAGAATCTGCAGCTTTCCTTCCACTGGATGACTGTGCAGAGGTGCAGATCTGGGAGCCTTAATTTAAGAAATGTAGACACCTGTTAAACACCATTAGCCAGGCAAGACATTTTCTATTTTCTATTAAATTACTTTGGCATCAATTTTAGTGGAAGTTGTTCAGTTTGCCCTAGTGGACAATCACGTAAATATGAGCCAGCCGTGGGCTGCAGCTGCCACAAAAGCCAACATGGTTCTAGGCTGCATTAATGGAGGGATAGAATCAAGATCATGTGAAGTGTTAACAACACTTTATAATGCTTTGGCAAGGCTATCCTTGCAATATTGCATCCAGTTTTGGCCACCATATTATAAAAAAGATGTGGAGACTCTGGAAAGGATGCAGAGAAGAGCAACCAAGAGGATTAGGCGACTGGAGACTAAAACATATGAAGAACGGTTGCAGGAACTGGGTAGGTCTAGTTGAATAAAAAGAAGGACCAGGGGAGACATGATAGCAGTCTTCCAATATCTCAGGGGTTACCACAAAGAAATGGGACAGCCTCTGCCCTGGCTGTCTCTAGCTGCTGTTTATGCTCATATTTCTCAGCCAGGGTACCTCCCATGCGGGGTTTCTCTTCCTCTCTCCTGGGTAATAACCAGCCCAGAGGGTCGGGGGAGCGTTTTCCCTCTCTCTCCCTGCTGCATTTCAATTTATCAGCCCTCGAAATTAGCTTTTGTGCTTCTTGCCTTAGAATAATTGCTTCATCTGCCACCTCCCAATGAGGGGCGGGGGGAGAGGGCCCTTCTGCGTCTAGTAGTTACTCCCCAAGGCTTCTCTTCAAACATTCCTTTCCTGCCCACTCCCTCTGACCATTGGTGACGAACTGATTTATCTTCAGGTTCACCTCCCAGGCTAAGATCCTTTAAAAGTTCAATGACTGACCTGTCTTCGGCTTGCTGGACATCTGGACCAGAAATGGAGGGTGGATCAGGAGGGGGGGGTTGGATTTGGGGCCGTGGCTGCCAGTAAATCTTCTTTTCCCGCGTCTGATATTTTTGAAGGTTTTATTTTCTCACTCGCTGCTGAAGCAGTTAGCTCAGAGACGAGGTAATTTGATTCCTTGCTTTTTTATCATGACTGTTTCCATCAATCATCAAGAAAGAACACATTTGACTTCATTTAGAAAGTTCAAAGCTACTTTTACTGATAATGATGAGACTCCAGTCAAAGTCAAGCAAGGAATGAAACATTTAGGCGCGCAACATACGTAACAAAGCATAACCCAACCTCCCCCCTTTGACCCCAGCATATTGTCCAATGCAAAGTCAGCCATGACATCAGGTGCAGCTCCTTCTCAGGGTCATCATCAGAATGGAATGCAGTTCGTTAGCTGAATGTGATAACAAGTGTAACCGCCTCTATCTCCTGCCCCCTTAGTAGCTTAGCAACCCCCAGCCCTCCCCCCTTTTCAACATGTCAGCCTTTGCAGGCAAAAGCAGAACAAAATCAGAGGCTGACAGTCAAGCTATTCTCCAAGGAACCTGAGGGCAGGACAAGAAGCAATGGATGGAAACTAATCAAGGAGAGAAGCAGCTTAGAACTGAGGAGGAATTTCCTGACAGTTAGAATAATTAATCAGTGGAACAGAAGTTGCCTCCAGAAGTTGTGAATGCTCCAACACTAGAAGTTTTTAAGAAGAGAGTGTCTGAAATAGTATAGGTTTTCTTGCCTTAGGAGAGGGTTAGACTAGAAGACCTCCAAGGTCCCTTCCAATTCTGTTGTTCTAAAGTTCACCCATTCTCCTCCTTGAAATGCTGATAGTAATCCTGAATTCCTAACCTGATTTATTATCCCAGTCTTTAAAAAGCACTAATCAGGGTACCCCTTTTTTTCTTTTCTTGTTTGTACCTTCTGTTCCTCCCCAAGGATTCTCCGTAACACATATTACTATTTAGCGGAATTATACCAGACTTATTTTGCCTACTACGTCTTCAACACCCTCCTGATGGTCATGCAGATCCTCTACATCTCCTGGTCCTACTTGATCTGCCTCATGATTTATAAGTTCCTGATCCATGGCACAGTAAGTGCAGAAAGTGGATTCCTGGGGAGGTGGGAGCTGAAGATCACATTCGGAATATTGCATCCGGATTTGGTCATCCTGATGTAAAAAAGCATGTGGAGACTCTAGAAAGGGTGCAGAGAAGAGCAAGAAAGAGGATTAGGGGGCTGGAGGCTAAAACATATGAAGAACGGTTGCTGGAGTTGGGTAGGTCTAGTGAAAAGAAGGACTGGGGTGGCGTGAAAGCAGCGTTCCAATATTTGAGGGGTTGCCAGAAAGACAATGGGGTCAACCTCTTCTCCAAAGCCCCTGAAGGCAGAACAAGGAGCAATGAATGGAAACTATTCAAGCAGAGAAGCAATCTAGAGCTAAGGAGAAATTCCCTGACAGGGAGAACAGTTGACCAGGGAGTGCTTCATCATCACTGGAGGCTTTCAAGAAGAGACAGGACATTCACCTGTCTGAAATGGTTTAGAGCAGGGATGTCCAAACTTGCTGGCTGGGGAATTCTTGGAGTTGAAGTCCACAAGTCTTAAAGTTCCCAAGTTTGGACATCCCTGGTTTAGAGTCTCCTGCTTCAGCAAGGATTGGACTAGAAGACCTCCAAGGTCCCTGCCAACCGTATCCTATATCTTCTATCTGTATAAAAATGCCTGTGTGTTTGTGTATGTTCCAGCATAACTCTGGAACGCCTCGGCCAATTTCAACCAAACTTGGTACACAGATGACTTAATTTCTGGAAAAAAAATACTGTGGGGGTGACACAACCCTAACACCCCTTGGTGTGTGTGTGTCCTGGCACACAGGTGGCACACAGAGCTGTCTCTGCAGCCACGTAAGCTCCACCATGCAGGGGCGCATGTCTCCCACTGGCCAGTTGAGTTTCAGGTCTCTGCCACACATAGGATACTTGGGCAATGCTGGGTTATATTCTATATTCTATATTTTGTATTCTATATATTGTATTCTATATTTTGTATGCTGTATTCTAGTCTAGGAGAGAAGCAACCTAAAACTAAGGAGAAATTTCCTGACAGGGAGAACATTTTATGAGTGGAACAACTTGCCTTCCAAAGTTGTAGGTGCTCCAACACTGGAGTCTTTAAGAAGATGTTGGACAACTGAAATAGTGTAGGATCTCCTAGCTGAGCAAGGGGCTGGACTAGAAGACCTCCGAGGTCCTTTCCACCTCTGTTATCCTATATTCTGTACTAGTCGTTCCCGGCCATACATTGTTGTGGCCCAGTCTGGTTAAATGGCTAACCAATCTGTGTGTAGATCTACACCTGCACACACAAACACGTACACACAACCACGTATAACCCCCAACCTACCTACCTATTCCCTTTCTCCCTCTCTCTATCCCTCTACCTACCTACCTACTGTATTTCTCCCTCTCCCTCTCTATCCCTCTACCTACCTACCTACTGTATTTCTCCCTCTCCCTCTCTATCCCTCTACCTACCTACCTACTGTATTTCTCCCTCTCCCTCTCTATCCCGCTACCTACTGTATTTCTCCCTCTCTCTATCCCCCTACCTACCTACCTACCTACCTACCTACCTACCTACCGCATTTCTCCCTCCCTCTCTCTATCCCTATAGCTGCCTACCTACCTACCTACTGTTTTTTCTCCTTGAATCTTATTGGACAGAGTAATTTATGTCATAAAGGATGACATAATACCTGTGGCCCACTGCTCTCTCTGTATCCATCTACCTACCGTTTTTACAATTTTTTACATTTCCATGCGTGTACCTGGCACAGGTGTGACATCTACACAATCTATATATATCATTGGTACCATATTTGAAAGGAACATTGTGTGAAAATTTGGAAGTGATTGATGCAGTACTTTAGGAGACTACTTGTTTTTTTTTTTGGTGTTTTTTTTTTATATTGAAAAAGTTTTATTGAGTTTTTACAATTTTTCCAAAAGGGAAAGGTAAGGGATACAGAAACATTTTGAGAACTTTTGTGTCGGGATCATTGGCCCTTCCTGAGACTACTTGTTTTGAACAGTCATAGTTACATTTTTATTTATATAGAAGATTTTGTGGAAGCAAGGGGTGGGTGGGTGGGCTGCCACAAACTGCTTCCCTTTAATTCTGCTCCATTGTCAGTTTTCCTGCTTCTGGGGTCTGATGCAAAATTCTTTGTTTATGCCATTACTCGCTCTGCCCTCTGCCCGGCCCACTTTCATTTCCCCCAGTTTGAATTGCAAATGGTCAAACTGGGCAGAGATTTGCTCTGTTCCCTTCTGAGTCTGATGCAAAATTCTTTGTTTGTGCCATTACTCGCTCTGCCCTCTGCCTGGCCCACTTTAAGTTCTCCCAGTTTGAATTGCAAATGGTCAAACTGGGCAGAGATTTGCTCTGTTCCCTTCTGCAAAAACGTCCTCTGTCCAGATGTTGGTCATGTACTCCATGAAGAGGGGTGATGGGAGGGGGAGTTCAGTGGGGCCGACAGAGACCTGCTATGATTCCAGTGGTTTCAGCCATCCGTTCTAAATCCTCGTGCAACACCTGTGTGCCACATACCGTGGGTTGCACAACAGTGGCATCTTCTGCCCTCCTGGCCAGGATAGGCAACATGTTCGGTTGAGGTTTTGAAGACCCAAGTAAGCACTCCTATTTGGATTGTAGGAAAACAAGAGGATCCGTCTGGATCCCCTCTCATTGGGATGTATGATCCCATACATCATTCTGCTCAAGGAGAAGGCCACCCATGGCAACACCCAACCAAACCCAACATAACAACAGAGTTGGAAGGGATCTTGGAAGCCTTCTAGTTCAACACAGGAGGCCCTCGACCATTTCGGACAAATGGCTGTCCACTCTCTACTTGGAAACCTCCAGGGATGGAGCACCCACAACTCCTGGAGGCAAGCAGTTCCACTGGTTGATTGTTCTCCCTGTCAGGAAGTTTCTCCTTCATCCCAGGTTGCTTCTCCCCTTGATTAGTTTCCACCCATTGTTTTTTCTGGTCTTCTGGTGCTTTGGAGAATAGGCTGAATCCCTCTTTTGGGGGCAACTCCTTAGATCTGTGATGGGGAACCTATGGCACACATGCCAGAGGTAGCACCAGAGCCCTCTCTGTGGGCACCCATGCCGTTGCCAGCTGCTCCTTTGGTTTCCAGAGTGCTGGAAAGTGGCCTGAAAACAGCCTGAAAAACAGCCAAAAAACAGTCAGGCACATAACGACCAGCTGGTCTTTGGGTTTCTGACACTCCGGCATGCACACATGCATGCGTGTTCCGGCTTGGACCCTCGGTGCTGAAGAGGTTCTAAGGCCATCACGAGCTTAGATATTGCATGGGAGTATCTGTTGGGGTGGAAAGCAGGACAGAGAGGACCCCGAGTGGAGGGAAGCAGGGGTGACTCAGGGGACAGGAGAGGCCTCCAATTACACTGGAGGCCCACATTGTTCCGCTTAACAAACCTCTTCCTGTCACTAAAAGGTGAACTGCAGCATCTCAGTTGCAGACCTCCCTTCCAATTGGTCACCCTATAAAATGGATCCCAGCATGTAGGATCCAGAGACTAACTGTGGTCCAGCCAAATTCTTCTCGTGGCTCCAAGACCCAAAGTCTTTAGGGGAAGGGAGATGATCATGGCAGATTGTTTGAGGGTTTGGAGACATGTCATCATGGGTAAAATGCAGATGTGCAAATCCCCCCATGACTCCTTAGGCCCTGAGAAATCCCTCCCTCCAAACAGTTCTGGGCTCACCTATGTGTAGCCCTTGGGTTGTATAAGAGTTGAGCGTTCCCAACAGAAAAGGCCAATTGTATGACACCCCTTCCCCAAAGTTTCTTTCCTTCCCCCCATCCCATGGACTCTAGCCAGCAGAACTGAAGCAATGTCTCTTCTTCTCTCTCGCAGGTGGGAGACGATGTGCGGAAAGACTCTGAGGGCAGCGAGGAGGAAGATGAGGTGGGCCAGAAGATAGAGCAGAAAAACAGCACCGTTGATGCCCAGACCATCCACCAGCTTCCCAAGCGAGCGTCTGTGCAGACAAACAGCAGGAATTTCCCCTTCAGTGGTCTCACCAAAGCCTGAAAGCCAGCTGAGCCCCAGATCACTGCTCCCCCTTCGCCCTAGAACAGGGGTGTCAAACTCAATTTCATTGAGAGCCACATCAGGGCTGTGGTTGACCTTGGGGGAGGGGGAACTGGGTGGGCGTGGCCAGATTGACACCACTCATCAAACTGCTGGCATGTTTCTTCTTTGCACAGGTAGACTGGGCCAAAGCTATTCTGGCCTGATCTCTCCTCTTCCACTGCATAGACCAGCCCAAAGCGACATTCGCCTGATCTCTCTTCTTCGCATTGGGTAGACTGGGCCAAAGCTACACTGGCCTGATCTTTTCTCTTCTCATTCTATAGACTGTGCTGAAGCTACAATCGCCTGATCTTTCCTCTTCTCACTGTGTAGACTGGGCTGAAGCTATAGTTGCCTGATCTTTCCTCTTTGCACTGGGTAGACTAGGCTGGTCAAGGAAATCTCCCTCTCAATCTGGTGATTGTCATAGATGTGGAAGCCAAGGGTGATGTTGGGGAGGAAAACCAGATCCTTGTTGACTTCTGTGACTGCAAAAGCCAAGGCCAGGAACTGCCGGTATTTCTTCGGCCTGACTCTATGGTGAGAAAAACTTTGAGGAACAATTACAGGAAATTTCACACATGCTATTAGAGTTTATCTTTTGAGTTGTCCTTTGGAGCAACCCAAATTCATGGGGTTTGGAGTTTTTAAAATAATCTTCCTTGATTAATCTGTCCATCCCAATCACAGACCATTTAATACCCCTCTATCACCCCTGCCTTCCTTACTTTGCTCTGGTGACTGTAATCCTTCCCAGGTTTTCCTCTAATAGGAAATCAAATTTGTTCTCTCTTGGAGAAGTTTCTTCAGGACAAGTAACCATTGCTGAGCCCAAGACTCTAGTGGGGGTTCGCAGCATGGATTCCTTAAAAGCCATTCTTCATGAGCACTGCTGATTCCAAAACTAGATTTTCCCTGTGTATTTTTTTGCTTTATTTTCTTTTAATTAGGAAATCTATTTGCCAACCCTCTCATATCCAATGACTCATATCTCATACTGGACAATTAGACAATTGGTTGATTGATATTGATTGATATCTAATTCACATGATCTTCTTTATTAATAAAAGCCTGTTTCTCTAATATGTTAATAGAGAATCTAACTCTAGAATCATCTAATAATCAATTAAATGTGAAGGATGTGAAGGATGTATTCAAACAATCATATTTAAAAACACTGACAATAAAGACAACATGAGCATTTTTAAAAAACTCATATGATTAAAATAAATAAAGTGAAAAATGGGCATGCTAGAAATTAATATCCACATATTTAATATCAAAGTTTTTGTCTAAACCTATCATGGAATTTCTTTGGAGAAAATTAGTATTTAAGTAAAATGAAAGGGAGGATGATTGTTGCTCATTACAGATACATTGTCATCAGAAATAATGTCAGGTATAAAAATATTCCAAAGTCAAAATAAAGTTCAGAGTCATCATATAAATCAGATATTTCTGTGTCTCATTATATTCTCTCGACAATTCAGATCAGGCCTGAATAGGATAATGTAGCATTTAGGGGAAAAGATACAAGCCAAGAGACCAGACCCAGAGGCCAAGATGGAAAAGATCTCCACAGCCACCATGGACTTCCATTTGGTGCTCAGGTAGGTGGGGAGGAAGGAGATCCAAACATTGCAGAAGACCAGCATGCTGAATGTAATGAACTTGGCTTCGTTAAAGCTGTCGGGCAATTTCCTAGCCAGAAAGGCCACCGTGAAACTCACAAGGGCAAGGAAACCCAGGTAGGCAAGGACAATATAAAACATTGAAGTTGAGCCTTCATTACATTCCAAGATGGCCTCTCCTACCAAGGAGTGGAAGTCCATGTTGGGAAATGGGGGAGAGGTTGACAGCCAGGTGGCACAAAGAACTGCTTGGATTAGGGGACAGGCTAAGACAATGGAGTTGGTCAGTGGTTTTCCTAAGAGATTCCTTGCCCTGTTCCCTGGCTTGGTGGCCATGAAGGCCAAAACCACCATGACAGTTTTTGCCAACACAGAGGAAACTGCAAGGGAAAAGAGAATGGCAAAGGTAATTTGTCGCAAAAGACAGGTAAACTTTCCAGGTCGACCAATGAAGAGGAAGGAGTAGAGGAAGCAGAGCAGGAGGGAGACCAGGAGGATGTAGGTGAGATTTCGGTTGTTGGCCTTGACTATCGGTGTTTCATGATGTTTATGGAAAATCACCAGTACTGCAGATGTAATCAGAGAAAGGAAAAGAGCTAGAGAGGTCAAAATGTATCCCAGGGTCTCTTGATAGCTGAGGAAGTGGATCTTCTTGGCAATGCAGTGGTTCTTCTCCTTGTTGGGATATTGGTCTTCTGGGCAGGGTTCACAGCAAGATGCATCTGAAATCAAAAGTCTTTGTCTAAGGATTTCTTGAGCAACTACCATGTGTATTATCCCTTCCTCAAAGATGATTCTGAAATCAAGAATTCTGTTTAAGGACTTCAGCTTCATCTGCCATGAGCATTATCCCCCCCCCCCCCAAGGATTGACATGACTGTCCCCTTTTTGCTCTGGCCAACCCACAAATGATGTGGGTAGTGATAAAAAGTACTTGATGGTACATCAAAAAAGGAAAATCATCCATCATTCAGGATGATTCTGGGGAAAGGTATGCCAGAGAATAGAATCTGTTCAGTTCCAACTGGCTTGGTCAGTATTTGTGAGAGAGAAAAGGCCATCTCCATTCACTGCTAACTTGTGACTGCTGTGACTTTCAGTGTGTGAGAGACTGTAATCTTCCTTTTCCACTTTAAACTGGAACCCCCAGAAGATCTATCAGCCAGGAATCCTATATTGTGTGTACATTGTTTGTTGGTTACCCCTGGCTCTGCCAGAGAAAGCCAGCCTGATGCGGTGGTGAAATAAGTCATTAGTCATGAGTCCATTCACACCCACAAGAGATCTCCATCACATCTTGAATTTCATGGACTCTTATCCACCACCAATTTGCTTTGACCATTAGTAGTTCAGATTCTTGAATGGAATTTAAGATTACAATAAACCTTTATATTCATTTGAACTGCCTGAATTTCATGATTTCCTCATACTTTACAGGCTCAGATTCTCTGCTTTCTACTTCAAATCTGCTCATTCAGCCCCCCTTTTAGGGAAAGATTATTATTTCTTAACGGTTATTATTTATCATCACATGTTATATGCCCCCCTCTCTAACTTATAAGGTGACTCTTGGCAGCTAGCAGTCATAGATGGATGGATCTCCTCATTCTCTAACAGCTGCATCTATTCTGTTGGTGATGGAAATTGCTGACAGTGAAGGGGCACCTTAAATAATGAATGTTAAAGTTTGACTCTCATAAGCCACCCTTTCAGAGAATTGACCAATGGTTTTCCTGATGGCTACTAGGGGGACCCATACATTGTGCCCTAAAACTATCTTGCATAAAATTATTGAGCAGAAAAATGGCTTGTCAGGGCAGGACAGATCAGATCTATAAACTGACAGTTTCTGCTGATAAATATGAATGCTCTTATGTAATGTATTCCCAACAAAAAAGAGAAAATTAACATCTTTATCTACTCGGTGATTTCATAGATCTTGAAAGATCTGCATTTGAAAAGTGCTCTACCTGTCTGATTTGAGATGGTTCTTTCTGGACATTGATTAGTTTCCATCCATTGCTTATTGTCCTGCCCACAGGTTCCTTGGAGGTCTTCTAGTCCAACCCCCTGCCTAGGCAGGAAACCCTACACCAATTCAGACAAATAGTTATGCAGCATCTTCTTAAAAACTTCCAGTGTTGGAGCATCCACAACTTTTGGAGGCAAATTGTTCCACTGATTATATGTTCTAACTGTCAGGAAAGTTCTCCTCAGTTATAAGTTGCTTCTCTCCTTGATTAGTTTCCACCCATTGCTTCTTGTCCTGCCTTCAGGTGCTTTGAAGAATAGTTTGGTTCCATCTTCTTTGTGGCAACCCCTGGGATATTGGAAGACTGCTATCATGTCTCCCCTGGTCCTTCTTTTCATTAAACTAGATATACTCAGTTCCTACAAACGTTCTTCATGTGTTTTAGCTTCCAGTCCCCTAATCATCTTTGCTGCTCTTCAAATTTTGATGAAGACATCACCTTTTTAAGTGAAGTAAAAGGTCAAATACCTTGAGGCGACATTTACAAATAGAATCTCTAACCTGTTCCAAAACAATTTTGTGTCTGTTTGGAATGAAATGAAAAAAGACTTACTAAGGGGGAATAAATTGCAATTATCATTTTTCAGTAGAATTTCTGTAATTACGATGAAGGTTTTGCTAAAGATGTTGCTTTTATTCCAGAAAGTACCAATATTGGTGACCAACATTTCATTGAAACAATGGGAAAAGGCTATTTCTAAGTTTACATGCCAAAGACACCCCCAAAATATGGACTATGAATAGTTGTAACATGCTAAAGAAAGGGGAGGGTTTGTGTAACCAGGTTTATAACCATATTTTGATCCTTGTTTGTTCTGGATGAAAGACAGGGTGGGCCTTTAAAATAAGATGTCAGCTCAGGAAACTTCCTTTAGAAAAGAAATAATGGTGAGACCAAACTAATGGACCTACAGTCAGACAGTATATTTTAGCCAAATGTAACCTAAGGGGGTCAGACTGGATGACCTACAAGGTCCCTTCCAACTCAGTTAATCTGCTAAATTTAGTAGCTGGAGCAATGGGGTTCTACTGTGAGCAAGAACACACACTGATGGTTGATTGGCACCAGAGGGCTGGCTCCTGCCTGAGGCAATCTGCACTGTGATTGGTTGCTCTGGGTGTGGAGGGGGAGTTCCCCTTTTTCCCGCCTTTTTCTTCTGTGGGCCCTGATTTACCTCAGGTGCTCCTGTTTGCCTAAATATCTAGTTTTCTGTATATATAGTTGTAAAATATATTCATTTTAAAAATATAAACGTGTATATATATACAAACATACATACAAAATACACAAAAATAAAACATAGAAATAAACTACATTTACACAATACATTGGAACTTCATGTTCCTTCTTATAGCAGTTTCAAATCGGTATAATTCTCCTTCTGTTAATTCCCTTTTTAATATATTTCTTTTGAGTTTCACAATTTTCAACTCTCTTATTTTACTTATCTATCTGATATATTGGGTGATTACTTCTAATAGGTTTAAACTCTCTTGAGTGCATATATCCTCCTTAACTTCTACTTTTGAGCTTTATTGGCTTCTTTCATTAACCCTTGTTTCTTTCCTCCAACACCGCCCCCTAGAGTCAGGAACAACTAGCACAGATGTGCAAGGGGAAACTTTATCTAAAATATATTCATTTCTATAAAGCTAAAAGTTTGTGTCAGCATTTCCTACTCCATTGAGACACTTTATTTATTATTATAATAATAATAATAAAGCTGAATTTATTAACCGCTCCCTCTCCCCACAGGGACTCGGGGCGGTGCACAGGGAGAATAAAAACCATAAATATACAAAAATACATACAATTTAAAACAGATTAAACAAACTCCTGTGCTAAAATCCCATTAACTAAAAATCCCCACTCAATATAAATAAACAATTAAAAAAACCCATAGAGAGAGAGACTACCCTAATGCAGTTTATATAATAAATCACCTATGGTGACTGACTTTTGTGCTACATACAAACACACATACACAGAGTATATGTAGCATTCGATGTTTCTATTCTCTTGCTACATTCCCCTTTCTATGAGAAGTTATTTTCCTTATATTGTGAAACTCATCTGCAGCTTCCCCACATGGCAAAAATGTCCACCTCAGAGCTTTCTGTGGTATCCCCAGGACTATTATCAAAGCGACCTCCTATGTGGTTATCAGCTGATCTGATATAGCAGGAGCTCTTTATCAAACTAATAAAGGCAGGATACAAACTAATACATAAATTTGAAGTGTAGTTTTTCCCCAGTGCTATGTCCTTTTATTTGTAACCGATTTCTTTGTAAATTAATTTGCATCAGGAAAGGTGACCATTCTCTCTCATGATGTTCAGTGCATCTTTTCTCCCCTTCCTCTGCTACATTGTTGACATTCTCAGCACACATGAAAAGATAATGTACACATACAAAAGAGCAAGATTTCTGGCTGATAGATATGTCAGTCTTTCTATAGTTCCAGTATAATCTGGTGGAAAACTGTCACTCTGACATTGAAAGTCACAGTAGTCATGCAAGTGTCCAGTGAATAGACAGGGCCTTTTTTCCACAGCAAACTGACCAGGCCAACTAGAAATGAATAGATCCGTGTCTTTGGCAAACCTATCCTGAGATCATTAATAATGAAGAATGATTGGCCTTTTTTGATCCACCATGAAGATTGACCCTAGAACAAAGCATATTTGTCTGAAAGTTGAAATTATTTATTTATTTAATTAAATTTATATCTGAAAGTTGAAAGTTGGGAAAGTGACATGATCTCTCTTCACTCATTTTTGTAGCCAAATGATTTCTCCCAAAGTTTCTAATTCTGGTTGTTGACTGTAGGTGGGTCAGATGAAGGGTGGGTGGGAGTTGGTGAGGAGTTTTGAAGGATACCAGGTATCAGAGTTCATGTGAGAAAGATAAAAACAATCCTGCAGGAAATTCTCCCCCAACTTTACAACAGTGCTGGACAGAATTTCCTTCCAAAAAGGAATTAAATCTTCCCAAACATCCATCTCAATATGTTCACATAAAGCTGCTCCAGGAGAAAAGAAGAATTGCAGATGTCACAGAAGCTGAAGTGGAAGAATGAAAGAATGAAGGCAGGATAAGAAGATCAAATTGGAGGGAAGAAAAGGGTAGAACCACTTGGGGAACTGAACTCAATATTAGCCATAAAATCATTTAGATTTTCCCCATTTCATCAGGAGAAAATCAAGAGGTCAATAATATGTGTATTTTACTTTCTCATTTACAGGGGATACTGGTAAGATGTTTACATTTAGTAGCTGGAGCAGTGAGGGCTTCTGCAGTGAGCCAGAACTCAACTGATGGTTGATTGGCAGCAGAGTGCCGGTTCCTACATGAGGTAATCTGTGCTGTGATTGGTTGATGTGGGTGTGAAGGGGGAGTTTCCTTTTTTCCTTGCTTTTTTCTTCTGTCTACCTTGATTTACCTCATGATACTCCTGTTTGCCTGGCTATCTAATTTGCTGCACATATAGTTGTAAAATAGATTCATTTCTATAAAACTACAAGTTCTGTGCCAGGTCAAGAGGTTTATGATGAGTGATGATTTCTTTCCCACAACAGTCAACAATGAAGAAAACCCATTTCACAAGAAAAACACAGTAGACAAATATTTCTGGCTCTAACTAGTTTTTGAATAACTCTCCTGGAGAGTTTAAGTGAGCCTGACATCTTGAGAATCTTCCTGCCTCTTGTGCAAGAAAATATTTTACGTTAAATAATTGAAGTTAACATGATGTGGCTAATCATAAAATATTTCTTTATCAGTAACAATCACCCATCCTTTTATTCCTCATTGTTTCTTGTTGTACCCAGTATGGCCCCAGTAATAACAATAAAAGTAAACTTTTGCATTTAATATGTGGATATTAGTTCCCAACAGGACAGTTTCTTGTTTCATTTATTTTAATCCAAAGCCTCTTCAATTTTTTTTCTAATTGTGTTCATTATCCACATTAATAAGCATGTTCCCTAAGAATGTTCTGAATAAGATGCTGAAAGGAAGGAAGGAAGGAAGGAATAAAGATGGGATACAAAGATCAATTTGGAGAAAAGAAAAATAATAGATCTATTTGGAAACTTAACTGGATGTTAGCAAAAAAAATATTCCCCATTTCAGCAAGAGAAAATCCAAATTATTTTATTTTTTCATATACAGATTATACAAAAAACTACTTGCCTTTTAATTGTTTCATATAATGTACATAACAAATTATATAAGGGGCCAGACTTTGGAGTTGCACAGAAACACAGAGACACATAAAGATACACTATACATCCAGCATTCCATATTTCTATTCTGTTTATGTGGTCCCCTTCCTTTGAGTATTTATTTTACTTACAGTGTTTTAAAACTCATTTGCAGCTTCCTCACATAAATTGAATTATTAGATGTCCACTTCAATTACAACACATCCTCTTCCTGCGTCATACAGAACAGATAGACCTTTTCACCTTGATGAAGCCCAAGAGGGTCTCAATTGACTGAATGTCTTCTATGAGATGGGGCCAAAGGGCAGCCTCAGAAATTGTGCATCTGTTATGTGCCAAACTTCATTTCTCAGTCAAGTGCAATAAATTAAAACAAATAGAGATATAGAGGCTTAATGCCACAGACTATTATCTTAGTACAACAATCCTATATATTTGCAATAGCAATAGCACTTAGTCTTATATACCACTTTACAGTGCTTTACAACCCTCTCTAAGCAGTTTAAAGAGTCAGCATGTCCAGCAATCTACCTCCTCATTTTATCAACCCCAAAAGGGTGGAAAATTAAGGCAACCTTGAGCCGGTAAGGATCAAACAGCTGATAGTCAGCTGACAATCAGCAAAATAAGCATCAAATACTGCAGTGTGACCACCTTGGCCAAAGAAACTCTGGGCAGCTTGCAGACATACACATACATTAAAATCTGAATAAAAATATTCAGATTTTAAATATATAAATATAAAACCACAGATTAAAAAACATCAAGGACATCTAGAGATGGAGGGGTGGAATGGAGGTAAGTGAGATCTGACATTATTCAATCAACAACCTCCACAGTGCTGTTCTCCCACTGGAGGCCACAGGCCAACGGGCGGAGTTAGTCTTTAGACCCTTATGAAAGGATAAGAGAGTTGGGGCCAACCTCACATTGGGAGGCAAGATCTTCCAGAGGGTGGGAGCCACAGCAGCGAAGACCCTTCTCTTGGACTCTGCCAGCTGGAATAATTGGGTTGACAGGACCCACAGTATGCCTTTTTTGCCAGCACAGGAGAGACAGGCCAATCCCAGTGGGATGAGAAGGTCCTTCAAATAATCTGGACTCATGCCATGTTACTGTCTTCAATAAAACATTATTATTTTAATAGAAACAAGCATATCAGTGATGTTGTCATAGAATATTGAGGACCAGGCATTTCAAAGATGCCCAATCTGTACATATTCCTTCTATCTTTCAATTTTCATAGTGCCTATATGAACTCTATTCACAAGATTGATTTTTCTTTTCAGATAAAGAGGCTGAAGGCTAAACCATATGATGAACAATGGAAAGAATTCGGTATGCCTAGTATTATGAAGAGAAGGATTAGTGGTGATATGATAACAGTTCTCTGGTACTTGAAGGACTGCCACAGGGAAGAAGGCATCAATTTATTCTCCATAGTACCTGAGGGGAGGACAAGAAGCAATGTGTAGGATCATATCAGAGGGAGATTCAACCTGGAAATGAGTCAGAACTTCATTACGGTATTTATTGTTTATTTATTTATTAAATTTATATTGCTGTCTATTCACACATGCGTACACAAGGTGGCTTACAGAATATAAAACCCTATTTAAAACAGTAAAACTAATAAAAAGAATCAAATAAATTAATATAATATAATAAAATCAGTAAGAATGATTAGTGAATGGAACAGCTTGCCTCCTGGACTTGGGGGTGCTCAATGGCTGGAGACTATAAAAAAAAGTTTGGGCAACAATTTATTCAGGATTGTATAAGGATTCTTGCTTTGGGCAGGGAGTTGGACTAGATGATCTCCAAAGTCCCTTCCAGCTTTATGATTCTAATAATTGAAATGGCTTTCCTCCAAAAGTTGTGGGTGTCCAATCACTGGAGGTTTTCAAGAAGAGATGGGACAGACATTTTTCTGGAATGGTACAATATCTCTTGGATGGGGAGGGCATTGGACTAGAAGACCTCCAAGGTCCCTTCCAGCCTTATGATTCTGTATATGTGCCTTACTAACATGCTGTTACTCACCCAAGAATGTGTTTTCCACACAGATATCATCTCTATGCTAATGATATTCACATGTACAAGCAGTCATGTTCAATGTGGTCAGGTTTTTGTGTCTGAGAGTGCCTGAAAACTCTTGGAAGTGAAGGAACAGTACCATGTTTAATCCTAGCAAAACCAAGGATCATGTTATTTTTCATAGTCGGTCTCCTTTCTTTTCTTATATCATTTTTTCTTAATTTTTGAAATGTATAACGATGAATGCATCTCATTGTCTCTATCGGCAGAAGTATGTCTTCCACTATTCTATTGGAAAAGATCCATTTCCAATTTAGTAATTAACACAATAGGAACATCCATCCATCCATCCATTCATTACATTTTTATATCTGCTGAACTCATCAAAGAGAGGCTTACTGTAACCAGTTATAGCACTTGAGAGGGCATTATTTAATGAACATGTTCCTCCTCTGATTCCATTTTTTTAAAAAATGTCACCAGGTAGTAAACATGTCACCAAGATAAATATGAATGTTTCCCATGGATGCATGAACTAAATACTTTTGTTTCTTATCATATTTTCTCTACAATTGAGATCGGGCCTCAGGAGGATAATATAGCATTTTGGGAAAAAGATACAAGCCAAGAGAGCAGCTCCAGAGGCCAAAATGGAAAAGATCTCCACGGCCACCATAGACTTCCCTCAAGTAAGTAGGGAGGAAGGTGATCCAAACACTGCAAAAGATTAGCATGCTAAAAGTAATGAATTTGGCTTCATTAAAGCTGTCAGGCAATTTTCTAGCTAGAAATGCAACTGTAAAACTTATGAGGGCCAAAAAAGCTAGATAGGCAAGGACAACATAAAACATTGAATCTGAACCTTCATTACATTCCAAGATGGCCTCTCCTACCAAGGAGTGGAATTCCAAGTTGGGAAATGGGGGAGAAGTTGCCAACCAGGTGGCACAAAGTACTGCTTGGATCAGAGGACAGGCTATGACAATGGAGTTGGTCAGTGGTTTTCCTAAGAGTTTCCTTGCTCTGTTCTCTGGCTTGGTAGCCATGAAGGCCAGAACCACCATGACAGTCTTTGCCAGGACAGAGGAAACTGCAAGGGAAAATAGAACGGCAAAGGCAGTTTGTCGTAAGAGACAGGTAAAGTTCCCAGGTCGTCCAATGAAGAGGAAGAGGCAGAGGAAGCAGATCAGGATGGAGAGCAGGAGGATGTAGGTGAGATCTCGGTTGTTGGCCTTGACGATCGGTGTGTCACGATGCTTATGGAAAATTGCTAGGACTGACAATGTGATCAAAGAGACAGAAAGAGTAAGAGATGCTAAAGTGTATCCCAGGGTGTCGTCATAGGAAAGGAAGTGGATCTTCTTGGCAATGCAGTGGTTCTTGTCCTTGCTGGGATATTGGTCTTCTGGGCAGGGATCACAGGAAGCTGCATCTGAAATCAAAAGTCATTTTGTATTTAATGGTGTATCAAAAATGACAAATCATCCTTCAATATTAATTATCCTGGAAATAGGTTAGTTTGAGAGAAGGACATTTCCACCTTTTGGGATCAAGTTCTCTACTTTTGCATTGACAGATATTTATTTATTTATTTTGCAGGGAAGGGCAGGCAGACTGAGTTAGAAGGATATCCGTCTTCCCCTTCAGGTCTGTTTAGCTCCTGGGAAACTGCTAGAGCTGACAGAAAAAACACCCTAAATAATGAATATCAAGGGTTCAACCTCACATGCACTGCTTCATGAAAGTTTGGTATCTGGTTTTCCTGGATGTAGTTAGATGTAAGAGTAGGACTAGAAAGTCTAGTAGAGAACTAATGAACTGTGCCCTGAAACTGCGCCGCCCTGGCTCCTTTTGTAGGAGAAGGGTGGGGTATAAATTTAATAAAAATAAAAATAAACTATCCTGCATTAAATTGCTGAGGAGCAGGAAAGGTGGGCAGACAATGGGAAAAGGCCAATTTAGACGCCTGATCAGAGGTTATGTTGAAAAGCATGAATGTGTTGAAGAATGTTAATCTACTAAATATGTTCAAAAATGATATTTCTTTCTACTGAATGGCTTCCTTGATCCTGGAAGATCTAAATAGAAAGTTTGTTCTACCTGTCTGATTAGAAATGGTCCCTTCTGGGCATGGGGCACATTGGTAGCAGCAAACCTGCTCGCCCTCTGGAACCCTTTTTCTCTCTCCTGCTTGGCACCTCTTCATGCCACACCTGGCAAAGGGCACCTTCTAAAAACGTAAAAAAGAAATACTGTAGATGTCTTCAGAAGTGTTTCACTTATTCATTTCTTTATATTTCTCTTTCCATCATTAGAATATCTTCAAAGGCAATGGTTAATCCAAGTGTAGCACAAACCAGGAAAAGCTCCCGGAGAATTAAGGCTAGTGCCACTCTTAATCACCAATATATTCTGGAGATTGGAACTGGGGCTTGACATGCAAAAGAGGAGTCATGAATTGAGCCATAGCTTTCCTGAAGGAAACAGTGATGGAGATCCAACTGAATGGGAAGGTCCGTGGAAACCATTCTTGGCTGTTCCATCTGCATCCTGGATCTCAACCAGAATTTTTTTCCTAACCTCAACTCTTTTTTATCTGTCACAAATCAGACCTCAAATATATTACATGCAAAACAGCTTTTCCATCAAATGGTTTCCACATTTTTGATTCCGTAACCCGTTCTCAGTAAGGGAGATGTTTTGAATCACTAGAGGAGAATGACTCTTTTGCTGGATTTATTTTACCTTCTAGCTCACCTTTTTTGCCCAGACAATTGCATCAGAATTAATGGTGAAATCTTGTCCTGCAGGAGCCCCAGGATCTATTTGTCCAATTTTCACAGGGACGAAAGATTCATTGGGAAAGAGAACCCAGTTGAGAAGATCATAACGAGCAGATCCCAGTCCATTTTCAGTGAAGTAGATTTCATCTCCAACAGTGTTGTTGAACTGGATGTTCCTCAAATAGGGAAGAAGCTGAATGAAAAGAGACTTTCAGAAATTACTAATAGTTTCCACACCTCTAAGAATTTGTTTTCTTCTCAGTGCCTGCCCTGATTTGTGACTTCAGTAGTCATAGAAGTCCACACTTTATGCTTTGATGCAGGAAAAAACAACACAATTTAATGAAATTTAGACCACTTTTATTTGCATTCATTTCATTCATTAGATTTCTTTCACCGCCCCGAGTCCCTTTGGGGAGAGGGGGCGGTTTAAAATCTAATAAATTATTATTATTATTTTGTTCATGTCCATGTTTATATTTATACCTTGTATATGTTTGACAAACTAATAAATACAAATAGAAATACACTGAGTCATATTGTGTGTGCTAAATTGACCAAGGCTGGTTTCACACAACAAGCAGTTCAGTTCAACAAATGCCAAGCAAAACCCCTGGGATGGGATCACACAGCATGCTAAGTCACAGTAACATAAATCAGGGTTATAATGAGTTCAGTCAAGTGTCTTTCTATAATTGAATTCAGGGTACAACATGAAGGAAATGGAGATGGTTCTGCAAATAGGTCTACCAAGACTTCAGTTGACCACTGAAGCATCTGACACAATTGTCATCTTGCTCTGGATCACTCTCTCCAATGGCCACTCCATGAAAGTCACACAACCTTTGAATACTTCTGAAAACCTTTGGAATGATCATACATCCATGAATCTTAGATACAATTGGTTTGTTTTATTTCTCCTTCCCCCTTCTACCCTTATTGTATCAAACAATATACATAATTTGTGTTATTGTTGTTTTTAAAAGTAGTTCTGTTTTAATCTTCTTTGAGATGCATTGATATAATGCCATACTGGTATTTAACCAGCAATTCAACAGATACTTTTTCCTGAAAATTCTTAGGAAACAGAAGAAAATAGAAACTATAGTCTACAGACTTAACAATCAATCTAATAATAATAATAATAATTTATTAAATTTCTAAACCGCCCCCTCTCCCCGAAGGGACTCGGGGCGGTGTACAGGAAAATTAAGAACATCTAAAAACATAACAATACATACATAATTAAAAACAAATTAAATAACCCTGTACTAAAATTTATAAAACATTAAAACTGTATCCCATTAAAACCTGATTAAACAATTTAAACTACAGACTGGGGCAGGAGCATAAATTAGGCCAGGCCGGCCTGATGGAACAGATGGGTCTTTACTTTTTGGTGGAAGGAGCGTAGGTCCGTAGAAATCTAGGCAGGTATGTTTTCTCCCTGGAGCAAAAATCAAGGATACCATTGAGAACCTTGCTAAAATAATCAACCCCATGGATTACTACACATTTCTTCTCCTTGTTCTACATGCATGGCACTAATAATACAACAACGAATCTAAAAACAATAATAAGCTAGGAAAACAAGTTAAAGAATTAGGAACATAGGTGGTGCTCTAAAAAAGAAAACAAGGTGAATGTGAAATACTAGTATATGAAGTGTACTTGGTGGGATGAAACTCATGACTGCAATGTAATGATGGAAGGATACAAACTATTCAAAAGAAACAGACCTAGCAAAAGAAGAGGTGGAATTGCATTATATGTTAGAGGTCACTTCTTCTGGTTCATCACAACCAAGGATGGAAGACTTCTGGAATGCTTATGGGTCAACATAAAAGGTAAAAAGAATGACATTGTCAGAGGCATATGCTAAAGGCCATTGAACACAACATAATCAAATCAGTGTTTTAGACTTTAAAAGAATGGATTTTAACAAACTCAGAGAAAGCTTAGGAAGGATCCCATGGATGAAAATCTTAAAGGGCAAATCAACGCAAGAAGCTTGGGAAACTCTGAAAAATGCAGTTATAAATCTCCAATCTAGTTCAATGCCACTAAAAAAGGAAACCAAGAAAAATCTAGCATGGTTACACAAAGAACTCTCAGACTAGCTGAAGGGAAAATGGACAAGTACAAAGCATGGAAAGAGGGAGACATATCTTGAATTGGCAAAGATGAAGTTAGGAAAGCTAAGGTTTTAAACAAAGTAAGGCTTGCAACCAATGTCAAAAACAATTTAAAAAAAGTTTATTTCATTACATAAAAAATAAGAAAAAAGTCAAAGAAACAATTGGTCCACTAATGGGAGAAGATGCCAAGGAGGCAACGAGCATAGGGAGAAAGTTGAACTGCTTAATTCATTTTTAGCATCTTCTTTACACAAAATGACATAATAGTGTAACCTGACAGAAGCTATATAGACTACTCAGCTTACCAAAAACAGAACCATAAAGACAGATTAGGAATTCAAATTAAACTATTTAAAAATAAGGTAACAGAACACCTGTCAGCTCTAAACTGCCTCCCAGAGGCCTGAAGGAACTGGCAGATGTGATTTCAGAACTATTGAAACTCATCATTCAATGCTCTTTGATCACCAGGAGACTATCTGAGGACTGGGAAAGAGCTGATGTGGTCCCCATTTTCAGAAAAGGAGAAGTGGGGGAAAGTAGATCCTGGAAATTACAGACCAATCAGCCTGACATCAATCCCTGGGAAGATCTTGGAAAAGATAATCAAGCAACAAATCTGCAAACATCTAGAATGGACAAGGTTATAACCAGAAGCCAACATGGGTTCATAACAAACAGATCATGCCAAACAAGTTCAATTCCATTCTTTGACAAAGTGCTCACATTAGCAGGTCAGCCAAATGCTATGGATGGAAGAGGGATAGAATCAAAATCACACGAAGTTCTAATACAACTTTATAAACCTAACTTAGTAAGGCTACACTTGGAATACTGCATCCAGTTCTGGTCACCAGAATATAAAAAAGATATTGAGATTCTGGAAAGAGTGCAGAGAAGAGCAACAAAGGGACTGGCAGCTAAGACATAGGAAGACTGGTTACAGGAATTTAGTATGTCTGGTCTAATGAAAAGAAGAACTGAGGGTGACAAGATAGCAGTATTCTCATACCTGAAAGGCTCCTACAAAGATGAGGGGTTCAAAATATTTTCCAAAGCACCAAAAGGCAAGACAAAAAACACTGCTTGAAAATTAAGGAGAGAAGGAACTTGGAATTAAGGATAAATTTTCTAACAGTGAGAGCAATCAATCAATGAAATAGTTTGCCTTCAGAAATTATGGGTGTTCCATCACTGAAGACTTTCCAAAAGAAGCTAGACATCCATTCATCTGAATTTTTTTTTCTGATTTATAAACCGCCCCCTCTCCCCAAAGGGACTTGGGGCGGTGTACAGGAAAAATTAAAACATCAAAAACATACAATATATATAGTTAAAAACAGATTAAATTACCCTGTACTGAAACTAAAAACATTAAAAAGCAACCCAGCCTATACTAAAAATTCCCCCTAAAAAATCTAAAATCCATTTGCGTGATTGGCAGATATTATATAAAAAGGTCTAACTGTTATGCAAGACCAGCTTGTTGGAAAAAATATGTTTTTAGTGAACGGCGAAAGAGGGGAAGGTCCGTGATGGTGCGAAGTTTGGGGGGTAGGTCATTCCAGAGGGCCGGCCCTGCCACAGAGATGGCCCTGCCCCTGGGCACCGCTAGCCGACATTGGCCGGTGGTTGGTACCCTCAGCAGGCCCTCTCTGTGGTAGCGTATCGGACGCAGGGAGGTATGTGGCAGGAGATGGTCCCGCAAGTAGCTAGGCCCCGAGCCATGGAACGATTTGAAGATGGTAACAAGCACCTTGAAGCGCACCCGGAAGGCCACCAGTAGCCAGTGCAGCTCGCACAGGAGAGGTGTTATGTGGGAGTAACGAGAAGCTCCCAGAATCCCCTGTGCGGCCGCATTCTGGACCAACCGGAGCCTCCGGGTGCACCTCAAGGGGAACCCCATGTAGAGAGCGTTGCAATAGTCTAAGCAAGGCGTCACGAGTGCTTGAGTGACAGTGCGGAGGGTGTCTCGGTCCAGGAAGGGACGCAACTGGCGTACCAGGCAAACCTGGTAGAATGCCCCCTGGTCACGGCCGTCACATGGTCATCCAGGGACAGCCGCGAATCCAGGAGGGCGCCCAAGTTGCGAGCCCTTTCCACGGGGGCCAGTGACTCGCTCCCGATAACCAGCGATGGAACAAGCTGGCTATGCCGAGACGCCGGAAACCACAGCCACTCGGTCTTGGACTGGTTGAGCCGAAGTTTGTTACTTCCCATCCAGAGCCGCACGGCTTCCAAACACCGGGACATTACTTCGACGGCATCGTTGGGGTGGTTGGGGGTAGATATGTACAGCTGAGTATCATCAGCATACAGATGGTACTCTACCCCACCACCACGGATGATCTCACCCAGCGGCTTCATGTAGATGTTAAACAGGAGGGGTGAGAGGACCGACCCCTGAGTCACCCCATAAATGAGTGGTCTCGAGGTCAACCTCTGCCCTCCTGTCAATACAAATTGTGGCCGACCGGAGAGGTAGGAGGAGAACCACTGTAAAACAGTGCCCCCCAATTCCACCCTCTCCAGTCGGTGCAATAGGATACCATGGTCAATGGTATCGAAAGCCGCTGAGAGATCTAATAGGACCAGGATAGAGGAAAAACCCCTATCTCTGGCCCTCCAGAGATCATCCACCAATGCGTCCAATGCCGTCTCGGTGCTGTGCCCAGGTCGGAAGCTGGACTGGCATGGGTCTAGATAAGCAGTTTCCTCCAGGTGCCGAGAGAACTGCTGTGCCACCACACTCTCTACAACCTTCACCAGAAAGTGAAGGTTGGAGACCGGATGATAATTAGTAAACAATGCTGGGTCCAGGGAGGGCTTCTTGAGGAGGGGTCTCACCATCGCTTCTTTAAGGGAGGCCGGCAAGAACCCCTCACTAAGAGATGCGTTCACAATTCCCTGGAGCCAGCCTCGTGTCACCTCCCAGGAGGCCAGTACCAGTCAGGAGGGACATGGGTCCAATAAACATGTGGTGGCATTCAGTCACCTCGGCAACCTGTCCATGTCTTTGAAAGTAACAAAGTCGAACTCGTCCCATAAAACGGTCTCAAGACCTGCCTCGGACAGTCCGCCCAGATCTATCGAAATGGAGGCCAAGTCGTCCCGAATCCGAGCGATTTTGTCCTGCAGATAACTTCCAAACTGCTCTGCTCTACCCTGCAAAGGAGCTTCCCGCGGCCCCTGATGGATAGGGTCACCTTATTGAGCAGGGGTTTAGGTTAGAAGACCTCCGAGCAGAGGTGGGTTGCTCCTTGTTCGACCCGGATTGGGCGAACTGGTAGTAGTGGTGGCGGGAGGCTCCACTAATCCTCCCACATGCTTCTGCATGCCCGGACTGTTAGTAAAAATTGGGAACCCACCACTGCCTCCGAGGTCCCTTCCAAATCGTTTATTCCACATTCTACACATGGGGAACTTTGTCTCTATGTTGGCTCTAAGGAGCTGTGGACTGGATTAAAAAAAACACAGAGATTACCTGCCATGACTGGACATCTAAAATCCTCTTTCCCATAGCTGGTCGTGCTCCTGATCCATGCATTGCATGGAATGCATGTGCTACAGCATAAATGGCATTGTAGATATTGTAACTTTCACCCGTCATGCTTGTTTCAAACAGGTAAGGTGGCACATACTGTAAATTCTCCTCTCCAGTACATGGTTTTTCATTCTTTTGAAGGATCTCTCCTGGTTTGTGAATCTTGCAGCCAAAGATCAATCTCCACCAAAAAGGGAGAAAGAAATTCCCTCGTGGGTTCAAAGGGTCTAAAGACAGGAGAAAATGGCTGAATTCTGAGACTTCTCTGGTGTGGTCTCTAATATGCAAAGCCCCATGGTAGTGCTTTATAACAAGCAATATAGACTCAGAGTTCATCACATTAAGTTTCCAATTGGATGTAAAGATCCAAACTTTCAGTAAAGATGCAATTCTCTGTGTTTCATAAGCAAACACAACGATCTGTGCATGTGTAATACTACTGTAGTCTCCAAAAAAAATAACCACTTCACCTTTAGACAAAGTATTGAAAATATGATATAAATTTGTATCTTCATTAGTGCAAAAATCAAATTTCATTATTTCAGTGAAGACAAGGCAGATCTCCTTCTCCTGGAGCATTGGTGTCAGAGATGAGACAAAACGTTCCCCACCATCATCTCTGTTGGCCACCAGCCCAACCCAGTTCCACTGGAAATACAGGAGCAGCTGGACTAGACCCTCATACTGAGCAGATTCACTGGGATTAATCCGGAAGAAGGAAGGATAAACTCTTCGGTCTCCTTGAGTGAACTCAGAATCAACACCAAGCTGTAGAAAGTGAGAACCTTCTTTCAAAAACAAAGTTAAATTTTAGGGTGTCTTTAAAGCTCACCACTGTGTAGTTAATGTCCCACCAGTCAGGCTGACTCACAACCTTTATCTTCCTCCCTTCTTAGGAAGAGCCACCAGTTCCCTGTTTGCTTGGTTGTCATAGATCAGAAGTCAAAGGAACAAAACCTCCACCTGATATAGAGAATAAACTGGACTAAAAAGTGCAGAAAGATGATAAACTTTTATGAAAGTTAGGAAATAGTAATGCATCTTGGTAAGTACAGCTTTTCAAAATTATGTCAGTATCTTTTTGCAATTATGTAAACATTTTTAAAAGTTGTTTTTAATTTTTTCCCTTTCAAATTCATTCATAGATATACATTCTTACAATTGCTATTTAAAATTTATCTATTCATCATTAGTCTCTATACTCATTTTTACACACACACACACACACACACACACACACACACTACAGTTTGGGTCACTTTCTTGCAACCTGTGCCTCCATCTTATTTTACAACAACCTTACTCCTTCCATCTTCTCAACCTCCCTTCTCTGTCTTCTGCTTTCTTCCTTTCCCTCCTTCTTTTTTCTTCCCCTCTTTCCCCTCTCCTCTTCCCTTCCCCTTTTTCTTACCATGTCTCCTACTCTTAATTCCCCACCCTTACTTTCTCTGCTTTACCCTTTCTTCTTTTCCCTCCTCATCTCCAATCCTTTCTGTTGTTGCCCTTACTTATTTATTTCCTCGGGTGGGTTCTCAGGGTGGCGTTTCAGCAATACAAACTTTATATTTTCATACCAGTAATTTTCTCTGTTTACATTTTATTTCTAATATTAGTTCCAATTATGTCATTTTTCCGCTTGTATATTTGCATTTTGATATTTTTTATTTCCTCACCCCCTAATTTAATAATGTGTTATCTGAGATATTTATTTCATGTTTTGTTCCTTTCTCTTTCTGTTTATATCTTTTTTAAAGCCAATTATACAATCACCCCTATGTCCTGTAGTACACTGATTCCTCTTTGTCCTTTGTTCTCAATATACCTGTTCATTTCTGCACAATCTAGTATCTTCTTTATTACCTCCCTTTTCAATAGGACATTATCTGCTTTCCAATTTTGTGCAAATACAATTCTAGCTGCTGTTTTTGTACAATGAAATATGAATCTTCTTTACTATATTTCTCTGGTCGAATACCCAATAAAAATATTTCTGGCTTAAACTCTACGGGTTGATGTATCATTTTTTCTAACCATATTTTAACCCAATAGCTTTTTGCATCCCTACACATCCACTACATATGATAATACATTCCTGGCAATTGGTAACATTTCCAACATTTAGCTGATTTATCCTTAAACAATTTTTTTGCTAATACAATACAATACAATACAATACAATACAATACAATAGCAGAGTTGGAAGGGACCTTGTAGGTCTTATAGTCCAGCCCCCTGCGTGGGCAGGAGCCCTATACCATTTCAGACAAATGGCTGTCTAACATCTTTTTAAAGACTTCCAGGGTTGGGGCATTCACAACTTCTGGAGGCAAGCTGTTCCAGAGGTTAATTGTTCTAACTGTCAGGAAATTTCTCCTTAGTTCTAAGTTGCTTCTCTCCTTGATTAGTTTCCACCCATTGCTCCTTGTCCTGCCCCCAGGTGCCTTGGAGAATAGTTTGGCTCCCTCTTCTTTGTGGCACCCTCTGAGATATCGGAACACTGCTATCCTGTCTCCCCTGGTCCTTCTCTTCATCAAACTAGACATACCCAGCTCCTGCAACCGTTCTTCATATGTTTTAGTCTCCAGTTCCCTAATCATCTTGGTTGCTCTTCTCTGCACTCTTTCCAGAGTCTCCACGTCTTTTCTATTCTTTTCTACATCATGACGACCAAAACTGTATGCAGTATTCCAAGTGTGGCCTTACCAAGGCACTATACAGTGGCATAATCTTTCAGGTGACATGTGCCATCTATAGAACATTTTATACAAATTCTTTTTGTATGCTGTTGCCATTGTCAATTTTTAGTACCTTTCCCATACTTGTTGCCATTTTTCTAGTTCTGTTGTATATCCAAAGTTTTTTGCCCATCTTATCATTATTTCTTTAACCTCTTCTTCTAAATTTATTTTGAGTAAATAACTATATAATTTTTAATCATTTGTTCATCTGTTCCCATGAGTATCTTATCTATTTCTGAATTTTCCATATTAAAACCATACTCTTTAACTTCCTTCTGATGTCTTGATATAAACATGCAACATGATATATAACATAGAAAAGTCAATTCAACTTTAGTGTGGATTACCTAAATCATATACCCCTGGTGTGTCATTCCCCCAATACCTTTATTTTCATCCTTGGCTTCAGTGTGTGCTTCTGTTGTTTGTATACTCCATACTGCCTCCAGTGCAGCCCCCTTACCTGTGGGACTTTGGAGATGCTGAAGATGGAGGCCATCTGCCTTGAGGATTTAGAGTTGTGACCACCAATGACAGAGAGCAGTGGGTCTTTCCAGTCACATTTGTAACCTGGAAACATTCGCCGCCATGTGGAGAGCAGGGTGAGGCTATATAAGAAAATCCTCTTCTCCAACTTCTGACTGTCATAGAGGTGGAAGCCAAGTGTGATGTTGGGGAGGAGAATTAGATTCTTGTTCACCTCCATGACAGCAAACATCAAGGCCAGGAACTGATGGTAGTTTTTGGGTAGGGGTCTACAGGGAGAAAAAGATTGGAAAACTTTATAAGAAAGATCTTGTGAGCTTGTCTTTTTTGGTGTTAAGTCACAAGTTTCATTGGGTTGTTTTGGCTTTTTAAAGGATATTCCTTGGTTGTATTTCGATGGATTTTTGAGAAAGGAGAAAAGCCAGACTGTCCATATCCACAATCATTTTATACCCCTCTATTCTCCCTCCTTCCTTCCCTTCCCTCTAGTGGCTGAAATCTTCCCCAATTGTTCCTCTTCCTCCCTAATCAGTTTGTTTCAGCCATGGAGCAGCTTCTTCAGGTCTGAGTAAAACACTCCAGTAATTGTCCCAGCTCAGATTTACTCAGGGCCATAATTCATCAGATCTGCTGATTCCACAACTGAAGGATTTTTTTTTGCAGTACCCACCCTGGAAAAAGATTGAAAAATTCTTTTCCAAGGTTTTTTTCTAATGTCTATATCAATATCATAAGCCAACTTCTTCACTAGGCCAGCAAAGTTTGTATGGTGCTTCCCCTCCCCATTTTTATATGGTTGATAATCATTCTGATGAAAAAGTCTGGAAAGACAGTCATTCCCCTGCATATAATTTGTTGTTTTCCTCTGTCCTCAGGAACAGTTCTGGAAAGACAGAGAATTCTAACCTACTTCTTGAACTTTCCCCTTTATTGAGAAAAGGACAAAGATCTGAAGATCCCTAGAATGAGGATTTCTTAAAAGAGGTCCTGATTCCAGAGGAAAGAAAACAATCACCTACATCTTTCCCCTCGAGGTGAAACTTACCTGATGTCATTAATAAGCTGAAATGGGTCCCCTTGAAAATCTGGTGATTTGGACTCCACAAAAGTTGCCAAGGGAAAATTCCCTCCAATGATCAGATCACCAGGCCTGTAAAATTCCCACCAATTTCGAACCTCTCTATATTTTGGCAACACACATCCAGTTTGAATCCTCTTAGCAGTAATGGGAGGCAGGAGCCAGAAGAGCAGCAGCAGCAGGAGACGCAGCCCAGCCATTCTTTTCACCTTCCCTCCTAGATCAGAAACCAAGGTTTGTGCAGAAGCTGAACTGCAGGGAGCACTTGAATTCTTAGCATTGCTTCAGCATCACAGAAACCATCCCACACCACCTGGATGGTCTTGGGGCAAATTTATAGCATCCTTGCTTTCTTTTGTCTGTGTTTGGGCTGTGACCAAAGAGAAAAGAAAGGCCAATTGAGTCTCTCCAACCTAAGAGTTTGCTCTTTGCAAGACTAGGCAAGCTGCCCCCTCTGGGAAAACTCAGAGCATCCTGTTTAAAGCAGGTTTTAACATGGAAGATCTTTGTGGGTTGAAATCCACAAGAGAAACATTTAAGAATTACTATTCTGATAATTGCAAGGAGAAGCAATTGTCCTATCCACTGGGCAATAGATGTTCATTGCACATCAGATAGCTAAAAACATGTTTGTGTCTCTTGTTGCTAATCCACAGAGTTTGAAAGTAAAGTCAAGTTTGGCATTTGACCTCAATTTCTGGTGAAGATGGAGTTTGGCCTTGGCCATAGTTTGTTCAAATAGTATCAGTTCTAAATGGGACAAGTGACAATCACTTGACCCATACTAAGTGATTGTGAGCAATCATACCAATGTTTAGATGGGAGAAATTGTTTCCTTATGCCTCAGTGGCAGGAGATGAAATTCAAAACTAACTAACTAAAGAGTTTGAGCCCAACCCCTCATTGTCAAGGTGCCTCAGTGAGGTCTTCTCAGTTGGAGGTCTGGTATCACCTTTGTGTTGATGATACTCAATTGCACAGCCATTGACTGACCAAGCAACACAATCATTTTTTATCCTCCTAGTGCTCGAAGGCTGTTGGATGAAGAGGACGAGTCTCAATGTGAATCCTAGCAAAACTGAGTAGCTGTGGATGTTTGCTCCTCTCAGTACTGTGGACTTTCCCTCTTTGGTTCCACATGATGTTGCACTGCCATGCTTGGGACTGCTGTGCAATCTGGTGTCCTCCTGGACTCTCAGCTCCAACTCAAAGAGTAGATAGTAGCTATGGCCAGAAAGGTCTTTGTAGATAATATTGAACTGTAGAAAGTCTGAATGTGCATGAGAACAATAGAGGGGACAGAGATAAGAGTTGGAGGCAGTAAGTCTGCAGTTGTTGGGACCTGATCCAGCAGTGGAAATGATCCAACAGAAGTTCACCCTTAAGAAAGGGGGTCATTTCTCCACCTCTTAAGGAAGTATTGGTTTGGTCCCTCTTCAGGAAACAACTGCTAGAATCCACCATTATAAATAATTCCCATCCATTATTCAATCTCCCTTTTTTTAGGGAAGGTATACCATTGCTACTATACTACTATTAAAACTCAAGTCTGTCTTTCAATCTTCTCTCTCGCACCTTCTCTCTGGGATTATTTTACCTTTTCATTAATGGGCAACAGACAAAGTCCTGGCACCTTCCCAACATTAGACTTGGCTGTGCCTCTTCTGAGAAGAGAAGAGAAGAGAAGAGAAAGAGGAAGAGGAGGAAGAGGAAGAGGAAGAGGAAGAGGAAGAGAAAGAGAAAGAGAAGAGAAGATTTGGAAGTGACCTTGGAGGTTTCTAGTCCAATTACCTGCTTAGTCAGGAAGCTCTATACAATTTCAGACAAATGGTTGTCCATTCTCTATTTCTATTTGCGTGAGGAAAACCTCAGGTCCTTCAGAGTCGGGTTTTAACCAACTGTGCCAATATGACATTTCCTAATAAATTCTTATATTGAGGAAACTCCAGGCCTCAAAGTTTTGATTTCATTGGGATTGTTACTTGGAATAGTAATAGATATAGTATAATAGAACACAGAGATAATAGTGATATATTATCAATGGAAGTAGAAATATAAGATAATATACATGGAAAGAACTCACATATTTATGTTTCTATCTTTCACCTTTTGTATCTTTAAAAAGTTTTACAAAGTGAAACATCTCCCCAGCCCATATTAGGGTATATAAACATCTCTGTCCAGGGTCCAGTCCAGGGGTGGGTTGCTCCTGGCATTACTGCCAGTTTGGTGCATGCAAAAACTTTTTGTGCACAAGCTCGCTTCATTTGCATGGACACCAGACACTTACTCTGTACTAGTTGAAATACATGTCCACTGACCCATTTGGGAAATACCACTAGGAAAAAGGCCATGGGGAATTGTTCCATGAAATCTTGGAGAGGTGCTAGGCCTAAAAGAGTTTGATGGTGGCAAAAAAACCCACTATATCCCAAAGAGATCTGAGATTCAAAATATGTCCTATATTAAGGGGATCAGACTAGGTGACCCCCAAGTTCTCTTCCAATTCTACAGTTGCATGACTCTCCAATCCGAGTTGTCCAATTCACAGAAAGAGACACACAATTGTGGCTTCAAAAAATTAGTTTTCCTCTTGCGAAATGCCACCCACTACAAAGTAACTTTGTAGACATTTCTCTCTCTCAGGGATCATAAAACACTAGTAATTCTTAGCTCATTTCAGTAGATTTCCAGAGTTTAACCCTTCCTAGAGGTAAGGAGATGTGTGTCCAGTCAAAACATGTTTACTTAGCATGCTCTGAATAAGAAGGCTGGGTCCCTTGAGAGTTGCAGCTGAGATCAGTGCTTATCTTGAAGACTTAAAATCCTACTTGAGCTCTGTGAAGCCATCAGAGCATCACATTGCCTACCTCATCCTCCGTTGTCTTTTCTCTAGGAAGATTTCTTTCTGTAGACAATGAGTTGGCTTTTCATGTTGCTGTGGACTTTGCCTACAGCCATGCAGATAGACCTGAGGCCAAACTGCTTCTGGAGGAGACCTTTTCTAGTGCAAAAAGACTATTACAGACCTGGAAATTTCATCATTGGTGGAAACTTGCCTTTTTCTATTCCTATGGTCATACCGCTTCATTTACTTGAGCCTCCTGCTTGGGATAACCTTTCTCTGTAAGTGTTTCCTTGATTGTCTGTTTTGTCAGGGCAACATGGAAGTCTTGAGGATGGGGTGTCAGGCCTGCAGACATCTTTTTCTTTGAATCTTTGGCCTGCCACACTTTCCATTATTCTACTATGCATTTTCTATTGTGAGAAAATGGGAGGGGGAATTGTATGGAATTAGATGCTATGCAGCCATAACATTCTTTCTAGAAAGCCAAGATCCTCCTCTGTCTCTGCACCACTGCACCTGAACGGAACTGAATGGGCGGAACTGCCAGCATGGCAGTGGAAGATTGGACCATGGGATGGACTTGTGGGTATGGGGGCAAGATCTTGAACATTCAACTGAGTGGTGGAAACCGGGACGCTTTCAGATTCGGGTTTTCCCAGATGTGCCAACACGGCTCTCTTAATACATTGAAAATTTGAGCAACACTTTGCCTTGGACTCTGATTTATTTTTGGATGCTGTTTGGGCTTGGACAACCTAGAACTATGATACCTATGGTCAGACCTAAGCATAATATACAAAGTTATCCACTACAATGCCCTACTGATCAATGACTACTTCAGATTCAACTGCAATAAAACAAGAGCACACAACAGATACAAACTCAATGTAAACTGCTCCAAACTCGATTGCAGAAAATACAACTTCAGCAACAGAGTGGTCAACGCCTGGAATGCTCTGACTCTGTTGTTACATCTTCAAATACCAATAACTTTAACCTTAAACTGCCTACTATTGACCTCACCCCATTCCTAAGAAATGAGTAGGGGCATGCACAAGCACACCATCGTGCCTATTGTCCCTGTCCTACTGTCCCCATTTATTCATACCATTTCATTCATACTCATGTTTATTATTATACCTATTATCTTGTAAACAATTGACAAATCAAATAAATAAAAATAAAATAAAATAAATTCTGAGGCACTAAAAAGGCCATCCAGATATATTGGCTTAATCATTGCTAGCCAGCAAAAGTCAACCTGGTCAGACATTCAATTCAATTCAGTTTCATCTAATTTATTGGATTTGTAAAGTCAGCTAGAATCAAAAGGACTCTGAGCACATGACAGGGTGTCAGCTTGGGAAAAAGTGCCTGAGAAACTGGATATAAATGTATAAACATTATCAAGATATTAAGCCAGATTTCCTTAATTGGACTGAGAAGTTTATTTTTTGAAAAGTCAATGCTGACTTCAACTGAGGTCATGTCATAAATTATGACTCAACTCACAGAAATGCTGGGACAGGGAAAGGAGTTTTTGTCATACAGCAATGACAATATTAACAGGATCAACTGATTGACAGCAAGCCTGTTTTCTGACAGCACTATAATAAATTGTATTGATCTGTTTTATGATTAACTCCTAGAATCCTGATAATGTTTTCTTAACTAACATCTCCTTACTTTTACTTTCTACTTTTTGTCCTCTAACACTTGCAACAAAGACCTATTCCCAAGAACTACCAACACATTCTGGCTTTGGCATTTGCCATCCAGGAGGTCAACCAAGACCCACACCTTCTCCCCAACAGCACCCTGGGCTTCCGCATCTACCAAGAGAACCAGTATGCAAGCATGGCCCAAGATGTCAGCCTCTCTCTGCTCTCCAGCTGGGGGAAACTGTCCCCTAACTATAAGTGTGACACAGAGGGCAACCTTCTCTCTGTCCTTGGAGGTCTCAACTCCAGAACCTCATACCAGATGGCAACCATATTTGGCAATTTCAAGATTTCTCAGGTAAAGCACTGTGAAGCGGTATATAAATCTAAGTGCTATTGCTAGTGTGGGGATTGGGGCCAAGATTGACTATCCTGGTAGTCTATATTGTTTGAAGTTAGTAATGAAAAATACAGGTACCATTTTACTTCCTTAACCTCTTCCATTTCTTCCATCTCTACCTTCCCTTCAGCTAGGTTACCGCTTCTCTGACTCTGTTTTGAGGGATAAGAGTCAGTTCCCCACCTTCTATCAAATTGATCCCCAGTATCACCTATAGAATGAAGCCATAGTCCAGCTCCTTCTGTATTTCCAGTGGAACTGGGTTGGGATTATTGTTCAAAACTTGGAAAGCAGTGACCATTTCATCCAGATTTTTAATGCTGCCCTTGCCTAGAATGACATTTGTATACAATTTGTGAAGCACATTCGGTCCCGAATCACAGTGTTCAATGCATTGGCAAGTGATCAAGTAGATATGCTTTGGACAATTTTGAGCAATGATGTTCAGGTTGTGATTGTCTCGGGGGATTCAAATACTCTGCAGAGTGTTATATTAGCTCTCTCCTTTTATGAAGAAGAGAATCACTTCACTTTTGTGAATGTCTGGATCCTGACCACCCAATGGGAATTTTCAGCAATTGGCTATCACTACGATTGGGTGAAATTAAAAACCCTCCATGGCACTTTGTCTTTGACAGTCCACACAAACCCGGTGCCAGAATTCAAAGATTATCTCTGGGCTCTGAATCCACATGAACCCCTCGGAGATGTCTTTCTTAGTGAATGGTGGGAAGTTGTATTTGACTGTGAGGTTTTGAAGGCAGGTGTGTCCTCACCTGATGGCCGAAGGGTTTGCACAGGGCAGGAGAACCTGGATGGCCTCCCAGTCTCCCTCTTTGATGAAAAGATGACCGGTTCCAGCTACAGCATCTACAATGCTGCCTATTCTGTGGCACACGCCTTACATGCTGCATATACACTGGAATCACAACAAGCATTGAAGAGGGGCAGAAAGAAGCCACACCTGCTCTCTGTAAAGCCCTGGCAGGTAATTCTCATCTTCAGATCTTCCCTGCTGGTCTTCCCTTCTGCTGGTTATGTTCACTTTGCACTGCTTTAGGATTGATAAAACTTTGCCTTTGATCTCTACTATAATAATAATAATAATAATAATAATAATAATAATAATAATAATAATAATAATAATAATAATAATAATAATAATAATAATAATAATAATAATAATAATAATAATAATAATAATAATAGTTTTATTTATAACCCGCTCTCTCTCCCCGAGGGGACTCGAGGCGGGGCACAGGGAATTAAAAAACAGTTAAAAACAGGCAAAATACAAACATAAAAACAATAAATATAAAATTAAAAGGCAGATTAAATAATTATCCCTGCGCTAAAATCCCCCAATTAATTAAAAAGAGACTACCCTAGGCCGGCCAAGCGGAAAAGATGTGTTTTTAATTTTAGACGGAAGGAGCAGAGGTCCGTGGTTGTTCTAATGTCGGGGGGAAGGTCGTTCCAGAGGGCTGGGCCCGCCACAGAGAAGGCCCTTCCCCTGGGCATCGCCAGCTGACAAAGTCTAGTGGACGGCACCCAGAGAAGTCCCTCTCTGTGGGAGCGAATCGGCCGTGAGGATGTATGGGGCAGGATCCGATCCCGCAGATAGCTAGGTCCCGAGCCATGGAGCGCTTTAAATATGACAACTAGCACCTTGAAGTGCACCCGAAAGACGACAGGCAGCCAGTGCAGCTCGCGCAAGAGCGGTGTTACGTGGGTAAACCTTGAGGTTCCCATTATTGCTCGCGCGGCTGCATTCTGGACCAGCTGAAGTCTCCGGGTGCACCTCAAGGGGAGCCCCATGTAGAGAGAGTTACAATAGTCCAGTCGGGATGTCACGAGAGCATGAGTGACTGTGCGAAGGGCATCCCGATCCAATAGGGGGCGCAACTGGCTCCGGAAGGCTTCTGATCCGCCTTCAGCTCTCTCCGAGTTCATGAATTGTTACCGTCCTCCGTTGGCGAAGGGAACCAAGCCCCCCGCGGCATGTTCCCTTTCTCCTAGGCTGAGGACCCGAGCCGCTTCCCAGCTGCCGCCAGGATAGACCAGCCCAGGCAAGCCAGCCCTACAGAGGGCCCCCCCCCCAAAAAAAAGAAGGGGTGCCCCGCCCCGTTATGGGCAGAAAGAGAAACAAAGCGGCGGACGAACCCCAGAGTTCGTCCGTCGCCGCCAGAAGCGGAACAGGAAGTCCCTCCACCCTTTCATTTGAAGGTGAAATATATTTGCTTAAGGTGAAATACATTTGTCCTCTTACTCATCAACGGTTGCTTTCTCCATCAGCTAACAGCACATTTGCTACTGTAGTTCTGCAGCGGGATATAATAAACTAAAAGGAATGAACAGATTGTCTGTTAGAGGCGTATTGGGGAAATGCTGGCTAACCTCAATGCTGTTTCATGTCCTGCTTTCAGAATAATATTCCTTCCACATATTGCAATTAGAAAAAACACTCTTTATATCTCTTCACTCTCATGGATGTTTGTTTGCTTCTTTGTTTTACAATTTCAGATCCATGCCTTCTTGAAAAGCAACGTCTTTAACAACACTGCTGGAGATGAAGTCTCCTTTTCAGAAACTGGGATGAAATATGCAGAATTTGACATCCTAAACTGGATTGTCTTTGCAAATATGACAATCCTTCGACAGAAAGTTGGATGGGTTAACCCGGAGGCTCATTCAGCTGAAAGTTTCAGCATTGATCCTGAGGCCATTGTGTGGGCCAACCAGGTGGGGACAAGATGCTGCTTCCAGGGCTAAGGGAAACTGAGAGAAGAAAAGGGGCTGTTGAGATGGAAACTCTGATCAGAATGGAGCCAGAAGAGGCCACTTTTATACAGATCTTGTAGCCAAGCTGAATGTTTTTCACCTCTCAATGCTAAAATCTCTCCTTACAGACAAAGCCTTTCTCCCGATGTGTGAAGAACTGCCTTCCAGGACAGGTCAGAAAGGTGGCAGAGGGGAGGCCCATTTGCTGCTACGAATGTGTTTCTTGCCCAGACGGGACCATCTCTAATCGAACAGGCAAGTTGATCAAGAAGTCCCTCAAATAGGAATGAGGAGGTCTGGCATGGCTAGATGGAGAGAGAGGAAGGAGAACACGAGAGAGCAAATCAGTTGAGCAATTCAAGATAATGAAATGTAAAGAGTAGCCAATTGAATTCAGCCTTCTTTAAGGGTCTTTTGCTTGAGCGGGGGTTGGACTAGAAGACCTCTGGGGCCCTTTCCAACTCTGTTATTTTGTATGCTGTATGTTATTAGCAGCAGTTTTTCAGGTTTATGGAGAGGATTTTCCATGTCTTTTAGGACAGTGGGAATGACCAGCCTTAGCCCTAAATGAAGGACTGACAGAATGAATGGCTCAGCAATCAAATATGACCCCAAAGCTAAAGGATGTTAGCTTTAACAATTAGAAGAATTGCATTCCTATTCTGCATTACCTTGGAAGCTAAAGAAAAACAACCTGGGGTGGGGTGGGATAAAGTAAAATGGAGTGGAGTGGAGTGGAGTAGAGTAGAATAAAACAGAATAGAATCTTTATTATCACTTTAAATGTACACTAATCAGCAAAGATTAAAATGAAATTTGGTTGCATTCAGGTCTCAAAAGTTAACCATTATGCATATATCCACATACTCACACATGTATGCCACAGAGAAACATCACAGTCTAGTTTGGATACTAGTTTGGTACATGGTGGGGGGGGGGGAGAATCCTGCGAGTGTACAAGATGGAAGGATAAGAAACAAAGCTGTTATGGAATCTAGTAGTCCTGCTATAGATATTTAAAACTTCCTCCCAGAGGGGAACAAGAGAAACAGACCATGAAGTGGGGGTTGGGGTTGTTAGTTATCTGCACCCCCAGATACTTAGTCCTAATTTAATAAAAAGAAGGATTAGGGGAGATATGATAGCATTGTTCCAATATGTCAAGGGTTGCCACAAAGAAGAGGGAAACAAACTATTCTCCAAAGCACCTGAGGGCAGAACAAGAAGCAATGGGTGGAAACTAATCAAGGAGAGAAGCAACTTAGAACTGAGGAGAAATTTCCTGACAGTTAGAAAAATTATTCAGTGGAACAGGAGTTGCCTCCAGAAGTTGTGAATGCCCCAACACTGCAAGTCTTCAAGAAGATGTTGGATAGCCACTTATCTAAAATGGTATAGGGCTTCCTGCCTAGGCAGGGGGTTGGACTAGAAGATCTCCAAGGTCCCTTCCAACTCTGCTATTGTATTGTATTGTACTGTAAGACTTAATACTGTTTGCCATCTCTACAGCTGCATCCTTGATACCGAGTGGGGTATGACTATGTGTCTCTTTCTAAAATCTACAATGATCTCCTTTGTTTTATCAACATTTAGAACCAGGGTATTTTTATTGCACCAGTCCACCAGAGCCTTCACCTCTTTCCTATAAGCATCCTCATTGTCATCCCATCACATGGCAGACCCACCACTGCTATGTCATCCACATACTTCACAATATGATTCATAGCAGAAGTGCCTAAAGATTGGATGGGAGCTGCTCTCCTCCATCAAGTTGACCAGGCCAGGTGGGGCTGAATAGACCCTTGTCTCTGCCGAACATCAGCCTATAGTCATCATAGTTACATGTGAGACCATCTCCTGCCCCATACATCCCTAAGACCGATACGCTCCCACAGAGAGGGCCTTCTCAGGGTGCCGTCGGCCGGACAATGCCGACTGGCGACACCCAGGGGGAGAGCCTTCTCTGTGGCGGGCCCAGCCCTTTGTAATGACTTACCCCCTGAACTTCGCATCATCTCCGACCTCCGCCTCTTCCGCAAATGTTTAAAGACACACTTGTTCCATCTAGCCGGCCTAGCGTAACCCCAAAATGACTCTTAGATAGTTTTAAATTTCGGGAATTTTAATTTGGTTTTAGCACAGGGTTTATCGAATAAGTTTTTAAAAATTTTTATGTATTTTGTATGTATTTTAGTATTCCTGTGTGCCGCCCTGGGTCCATTTGGAGAAGGGCGGGGTATAAATTTAATAAAATAAAATAAAAAATAAAATAAATGAATGAAAGATGATTTGTCCTTTTTGATGCACCACAAGTTGCACAGTGTGACTTTCATCAATATCTTTCTGGGTTCTCCACTGTAGAAAGGAGACAATCATGTCTCCCCTGAATGATGACTAATAATCATGTTAGATGCTATTGAGCTGCTCAGATAAAGACTTTTTTTCATTTCAGATGCAGCCCACTGTGACCCTTGTCCAGAAGACCAATATCCAAACCAGGAGAAGACTCACTGCACTGTGAAGACGGTACACTTCCTTGCCTATCAAGATACCTTGGGATACGCTTTAGTTTCTCTCACTCTTTTTCTCTTTGTGACCACATCCACAGTCCTTATGGTTTTCCTTAAACATCATGATACACCAATCGTAAAGGCCAACAATCGAGATCTCACCTACATCCTCCTGGTCTCCCTTCTGCTCTGCTTCCTCTGCTCCTTCCTCTTCATTGGTCGGCCTGGGAAACTCACTTGTCTCTTCCAACAATCTGCCTTTGCCATTCTCTTTTCCCTTGCAGTGTCCTCTATCTTAGCAAAAACTGTCATGGTGGTTCTGGCCTTCATGGCCACCAAGCCAGGGAACAAGGCAAAAAAACTCTTAGGGAAACAACTGACCAACTCCATTGTAATAGCCTGTCCCCTGGTCCAAGCCCTTCTTTGTGCCATTTGGCTAGGAACCTTTCCCCCATTTCTTAACTTCCACTCCTTGTTTGGAGAGATCATCTTGGAATGTAAGCAAGGCTCAGCTGTAATGTTTTAGTCTGTCCCCTGGTCCAAGCAATTATTTGTACCATTTGGCTGACAAGCTCCCCTCCATTTCCAAACTGTGACTTCCACTCCTTGGTAGGAGAGACCATCTTGGAATGTAATGAAGGCTCAGCTTTGATGTTTTATGCAGTCCTCACATACCTTGGGTTTCCTAGCCCTCGTCAGTTTCACGGTGGCCTTTCTGGCTAGGAAATTGCCTGACAGCTTTAATGAAGCCAAGTTCATTACTTTTAGCATGCTGGTCTTTTGCAGTGTTTGGATCTCATTCCTCCCCACCTATCTGAGTACCAAAGGGAAGTCCATGGTGGCCGTGGAGATCTTCTCCATTTTGGCATCTGGGGCTGGTCTCTTGGCTTGTATCTTTTTCCCCAAATGCTACATTATCCTACTGAGACCGTATCTTAATTGTAGAGAAAACATAATGGAACACAAGAATATCTGATTCATACAGAAATGTGAAAGTTTTAATTTGACTTTAGGGCATTTTTGCAACTGATCTGCTTTATAAAAAAATGTGACACAGGAGAGCAGCTAGTTCATTAAATAATTGGAAATCAAATGATGAGAATAATCAAAAACCATTTAGTAATCACCCACACTTTCATTTTTCTTTAATGTCAGTTCAGCCCAGTTAGGCCCCATGAATAACTTGAAAATATGCTTTGATGTTAGGAGTGGATATTAGTTCTCAGAATTACAATTTCCTTCTACTTTCATCAAACGTATATTTAAATATATTTTGGGTTGTTTTGAAGCATGTTTGTTTATTGATCCTTGAGGTTTTGCTGAGCTCCCTACCAACTTTTCCATTCAAATGTTTATTAGAGTTTGTTGCAGATAAATCAAATCCAGAAGGCACACACAGATAACTGATTTAGCTGGATTCATTAACTTCTTTATTTACATAAGAATAGATGAATAAATGTACAATACCAACAGGTGGTTTTACACAAGTATACACAAGGCAGGGGAGTTACAGGCAAACACAAGCAGTTAGTTTCATATCAGCAGTCAAGTGCAGACAGACTGATAGTTTACTTCTCTTAGCAGCAGACTGCTTAAGTTTCTGTTTCAATTCTCTGCACAGACTCAGATCTGTATAAGCTTCCATTTGCTGACTTAGTTGCTATACCTATTCTTTGGCTGACCTTGTTCCCATAACTCTGCAGTTTAAATGAGCTAGATTTTTACTCTTTATATACTTAATGCAGAGCACACTTTATTAACAAATATGATCAGCCCTCAGAAGAATGCCTTACAACAGTCCATTCAGGAAGTGACCAGGGCATGAATAACTGTGAACATACCCTCATGAACCAAGAATGGGTGTAACTAGCAAATGAAACACAACTCTACAAAAGATTTCCTAGCTACAACTGTCATCTATTCTTCAGACAGAAGTCAAGAGTTATTGTCAGATCCGTGAATCTGCCATTCTTCAGGGGAAGGGGAGGACCACTGTTTACATTTATACTTTATTCCTCTCTTCCCTATGTACCCTGTATTATTTTAGTCTATTAATTTATAACCTGTAGCCTGTCACCTATGTGGGCTGGCATTTTCTCACCTTTTGGGGAGTGCAAGAGGAGGGAGGGCCATGTGGGTTGCATCGCTCAAAAGCCAGTAGAGGATGGCCCTGAAAACATTCCCTTATCACTTTCTCAGGGGAAGGCAGTAGAATAATATCTTCAAACCTGCAGATTGGCTGAATACACACTGGACTTTTGGGAGGGGTTTCTAATTCCTTTTATTCTAACTTTATTGCCTGAGGGCCCTCAGAGCCTGCTTTGATTACATCCGGCTACCACTCCAGTTCAATAAAAGGTTCCTTTTGAAATGCCAGGTTTCAAGAGTTTTTACTTTCTTGAAGAAGGAGGGGATGCTGAACCTTACAGTTATAAAGGATCCCAGATTATGCACTGGGCATGTTTGCAGCAGTGAAAACTCATCCAATGCCATAAATGGTAAAATCCCAAATCCACTTAGTTGCTCAGGATTGAGTTGAAGCCTAATTCTCCCCAAAGCCACTAGGTCCTGAATCAGGATATCAACAGCACTGCTTAGTTCACCAAGACCAGAGATGTACAGTAGAGCATCTTCAGCACACTGTTAATACTTCACCCCACATAGTTGGACAATCTCACCCAGTAGTTTCATGTACATGTTAAAGAACAGAGGAGAAAGCACCAAACACTACATGTCTACGGGACACCAAACATTTTGGTAGCCATATAAAGGGGTCAGGCTTGGGGTCAAGCTTGGGATCTGTTGCTCCAAATCAACTCAGATTTATATCAGTCTTGTAGAAGTGAGAAGAATTTGCAAAATGCAGTGTTGCACACTCCCTAACAAGGACCTGATCTAGAAACTGATGTTGAAGATCACCAAGAGGTCAAGAAGAGCAAGGATGGATGTGCTACCACCATCCCATTACTGCCAAATTTCATTGTAAAAGTTCAACCAATGCCTTTTCTGTCCCATAACCCAGGTTTGAATCCTGACTGAAAGGGGCCTAGATAATCCACCCAGGATCTGGTGAAAGCACTGCATCATCTTCTCCACAAGCTTTCCTTAAAAAAAAGGGCCTTGGTAGGAGATGAAAATTATCCAATATGATGGGATCCAGCCAGTGTGTCTTGAGGAGGAAGAAACTAAAACTTCCTTAAGAGGTGGAGGTACCATACCATCTCTCAAGGCAGAATCTAGGCTGGTCCATCTCCACTGCTGAATCCAACACCAAAAATGGTGGCACAGAAGTTGGGGTGCACTACTTCAGGCTACTTCTGCTGACTGCCAGCTGCCTGCAATTTGGCAGTTTGAATCTCATCAGGCTCCAGGTTGACTCAGTGTTCCATCCTTCCGAAGTGGGTAAAATGAGGATCCAGATTGTTGGGGGCAATAGACTGACTCTGTAAATAGCTTAGAGAGGGCTGTAAATCCCTGTAAAGAGGTACATAAATCTAAGCACTATTGCTATTCCTGCCTCCATTCTGCATACTGCTCTGTCCCCCTCATGGGTGTTCAAAGTTCAAGATCATCCTGTTTCACAAACTGAAGTTGTACAAAGATCTTCTTGACTACAGCTGTAGCTGACTAGTTTAGCACTGACACACAGCTGCTCAATTTGGGTAGCATTAAAACTGAGACCACTTCCACTCCATCCAAGAGCTGTCAGAAACCACAGCCAAACCTTGACTACACTGCTTGGTCCTTCATTGCTTGTGGTCTTGAATGTCACCAGCATATGGACAATACCTGACCTTGAACTGAGAAGGCCTCAGTGAGACACCTTGAAAATAAAGGGTTGAGCTCAATCTCCTCACCTCCAACCCACCATTGATTGGCACGAACTTCAGAAAGAGGGGAGAACCATGTAGCATCATGCACCCATTTTTATTACTCCCAGTTGGCTGAGACATTTGCTATGAATGAGGGCATCCTTTCCACACCTGCTGAGGACTCGGCGATATACTTCACAAGACAAATACAGCAGACAAACATTTATGGCTCCATCAAGGTCTTAGACAACCCTGCTGCAGAGTTTAAATTAGCCTGACATCTTGAAAGACCCTCTTGCCTGTTTTAAAATCTATGGGAGAAGAAAGCTCCTACTTTCACCCGATTCCATTTGAGTATCAATACATCAGTTATTTCATTGGTATTATTGCCCATACTTACTAGTGTACAACTGATTGTCATGTGCCACCAGGCCCCTTTTGCACTCATTCTATCTGAACAAGCTATGGCAAAGTTCAGACTTCATCTTGTGTGCAGGGACTGTTTTGTGTAGGTCAAATACCCAACTTCCCCTTGAGTATCCAATCCATTTTGCTCTTTGGAACAGCAACAAGAGACAGAAACATGTTTCTCTTTTTCTGTTCCACAAACAACTCTAGTGCTAAGCGGGCAGAACAACGGCTTTTCCTTGTAATTATCAAAAGAGCAGTATTTTTAATGCGTCCCCTATGAATTTCCACCTACGAAAATCTTCCAAGATAAAAGCTGATTAAAAAGCATTGTTTGATTTCTCCAAGTGGAGGGAGGGAGACTTTTCTGTGTCTTGCAAAGAGCCAACTTCTAGCTTTGGTGAGACTCAGCTGACTCAGTTTTCTCTTTGGTCACGGGCCAAATACAGGTAGGAAGAAACACATTTGATTTTATAAATTTGCATTGGGGCCATCAAGGTCGAAAGAGCAGACTATGTGCTAAGACTCTGCTGAGATTTCAAGTGATACTTGTAAATCAGCTTCAGCACAAGCCTTGATTTTTTTTTTTTAAATCTAGGAGAGAAAATGGCAAGAATGACTGGGTTGCCTCTCCTCCTGCTGCTACTGCTCTTCTGGCTCCTGCCTCCAACTTCTCCAACATCTGCTGTGAGGATACAAACTAGATATGTATTGCCAAAACATTTAAAACTTCAGGAATACTATTACAGGCCTGGTGATCTCATTATTGGTGGGAATTTGCCCCTTGGTGTCTATTTTAACAGTGCTAGCCTAGACTTTAAAATGAACCCATTCTGGACTTCTATTCAACTTTTGTAAGTTTCTTCTTGAGGGCAATGATGTAGATGATTATTGGCTTTGTTTGCTCAGAAATATTTGTTCTAGTGATGTTTCAGTGTCCTTGTGTAGTTTGAATCTTTGTGCTGTTGAACGGAAAAAGGTTTGGATTTCCCAGCTGGGAGAAAGTCACCAGCTGAGTGAATGAAGTTAGGATCGAAGCGAGCTGCGTTTGAAAGCAGGTTGTCTTTATTATATCAGGAAAGCGAGACTAACAGTGATGTGGGTCAGCATTCCTGGGTGAGCTGACCCCTGACATATAGCGAATGTACATTTTTATACCATTTTCCTCTTTGAAGTCCTTTTGTTCTCTTTGTGTTATTGTTTTATTACTTTTTGTGTGTGACTTTGCTAATGGTTCTAATCCTGTCTTGTGCTTTCTTATTCCTCTGCCCTAAAGTACTTCCCATGGGGCAGGGATGAGCCCTAGTGTCTTCTACTGTATTTCCTATTTTTACATTTTCGTCCAGAGCTAATGAGTCTTTGTTGTCACTCTGACCTTTTTGCCATTCTATAGGTAAAGTCTTCCTGTGCTCCCTGGGTCTTTTGTATTATTTTGTACTCTGCAACTACTTCTAATGGCCCTGATATCCTGGCAATTATTCTCAGGAAGTTTCATTCAGAATGTATGCTGGCTTTGTTATTCTAGTGACTTCCAGTTTGGCTATGGGCTGTATTGGTCTTCCTAACACAACACTGTCCTGGTGAAGTTCCCTTCCCACAGTGTTTTTCTCAAGAAAGAGCCACACTCATAAAACAAGCTAGATTCCCAATCTTTCCAAAATTCTTTAAGAGGAAGATGATAAAGATCTCCTTCTCAGAGATATGAGGGACAACTCATTAGGAACATTACTGCCCTACTTAAGAAGATAACTTGCAAGATTGTTAATTTTGAAAGTATGTCATGCTGGAACACTCAAGGAAAAGATCAAAACTGTTCCTGCATGGGATACTATCACACACACCCCTACACACAAAACTCAGTTTTGGAATCAGTAGTGCTTAGGAAATAATGGCCCTCAGTAAGTCTTTGCTGTGGCGCCCCCTGAAATCTTGTGCTCAACAATGGTTACCAGGCTGAAAAAGCTGCTCCAAGAGAGAAAAAAATTGATTAGAATTCTTCATTGGCCAAGTGTGATTGGCCACACATGGCATTTGTCTTTGGTGTATAAGTTCTCAGTGTACATAAAGAAAAATAAAATGTATTCATCAAGAATCATAAGATACAACACTTAGCAATAGTCGTAAGTTACTAATAAGCAATCAAATCATACTAGGAAACAAATAAAACAACATAACTCATAAAGATAGAACCAACATGATTATTGTCATAAATGGGAAGAGGTAGATACTAGGAAGGATGAGAAGAATTATAGTAATACAAAATAATTTGACAATTTTGTGGGAATTAGTTGTTTAGTAGAGTGATGGCATTCAAGAAAAAAACTTTCCTTGTGTCTAGTTGTTCTGGTGTTCAGGGCCTTATAGCGTCATTTTGAGGGTAGAAGTTGAAACAATTGTTGTCCAGGATATGAAGGGTCTGTAGAAATTTTTACAGCCCTCTTTCTGACCCATGCAGTGTACAGGTCCTCAATGGAAGGCAGGTTGGTAGCCATTGTTTTTCCTGCAGTTCTAATGATCCGTTGAAGTCTGTATCTGTCTTGTTTGGCTGCAGAGGCAAACCATTAGGACACTAGTGGAGAACTTTAGTAGGACTAGAGCCACTACAGCAAAGTGAATAAGGGAGGAATGATGGAGGATATAAAATGGTATGTGATAGGGACACATACCTACTTCTCTTTTCTCATGAAGCTATCCAGATTGATATTTTTTTAAAAAAAATCTATTAATATTTGGAACATCCTGCTCCAAAGAAAACCCACACGAAGTTCCAAGACATGGCAAACTCCACCAGCACACACAAACTTTCCTGTAATAACTCACAATGTGTCTCTCACTATAGACCCTTACCCAACAACTACCACCAGTTCCAAGCCTTGGTGTTTGCAGTCAGAGAGGTCAACAAGGATCTGGTTCTCCTCCCCAACATCACCCTGGGCTTCCACATGTATGACAATAGCCAGTGGGATAGGAGGATTTCTTTAATCAGTCTCCTTCTGCTCTCCACGCGTGACCGAATGATTCCAGGTTATAAATGTGACAGGCAGGACCTTCTGCTCTCTGTCATTGGAGGTGACAATGCCAAATCCTCAAGACTGATGGCCTCCATCTTCAGCATCTTCAAGGTCCCACAGGTAAGGGGGCTCCATGTAGATACAGTGATGCAGGAGATACACAGAAGCACAAGATGACTCTAAATGTTTTTGGGGGGGATGACAACAATATTTGTGACTTAGAGAGTGGATGCTATACTGGGATTCATTTTATTATTTTAAGTGTAAATATATGTTTCATAAGGGACATGGTGACTCAGTGGCTAAGACAGTGAGTTCCTGTTACTTGTCCCAGCTTCTGCCAACCTAGCAGTTCAAAAGCATGGAAAATGTAAGTAATAAAATAGGAACGACCTTCGGTGGGAAGGTAACAGCATCCCATGTGCCTTCGCCGTGGAGTCCATGCGTTGGTGGATGATCTCTGGAGAGCCAGAGATGGGGGTTGCTCCTCCATCCTGGTCCTTTTAGATCTCTCAGCGGCTTTCGATACCATCGACCATGGTATCCTATTGCATCGTCTGGAGGGGTTGGGGGTGAGGGGCACCGTTTTGCGGTGGTTCTCCTCCTACCTCTCTGGCCGATTGCAATTTGTGTTGGCAGGAGGGCAGAGGTCGACCTTGAGACCCCTCACTTGTGGGGTACCTCAAGGGTCGGTCCTCTTGCCGCTCCTGTTCAACACATATATGAAGCAGCTGGGCGAGATCATCCGTGGTTTTGGGGTGGGAGACGCCCAGGGGAAGGGCCTTCTCTGTGGTGGGCCCGACCCTCTGGAATGACCTACCCCCCAACCTTAGAACAACCACGGACCTCCGCGCCTTCCGCCAGAAATTAAAGACTCTCTTGTTCCATCAGGCCGGTTTGGCCTAAGTTATTTACCTAGCCTATAGTCTGTATCTTAAATTGTTTTAATTGGGTTTTAGATGGGGTTAAGTTTTAATGTTTTAAATTTTTAGCGCAGCGATAATTTATTTAATTCAGTTTTAATTATTTATATTTATGCTATCTATGTGTTTTTAAATTTCCTGTGCACCGCCCTGGGTCCCTTTGGGGAGAGGGAGCGGTTATATAAGTCTAATAAATAAATAAATAAATAAAATAAATAAATGCCAGCCACATGACCATGGCAATGTCTTTGGACAGCGCTGGCTCCTCAGCTTTGTAATGAAGATGAGCACTGCCCCCTAATGTCAGGAACTATTAGCACACATGTGCGAAGGGAACCTTTACCTTTACCGGTTTCATATAACATAAATCATTGGTTGATGGCTTCTTCCTTGGATTGTCACAACTGTGCAAATATATTAAAAATGGAAGAAACTTTTGTCTCACAATGATTCACCATGACTGATGGGGCCAATAGACCACACAATGGGTACCATCAAATGTTGCTTTATCTTTTAAAGAAGATTTTCACTTTCTCCAGCTCAGTGTTGGCTTTGAGTCCACTTGGGAAGGCAGAAGAATTTATCCTTCCTTCTTCCGGATTGACCCCAAGGAACCTGCTCAGTTTGTGGGCTTAGTCCAGCTACTCCTGTATTTCCAGTGGAACTGGGTTGGGCTTCTGGCCGCTGGAAGTGAGAGTGGGGAACATTTCATCTCAACTCTGATGCCAATGCTCAAGGAGAAGGAGATCTGCCTGGCCTTCACTCATAGAATGAAAGATGAATCTGAAAAGCATATGGTCCAGTTACTTTTACATTCCAAAGTGTGGCTTGAAGTTGACATCATTGTTTTCTTTGGAGACTCTGGAACTGTTGCAGCTTTTCAGTGGGGTCTTTATATTTATGTACTTAATGAAAGGGGTTCATTCCAGAATGTTTGGATCCTAACCTCCTCCTGGAAACTTAGTGTAATGCATCATGTAGACATATGGAAATCTCTAAAGCCCTTGCATGGGGCTTTGCATTTTAGGGATCACACCAATGATATCTCAGAATTCAGTGATTTCCTCCTGTCTTTAGACCCTTTGAACCCACAAGGGGATAGGTTTCTCCCGTTATGGTGGGAAAAAGTCTTTGTTTGCAGCTTCCCCAAACAATTTAAATTTTATCCGGGCTGGATGAAAAACTGTACAGGGAAGGAGAATTTACAGAGCATACCATCTTCCTTGTTTCAAACAAGAATGACTAGTGAAGGTTACAATATCTACAATGCCATTAATGCTCTGGCATATGCATTACATGCAAGATACGCATCTAGAGGACGACCAGCCATGATGAAGCTTGGAAAGAGGATCTCAAATGTCCAGTCATGGCAGGTAACCTCTGGGACTTTTTATCCAGTCAACAGATCCTTAGAGTGAAATTTGCCCATATGTATTTCTTGAGTTACTCATGAAATATCTTTATGCTACAATATCAGTGAGTATCAGAAAAAGTTAAAACAGCAATTATTACAAACAGTGATATGACTTAACTGTAGTGTTTAGTTGAAAGGGGAGAGGGGGAAAACAGAAATAAATCAAATTAATTATCCATAAGCGCCATAGAGGAAAGAAGAGAAGAGAAGAGAAGAGAAGAGAAGAGAAGAGAAGAGAAGAGAAGAGAAAATAACGGAGTTGGAAGGGACAAATGGTTATCCAATCTCTTCTTAAAAACTTCAAGTTTTGGAGTATTTGCAACTTCTGGAGGCAAATTATTCCACTAATTAATTGTTCGAACTGCCATGAAATTTCTCCTCAGTTCTAAGGAGTTTTTCCTTGATTAGTTTTCACCCATTGCTTCTTGTCCTACCCTCAGGTACTTTGGAGAATAGCTTGACTCCCTCTTCTTTGTGGCAACCCATAGATATTGGAATCATGTCACACGTAGTCCTTCTTTTCATCAAGCTAGACATATCCAATATTTTCATTGAAAGTCCTGAAAGATTTTCAATTGTTGCTTGAGTTTCAAGAGGTGACCATCTCATTTATCTCATAAATAAATCGAATATAAATAAATGGAGGAAGTGTCAGACTAGAGCAAGTATGTGTTTCTGATGGACTCTGCAATAGGGCAATTATTCTTGTGTTCACATTTCCACAACAACCTCATTTTCTTTCTGTATGTATTCTGAATAAAACTTGTTCCTGGTCTGAAACCAGAAGTGGGTTCCTACTGGTTCGCCCCGGTTCGGCCGAAACAGTAATGGTATGCTGACCTGGGTCACAGAACTGACAGTGACCCAGGCTGGCCATGCTTCCAAACTAGTTCCACGGTCACCATCTTCACCACCAACATCTCTTTTTGGAGTTATGTGCATGCACAGAGCAATTCAATGCACAGCGTGCATTCAGTGAGTGTGTGTGCACATGCATAAGCAAATCAGCAGTAATGTCAGCTAGAACCCACCCCTGTCTGAAATGAATCAGAATTTTCTGCGTCAAAGAATAAATGTCTCTGGACAGTGAAGTAACAACTGTGGCCATCCACTTCCTTCCATATGTCCCCACTTAGTCACACCTCATTCCTGAATTTTGCTCTATTTGTTTATCTGGATGGGTGGTAACAAACTCAAACTCAACCCTGCCAAGACTGAGTGGCTGTGGTTTCCGGCACCCCGGTTCAGCCAGATCACTCCAACTCTGGCCATTGGGGGCGAAACACTGGCCCCCGTGGAGAGGGCGCGCAATTTGGGTGTCCTCCTGGATTCCCGGCTGTCCATGGAGGACCATGTGGCAGCCGTGGCCAGGGGGGCGTTCCATCAGGTTCGCCTGATGCGCCAACTGCGCCCCTTACTGGACCGGGCTGCCCTACGCACAGTCACTCAAGCACTCGTGACGTCCCGACTCGACTACTGTAATACTCTCTACATGGGGCTTCCCTTGAGGTGCACTCGAAAGCTACAGCTAGTCCAAAACGCAGCCGCGCGGGTGATTATGGGAGCCACTAGATGCTCCCACATAACACCGATCCTGCGCGAGCTGCATTGGCTTCCTGTGGCCTTTCGAGTGCGCTTCAAGGTTTTGACTACCATCTTTAAAGCGCTCCATGGCTCGGGACCTAGTTATATGCGAGACCGCCTCCTGCCCCATACATCCCTCAGACCAATCCGCTCCCACAGAGAGGGCCTCCTCAGGGTACCGTCGGCCGGACAATGCCGACTGGCGACACCCAGGGGAAGAGCCTTCTCTGTGGCGGGGCCAGCCCTTTGGAATGACCTACCCCCTGAATTACGTACCATCACCGACCTCCGCCTCTTCCGCCAATGTCTTAAGACATATCTGTTTCAACAAGCCGGCCTAGCCTAACCTCCCTTGGGGACTTAAGATAGTTTTAAATTGGGTTTTAAAATTTGGTTTTAGCGCAGGATGGGGTTATTTAATAGTTTTTTAAATTATATTTATTGTATTTGTGTATGTTTTTTAAATTTCCTGTGCGCCGCCCTGGGTCCTCTGTGGAGAAGGGCGGGGTATAAATTTAAATAAATAAAATAAATAAATCAGCTAAAGAAAGTCAGTGGAATTGTACACCATTTTGAAAGAAATTATTTAATCATTCCAATAATGCATTTGTCATTTACAAGACAAATTTACAAGTAAAGATTTGTAAATGTATATAGCCACATAAAGCATGAGGAAAGCCAAACAATGATATTTTGAATGTAGCATTAAAATCTGTATACATAGGTATCATTTGTTAAAAGTAGAGTTGAAGAAGCCGTGATACAAATGCCCAGGCACTAGGACAAAATGTTGAAATAGCTAAGCACTTGGTGTTACCCCTGATTGCTCAAATCTCCACTAATGGCTCTGTAGAACTTCTCAGACATAAACCGATCCACTAAAATGAAGGCCATGATAGAAGGGTAGGAGCCATGAGGTCTCATTTGTGGCTTTCAACCAAGTATTCCAATTGCAGAAAATCTCTTTTGTTTCAGATTCTCCCCTATTTGAGGACTGTCAAGTTCAACAACAGTGCTGGAGAAGAAGTCTCCTTCTCAGAAAATAGACAGAGGTCTTTCCGTTATGATCTTCTCAACTGGGTTTTCCTCCCCAATCAATCAAATCTTCTTGTGAAAGTTGGACACATTCATCCTGGGGCTCCACCGGGTCAGGATTTCACCATTAACTCAGATGCAATTGTCTGGGCTACAAAGGTGAGTTGAAAGGCATTGATGTAAATTCAGGGAATTTTTTTTCTCTCCTCTGGAGATGCAGACTATTCTTCTAGCTGGGAAAAGGTCTATTAAATCATAAAATATGGAAGCTATTTGCTGAAAAATCTGATGTGCTTGTAACACACTTCAGGTTCAATTTGTGGCAGGTCCCAGAAAGGGTTTAGAAGAAATTATTTAAAGCCAGGATGCCATTATGGTGAGCAACAGTGATTTCTATGGACTATTCCCACTGTGGCATCAAATGCAAGACCCAACAACCAAAAATCAAACATCACTGCAGGATTTAGCAGTTCACATTGGAGTAAACAATAGGAGGGACTCCTACAGACCCAAGGACTCAGTCATACATTTCAGGAAAGGGGAAGAAAATGATACAGACATACCAGGATAGGATAGGATAGGATAGGATAGGATAGGATAGGATAGGATAGCATAGCATAGCATAGCATAGCATAGCATAGCATAGCATAGAATAGAATAGAATAGAATAGAATAGAATAGAATAGAATATTGGCCAAGTGTGATTGGATACACAAGGAATTTGTCTTTGGTGCAGATGCTCAGTGTACATAAAAAGACAAGATACATGCATCAAAAATCATAAGGTACAACACTTAATGATAGTCACAGGGTACAAATAAGCAATCAGGAAACAATTCGTATCAATACAAATCATAAGGATACAAGCAACAAAGTTACAGTACTGCAGTCATAAATGGGAGTGGATGGGTGATATAAATGATAGGAAGACTATTAATAATACTAATGCAGCCTTAGTGAATAGTTTGACAGTGTTGAGGCAATTATTTGTTTAGCAGAGTGATGGCGTTCGGGAAAAACTGTCCTTATAGCTAGTTGCTTGGTGTGCTGTGCTCTATAGCATCATTTAGAGGGTAGGAGTGGGCCTCCTCAGGGTGCCATCCGCTGGACAATGCTGATGGGTGGCCCCAGGGGGAGAGCCTTCTCTGTGGCGGGGCCTGCCCTCTGGAACGACCTACCCCCCCAACCTTCGGATCATCACGGACCTATGCCTCTTCTGCCGGACACTAAAGACACATCTATTTCAAGAGGCTGGCCTGGCTTAGTTTTAATGGGCATAGTTTTAATTGGTTTTAACCCTTTTCCTAATCTAAATTTTAGCACAGACCTTAATTTAATTTATTTTTAAACTGTGTTGTACTGTATTGTTTTATATTTTTTATATTTCTGTGCACCGCCCTGAGTCCCCTTGGGGAGATAGGGCGGTATACAAATTTGACAAATAAATAAATAAATAAATAAATAAATAAATAAATAAATAAATAAATAAATAAATAAATAAATAAATAAATAAATAAATAAATAAATAAATAAATAAATAAATAAATAAATAAATAAATAAATAAGCAAGCTTGTCATCTTGCTCTGGGCTGACTCTTTAGGAACCTTCTATGAAGATGTTTCCTCTATGGATCTTAAGGATGATTGCTTTGATTTATTCCTGTTCCCCTGCCCTGCCCTTTTTCAATAAAACACTACACTTAAGTCATACTATAGGTACACTTAAGTCATTGATGATATAATCAGAGATATTCATAAATAGAAAGCTTTAAGATACTATCCCTGTTTCTGCTTTTACTAACCTCAAGAAAGAATAACTGTCTTCATAAAAAGAAGCACATCTGTTAGGTTGCCATAGAAAATTTAATAAAACTATATGGCAGCCCTGAAGATGCTCCCAAAATGAAGGAGTGCTGAAGATGCTCCTGTCAGCTATGAAGCCATTTTGGGAGCATCTTTAGGGCTGCCAGTATACTGAGTACCAAAGCAGTTCAAGATTGCCTCAATTAGAACCCATTTCACCTGTTTCTATTTTGCTCACCTCCTCCTACTTCTCTAAAGATTCATTTTCCTCACACTGTTCCCTCACGGTGCTCATCATTTCCTGTTTCATCAAAACAGTAACTTAATGTCACAAACTTTGAACCTCCAATCTCCAGTATCCAGCTCCAATCTCCAGAATCTAAGGGATAGGAATTCTGACTGTCTAATTCAACAAGGAGATGGTTTTTGGTTTCTGGGAAGCCCAGGTGAACCATTTCTTTTGAAGGTTTTCTTTTGATTGAAATGGGAATCTGGAGAAGAATCGACAAAACATGTTCATGCCATCTCAAACATTTTTTTTCTCCTTCAGAAGGTGCCCTTTGCCAGGTGTGGCATGAAGAGGTGCCAAGCAGGAGAGAGGAGAAGAGTTCCAGAGGGCCAGCAGGTCTGCTGCTATCAATGTGTCCCTTGTCCAGAAGGAACCATTTCTAATCAGACAGGTAGAACAAATGTCAAAAGCAGATCTTCCAGAATCAGTTGATAGACATGTCAGAGGAAGAGGAGATCCAGGTATCCATATCTGCTAACACTCAAGATCAACAATCATAATCAACATAATTGAAGTACAAAACAGAGAACTTGAGTCGAATAGCTCTCATTGCTGTGGTGCTTCTGGATTATTCTTTCCTCTATTCCTCTTTCTCTATAAATCACTTTGAACCAGGAAAAGAGAGCTTTCCATCTCCCAAAACTCAGTACACATTTCCATGACCTTCTCTGTTCATTGTAGATCTTCTCAACACAAACACAACATAATACACAGACAAAAGAGCTGGATTTCTGCCTGACAGATCTATCAGGTTTTTTTTGATTCCAGCAAAAAGCGGGGAAGAAATAGCAATCTTTCACACATTTAAAGCCACAAAGGTCATGGAAGAGCCATTGACTTGGCACTGCTATTTTTATAGGACATATATCCTTTGTGGACTGGCCAAAGCAGAAAGGGGAAGTCATGCCAGAGTAGAGGGAGGGAGGAATAATGAAGGGGAAATAAAACTTATGGCAAATGTCCCTGGAATCCTCAGGCAAAGATTTGATTTCTTGTTTCCAGATGCAGCTTCCTGTGATCCTTGCCCAGAAGACCAATATCCCAACAAGGACAAGGACCAATGCATTGCCAAGAAGATCCACTTCCTCGCCTATCAAGACACCCTGGGATACACTTTAGTTTCTCTCACTTTTTCTATCTCTGTGCTAACAATAGCAGTTCTGGCAATTTTCCTTAAACATCGTGACACACCCATTGTCAAGGCCAACAACCGAGATCTCACCTACATCCTCCTGGTCTCCCTCCTGCTCTGCTTCCTCTGCTCCTTCCTTTTCATTGGTCAACCAGGGAAGCTCACCTGTCTCTTCCGACAAACTGCCTTTGCCATTCTCTTTTCTCTTGCAGTTTCCTCTGTCTTGGCAAAAACTTTCATGGTGGTTCTGGCATTCATGGCCACCAAGCCAGGGAACAAGTCAAGAAAATTCTTAGGAAAACCACTGACCAACTCTATTGTCATAGCTTGTCCCCTGATCCAAGCATTTCTTTGTGCCACCTGGCTGGGAACCTCTCCTCCATTTCCCAGCTGGGACTTCCACTCCTTGTTTGGAGAAATCATTTTGGAATGCAAGGAAGGCTCAGCTGTAATGTTTTACATTGTCCTTGGCTACCTAGGTTTTTTGTCCTTCATCAGTTTCACAGTGGCATTTTTAGCTAGGAAATTGCCTGACAGTTTTAATGAAGCCAAGTTCATTACTTTTAGCATGCTGGTCTTTTGCAGCGTGTGGATCAGCTTCCTCCCCACCTACCTGAGCACCAAAGGGAAGTCCATGGTGGCTGTGGAGATCTTTTCTATCTTGTCCTCTGGGGCTGGTCTCTTGGCTTTTATCTTTTCCCCCAAATGCTACATTATCCTATTCAGGCCTGATCTGAATCAAAGAAAAAATATAATGGGGCACAAGAATCGCTGATTTATATTAAAGTAGTAACTTTTATTTTGCCTTTGAGCCCTTTATTAATTTAATTTGATTTCATAACAATGGTGAAATAATAGAGTGGCTTTTACTTCAAATAATTGAATCATGGAAATATTTGGTAGCACAGTGGTTAGAATGCAGAATTCCAGGCTACTTCTGCTGATTACTAGCTGCCAGTTTGGGTCTCACTAGGCCCAGGTTTGACTCAGCCTTCCATCCTTCCGAGGTGGGTAAAAGGAGGACCCAGATTGTTGGAAGGTGGGCAAATGGCTGACTCTGTAAACTGCTTAGAGGGGGCTGTATAGCACTGTGGAGTGGTAGATAAGTCTAAATGCTATTGGTATTGATATTTTATCAACATTTCTGTCCAAAGATACATCATTTTAGATCCTGTTTGAAATTCCTTTTATCTGCATTTCAGATTTGGTACAATACAATTTAAAGTATTAAAACATTTCTCCTTAGGTCACAGTATTGTGATGCGATATGCTTAGCTAATTAGACAACCTTTTGGACAGTAAAGGTGATTAACTAGCAAGTACTGGAACACATAACACCAAACATGCTGCTGGAAGGAAATTATGAAACTGAGTCTCACTTACTTTGGCCATGTCATTCAGGGAAATTCCCTGGAGAAAGCAATGATGTTTGGAAGACATGAATGGATTTGGGGGATCTGTAGTTCTAGGACTACACAATCTATGGTGCTGGTTGGGGTAGCATTATTTCCAAACAGACCATGCAAGAAATGTGGGGTTCTTCTGGACTCACAACTCGTGCAACTCCTGCTCCTCTAGTTATAGCTAGAAGGGCCTTTTCACAACTTTGTTTATGTGGCAGTTGTATCCATTCTAGAACAAAGGATGCCCTGGTCAGCTCCTGGATGGACTATTGCAATGCATTCCATATGGGGCATCCAGAAACTTCAGCTGGTGCAAAATGCATTAACAAGAACAATCATATTTCTAGTAGATCTCATTAGATCTTTGCTTGCTGAGCTGCATGGGTTGGCCTTATCACTAATCAAAGTTTCTCAAGTGTGATCATGCTAGCTTACTTGGGATCCCCAATAATTCTAACTCCTTTTAATAAATGTTGTATAAAGGTTTTAAGCAATAATTGTCCCCTTTATTTACAGTTTTTACTGGACTGCTGTATGTTGCTCAGAATCACATTGCATGAGATGGGTGGTCATATAAATTTCCTTAATCAATCAGTCCATTCCATCCTTTGTCTTGTGGGTATACCTAAACCAGTTATTCCTTTTAAACATTGGTGTGATTGCGCACTCTTACTAGGGTACAGCTGACTGCTACCATGTCCCATTAGAACCTATTCTATCTGAACATACTATGACACAGGCCAAAATCCATCTTGTATGCATGTGCTCACTTTCATGTCAGTCAAAACCTCAACTTCAGCTTGACTCTCAAGTCCATCTGCTGTGTGGATTAGTGACACAGAGAAACAAACATGTTTTTCCCTATCTCAGGTGCAACCAACACATGTTGCTGAGTAGGTATTAGAATTGGTTTTCCTTATAATTATCAGAAGAACAATAATTATTCATGTATTCCCTCTGGATTTCAACCCACAAGAATTTTCTAAGGTAAAACCTGATTTAAAAAATGTGCTCTGAGTTTTCCTGGGTGGGGGGGGGATCTTGGCTTGTCCTCCAAAAAGCTGCCTCTGGGGTTTGGGGAGACTCAACTGACCTTCATATCACAGCCCAAACACAGAAAGCATGATTGATATAATAGTAGTTTATTTTATGGATTATTTTTGTGACCTTACAATTACAGTAGAATACAGCACATAGTCTAACACTGTCAAACTATTTACTAAGACTGTATTACTATGATTCTTCTCATTGTTCCTATTAACTATCTCCTCTCACTTACGACTATTATCTTGTTACTTGTATCTTTATAATTTATATTGTTTTATTTATTTCCTACTATGATTTGATTGCTTACTTAGTGACCTACAACTATCACTAAGTGTTGTATCTTCTGATTCTTGATGTATTTGTTTCTACACTGAGAGCATATGCACCAAAGACAAATTCCTTGTATGTCCAATCACACTTGACCAATAAAGAATTCCATTCCATTCCACTGACTTGCTTAGGATTGTTCTATAACATAGGTGTCTCTTTGGAATTTCATCTCTTCTTCAAAAAGCAGGTATTAGTTATGGTAGGTGTTTGTAAAGCTGGACCTACCCCCCGACCTTCGCACTACCTCGGACCTCCGCCTCTTCCGCCAACGCCTCAAGGTGTATCTATTCCTACAAGCCGGCCTAGCGTAGCCCCCCGTTTCTGACTATATTTATAAATTTTAATTTTTTAGGGTTTTAAAGGGTTTTTAGCATGGGTTTTAAGTTAATTTAATATGTTTTTAATAGTATATATTGTTTTGTAATGTTTTTTAATAATTGCCTGTGCGCTGCCCTGAGTCCTAACAAGGAGAAGGGCGGGGTATAAATTCGGAAAAAAAAATACTTGGAAACCCCTTCTGGACTTTCTGCATGAAGTGGAACAGAATGAAATCTTGATATTGAGCTTTACTGGCTAGATAGATGTATTGTTATAGAAATGGTTAGTTTATACTATTATACAACAGTAAAATGTTGAGATTAGATGTCATTATTTTATTCTACGGCACAGAGAGTCAGAAGTCAACACTTTCCCCCCATTTCTCCCTTTGGTTCTACTTTCTCCTTTGCTCTTTCCCTCCTATAAATTCTGTAAAACTGAAAATTCTGAAAAAAGAAACAGAAGCAGGTCAGTTTACAAAGCGTTGGAAGACTATGGAAAAAAAATATATGCACAGAAACACTGGTATGGAACCTAACCTTTTAAAACACTAAAATAGTACATATCATTAACAGCAAGCTTTCTTGCTATGCAAGGAACTGGGCCCCAATGTGGACACATGGAAGACATAGGATGAAAAGGACTGCATAATTGTTCCTGATAGGAGGTTTATTTATTTAATCATTTTTTACTTATTCAGTTTCTATATTAGCCCACCTCAAACAAGTGACTCTTATTATAACCAGCTAGAGCACTTGATAAGGTGTCATTTAAAAGAACATGCTCCTCTTTCTCTGTCAAAATGTTTTAGAAAAATCATAGGATACTAAGCATGCCTCAAAGATAAAATTAAATGTCTCCCATGCATGCATCAGTTAGAGATTTTTGTTCCTTATCATATTTTCCCTACAGTTAAGATGGGGCCTCAGTATAATAATGTAGCATTTGGGGAAAAAGATACAGACCAAAAGAGCAGCCCCAGAGGCTAAAATGGAGAAGATCTCCACAGCCACCATGGACTTCCCTTTGGTGCTAAGGTAGGTAGGGAGGAAGGTGATCCAAACACTGCAAAAGACCAGCATGCTGAAAGTAATGAACTTGGCTTCATTGAAGCTATCAGGCAATTTCCTAGCTAGAAAGGCCACTGTGAAACTGATGAGGGCCAGGAAACCCAGGTAAGCTAGAACAGCATAAAACATCAAAGCTGAGCCTTCATTACATTCCAAGATGGCCTCTCCTACCAAGGAATGGAAATCAAAGTAAGGAAATGGTGGAGAGGTTATCAGCCAGATGGTGCAAATAATTGCTTGGATCAGGGGACATCCGAAGACAATAGAATTAGTTAGAGGTTTTCCTAAGAGTTTCCTTGTCCTGTTCCCTGGTTTGGTAGCCATGAAGGCCAGAACCACCATGACAGTTTTTGCCAAGACTGAGGAAACTGCAAGGGAAAATAGAATAGCAAAGGTAATTTGTCGGAAGAGACAGGTGAACTTCCCAGGTCGACCAATGAAGAGGAAGGAGCAGAGGAAGCAGAGCAGAAGGGAGACCAGGAGGATGTACGTGAGATCTCTGTTGTTGGCCTTGACAATTGGTGTGTTGTGATTCTTACGGAAAATCACCAGAATTGCAGAGGTGATCACAGAAAGAAAAAAAGTGAGAGATGCTAAAGTATATCCCAGGGTCTCTTGATAGGAAAGGAAGTGGATCTTCTTGGCAATGCAGTGGTCCTTGTCCTTGTTGGGATATTGGTCTTCTGGGCAGGGGCCACAGCGAGCTGCATCTGAAATCAACAGTCAGTGTACATTTCATAGTGAATCAACGAGCGCAAATCATCCATCCATACTGATAATGCTGGGAATAGGTTAGCCAGAAAAATGGATCTGTTCTCTGCTTTATACTTCAAATTCACCCATTCAAACCTTTTAGCAGGGAAAGGTTAGCAGACATATTGTAGATAGATACATCTGCTCTGTCTCTGACGTGTCTATGAATTTAGTTTAGTTTAGTTTAGTTTATTGTCCTTGCACTTCATACAATGAAATTGAATGCCATCTTCAGTGTACATTCTATATTAAAAAAAAAAACCAAAACACACAGCCTTCACATTTTACAGAATTTAATCTAAAACTCCTGATATTGCATTAATATTGCACTATACAGTAGAATTCAACATATTTGCTGCTATGGGTTAGAAGCTGTTTTTCAGCCTATTAGTCCTTGTTTTTATTGTCCTGTACCATCTGCCAGATGGTAATAGTTCAAAAAAAGGGGTGCCCTGGATGAGATGGATCTTTAAGAATGTTTTGAACTTCCTTAAGGCAGTGAGAGGAGGGGAGAGAGCCACCAATGATCCTCTGGGCAATGATGTTAACCCTCTGGAGTGATGTCCAGTGGTTGGTTACACATTTTGTTACTACCAGTTCACCGTGTGCCTTCTGTGCATATGCTCAGCCTTTGGTGTATGCACTTTGCTTGTGCACACACCTTCCGCATATGAACCCAGTGTGAATATGAATATATTGAAGCATATGAATCCTACAAAAACCGATGCCAAAATCAACATTTTTCCAGTTAATTGTTTCGCTGATCCTGGAAGAGCTACATTTAACGTGTGTTTACCTGTCTGATGAGAAAAGGTCCCTTCTGGGCAAGGGGCACATTTATAGCAGCAAACTGGCTTGCCCTCTGGAATTCTTCTTCTCTCTCCTGCATGGCACCGCTTCCTTCCACATCTGGCAAAGGGCACCTTCTAAAAAAGAGAAGAGAGATACTGTAGATGGCCTCAGCAATGAATATTCTTCATTTTTTCGTTTGTACATCGCTCTTTCCATCTTTAGAACCTCTTCAAAAGAAATGGTTTATCAGAAACCAAGATAAGCTCCCGAGCGAGTCAGGCCAAGGCAATCCTGACCCATCAATGGATGCTGGAGATTGGAACTGGGACCTCAAAATGCAAAGAAATCCTTGTGACATGGAGCTTTTCTAAAAGAAAGAATCATGAAGATCCAACTGAATGATATTGGTCCATGGAAAGCATTCTTGCCTGCTTTAATGGCCTCCTGGGTTTCAAGCAGGAATTTTTCCCAATCTTACCCCACCTTGGGCTTTCCAGGAGTCAAATCTGAAATGTGTTAAACTCAAAAGCAGGTTTTTCATCAAAATCCTGAATTTAACTGTTTCACAGTTAAAAGGGGGCTATGCATCCCCCGGAGTGAATGAATCCTTTGCTGAATATGACTTCCTTCCTGCTCACCTTTGTGGCCCAGGTGATTGCATCAGAGTTAATGGTGAAATCTTGTCCTGGAGAAGCCATGGAATCCACTTGCCCAACTTTCATGGAGACAAAAGATTGATTGGGGAGGAAAAGCCAATTGAGAAGATCAAAACAAGAAGAAACCAATCCGCTTTCTGAGAAGAAGACTTCCTCTCCAGCACTGTTGTTGAAATGGATGTTCCTCAGATGAGGAAGAATCTGAAAGAAAAGACACCTGAACTAATTAATAACTAAATTGAAGGGGTCCTTGGTGCCCTCTGGGCCTGGGTGTTTTCTTGCAGATTTTTCATGGCCGAAACTAGGTAACATTGATAGTGATATTACTCCCCTCTAGCACTAAGGATGCTACCAAGTTGGGTCATGAAATGTCTGCAAGAAAACAACCAAACTCAAAGAGCACCAAGGACCCGTCATTTCAATCCTGAACTATAACAACAACAACAACAACAACAACAACAACAACAACAACAACAATAATAATAATAATAATAATAATAATAAAGTTGCATTTATTGACCGCACCCTCTCCCCACAGGGACTCGGGGCGGTGCACAGGGAAATTAAAAAACGAAAAATATACAAAATACATACAAATTAAAACGAATTAAACTCAATCAATCCTGTGCTAAAATCCCCTTAACTAAAAACATCCAATAAATATAGTATACATTTAAAAACCCATAGACAGAGAGACTACCCTAGGCCGGCCAGGCGGAAAAGATGAGTCTTCAATTTCAGGCGGAAGGAGTGGAGGTCCGTGGTCATTCTAATATCGGGGTGAAGGTTGTTCCAGAGGGCCGGGCCCGCCACAGAGAGAGCCCTTCCCCTGGGCATCGCCCGCTGACAGAGTCTAGTGGACGGCACCCGGAGCAGTCCCTCTCTGTGGGAGCGAATCGGCCGTGAGGATGTATGAGGCAGGATCCGATCCCGCAGGTAGCTAGGTCCCGAGCCATGGAGCGCTTTAAAGATGATGATTAATACCTTGAAGCGCACCCGGAAGACGACAGGTAGCCAGTGCAGCTCGCGCAAGAGCGGTGTAACGTGGGTGAACCTGGTGGTTCCCATAATTGCTCGCGCGGCTGCATTCTGAACTAACTGAAGCCTCCGGGTGCACCTCAAGGGGAGCCCCATGTAGAGAGAGTTACAATAGTCCAGTCGAGATGTAACATTCTCCTTTATTTGATAAATACTTTCTATCATAACATTGTGCAATTCCACTGACTTTCTCAAGTTGTTGATCAAAGAGAATACAATGAAGAAGTAGATCTGACCAAGTGCGGACCATGTAGAAGGTTTCTGGTGCCCTGGTTTTTCATTTCACTATCTAGAGAGGAATAATTTACGAAGTTTTTTTAACACTATACCGTTAACTAGGGCATACAAGACCAATCCTTGACTTCTGCTCACCTGCCTTCAATTCACACTGTATATCAGACATTAATACAATAGAGAGAGTCCAGAGGTATTTCACAAGAAAAGTACTTAACTCCTCTGCTTGCAATAAAATGCCACCAGGCATGAAATTTTAGGCCTGGACAACCTGGAACTACTGTATATTCTGACCTAAGCATAGGGCACAAAATTATCTGCTATAAAGTCCTACCTGTAAATGACTACTTCAGGTTCAACCGCAATAATACACAGGCAAACAATAGATACAGACTCAAAGTAAACCGCTTCAAACTCGATTGCAGAAAATACGACTTCAGCAATAGAGTGGTCAATGCCTGGAACGCTCTATGTGATTCTGTTGTTAGTTCCTCAACCCCTCATATCTTTAACCTTAAACTGTCCATTGTGGACCTCACATCTTTCCTAACAGGTCCCTAAGGAGGCGTGCATACTGTCCCCATTGATATGTACTCATTGTATGTGTTCATGGCCATGTTATACTTATTAATAGCCATCTATTTGTACTAATCGCATGTGATAAATGTCCATGTCTATACTAATACCTGTTACATTGTACATGTTGACAAAATAAAATAGATAAATAACAATAAAATAATTTTAGCTTTTGATGTTGAAAAGTCTGATGAATTTTAGATCAGGAACCCAGTAGGACCAAGTTGAGTTTCTCTGCATATGCTGAGGTTGACAGAGTCTTAACACAACAAAGTAGTACAAGAAAAAAATGGGGTGGACTCAAAAAATTATAAGCCACAATAACATAAACCAACATTAATATGAATTGAGCATCTTTTTACAAGGTACCTACTGAGAGAAAACCAGGAGGTTTTCACTAGGACTTCAACTGACCTGTTGAAGTATCTTCCACAAATGAACTCAGATTAGGATGATGATGGGCACTTCTGCATATGCGGAGGTTGACAGAGGTTTTATTCAACAAAAAAAGCAGAATAAGGCAACCAGTGATGTCTTTCCAGGAACTTCTAGGAGGATCTTTGGTCTTATGAGCAATCGGTTTGGTTTAGTTCTCTTTTTCCTCCATCTGTCACTTTTCAACAAAAACCTCTCACTTAATTCAAATGACAGTTTTCAATAATTGCTATCTTAATCTGTTTTTAGATACATTCTGCATATCAATATTTAATCAGTAAATCAAGAAATGCATAGAGGTTTTTATCTGTGGATCAGATAAAAAGACACCGAGATTACCTGCCATGACTGAATGTTTGAGATCCTCTTTCCAAGCCTCATCCTGGCTGGTTGTTCTCCAGATCCAAATATAGCATGCAATGCATGTGCCACAGCATAAATGGCATTGTAGATACTGTAACTCTCACCTTCCATATTTGTTTCAAAAACGTAAGAAGGTAGATTTTGTAAATTCTCCTTTCCTGTACATTTTTTCTTCCCCTTTGGAATGATCCTGCCTGGATTGTCCATCATGCAGCCAAACAACCTTTCCCAACATAGCAGGAGAAAGATGTCCCCTTGTGGCTTCAAGGGGTCTAAAGACAGGAGGAAATGACTGAATTCTGAGACATCCCCAATGTGGGGCCTAAAATGCAAAGCCCCATGAAAAGGCTTTACTACTTTCAATATGTCTTGATTCCTCATCACCCTAAGTTTCCAATGAGAAGTTAAGACCCAAACTTTCCGAAATGATGTCTTTCTCAAATATTCATGGACACTCATTGCTGCCTGCACATTTGTAATACTATTGGGGTCTCCAAAAAGAACAATCACTTCAGTTTTAGACCAAGTCTCCAAAATATTCAGTATTTTCAACATTGGAGCAGTAAGAAAATTTGATTTCAATTTATCAGTGAAGGCCAGGCAGACCTCCTTCTCCTTGAGCATTGGCCTCAGAGATGAGATGAAACGTTCTCCTCTCTCATCTTCAGGGACCAGAAGCCCAATCCAGTTCCAATGGAAATATAGGAGCAGCTGGACAAAACCCACATACTGAGCAAATTCACTGGGATTAATCCAGAAGAAGGAAGGATAAACCATTCTGTCTCCCTGAGTGAACTCAAAGCCAATGCCTAGCTGAAGAAAGTGAGATTCTTGATAGAGTAAATTTTAAGGGTCACCATTACATGGATTATTGCCCCACCTGTTTGTTTAGCTCACTTTCATGGAAAGATTAATTTTCTGACCTTCTTAGGAAGAACGATTACATACTAAGAAGAAAAGTTGTGTATTTTGCCTGGTGTTGATATGTCAAAAGCCAAGGGAATATCAAATTAATACAGAGAATATACTAACTACACGACTTTTATGAAGAATAGATTAGGAAGCTATTCCTCTTGGCAAGTACCACATTTCAAAATTATCTCATTATATATCACTTTTGGCTTCTATAAAAACACAACTTGACACAAAAAAATTAAATATGGGTCCCCCACCCAAAGACTTTTGTTTTCCATCTTTGGCTTCTCTGTGTGCTTTGTTGTTACTCTATCCAAAGAGCCCCCCCTTACTTGTGGGACCTTGAAGATGCTGAAGATAGAGGCCATCAGCCTTGAGGAACTGGGGTTGAGATCTCCAATGACAGAGAGCAGAGGGTCCTGATTGCCACATTTGTACCCTGGAACCATTCGGCCTTGGGTGGAGAGCAGAGAGAGACTATTTGAGGAAATCTCCATCTCAGTCTGAGCATTGCTATAGATGTGGAAGCCAAGGGTGATGTTGGGGAGGAGAAACAGATCTTTGTTGACCTCAGTGACTGCAAACACCAAGGCTATGAACTGTTGGTAGTTCTTGGGTACGATTCTACAGTGAGGAAATAATAGGGGAAATTTTAAGCAAAGCTTGTGTGTGCTGGTGGAGTTTGTCATGTCTTTTTTTAGAAATGTCCTTTGTAGCAGGAAGTCCCAAATTCCATTGGGATTGTTTCATTGTTAAGGCTGTTCCTTGATTAATGGCCTTGACAGAAAGGAGACAATACTGTTTCTCCATATCACAAATCATTTTATATCCCTCCATCATCCCTCCCTTCTTCACTTTGCTTCAGTGACTGTAATCCTTCCCAATTGCTTCTATTCCACACTACTTAATTTGTCTCCCTCTTGAAGCAGCCTCTTCAGGTCTGGAAACCATTGTTGAGCACAAGACTACAACAGGGGGTGACAACATACTTTTCCTGAAGGCCCTTATAGATGAGCAATCCTGATTCCAAAACAGATGGATATTTTATTACTCCTCCATACTGTAAATGGATTGACCTCATCTTTGAGTTTTGCATCAGGAGTTTCTGTCCAATTTAATATTGTAACTTCTTCACAAGGCCAGCAGAGATTCTAAGGTATTGTCCTTCCTCACCTTTTTGGTGGTTTATTAGCTTCTTGATCAACAGTTTTGGGAACATTGAGAATTCTACCATATTTTATGAGATTGGTTCTTTATTGAGACAAGCACAAAGATATGAACTATGCTAGGGCATTGCAAGCATCACTAGAATATTTCTGAAAAGAGTCCTTGAACAAACCCAATAATTATTTACATGTTTCCCCTTTAGGTTGAAACTTACAAAATATCCTCCAGAAATACAGATGGGTCTTTTTTAAAGGATTTGAAGTGTAAATTATATGTAGTTCCCAGGGGAAAATTCGCACCAATAATGAAATCACCAGGCCTGTAAAAGTCTCTCTTAGTCTGTAAAGTGTTTGTCAACAAACACCCAGTTTGCATCCTCTTAGCAGATGTTGGAGGCAGGAGCCAGAAAAGTAGTAGCAGCAGCAGGAGGATAGGAAGCCCAGCCATTCTTCTCACTTTTCCTCTTGGATCAAAAATCAAAAGGGTCTTTTGTGAGTGCAGAAGTTGAATTGCAGGGAGCCCTGGAAATATCAGCAGAGCTTTAGCGCAAGTGAGATAGTCTGCACTACCTGGATGGCCCCAAGGAAAATTTGTACCAACTGTACTTCTTCTTATCTGTGTATGGTCTGTGACCAAAGAGGAAACTAATGCTAGCTAAGTCTCACCCAACCCTGATGTTGGCTCTTTGCAAAACAAGACAAGGTGACGTACTGCCTCCACTGGGAGAACTCTGAGTATATAGTTTAAAGCAAGTTTTTTCTCAGAATATTTTTATGGGTACAAATCCATAGAGGATACATTAGAAATTACCATTCTCCTGATAATGGAAAAGCAATTTTCTCATTTGCTGAGCAATATACCAGATAGAGAAAAATGGGTTTGGGTCTCCTATTGTTATTCCACTGATCAGATGCACTTGAAAATCAAGGTGATGTTGGATATTTGAGTTATGCGAAACTGAACATCTACACACAAATGCAGTTTGGTCTCTTCCATAGTTGTTTGGATATTATAAGTGTTCATGGGTAGGAAGTAAGTCTGGGCAATGATACGAACACTTGGATGGAATAAGTGGTTTATAGATACCAACATGGTGGGTGATGAAATTAGACACCAGCTCTTTCCATAGAACTTAAAACTTGCCAGGAGTATCTCTCAAGGTATTAGGTTTATTTAAACTCTATAGGAAGGTTCTTCAACAATGATTTACAATCAGAAAAGTTTGTCTGCTGGGTTTGTCTTGGGAAGCAGGTCTTCATGAAGCCTTAGGAAGACCACACTGGAAATTGCCGTGATGGCAAAACAGATGTTGAGACTTTGGAAACAGTGCATAGAACAACAACTAAGATAACTAAAGGCCCGGAGATAAAAACAGATGAAAAACAGTTGCAGGAATTTGAGTATTTGAGGGGCTGCTACAAAGAAGAGAAGGTTAACTTATTATTTCAAAGGACCAGAAGGCAGGACAAGAAACAATGAATATAAACTAATCAAGGAGAGAAGCAACCAGGCATTAAGGAGAAACTTCCTAACAGTGCAACAGCTTACCTTCAGAAATTGTAGATGCTTCATCACTGGAGGTTTTAAAGAAAAGAGCGGAGAGCCACTTGTCTGAAATGATATAAGGTCTCCTGCTTGTGTAGGAGGGTTGGATTAGACGACCTCCGTGGACCCTTCCAGCTCTATTCTGATTATTTGATTGTAAGAAAGGGAGATGATCCCTGCCTTGAACCAGATGCAGCGGGATAGGGTAAACCTTTACCTAAATTGTGATTATTTGTTTGATTTCATGCAAGTATAATTCAAAGTACTGATTATTTCCTTCAAATTACTACATGTCATGGAAAATGAATTATTTCCTGGATCACAGAGAGGTTTTCTGCTGGCTTTATCTAAAAGGCTGGAATGACCATCAGACCTTGGGAGTGTAGAAAGTTAGTACCCGCCCCTCTCCTAGAAGAATGAAATATTTTGAGAAATATTCAAAAGGCAGACTATTATATTTCCTTGGTTGAGAAGTAGAGGAACATGTTTTTCTTAAAAGATAGAAAGCAGACTCAATCCCCACCCTCCAGCAGATTTTTGTGCCTATTGAGCAAGACTGGGCCAGCCTATCTACAAGACAATTGGACCTTCATCTCCAGGACGATGGGATTAAGACATGACCCCACAGGACATAATAGGATTAATCCTCTACCATCTAGCAGCAGAACTCACCACATCGCACAATCTCCTGGGGACATCACCCTCCAGGCTTCAACCAATTTTAGCTCAGACAACTCACAGAGCCAGCTATAACCCTTACCACAGCCAATAGAATACATGTTCTTGCACAGGAGTAGGAAGCTCAAGTTCAAAGCTCAAGAGAAAGTATAAAAGCCACCCTCTCTCAACTTCATGTGGTCAGCAGTTCAGAACCACCCATATTCTTCTTCCTCATCAATAAATAGACCCTCTTTCCAATCAGCCTCCAGTCTCCATTTTGTCTCCGGTTCCTTTCTCCTGGCTTGGAACTGAACCAGATGGATATTTCTCCCAACAGGAGATTTTGAGGGGAAAACATACATTCAATTTGTTTGTGATGTGGGGCTTCAGTTAATAATAATAATAATGACAATGACAATGACAATGACAATGACAATGACAATAATAATAATAATAATAATAATAATAATAATAATAATAATAATGACTAATGACTAATGACTAATGACTAATGACTAATGACTAATGATTAATAATAATAAGTTGACTTATGACACTGAAAATTATGTTCATACAGATATTACAGGGGACCATGATTTACTTGGAAGCTCAAAGACATGAAATCACAAGAGAATATTTTAACACTTTATATACCACTTATATTTTCTCTCAAGTACTAGTCTCTCTAATAGCTGAGGTTTTGTGTAGTTTGGAGAACCAGTAAATACCACCTATGACAGGCCCTGCCCCCATCTGTTCTCTGCCTTCCGAGTCATAGCTAATCAGGAGGAAATGGGGATTTTGCAGTATCCTTCCCCTGCCATACCCATTAAGCCATGTCCATGGAACCAGTAGTAAAAAAATGTCAATGCCACCTCTCGGCCCTATACTGTAAAATATCTTCCATTGAGATCTCCCATTTTTTCCAAACTATTTGCAGAAGAATTTCTCTGAAATGCATTTGGGCTCAATTTTATTGGTACTAAAGTTGTTTTTCTAGTTAACTGTGGACTGTTTTGAATTGCAAATGAACAAAGGAAGCTCAGCAAAAATTAATATCCACCGTCCCCATTCAATCTAGCTCTCCATACTTTTCCTTTCTTTAGACCACTATTATTTCCAACAAATCCAAATAATTGCCTTTCCTTCTTTCAGGTTCTTTGGGGGTGGGGGGGGGGAGTCATCAACTCCCTCTAAGCAAATGTCCTTACTGACACTTGCTTTTTCACCCCAATTCATTCTTCACCAAATATTATCGGCAATGTTTCTATGAATGTTTGCCTAATTCTTCCAGCCATTTTTCAATCTTTATGCGTCTGTCATGATACACAAATTCATCCACCTACCCTTAGCATCAATTTCTCTAGACAGACATTGGGAATAGATGTTCTGCAGTTCTCTCTGACAAGGGTTTCTTATAAATTGGTCATTCTGTTTGAAAGTCATTGGTGATCTCTGAGCTTGATTGTTTTCTTCCAGACATTTCATTACCTAAATTAGGTAACATCATCATTGCTAGTTCATCAACACTAGCACTGATGATGTTACCTAGTTTGGATAAGAAAATGTCTGCAGGAAATCAACCAAGGTCAGAGAGGACAAAGGATCTTGAGCTAAATATCAACCCCGAGCAACAAATATTCTCCTTTATTGGGCACTCCATTTCTCTGCCAAATATGATTATCTTGGTGTTTGATATATTGGTTTTCAAATACATAAAAGAAGTCTGTATATGTAAAATCTATGGAATATTGGGGGAAATGATTTGAGTCCTGAGATAACATACCATTCTATATGAAGTACACAGACAATTGCCTTCTCAAATAGCAAATGTCTAAGCATTTTCTGTACTTTTATCTGTAAATTGTTAAACTACAAGAGAACAACATATAATCCTGTCCTCCCCCCATTTAATAATGAACAAGTCATGATTTATTCTATTTATTCTTCTTTATTATGATCTTTATTGATAAAGTTTGTTTCCCAAGTATGTTAATAGAGAATAGAACTCTAGAATCATCTAATAATCAATGAAATGAAATAGTAAGTAAGTAAGGAGCTCAGCAAAATATCAGGGATCAATGCAAACAATCATGTTTAAATACATTGAATATAAAGACAACATGAGAATATTTTTTTAAAAACTCATATGATTAAAATAAATGAAGTGAAAAATGGGCATTCTAGAAATTAATATCCACATCTTTAATATTAAGTTTTTTAAACTGATCGTGGGACATCTTTGGAGAAAATTGGTATTTAAGTAAAATGAAAGGCAGGATGATTTTTGCTGATTAACAGATACATTGTCATTAGAAATAAACTTTCCCAAAGTAAAAATAAAGTTCCCAGTCTCCCTATAAATCAGAGATTTTTGTGCCTCATTATATTCTCTCGACAATTCAGATCGGGTCTCAGTAGGATAATGTAGCATTTTGGGAAAAAGATGCAAGCCACGAGACCAGCCCCAGAGGCCAAGATGGAGAAGATCTCCACGGCCACCATGGACTTCCCTTTGGTGCTCAGGTAGGTGGGGAGGAAGCTGATCCAAACACTGCAAAAGACCAGCATGCTGAAGGTTATGAACTTGGCTTCGTTAAAGCTGTCGGGCAGTTTCCTAGCCAGAAAGGCCACCATGAAACTCACAAGGGCAAGGAAACCCAGGTAGGCAAGGACAGTATAAAACATTGCAACTGAGCCTTCATTGCATTCTAAGATGGCCTCTCCTACCAAGGAGTGGAAGTCCATGTTAGGAAATGGGGGAGAGCTTACCAGCCAGGTGGCACAAAGAACTGCTTGGATTAGGGGACATGCTAAGACAATGGAGTTGGTCAGTGGTTTTCCTAATAGTTTCCTTGCCTTGTTCCCTGGCTTGGTGGCCATGAAGGCCAGAACCACCATGACAGTTTTTGCCAACACAGATGAAACTGCAAGAGAAAAGAGAATGGCAAAGGTAATTTGTCGCAAGAGACAGGTAAACTTTCCAGGTTGACCAATGAAGAGGAAGGAGCAGAGAAAGCAGAGCAGGAGAGAAACCAGGAGAATGTAGGTGAGATTTCGGTTGTTTGCCTTGACTATCGGTGTTTCATGATGTTTGTGAAAAATCACTAGTACTGCAGATGTAATGAGAGAAAGGAAAAGAGCTAGAGAAGTCAAAATGTATCCCAAGGTCTCTTGATAGCTGAGGAAGTGGATCTTCTTGACAATGCAGTGGTCCTTCTCCTTTTTGGGGTATTGGTCTTCTGGGCAGGGGTCACAGAGGGCTGCGTCTGAAATTAAGAATTCTGTTTAAGGATTTCAGCTTCATCTGCCATGAGCATTATTCCCCCCTCCCCCGCAACCCCAAGGATTGACATGACTGTCCACTTTTTGCTCTGGCCAACCCACAAATGATGTGGTAGTGATAGAATCTTTAACCTGGGAAGTTTATGGTGCATCGAAAATGGTGGAAGAGGGAAGGCTGAGAAGGCCGAAAAGGCCAAAAAAGAAGAATTATTCATAGAACTTCTAGAGGCAACTATAACTGAGATTGAGAAAGTACAGGTGAAACTCGAAAAATTAGAGTATCGTGCAAAAGTTCATTTATTTCAGTAATGCAACTTAAAAGGTGAAACTAATATATGAGCTAAGATTCATTACATGCAAAGCAAGATAGTTCAAGCCGTGATTTGTCATAATTGTGATTATTATGGCACACAGTTCATGAAAACCCCAAATCCACAATCTCAGAAAATTAGAATATTACATGCAATCAATAAAACAAGGATTGTGCATAGAACAATATCAGACATCTGAACAGCATAAGCATGCATATGTATTTAGAACTTGGCTTGGGCCCTTTTGCAGCAATTAGTGCCTCAATGCAGCATGGCATGGAAGCTATCAGCCTGTGGCACTGCTGAGGTGTTATGGAAGACCAGGATGCTTCAATAGAGGCCTCCAGCTCTTCCACATTGTTCGGTCTCATGTCTCTCATCTTTCTCTTGGCAATGCCCCATAGATTCTCTATGGGTTCAGGTCATGCGAGTTTGCTGGCCAATCAAGTACAGTAATCCCATGATCATTGAACCAGGTTTTGGTGGTTTTGGCAGTGTGGGCAGATGCCAAGTCCTGCTGGAAAATGAACTCAGCATCCCCACAAAGCTCGTCTGTGGAAGGAAGCATGAAGTGCACCAAAATCTTCTGGTAGATGGCTGTGTTGACCCTGGACTTAGTGAAGCACAGTGGACCAACACCAGCAGATGACATGGCTCCCCAAATCAACACAGACTGTGCAAACTTCACACTGGACTTCAAGCAACTTGCAGTGTGTGCCACTCCATTCTTCCTCCATACTCTGGGTCCTTGGTTTCCAAATGAGATGCAAAAGTTGCTCACATCAGAAAAGAGGACTTTGGACCACTGAGCAACAGGACTTTGGACTTACTTCATTAAGCCCAGGGTCAACACCCTGCCCAGGGGCAGCCGGCCCTCTTTAACCAGCTTTGAGGGCCGGCCCAGCAAGCAAGACAGCCCGCCGTCACACCGGGTGAGTTTGGCGTGGAAGAGTGTGACGGCGGAGGGAGGAGAGCTTGGCGAGCGGTGCAAGGCGGAGCGGCGGAGCGGTGCAGCGGTGCAGCGGCGCGGCCTGAAGCGGCTGGCGGCCGGCGGCTGGTGTGGTCCTGGAGCGCGGCTAGGTGGCGTGGTCCTGGAGCGCGGCCCTGGAGCGCGGCCCTGGAGTGGCCTCGTAGCCCGCCCTGCAGCCCGGTGAAAGGACTGCGGTGAGCGGCGGAAGACCGGAGGCCGTGGGGGATCGCGGCAAGTGGCGGTGAGCGGCGGGGGAGGCCTGGAATGGCCCATGACAGCTGAGGGAGGAGAGCGTGGCGAGCGAGAGGCCAGGAGAGCGTGGCGAGGCCAGGAGAGCGTGGCGAGCGGCGAGTGGCAGAGCGGCCTGGAGCAGCCTGCCATTGGGGTTGGCGTTGCCCCGGCGCGGCTGCGCTGAGTGGCTGAAGATCTGCGGTGGAGGGGGCTGCAGTGAGCGGCGGCAAGCAACGAGGAGGCCTGGAATGGCCCCGGCGTTGACGCAATACCACCGAGGCCCTGGCGCGGCCACGCAGCCCGGCGGAAGATCTATGTCGAGTGGTGATGAGCGGCGGGGAGGCCTTAAATGGCCCCGGCGCCGGCATTGTCTCGGCACGGGCCGGAACGGAGCCAGGCCGGCAGCTGGAGTGGAGCCTGGACTGACATGCCAGAGAATGAGATATGGACTCATGGAGGGTTTTTTTGGACTATTCTCTCTCCACATGAACAACTGGGCGCAAAGTCACGAATTTTACCATCTATACGTGCTGTGATTCATCTGTTATGCCCCCCCTCCCCCCCAGAAAAGACCTCTCCATTCCATATGTTCCCAATATGTGTTCCTAATATCCTTCCTACCCGTCCGTCTTATTATATTTTTCAATCTGCACTTTGGCCACTTTAATCAGACTTGCTGTTTTAACATCTTACGCATTTTACCATCTTAGGCGTTTTTATCATCTCAGACGTTCCTCCTTTTATAGCCAGTATGGCCTGGGAATGCTAGCGTATTCAAGGTTAGACCTCCTCTGCCTGTGGGAGTCTCCCCTCTCGCAGGCCTGGACCCCGGGTCTAACATGGGCCCACCTCGAGGATGGACTGATTGATCCAGAGAGGTGGGCGCAGCGCAAACTTAGGGGGTTTTTATCCAAATTTTTAATTCGGCTTTTAAGAGGTTCTAGGGTGGGTAGAGGGTTTATTCAGTCAGAGGGGGGTCAAGATATAGGGCCGGCCAGCGGAAGAAGGATAAAAGAGGAGTCCGCTAGGGAGGGGGATTGGGGGCCATCTCTGTTGAGGGCCGTCCCATTCGGTTGGTCTTGGGGAGGGGCAGGGGCGGCAGAAGACAGGATGTCTTCGTGGTCGCTGGCTACGAGCGGTGGCCTGCCCCAACCCCCTGTGCTCCACTCGTGGGCTAGGCGGTCAGGGACTAAAGAGCCGGGGCCCTAGGCTGATGTTCTGCAACGCCAGGTCCGTGGTGAACAAAGCCCCCCTCATAAATGACCTTGTGTCAGAGGAGGACCCGGACCTGGTGGGAATCATGGAAACCTGGTTGGGTCCCGAGGGGGGTTTACCCCTCGTGGAAATGTGCCCACCAGGCAACCGTGCATTTCATCAGCCGAGGGACCTAGGCAGGGGTGGGGGGTGGAAAGTCTCGTGCCGAGGGAGACCACTGTGCCTCAGACGACCGGCTGTGAGTCCCTCTTCGTGAAATGGGGCCTAGGGAGGCAGCTGGGCTTGCTGGTTGTATACCTGGCTCCCCGCTATGTAACAACAGCCCTGCCCGAGCTACTCGAGGTGATCGCCGCGATGGCGGTGGAGACCCCCAGACTGTTAGTCATGGGGGACTTTAACCTGCCGTCGGTGGGCGAAACATCCGAGGCAGCTCGGGAGTTCATGGCTTCCATGACGGCCATGGACCTGACCCAAGTAGTTCAGGGCCCCACTCACGAGGGAGGACACACCCTGGATCTGATTTTTGTCTCTGGACAGTGGATAAGTGATCTCGGAACAGGGGATTTAGTCATCTTACCCTTGTCATGGACAGATCACTTTCTCCTTTGGATAGACTTTCCAACCGTCACACCCCACCGCGGGAGGCGGAACCGGAGTCACCGAGTTGGTTCCGCCCCAGGCGCCTGATGGACCCGGAAAGGTTCCAGAGGGAGCTTGGGCCAGTACCTGTGTCCCTGCCCCGCCGCTCGACTGAGGATCTAGTGGCCGCATGGTATAGTGCGGCCACGGGGGCCTTGGACCGAGTCGCGCCCTTGCGGCCTCTCTTGCGGCGTCGAGTCACCCAGGCTCCTTGGTTTACCAAGGAGCTTCGGGAGATGAAACGCCGCAAGAGACGCCTAGAGAGTAGGTGGAGATCTTCTCGATCCGAACTGACCGAACACTAGTGAGAGACCACATTTGGACTTACTTAGTGGCGCTAAGAGTGGCCAAACGTGAGTATTGTGCCACCCTTATCGCATCCGCGGAAAACCGCCCTGCTGCCCTGTTTGGGGTGACCTGCTCCCTCCTTCATTTGAGGCCGTGGGAAGCCCCTCTGCAGGGCAAGCAGAGGAATTTGGAGAGTTTCTGCAGGACAAAATCACTCAGATTCGGAACGAGTTGCCCTCCACTAGTGGTCCAGTTGAGGCGTCCGGTGCTGGTCTTGAGATAACACCTTGGGAGGAGTTTGACTTTGTCACTACTGAGGATATGGACAGGTTGCGGAGGAACCTTAGAGCCACCACATGTTTATTGGATCCGTGCCCCTCTTGGCTTGCACTGGCATCCTGGGAGGTGACACGAGGCTGGCTCCAGGGCATTGTGAATTCATCTCTGAGTGAGGGGTACTTGCCCACCGTTTTGAAAGAGGCGGTGGTGAGGCCCCTCCTCAAGAATCCATCCCTGGACCCAGCTTTATTAGAGAACTATCGTCCCGTCTCCAAAATTCACTTTTTAGTGAAGGTTGTTGAGAGTGTGGTGGCTCAACAGTTTCCCCGACATCTGGAGGAAGTTGATTATCTAGACCCGCACCAGTCCGGCTTCCGGCCCGGTCACAGCACCGAGACGGCATTGGTCGCATTGGTTGATGATCTCTGGAGAGCATGGGATGACAGATTGTTCCTCTATCCTTGTCCTATTAGACCTCTCAGCGGCTTTTGATACCATCGACCATGGTATCTTATTGCACCGATTGGGGGGGTTGGGGCTGAGAGGCATCGTCCTACTATGGTTCTCGTCCTACCTCTCTGGTTGGTCGCAATGGGTGTTGGCAGGAGGGCAGAGGTCGTCCCCGAGGCCCCTCACATGTGGGATCCCTCAGGGGTCGGTTCTCTCGCCACTCCTGTTTAACACCTACATGAAGCCGCTGGGTGAGATCATCCGTGGTTTTGGGGTGGAATACCATCTGTATGCTGATGACACTCAGTTGTACATATCCACCCCAAACCACCGCAACGATGCCGTCGAGGTGCTGTCCCGGTGTCTGGAGGCCGTACGGATCTGGATGGGTAGTAAGAAACTCAAACTCTTACGGACTTACATTGTGGCGCTGAGAATGGCCAAACGCCATCATTGTGCCACTCTCATAGCATCCGCAGATAACCGCCCTGCTGCCCTGTTTAGGGTGACCCGCTCCCTCCTTCAACAGAGGGTGCGGGAAGCCCCACTACAGGGTAGAGCAGAGGAATTTGTGATTTATCTGCAGGAGAAAATCGCTCAGATACAGAACGATTTAGCCCCCATTGATGGCCCAGTGGGATTGCACGAGGCAGATCTTGGGAGGAGTTTGACTCCATTACTTCCGACGATATGGACAGGTTATGTGGGCGACTGGGAGCCACCACATGTTTATTGGACCCGTGTCCCTCCTGGCTTGTACTGGCATCCTGGGAGGTGACACGAGGCTGGCTCCAAGAGGTTGTCAACGCTTCCTTAAGTGAGGGTTCCTTGCCTGCCTCCCTTAAAGAGGCCATGGTGAGGCCCCTCCTGAAGAAGCCCTCTTTGGACCCAGCTTTATTAACCAACTATCGTCCCGTCTCCAACCTTCCCTTTTTGGCGAAGGTTGTTGAGAGTGTGGTGGCACAACAGTTTCCCCGTCACCTGGAGGAAGTTGAATATCTAGACCCACGCCAGTCCGGCTTTCGGCCCGGGCATAGCACTGAGACGGCATTGGTTGCCTTGGTAGATGATCTCTGGAGGGCCAGAGATGGGGGTTGTTCCTCAATCCTGGCCCTATTAGACCTCTCGACGGCTTTTGATACCATCGACCATGGTATCCTATTGCATCGGCTGGGGGGGTTGGGGGTGGGAGGCACCGTTTTATGGTGGTTCTCCTCCTACCTCTCTGGCCGATCGCAATTTGTGTTGACAGGAGAGCAGAGGTCGACCTCGAGACCCCTCACATGTGGGGTGCCTCTCGCCTCTCCTGTTCAACACATATATGAAGCCGCTGGGCGAGATCATCCGTGGTTTTGGGGTAGAGTATCACCTCTACGCTGATGATACACAGCTGTATATATCTACCCCAAACCACCCCAACGATGCTGTAGCGGTGATTTGCCAGTGCCTGGAAGCCGTGCGGATCTGGATGGGAAGTAACGGACTCAAGCTCAACCCGACCAAGACCGAGTGGCTGTGGTTTCCGGCTGCCCGATTCAACCAGCTGATTCCATCGCTGGCCATAGGGGGCGAACATCTTGCCCCTGTGGATGGGGCGCGCAACTTGGGTGTCCTCCTGGATACTCGGCTGTCCATGGAAGATCAAGTGACAGCCGTGGCCAGGAGGGTGTTTTACCAGGTTCGCCTGGTACGCCAGTTGCGCCCCGTATTGGATCGGGATGCCCTTCGCACAGTCACTCATGCTCTCGTGACATCCCGACTGGACTATTGTAACTCTCTCTACATGGGGCTCCCCTTGAGGTGCACCCGGAGACTTCAGCTGGTCCAGAATGCAGCCGCCCGAGCAATAATGGGAACCTCAAGGTTTACCCACGTAACACCGCTCTTGCGTGAGCTGCACTGGCTGCCTGTCGTCTTTCGGGTGCGCTTCAAGGTGCTAGTTGTCATCTTCAAAGCGCTCCATGGCTCGGGACCTAGCTATCTGCGGGATTGGATCCTGCCCCATACATCCTCACGGCCGATTCGCTCCCACAGATAGGGACTTCTCCGGGTGCCGTCCACTAGACTTTGTCAGCGGGTGACGCCCAGGGGAAGGGCCTTCTCTGTGGCAGGCCCAGCCCTCTAGAATGACCTTCCCCCCGCCATTAGAACAACCACGGACCTCAGCTCCTTCCGTCTAAAATTAAAAACAAATCTTTTCTGCTTGGCCGGCCTAGGGTAGTCTCTTTTTTTGGTTTAGGGGATTTTAGTAATTTAATTGGGGGATTTTAGCGCAGGGATAATTGTTTAATTTGCCTTTTATCTAATTATTTATGTATATTTATTATATTTTTAACTTCCCTGTGCACCGCTCCGAGTCCCCTAGGGGAGAGGAAGCGGTCTATAAATTAAATTTATTATTATTATTATTATTATTATTAAACTCAACCCGTCCAAGACTGGCCATTGGGGGCGAACAACTGGCCCCCGTGGAGAGGGCGCGCAACTTGGGCGTCCTCCTGGATTCCTGGATGTCCATGGAGGACCATGTGGCGGCCGTGGCCAGGGGGGCGTTCTATCAGGTACGCCTGATACGCCAGTTGCGCCCCTTACTGGACCGGGGAACCCTTCGCACAGTCACTCAAGCGCTTGTGACATCACGGCTGGATTACTGTAACGCTCTCTACATGGGGCTCTCCTTGAGGTGCACTCGAAAGCTACAGTTAGTACAGAATGCGGCCACGCGGGTGATTATGGGTGCCTCAAGGCAAACCCATGTAACACCTCTCCTGCGCGAGCTGCACTGGCTGCCTTTCGAGTGCGCTTCAAGGTGTTGACCACCATCTTTAAATCGCTCCATGGCTCGGGGCCTAGCTATATACGAGACCGCCTCCTGCCCCATACATCCCTTCGTCCGATCCGCTCCCACAGAGAGGGTCTTCTCCGGGTGCCGTCAGCTGGGCAATGCCGGTTGGCGACACCCAGGGGAAGGGCCTTCTCTGTGGCGGGCCCGGCCCTCTGGAACGACCTACCCCCCGACCTTCGCACTATCTCAGACCTCCGCCTCTTCCGCCAACGTCTTAAGACGTACTTATTCCAACAGGCCGGCCTAGGATAGCGCCCCATTTCTGACTTTTTAAAAATAAATTATAATTTGGTGGGGTTTTAACATGGGTTTTAGCACGGGTTTAAATTAATTTAATATATTTTAATTGATATATATTGTATTTTGTGGTTTTAAATAATGCCTGTGCGCCACCCTGGGTCCTAATAAGGAGAAGGGCAGGGTATAAATTTAATAAAATAAAATAAATAAAAATAAACACACCCGTCTACCAGGAGATTTTGGAACATTTCATGCTTCCTTCCACAGATTAGCTTTATGGGGATGACGATGGAAGAATCTTGATGGTGGAAATTATGGACAATGTTTAGAAAATACTTTTAATTGCAGTTTATGCCCCCAGCGATAAGCAAGATGAGTTTTACAGAAAATTACATAGGAAAATAATTGATTTGGACTATGCTGATATTTGTATGATGGAAGATTTCAATGGAATTGTAGACCAGAATATGGATTATAAAACACAAAAAGCAACAAAATTAAATAGAAAACCACTCCCGAAATCCTTCCTTAAAATGATAGAGGAAAAAAAACTTAAAAGATGTTTGGAGAGAAAGAAATTCTACAAAAAAAACAATATACTTTTTATTCAAATAGACATTCATCATTTTCTAGGGTCGACATGGTATGGGCCACAATGGAATTTACTTGCAATGTACAGGAAATTGAGATTGAAACAAATACTTGGACAGATCATAACCCAATTCTAATTAAATGAAAAGGGTGAAAGGATAAGATATAGATGGACGTTAAATAATACCATATTAAAAGAGAAAGACTTTGTACAGTAAATGGAAAAAGAATTGATCTTTTCAAAAAAGAAAATAGAAAAGAAGGTACATTGATGCAGAACACTTGGGATACAATGAAGGCTGTTACCAGAGGTTTGATAATAGACTATACAAGAAAGAGAAACATAAAGAAAAGACAAACCTTTAAAGGTTTAGAGAACAACTACAAGATGCTAGAAAAAGAGCTACAGAAATTTCCAACAAAAAAAAAAGATATTAAAATAGAAATTGACATAATTAGGCACAAAATGGAATTGGCACAAAAAAATTAAAGGTGCTAAACAGAATTTCTTCGAAAATGCAAAAAAAAACCAGGTAGATAGTTGGCATACAAATTGAAAAAGGAGAGAGAATCAAAGAAAATATTGCAAGTAAGAGGTGATCAAAGGCAAATTCATTATGGAAATGCCGAGAAGAAGAAAATTATACAAGACTACTATGGCAAGTTGTATGAACAAGAAAATATAGAAGAGGGAGGAATTAAACAATACTCACAGGAAGCCAACCTTTCCCAAATACCTAAAGAAATTGAAACAATACTAGAAGGTAGAATAACTATGATGGAGCTAACTGAATCACTTAAATAACAAAATAATGGAAAGGCTCCAGGACCAGATGGGTTCCCAGTGGAATTTTACAAGACACTTCAGGAATTATTGTCCATCCCACTACTAGAAGTCATGAATGAGGTGATGACAGAGAGCAGAATACCTAAATCATGGCTAGAAGCATATATCACACTTCTGCCAAAGAGGAGGCTGACTTAACACAAATTAAGAAATACAGACCGATCTCCTTGTTAAACTCAGACTATAAGATATTTGCTTCAATACTAGCAGAAAGACTCAAAAAATACACAGCTTTATCCACCCTGATCAAAATGGGTTCTTACCAAAGAGACAAATTAAAGATAATATGAGAATAATTTTGGACATGTTGGAATACTATGAGGAGCACCCTGAAAAACAAATGGCTGATTTTTCTAAATGCACAGAAAGCATTTGATAATGTAAACTGGCGGTTTATGCTCTCACAATTAGAACAGATGAATTTTGGTAAGAAATTTACATGAGCCATACAGACCATGTACCACAAACAAACAGCAAAGATGTTGCTGTTAAATGGAGAACTGATGGATCTTATTGAAATAAAAAGAGGCACGAGACAAGGTTGTCCATTATCACTGCTACTTTTTGTCTTAACACTAGAAGTTTTGAATAGAAAGATTAGAGAAGAAAAAGAAATAAAAGGAATGAAAATAAAAAAGAAGAGTACAAATTACAAGCATTTGTGGATTATTTGGTTTTTATCCTTGAGGATCCATTAGAATCTGCATCCAAATTAATAGAAAGAATGGAAGAATATGGAAAGGTAGCAGGCCTGAAAATAAATAAAGATTAAACAAAAATCTTGACAAAGAATATACCATCAGGACAAAAGGAAGAACTGGTGGAGGCCTTGGAGATTCAAGTTACAAACAAGGTTAAATACTTGGGGATTTATTTTACTGCTAGATGTTAAGATCCTGGTCAGTTTGGCTAGGGAAAGAAAAAGCCATATCCAGTCACTGGAAACTGGATTTAGATTTAGATTTTATTCAATTTGTATCCCGCCCTTCTCCAAAAGGACCCAGGGCGGCAGAACTGGAACCCCCAGAAGATGGATGGATCTATCAGCCACGAACCTGTCATTTTATTTTGGACATTGTTTGTTACCTCTCACTCTGTAGGAGAGGAGCAGGCTGAAGGGATCAAACAAAGCATCAATCTTGAGTCTCCTCACATCCACAAGAGATCTAAGTCCAGCCCACCTTGAATTCCATGGACTCTTATGTACCGCTAATTCACTTTGACCATTAGTAGTTCAGAATCTTGTAGAGAGCTTAAGATTGCATTTATATTGCAATCTTTATATTCATTTGAACTGCCTGATTTTCTTGATTTCCTCATATTTGAATAGTTCAGCTCTCTGTTTTCTATTTAAAAAAGCTGCTCATTCAGCCTTTTTAATTTTTTGTAAGAAAAGTTATTATAATTTAATAGCTGGATACCCATTATTCGCAATGAAACTATGTGATCAGGCTATGCAGGAGAAATTTGGTTCACAATCCATTGGCTCAGTGATGGTCAGTGATTGAAACCCATAAGGGAATATTGCTCCCTTTGCCTTGAGTCTGGAAGCAGTTCCATAGGTGGAAGTCATAGATATTTTGGGGAGGTACCAATGTTTAGTAATGTAAGGAGCCCCAGACTGCTCCTGAGTGAAAGAGTTGAACATCTGCCAGTTTGAACTGAGGTAACGGAATGTGAGGCAACTGGCAGTTGGAACAGAGTTCTTTTCGGGTGGGGAGGGGGAGTAGAATATCTTACTCCTTAGCATCAGATCATGTCAATTACTGTACAAGACATAATATGATCTTATGGTCATTTTGAAAAATCTTTTCTTAGCGAGCACCTGGAAGCGAAGAGGAACATACAGTACATGCCAAAGTTTGTAGGCTTTACAGTTCTGGAGATTTCAAGATGAGTGATTGGTATTTGCATTAAAGATAGATAGATAGAAAGATAGAAAGATAGAAAGATAGATAGATAGATAGATAGATAGATAGATAGATAGATAGATAGATAGATAGATAGATAGAATAAGGGTTATTATTTATTGTTACCTATTATATGTTATATGCTTCTTCTCTAGCTTATAAGGTATCCCCTGGCAGCTAGAATGTATAGATAGATGGATCTCCTCTTTCTCTGACAAGTGTACCAATTCAGTTGGGGACAGATAGATGGTGGGTTGCTCCAAGTTCAGTTCAGATAGGGTGAACCAGTAGTAGCAATGGCAGGAGGCTCTGCCCACCTGCCCAACACTTCTGGGCATGTGCAGAAGCTTCTGAAAATGTGCAGAAGTGGCGTGTGTGCACACTAGCAGGTGCAGGAGCACACACAAAATAGTAGTAAAAAAATTGGCAGCCCACCACTATTTAAGACAGCAGAAGGATGCCTTAACAGCAACAGCAGAACTTAGACTTATATATTGCTTCACAGTGATTTACAGTAATTTCTCTAAGCAGTTTACAGAGTCAGCCTTTTGCCCCCAACAATCTGGGTCCTCATTTTGTTGATCCCAGAAGGATGGAAGGCTGAGACAACAAGCCAGTAAGACTCAAACTGCTGGCAGTTGGCAGAGGTAGCCTGCAACACTGCATTCTAATGAGACCCACCAGAGCCCTTGAGGTAGATCCAATGTCAGAAACCGGACACTGAGAGTTTCTGCTGAAAAGTATAGGTAGTCCTCAACTTAACAGTTCGTTTAGTGACCATTCAGTGTTACTAAATGTTTGGCACTGAATACAACGGCATTGAAAAAGTGACCTATGACCATTTTTCACAGTCACAACATTTGTAGCCTCACCAGGATCAGGTGATGAAATTTCTGATGCTTGGAACCTAGATCATGTGATCCTCGTTTGTGACCTTCTGACAACTAAAGCCAATGGGGAAGTCCGACTCACTTAACAACCAGATTACTAACTTCACATCTGCAGGGATTCACTTAACAACAGAGATCAGAAAGGTAATGAAACAGGGCAAAACTCATTTAACAAATGACTCACTGAACAACAGAAATATTGAGCTAAATCATGGTCATAAATTGAGGACTATCTGTATGAAAACTCTGAAGTAGATCCATCCTAACAAAAATAATATAATTAACAATGTTTCTATTGAATGGCTTCCTTGATCTTGGAAGATTGACATTTGAAGAGTGATCTACCTGTCTCATTTGAGATGGTCCCTTCTGGGCAAGGGTGACATTGATAGCAGCAAACTGGCTCTCCCTCTGGGACTCTTCTCCTCTCTCCTGCCTGGCACCTCTTCTTGCCACACCTGGCAAAGGGCACCTTCTGAAAGAGAAAAAAGAATAGTTGGAGGTGAACTGTGCAATAAACATACTTTATTCATTTCAATATTCCTATTTTCCTGTTGAGAACGTCCTCATACGGAATTGTTCATTAAGGTGCAACAGAAATCAGGAAAAAGCTCCTGGGGAAATCAGGCCAGTGGCACTAGTGACTCACCAATGGAAGCTAATCTTTGGTTCTTGAACCTCACAGTGCATAGGAAGGCTGCTTACATTGAGCTCTTCTAAATGAGAGGATGGTGATGATCCAGCTGAACAGGAATGGTCCATGGAAATCTCTGGCTGTTCTAATAGCATCCTGGTTTCAAGCTTAGACCTGCTTTCACCTTAGAAGGATGTTCAGCATCCCCAGGAGAAAGTGATTCCCTTCTTGAATTTAAAGCATTTCCTTCCAGCTCACCTTGGAGGCCCAGATGATCACATCAGAGTTAATGGTGAAATCCTGGCCTGGGGCAGCCCTGGGATCCTTGTGCCCAACTTTCACAGGGACTAAAGTTTTATTGGGGTGGGCAACCAAGTTGAAGATATCATAACAAGCAATTCTCTGTCCAGTTTGTGAGAAGGAGACTTCATCTCCAACACTGTTGTTGAAGTGGACATTCCTCAAACTGTCAAGGATCTGAAAGAAAAGAGAACTTCAGGAATTAGAGCAATTAGCTGAAAGGGAGAAGTGAGACAACACAGCTTCTATCATTTTGTGATGGCCGTATATATCTAAAAAATTAGAGTTGGTCCCTTGGTTGGTTCCTTTGATATAACAGTACACGATTCTATTTAAAATTGGGCATTTATATTTTAGCTTCCCCACATTTTAACCAAAGCTAGAATTACATTCCAATTTTTTATTGTATCATTTTCCTTGTATGATATTTCTTCATGTGTAGAGTATATTTTTAAATGTACATTTAGTGACTGCTATGTAACAATTGCATTTTGTTGAATGGATAAATAATTTATATCAGAATAGTGTATAATTCTGTTGACTTTCTTTAGTATCCAAGATAAAATAATGCAGAAACCAGGTGTGACCAAGTGGAGACACCTGCAAGGAACTGCCAGGCCTGAATTCTCTCTTCCCTGCCTAGAGAGGTTCAGTTTTTAGCTAGAACAATGCAAGACATTTTGAGGAATTTCAAACCAGGAACCCATTAGGGCCACTTTGAGTCTGTTCGATTAAAATTGATGAAGGCTGATGTCACCTAGAACACAGGAGAAGAAGCAATGGATGGAAACTGACCAAGGAGAGAAACAATATAGAACAAAAGTTAGAATCAGAATAGAGCTGGAAGAGATCTTGGAGGTCTTCGAGTCCAGCCCCTGCTGAAGCAGAAGATCCTATACCATTTCAGACAAGTGGCTGTCCAGTCTCTTTTTCTAAACCTCCAGTGATGAGGTTATCATTAATTCCAGGTTGCTTCTCTCCTTGATTACTTTCCATCCATTGCTTCTTATCCTGCCCTCGGATGCTTTGGAAAATAAATTGACCCCCTCCTCTTTGTGGAAAAATTTACTGAGAGTGAAAAGAGTTAATTAGTGGAATGACTTGATTCCAGAAGTTGCAGGTTTCTCCAACACTGATGGTTTTAAAGAAAAGATTGGAGAGCCATTTGTCTGAAGTGGAATGGGGTCTTCTGCTTGAGCAGGGGAATGGACTAGAAGACCAATCTTGGGAGGTCATATAGGATTCTAACTCACAAAAAAATAAAAGGTGAAAATTAACTGGGCTGAGTATCTTTGTACAGGTTGGATTCAGATTAAATACTCAGGGAAAATGAGGAGGTTCTGCAAATATGCCCATTAAGACTTCAACTGTCCTGGATGCATCTGGTACAAAAGGACCCAGATTATCCTCTTGTTCCAGGGTGACATTTCCTCCCTGGTCACCCCCTGAAACTCAGTGAACTGTTGAAGATCTTTCAGGACCATAAATGTTGATCTTTCCTCTACTGATGTTATGTACAACCGATTTAGGTTACTTCTCTTTTAAGTATAATCTTCATTGTCATTGTAGTTCTTTACAAGGAAATTGGTTTTGCTCCCTCTTTCAACAAAACATAAAAAATTAATTCATTAAAAAAAATCCTCTTTTAGTCTGTTATGAGATGCGTGACATAGAGATAGTATAATAATATTTAATATTTAATTTTGTATACCGCGTCCTCTCCCCAAGGGGACTCGGAGCGGTATAGCGATAGTTCATCAGTAATTCAAGAAATATACATGAGAAGCTTCCTCTCTTTTGATCTCTGGACTGGATGAAATATCGCAGAGATTACCTGCCATGGCTGGACATTTGAGAGCCTCTTTCCAAGCTTCAGCATGGCTGGTCGTGCTCCTGAACCATACATTGAATGCAATGCATGTGCTACAGCATAAATGGCATTATAGACATTGTAACTTTCACCTGTCATGCTCATTTCAAACATGAAGTCTGGGAGATCCTGTAAATTTTCCTTTCCTGTACATTGTTTTATCCGTTTTGGAGAGACTTTGCCTGGTTTGGGAATGAAGCAGCCAAAGAGTGTTTCCCACCAATTCAGGAGAAAGACATCCCCTTCTTTGATCAACTGGTATAAAGACAGGAGGAAGTGGCTGAATTCTGAGGCATCACCAGTCTGGTCCCTAAACTGCAAAGCACCATGCAAATTCTTTAAACCTTGAAAAGGATCCCCAAACAGAGCAAATTTCCAGTGAGAAGTTAGGATCCAAACATTTTGAAGTGGTATATTTCCATCATTTACACAAAGATTCAGAATTGTCAAAAAAAAATGCAATATCTTTGGAGTCTCCAAACAGAAAAATCACTTCACCTTTCAATACAATTTTGAAAAGAATTATTTTCTTTAAAGCAATAATGTCATCAGATTTCAAGTTTTCAGTGAAGGCCAGGCAGATCTCCTTCTCCTTGAGCATTGGCACCAGAGATGAGATGAACTGTCCTCCACTGTCACCTTCAGAGGTCACAAGCCCAACCCAGTTCCGCTGGAAGTGCAGGAGCAGCTGGACTAAACCCTCACACTCTGGAAAGTCACTGGGATTAATCCGGAAGAAGGAAGGATAAACTGGTCTGTACTCCTGAGGAAGCTCAAAGCCAACACCAAGCTGGAGGAAGAGAGATTCCTCTTTCAAAGACAAACTAAAGATTTGTGATGATTTTAAGGGTCATTGTTGCATGGGGTTTTTTTACCCACTATTCAGGCTGACTTCAATTTACAAGCTTAAGCTTTTTCCCTTCCTAGGAAGGGCTGCTAGCTATATACATCATGTGCTTGTGACATGTCAGACCCCCAAGGAAGAAGTTGTGAACCTGATACAGGTAATAATTTGCAGGAAAATTGTAGCTACACGTTTATGAAAGTCAGGAATTAATTCTTCCTGGCAAGTACAATATTTCAGGATTATTTCATTATTTCTCTGTTGGGTTATATATCTTGAAACATAAATCATGAAAATGAATTAAACTATAAAATATCCCCTTCAACAATATCATTTTCATCCTTAACTTCTGTGTCTCTTTCTGTTCTTTGTCTATCTCATACTGCATCCTCCGAAGCCCCCTTACCTGTGGGACCTTGTAGATGCTGTAGAGGGAGGCCATCTGCCTTGAGGATTTGGGGTTGTCACCTCCAATGACAGAGAGCAGAGGGTCCTTTTTATCACATTTATAACCTGGAACCATTTGGCCCCAAGTGGAGAGAGAGGAGAGGCTGATTAAAGAAATCCTCCTCTCAAACTGATCATTGTTACAAATGTGGAAGCCAAGCGTGATGTTGGGGAGGAGAACCAGGTGCTTGTTGATCTGTGTGACTGCAAACCCCAAGGCCAGGAACTGCTGGTACTTTGTGAGTATGGGACTATAGTAAAGAAAACATTGGGAATATTACAGGGAAAAATGTGTGTCCAGTTTAAATTTGCTTAACCATATTTTTGATATTGTTTGGAATAGCAAGTCCCAGATTTCACTGAATTTTTTTAAAGTTGGTCTTGGATTAAAATTGCCTGTCTTAGTGACAAAGGAGAAAGGCAAGCTGTTTCATTGGTTAATTGCTCTCACCATTAGCAAATGTCTCCTTTCTTCTAAGTTGTTTCTCTCGTTGCTAGTTTCCAACCATTGTTTCTCATCTTGCTGCTTTGAGAAATAGATTGCTGCTTTGTCTTTGTAGGAGGTGTTCAAATATTAGAACAATGCTATATGGTTCCTCCTAGTCCTTCTTTTCACTAGACTACACATAACCCAATTCCTGTAACCATTCTTCATACATTTCACCATCCAGGCCCCTAATCATTTTTGTGGCTCTTCTCTGCATGCTTTCCAGAATCTCAAAATCTTGTTTTTATTGTGATGATCAGAAATGGTCACTACGATACAAACCTGGTCTTATCGCAATACCATACAATAAAAAGCTTTTCTTTGAGTTTTCTGCTATGCTTTTCTGTCCAAGTTAACATTATGTCAACTTTGTTTTAGGCAACACAGTTTCTAAGGTGTTGTTCCTTCTTCAGTTTTTTTATGTGGTCTATCATCTTCCTGATGTAGAGTTCTAGAATGATTGAGAATTCAAGAACTGTTTTATGATCAAAGACAGAAACTACACTAGGACATTACAAAAGCAGACCAAGGGTGTTCTGAATCCAGAGCACAGGAAATAATTCATACATTTTTCCCTGTCAGGCAAAACTTACAAAGTATAATATCTAAGCTTGAATGGTTCTTTCTGAAAATCAGGATTAATGGGGCTCGGGGTTCCCAAAGGTAAATTCCCACCAATAATGAGATCACCAGGCCTGTAATAGTGCTTTATTCCTTTAGGCTTGACCAAATTCCTCAACACACATATGGTTTGCTTCATCTTAGCAGTTGTTGTTGGAGGCAAGAGGCAGAAGAGCAGCAGCAGAAAAGGCAGCCCAGTCATTCTTGTCCCTCCTAAATCAGAAATCAAGATTCGTGCAGAAGCTGAATTGCAGGCATGAGCAAAGAGAAAAGTGAGGACTCAACAAATCTAAGAATGAGCTCTTTTCAAGACAAGATAACAGATCCTGCTCCTAGTGGAAAACCTTGGAACATATTTTCAAAACAAGTTTTATCCCAGAATAATTTGGGGGACAGAAATCCAGAGAGATACAGTAAGAACTATTCTTATGATAATTGCAAAGAAAAGGAAATCTCCTATCCACTCAGCAACAGATTTTATTTACACACCAGAATGGGAAAAATATGTTTGTGTCTCTTGTTGTTAATCCTTAGTGCAATACAATACAATAACAGAGTTGGAAGGGACCTTGGAGATCTTCTAGTCCAACCACCTGCCTAGGCAGGAAACCCCATACCATTTCAGACAAATGGTTACTCAACATCTTCTTAAAGACTTCCAGTGTTGGGGCATTCACAAATTCTGGAAGCAAGCTGTTCCACTGACTAATCGTTCTAACTGTCAGGAAATTTCTCCTCAGTTCTAAGTTGCTTCTCTCCTTGATTAGTTTCTACCCATTGCTTCTTGTTGTACCCTCAGGTACCTTGGTGAATAGTTTGACTCCCTCTTCTTTTGGGAAACCCCTGAGATATTGCAACACTGCTATATGTCTCCCTTAGTCCTTCTTTTCATTAAACTAGACATACCCGGTTCCTGTAACTGTTTTTCATATGTTTTAGTCTCCAGTCCTTTAATCATCTTTGTTACTCTTTCTAGGGTCTCCACGTATTTTCTACATTTTGGCAACCAAAACTGAATGCAGTATTTCAAGTGTGGCCTTATCAAGGCATTATAAAGTGGTATTAACACTTCATGTGATCTTGATTCTATCCCTCTGTTTATGTAGCCTAGAACTGTGTTGGCTTTTTTGGCAGCTGCTGCACACTGCTGGGTCATATTTAAATGGTTGTCCACTAGGACTCCAAGATCCCTCTCACAGTTACTACTATTGAGCAAGATACCACCTATACTGTACCTGTGCATTTTGTTTTTCTTGCCTAAATGTAGAACCTTATCTTTTCACCTTTGAATTTTATTTTGTTAGATAGTGCCCTATGTTGAAGTCTGTCAAGATCGTTCTGTATCTTAAGCCTATCTTCTGGAGTGTTGGCTATTCCTGCCAACTTGGTGTCATCTGCAAATTTGATGAGTTCCCCATTTATTCCCTCATCCAAATCATGGATGAAGATGTTGAAGAATACTGAGCCTAAAACAGAGCCTTGGGGTACTCCATTACATACTTCCCTCCATGTAGATGTAGTTCCATTGAGGACTACACATTGAGTGCAGTTGGTCAGCCAGTGACGCTGATGGTGATAATAATAATAATATAGATAATAATAATAATAACAACAACAACAACAACAACAACAACAATAATAATAATAATAATAATAATAATAATAATAATAATAATAATAATAATAATATTTAATTTATAGACCGCTTCCTCTCCCCAAAGGGACTCGGAGCGGTGCACAGGGGAATTAAAAAATACAAACATAAAAATACATAAATAGATAAAATAGAAAATTAAACAATTTATCCCTGCGCTAAAAACCCACAATACTAAAAAGCTAAACCCCTAAAAACCCAATCAATAAACAGAGGACTAACCAAGGCCGGCCAGGCAGAAAAAGTGTGTTTTCAGTTTTTGACGGAAGGAGCGGAGGTCCATCGTTGTTCTAATTTCAGGGGGAAGGTCGTTCCAGAGGGTTGGGCCCGCCACAGAGAAGGCCCTTCCCCTGGGCGTCGCCCGCTGGCATAGCCTAGTGGACGGCACCCGGAGAAGTCCCTCTCTGTGGGAGCGAATCAGCCGCAGGGATGTATGTGGCAGAATCCGATCCCGCAGATAACTAGGTCCCGAGCCATGGAGCGCTTTAAAGATGATGGCTAACAACTTGAAGCGCACCCGAAAGACAACAGGCAGCCAATGCAGCTCGCGCAAGAGTGGTGTTACGTGGGCAAACCTAGAGGTTCCCATAATTGCTTGCGCGGCTGCTTTCTGGACAAGCTGAAGTCTTCGGGTGCACCTCAAGGGGAGCCCCATGTAGAGGGAATTGCAGTAGTCCAGTCGGGATGTCACGAGGGCATGAGTGACTGTTGCGTCCCCTATTGGATCCCGATCCAATAGGGCACGCAACTGGTGTACCAGGCGAACCTGGTAGAATGCTCTCCTGGTCACGGATGTCACTTGATCTTCAACGGACAGCCGGGTATCCAGGAGGACGCCCAAGTTGCGTGCCCCATCCACAGGGGTAAGATGTTCGTCCCCTATGGCCAGTGATGGAGTCAACTGGTTGTACCGGGATGCCGGAAACCACAGCCACTCGGTCTTGGACGGGTTGAGTCTGAGTCTGTTACTTCCCATCCAGGCCCGCATGGCTTCCAGGCACTGGCACATCACCTCTACGGCATCGTTGGGGTGGTTTGGGGTAGATATATACAGCTGCATATCATCAGCGTAGAGATGGTACTCTACCCCAAAACCACAGATGATCTCGCCCAGCGGCTTCATATATGTGTTGAACAGGAGAGGCGAGAGGACCAACCCCTGAGGCACCCCACAAGTGAGGGGTCTCGAGGTCGACCTCTGCTCTCCTGCCAACACAAATTGCGATCAACCGGAGAGGTAGGAGGAGAACCACCATAATACGGTGCTCCTCACCCCCAACCCCTCCAGCCGATGCAATAGGATACTATGGTCGATGGTATCAAAAGCCGCTGAGAGGTCTAATAGGATGAGGATGAAGGAGCAACCCCCATCTCTGGCCCTCCAGAGATCATCCACCAATGCGACCAATGCTGTCTCGGTGCTGTGCCCGGGTCGGAAGCCGGACTGGTGCGGGTCCAGATAATCAAATTCCTCCAGATGACGGGGAAACTGTTGTGCCACCACACTCTCTACAACCTTCGCCAAAAAGTGAAGGTTGGAGACCGGACGGTAATTAACCAACAATGCTGGGTCCAGAGAGGGCTTCTTCAGGAGGGGTCTCACCATAGCCTCTTTAAGGGAGGCAGGCAAGAACCCCTCACTAAGAGAAGCGTTGACCACCTCCTGGAGCCAGCCTCGTGTAACCTCCCAGGATGCCAGTACAAGCCAGGAGGGACACGGGTCCAATAAACATGTGGTAGCTCGCATTCGCCCACGTAACCTGTCCATATCTTCGGAAGTAACAGAGTCAAACTCTTCCCACAAAACTGTCTCAAGATCTGCCTCGGGGCATCCCACTGGGCCACTTTCGATGGAGGCTAACTCGCTCTGAATCTGAGCGATTTTATCCTGCAGATAAATCCCAAATTCCTCTGCTCTACCCTGTAAAGGGACTTCCCACACCCTCTGTTGAAGGAGGGAGCGGGTCACCCTAAACAGGGCGGCAGGGCGGTTATCTGCGGATGCGATGAGAGTGGCACAGTGATGGCGTTTAGCCACTCTCAACGCCACAAGGTAAGTCCGTCAATTGGCTCTCACCTGTGTTCGGTCAGATTCAGACCGTGTGGATCTCCATCTCTTCTCTAGGCATCTCTTGTGGCACTTCATCATCCTCAGCTCCTCGGTAAACCAAGGAGCCAGGGTGGTTGGTCGCTGCAAGAGAGGCCACAAGGGCGCCCCCGTGGCTCCAAGCCCCCCGTGGCTGCAGTGTTCCATGCGGCCACGAGGTCCTCCATTGGGGCACGGGTCAGGGACACAGGAAGTGGCCCAAGGGCCGCCTGGAATCCATCAGGGTCCATCAGGCTCCTGGGACGGAACCATATAGATGACTCAGGTTCCGCCTCCCCATGGTGGGTTGTAGCGATTGGAAAGTCAAGCCGGAGAAGTGAGTGGTCTGATCATGACAGGTGTGTGATGGCTATATCCCCTATACCCAGATCACTCTTCCATTGGCCAGAGACAAAGATTAGATCCAGCATGTGTCCCCCCTCGTGCATGGGGCCCTGAATTACTTGGGTCAGGTCCATGGCCGTCATGGAGGCCATGAACTCCCGAGCTGCCTCTGATGATTCGCCCACCAATGGTAGGTTAAAGTCCCCCATGACAACTAGTCTGGGGGTCTCAACCGCCATCGTGGCGATCACCTCAAGGAGCTCGGGCAGGGCTGCTGTTACATAGTGGGGAGCCAGGTATACAACCAGCATGCCCAACTGCCTCCCTAGGCCCCACTTCACGCAGAGGGACTCACAACCGGTGGTCTGTGGCAAAATGGTTAGATGCTGTCTAACCCACATTCTTCTACTTTATCTAGTAGTAGGTTATGGTCTACCTTATCAAATGCCTTACTGAAGTCCAAGTAAACTATTTCAATGGCATTCCTCTAGACCACTAATTCAGTCACTTTGTCAAAGAATGCAATTAGATTTGTCTGGCATGATCTGTTTTTGATGAACCCATGTTGGCTTTTGGCTATTACTTTGTTTGCTTCTAGGTGTTCGCTAATTCATTGCTTGATTATCTTTTTCAGAATCTTTCCTTGTATTGAAATCAGGCTGATAGGTCTGTAGTTTCCTGGATCTATCTTTTTTCCTTTTTTGAAGATGTGAACCAAATCAGCTCTTTTCCAGTCCTCTGGCAGTTTCCCAGTGCTCCAGGATCTCTGAAAGATATAGTTCAGTGGTTCTGAGATCTCGTCTGCCAGTTCCTTCAGAACCCTGGGGTGTAATCCATCTGGTCCTTGTGATTTGAACTCGTCTAGGGTAGACAGGTGCTCATTTAATATTTTCTTCCCTATTTCAACTTGTGTTCTTAATCTGAGTTTTGTGGTGCTGTTTTTGATAGATTGTACTGTTTTATCCCTTTGTGTAAAGAGAGATGCAAAAATTAGTTAAATTGTTCTGCTTTCTCCCTGTTGCTTGTCACCAGCTGGCCACTTTCTCCCAGCAATGGACCAATTGTTTCCTTAACATTTTTCTTGTTTTTAACATGTTGGAAGAAGCTTTTTTTGTTATTTTTTTACTTTTGTGGCAAGCCTTTCTTCATTGTGAGCCTTAGCTTTCCTCACTTCATCTTTACAGGCTCGGGCTATTTGGTGATATTCTGCCTTAGTTATGTCCCCCTCTTTCTACTTTTTATATTTATCCTTTTTGTCTTTCAATTTGTTAGAGTTCTTTATGCAGCCATGCTGGTTTCTTTTGGGAGTTGTTATTTTTCTTATTCGTTGGTATTGTGCTACACTGGGCTTTTGTAATCTCATTTTCCAAAATTTCCCAAGCTTCCTGAGCCCACAAAATGCAGCCTTTCTCTCCTGACTGACACCCACAACAGACCACCTCAATCACCTCAGACCCTCCCAAAAAAGAGAGAAGCGTCTAGAGAGAAAATCTACAAGAGCGGTCTTGGTGCATAATAATAATAATAATAATAATAATTTTAATTTGTTGACCGCTCCCTCTCCCCATAGGGACTCGGAGCGGTGCACAGGGAAAAACTAAAACAATAAATATACAAACACATTAAAAACAAATTAAACATATACCTGTGCTAAAATACCCCATTAACATACTAAAATTCCCAGTTAAAATAACTAAAACCCCATAGAGAGAGACTACCCTAGGCCGGCCAAGCAGAAAAGATGTGTTTTTAGTTTTAGACGGAAGGAGCGGAAGTCCGTGGTCGTTCTAATATTGGGGGGAAGGTCGTTCCAGAGGGCTGGGCCCGCCACAGAGAGAGCCCTTCTCCTGGGCGTCGCCCGCTGACAAAGTCTGGTGGACGGCACCCGGAGAAGTCCCTCTCTGTGGGAGCGAATCGGCCGTGAGGATGTATGAGGCAGGATCCGATCCCGCAGATAGCTAGGTCCCGAGCCATGGAGCGCTTTAAAAATGATGACTAATACCTTGAAGCGCACCCGGAAGACGACAGGCAGCCAGTGCAGCTCGCGCAAGAACGGTGTTACGTGGGTAAACCTTGAGGTTCCCATAATTGCTCGCGCGGCTGCATTCTGGACCATCTGAAGTCTCCGGGTGCACCTCAAGGGAAGCCCCATGTAGAGAGAGTTACAATAGTCCAGTCGGGATGTCATGAGAGCATGAGTGACTGTGCGAAGGGCGTCCCGATCCAATAGGGGACGCAATTGGCGAACCAGGCGAACCTGGTAAAACGCCCTCCTGGCCACGGCTGTCACTTGATCTTCCATGGACAGCCGGGCATCTAGGAGGACACCCAAGTTGCGCGCCCCATCCACAGGGGCAAGATGTTCGCTCCCTATGGCCAGCAATGGAGTCAGCTGGTTGAATCGGGCAGCCGGAAACCACAGCCACTCGGTCTTGGTCGGGTTGAGTCTGAGTCCGTTACTTCCCATCCAGATCCGTACGGCTTCCAGGCACTGGCATCGTTGGGGTGGTTTGGGGTAGATATATACAGCTGAGTATCATCAGCGTAGAGATGGTACTCTACCCCAAAACCACGGATGATCTCACCCAGCGGCTTCATATATGTGTTGAACAGGAGAGGCGAGAGGACCGACCCCTGAGGCACCCCACATGTGAGGGGTCTCGAGGTCGACCTCTGCTCTCCTGCCAACACAAATTGCGATCGGCCAGAGAGGTAGGAGGAGAACCACCGTAAAACGGTGCCTCCCACCCCCAACCCCCCCAGCCGATGCAATAGGATACCATGGTTGATGGTATCAAAAGCCGCCGAGAGGTCTAATAGGACCAGGATGGAGGAACAACCCCCATCTCTGGCCCTCCAGAGATCATTGACCAACGCGACCAATGCCGTCTCGGTGCTATGCCCGGACCGAAAGCCAGACTGGCGCGGATCTAGATACTCAACTTCCTCCAGGTGACGTGGAAACTGTTGTGCCACCACACTCTCAACAACCTTCGCCAAAAAGGGAAGGTTGGAGACTGGACGATAGTTGGTTAATAAAGCTGGATCCAAAGAGGGCTTCTTGAGGAGGGGCCTCACCATAGCTTCTTTTAGGGAAGCAGGCAAGGAACCCTCACTCAAGGATGTGTTGACAACCTCTTGGAGCCAGCCTCGTGTCTCCTCCCAGGATGCCAGTACAAGCCAGGAGGGACACGGGTCCAATAAACATGTGGTGGCTCGCAGTCGCCCATGTAACCTGTCCATATCTTTGGAAGTAACGGAGTCAAACTCCTCCCAAACAAGATCTGTCTCGTGGCATCTCACTGGGCCATCAATGGGGGCTAACCCGTTCTGTATCTGAGCGATTTTCTCCTGCAGAAAAATCACAAATTCCTCTGCTCTACCCTGTAGCGGGGCTTCCCGCACCCTCTGTTGAAGGAGGGAGCGGGTCACCCTAAACAGGGCGGCAGGGCGGTTTTCTGCGGATGCTATGAGAGTGGCACAATGATGACGTTTGGCCACTCTCAGCGCCACAATGTAAGTCCGTAAATGGGCTCTTACCTGTGTTCGGTCGGATTCAGAACGGGTAGACCTCCATCTTCTCTCTAGGCATCTCTTGTGGCGTTTCATCACCCTCAGCTCCTCGGTAAACCAGGGAGCCAGGGTGGCTTGCCGCCGCAAGAGAGGCCACAAGGGCACGACCCGATCCAAGGCTCCCGCGGTCGCAGTATTCCATGCGACCACGAGGTCCTCGATCGGGGCGCGGGTCAGGGGTACAGGAAATGGCCCAAGCGCCGTCTGAAACCCATCAGGGTCCATCAGGCGCCTGGGGCGGAACCAAATTGGTGACCCAGGTTCCGCCTCCCCGCGGAGGGGGGCAGTGGTTGGAAAGTCGAGCCGGAGAAGTGAGTGGTCTGACCATGACAAGGGCATGATGTCTATATCCCCTATACCCAGATCACTCTTCCACTGGCCAGAGACAAAGATGAGATCCGGTGTATGTCCACCCTCGTGGGTGGGGCCTAAAATTAGTTGGGTCAGGTCCATGGCCATCATGGAAGCCATGAACTCCCGAGCTACCTCGGATGATTCGCCCACCGATGGCAGATTAAAGTCCCCCATGACTAAAAGTCTGGGGGTCTCAACTGCCACCGTAGCGATCACCTCCAGGAGCTCGGGCAGGGCTGCTGCTACATAGCGGGGAGCCAGGTATACAACCAGCACGCCCAACTGCCTCCCTAGGCCCCACTTCACGCAGAGGGACTCACAACCGGTAGTCTGTGGCACAGTGGTCTCTCTCGGCTCAAGACTTTCCTTTACAATAACTGCTACCCCACTACCCCTGCCAAGGGCACGAGGCTGATGAAAAGCGCGGTAGCCTGGTGGGCACATTTCAACGAGGGGAAGTCCACCCTCGTGGCCCAACCAGGTCTCCGCTATTCCTGCCAGGTCCGGCCCCTCCTCTGACACAAGGTCATAAATGAGGGGGGCTTTGTTGACCACGGACCTGGCATTACAAAACATCAGCCGCAGGCCCTGGCTCTGTACTTCCTGACCACCTAGCAAACGGGGGTTGAGGCACTTCACCGTTTGCAACCAACGGTTCCTTGCCCTCAACCGGTAGGATGGAAATTGTCTCCCCTCGGACCTGCCTCTCCCCACGACCTTCTGGATGGAAATGCCCTCTGACGGGACGACTCGTATTTCCCCCCTACTAACGGCACCTTCCGCTACCCTCCGTCATCTGCCGGCCTGGCCCTCTCTTTCCATCTCTATCTCTATCTGTCTATACCCTCCCCCCCTCCCTGGTACCCCCTAAAATGGACAATAACCTAGAAACTAAAAAAACCCTAAGACCACGCTTCTTCCACCTCTCCAGATTAATAAATCCCTCATCAAGGCGGGCCCTCGTTAGAGTGGAGGGCCAAACCTGCGAGAGCGGGGACTCTCGCAGTCGCAACAGGTCAGCTCTCGAGTACATGATATAATTAATAATATGATTAAATAATTAATTAATAATTAATATAATAATAAATAGTATAAATAGATAGTAAAATTTAGAATTTAAATAGGTCGCAGTGCATAATTTAAAAAGGCATAATGGCAGCTAAAATGTACAGAATGTTAATACAGAAATTCATAGTTAAATTTCAGGAGTGCATAGTATAGTAATAAATAGTAATAAAAGGCTCAGAGGTCTTGGAATGATGGTATATTCCTCGAGAGTTCTAAAATAGTTCTCAGCAGTTCTTATAGTTCTAAGGCCAGGGGAATGGAGAGTTAATGATGGTAAATGGACTATGGGGTGAGGTCTAAGGTACAGGCCTCAGCTGCTAGGTCTTCCAGTTCCAGTTCCCTCATGGTCCCCCGGCTTCGTCCCGGCAGCCAGGCCTCCATGCCAGGCCTCCATGCCGCCCGTCGTTCGCCCCCACTGCTCACCACTCATTTCTCCGGCTCTCTCACAGCCTTCCGGCCCTCTCACGGCCTCTGAATGGCGCTCAGTGAGCAGCGTCCGTCGTCCGGCTCGACTGCCAGGTGGCCAGGCCTCCATGCCGCCCTGCCGCTCGCCCCCCGCCGCTCACCACTCGGTCTTTCCGGCTCTCTCTCACAGGCTCTCTCACAGCCTCGGTCATTCCGGCTCTCTCACAGCCTCTCTCACCGCCTCTCTCATAGCCGCTGACTCGTTCTTTCTTCTTGGCTCTCTCTCAGCCTCCAGCCTCCAGCTCTCTCACAGCCTCCAGCCTCCAGCCGTTTCATGGCCTCCGGGTGACGCTCAGCGGAAAGCGCCCGGCGTCCGGCTCGGCGCCCGGCCCGGCGTTTCGTCAGCCGGCCTCCTCCTGCCTCCTGCCTCCGACCTCTTTGCTCGAGCCTCCGACCACCCTGGGAGACCCGCCTGGTCTCAAACCGCTGCCAGGGTGGTCCACTCACTGGGTCCGGCCCCTTAGGTGGTCTCACGGGCCAGACTTGCCATTTTAGCTGACCATCGAGGCTCCGCGGCCAGCACGGGACTCAAGAGCCGACCGCCATCTCGCGCATGTGCAGTCAGCATGACTGACTCAGCTCTGAACTGGACATTTCTGTGAGCAATAGTATCCAAGTGTGCAATTGACCCTTCTCTGCATTCACACAGGACCAGAACCTGAAAGAAACCCGGCCAGCATCGACCCCACAACAGGCTCCATCTCGTCGGAAGACTAATGAAGCTCAGCTGGGGATGGTGACGACCCCTTGGGTGAACACAGGATGGGGGGCTCCTTCCTCCCACAAGAAACAGCGTTGATGCCCCTCCTTCAGGAAGGACACCCGGCATTCATTCCAGTTCCCTTCCCCAGCCATCTATTCATGAAGGGGATGATGGGAGTTGGAATTCCACATGGGATGCCGAGCTGCCCTCCTTTCCTTTTCCCCGGTTGGCATTCATAACTAAGAAGGAGCACGGGGGAGGTCCGGTTTTCATTGCCCAAAGCAAGATTCTCCTGGGATTTTGGACCCCATAAAGCACCCCAAATTCCCCCGTACAAAAAGGGTTCCGGCATCTCCAGCACAGCTGCAAAAGCAGAGAGAAGAGAGGGAAGACAGAAGATGAGAAAGGAAGAGGGAAGAAGCGGGAAGAAGAGGAGAAAAGAGATTAGAAGAGAAGAAGAAAAAAGAAGAGTAAAAGAGAAGCAGGGGAAGTAGAGAGAAGCAGAGGGAAGAAGGACAAAGAGAAAGGATTCTGGTGCTCAGATTGTTTTCTCATCTGCATCCCAGTGCTAGGACAAGAACCAACCCCTGAGAGAACAAAGGATATTAGAAGTAAAATTGCTGGTAGAAAAATATAATAAACGGACGATGTATCTAATATTATATGTGTTAAAAGTGGCCAGAATGGTATTTGCTTAACACTGGAAAGGTGTGGAGATCCCAACAGAACAGAATATAATAATAAAAAATTACTAGAATGTGCAGAAATGTATAGATTAACATCTGAATTTAAAGAGAAAGAAGAGGCGGAATATTTTGAAACATGGGATTTGTTTATCAATGGTTAACAGAGAGAAGTTAGAATATTTAAAATTACAAGAGACAGAAAAGTAACCATAAGGCACAGATAATAATTCTGAGTGCAGACATAATAATTCTAATTGAGTTAATGTAGATTCTATAAGCAAGGAACATGCTAACCATTCTATCTCTATTAAGAGTTTGTTTGACAGAAGTTAAAAAAAAAGAAACTTGGGTGTGAAAGTTGTTTAAATAATAAGAATATGGGTGTGAATTATTTCTCACTGGCTCAGGGTGAACTCAGCCTTCCATCCTTTTGAGGTAGGTAAAATCCACATGGCAACCTAAAACTGGAAGGTTCAAGCTGGTTCCCTCAAGGACCACAAGATAACCAAAATTGCAATATTTACATAATTGATTATTTTAATTGGTTATTTAATAAAACAATCAATCAGAATAGAGCTGGAAGAGACCTTGGAAGTCTTCTAGTCCACCTCCCTACTCAAGTGGGAGACCCTACATCATTTGAGATGTCCAGTCTCTTCTTAAAAACATCCAGTGACAAAGCACCCACAACTTCTGGAGGCAACCCCTTCCACTGGTTAATTGTCCTCACTTTTGGGAAGTGTTTCCTTAATACCAGGTTGCTTCTCTCTTTGATGAGTTTCCATCTGTTATTTCTAGTCTTGCCTCTAGTGCTTTGGAAAATAGGTTGAACTTCCCCCTCTTCTTTGTGGCAGCCCCTCAAATACTGGAATGCTGCTATGATGTTGCCCCCAGTCATTCTTTTCTCTAGACTAGCCAAACCCAAATCCTGCAAGTGTTCTTCATGCGTTTAAGTCTCTGGTCCCCTAATCATCTTAGTTGCTCTTCTTTGCACTTTCCCCAAAGTCTCTACTTCTTTTTTGTAATGTGATTATTAAATTTTTTTAAGAACATGAAAATGATAAAATAATGGAATGGGTTACTACTGGGAGCATTTCATCCCCAAAGGTTGTCTGGCTAGAGAGAAGTTCCCTGAACATGGGCTCCAACATGAGTCCGAAAGTTTGGAACTTAAAACTTCTGGTCCCAGTGACTGACCCAGATTGGATCCTGCAACCTTATCCTGGGACAAATTTATATTAACTTTCATTTGTCATCTGGGGATGTTTTCAGCTGCTTCCCAGAGGCCAGGGACATCCGTGCTTCAGGAGATGAGCAGGTCAAGATAATGGGGGGAGGGCTATGAAAGACAAGCCCATCTCAAGCTACTTTTGCCAAACTTCTTCCAACCAAAGTTTTTAGCAGGTACTAAAGGCCAGCTATCATAGTTGGAAAGTTTTGTGAAAGGGTTGAGAGAGGGAAATGTATCCATTGGGAAGTTGCAGTTAATAGGGCTAGGAGTGAGCTTGCAGGTCTCATGGAATCAAAGTTTTAAATGAACATAATTGCAAAATGAACCAGACGTATTTCTAATGCGCTGACTTGCATGTTGCATTTTCTGCAAAGTATGTACCTGTACGGATGTCTTTAGAGCAGGAAGAATGAGACGGTGGGAAATGAGGAACTGAAAGTAATAAATGGCTGAGAGCTTCAAATGTACACAGGTGTTTACAGAAAATGATGGTGTGGAAGAAAGTAAGAAAGAACAAGGAAGTGAAACCATGGAATGTGTATGTCAGTAAAACAAAAGGTAAAAGAAATGTGGCTTGAGATGAGAAGGGTGTCCTTTACCCATAGCAGTCCTTGTAGCAGTGGTGGGTTCCTACTGGTTCGGACCAATTTGGCTGAACTGATAGTGGTTTGGCAGCCTGGGTTGCTGGAACTGGCAATGATCCAGGCCTGCCATGCCCCCAGTGGTGGGTTCCATCTTGTTTTTTGCTTCTACACATGTGCAAAAGAGACTCCTGCCTTGCAGGATCTGCTGTTTGTCATTGGACCCCATTGCAATTGCTATTTGTCACCCCTTGGCATTGCAATGTCAGTTTTGTCTTGTCGTTATATCTTTTGCTTCTTTCTTTGGTTCCAAATTGTAAGAAACAGTAAACCTCTGATCTTAAAGTAAGATTTATTGATTGTGGTTTGCCTTTTTTTAATCAGAATTTTTTATCAGTAATTTTTTAATTTATTTTGAAAAAAAACCACAAATAAGGCAGGCATATTCAAAACAGAAAAACATAAGAAGCCATCTTTCGTTACAAATTACAAATCATACAAATCATATCAATTAATCACAAAATTCCATACATTTTTTCCGTATTAATTTTACAATTATTAATTATCAGCCTCAATTTAATTAATTGTCAATACATCCTTTTATATGTAAAATCAAGAATATAAAATGACATTCCACCAGCAAGAAATCATCTTTCCTTACAAATTAGAAATAATAAAAGTTATATCAGTTAATTACAAAAATCCATATATTTCTTCCATATCCACTTTTGCAATTATTATATCTCAACTCAAATTTAATTGATTGTTTTTACATTCTTTTATGTGTATAACAAAAGTATAAAATGGCATTGCACCAATAAGACAGAAAAGTAAAGATAAAAAGGAGAATCATCACTCTACAATATATCCTTTAGAAAGCTAACAGCCAGTCTCACATAGCTTCTGTGCACCTTTGAAATGACTATCATTAATGAATAATCTCATTTTATAAATTTATAGATCAGAGGTTTCATCATATTTCTTCATATCAGTACTGCAAAATTCTCATCTAATGTTCCAAATTTAATCTATCTTCTTCTTCAAACCTATCTTTGAAACAATACCACCTAATAATATCTATTTTCTATTCTCAACTAACATACACATATACATACAATGATATTCTCAAACCGTCTAACTAATTATTAATCATCAATATTTCAGTTACCATTATCAACCAGTATCAATTATAATTATTTCGCTATTCTAGAATAGTTTCTAATTTCTATATTAGTAGCTCTTCAATGACACATAAAAAGATAGATATATATATCAGTGAACTATAACAATTATTGTTAATTAATCTTATTGTAAATGGCTATTAATTAACTAATAATCCTTCAATGGTATTCTAGACACAATCTAACTAATTATTATATTATATTAGCTTTTCTTTTTAGCCATTATCTTTCCAGTTATTTGCCATTTGAACCCCCCTTTCTTTTTAATCTTCCTTTTTTCAAATTCTTTATAAACTTTCTTCCGCATTCTATTGAGCAGTGTAGCTCTCCAATAATACTGCTGTCCAGTTCCTAACTTTAAATGTTGATTGTTTTTAGATGTCAAATGTACTTCTAGAGAGGTTTATCTTCTTTGGTTCATCTTCAAATCTTTTTCCCCCCGTCTTTTCCTTTGTAACAATGCTGAGACACAGATTTCTCGAATTCTGCTGTAGGAATGTCTTCTTCTTCTTCTTTCTTTCCATCTGCATATCTTTCATCTGAAATACATATCTGTTTATCTTCCTGCTTTGATTCTCTCTCTTTAGTTTCTAGAGTTTCCAATTGATCATAGTCTGGTATTATAGATGCAAATCTATCCAATGCATTGTTTATTCTGATAGTGTTTTCTTTCACCAAGTTTAGGATTTCAGCTAGGACCCTCTGGTTTTCTGGGGTGTTCTCATCAAATACATTGTTGATAGCTCCAAAAGATAATGAAAATTTATCTTTCTCTGTCAGCTGGACTGTAGCTTATTTTATTTTAGTGTTTCCAATTATTAAAAAACAAATACTGTGACCTTAAAATTCAAATTAACCAGACAACGACCTCTAGTGGCTAAAAAAAGAAAAAAAGGGTTTTAAATTTCCAATCAGCGCTTTCCTTTGTTGTTAGGGGAAAAAAATGTAATTTATATTCCATCTAAAAAAATATAGTAAATCTTAAAAATTAATTATTAAAATAGTCCCAACTTCAAGGCTTTAAGAAGCAAAAATTAGAAAGCGTAAAAGAAACCAGAAAGTCTGATCACTTCTAAAGGGGAAAAAAGCCTTAATTCAATGCTTCAAGTTCGAAAAAAATTATATTAAAAAAATGGAAACTTCTTAGTTCAGAGCCTATTAAATTAAATTCTGCTGCTTACTTTTTAGTTCAGGGTTTTAGTTACTGAAGAAAAAAAAGAAAAAAGTTTTTAAGCAAAATGTTTCAAAGCAAAGTTAGAATACCTTTCCGGCCAGCACTTTCAATTTCCACTTTGTTCCTTCCTTCTATCGGAGCTTGCTAATGTCCATGTTCCCCAGGTGGGGGCTGCCTTTTTGCCGCCTTGCAGGAGTTCTTCCCTTGGGTCAAAACAGGGGTTTGCGATATCCCTGTGACCAGCAAGGCTTCGTCTCCCTCCTCATAGTCCCTCCAGGACGGTTTAGGTCACCTATGGACCGTGGGGCTGCAAAAGGTCAACGCAGGTCTCCGAGAGCCGAGAACCTGCATTGTGTCGGTGCAGTTATGCTCCACCCTCTCCTTTATCAGAATATTTTTATAATGAAGCCCAGTGCCACTGAGGTCTTCATAAGTAGCCATCAGAATCATAAACTGAGTGGAGGAGAGTTACTCTCTGTTTAAATACAGCAGCTAGCACCCTCACTTGTACTGATGATGTTACCCAGTTGGTTAATGAAATGTATGCAAGCAAACAAAGCTCAGATTGCAGCAAGGATTCCACCATTTTATTCCTGAAGCAAAATCTTCAAAGGGCTGATGCTTAGTGCAAGATTTAGCCTACAGACATCTTTAAGGGAACCTTCTTGAGTTGGTAGAAGTCTACCTACTAGGAAAGCATAGGGAAGGACAGTAGGAGTGGTGATCAGGGGTTCAGCTGGCTATCCGCCCTGAGTCCCCTTGGGGAGATAGGTGCGGTATAAAAATCAAATAAATCTTAAATCTTATCTAGCTTTGGTCTGACCATTGGCTTTCAACAAGAGATTGGGCAGCCAAAACACTATCAGAATAAACAATGCATTGGATAGATTTGCATCTATAATATCAGACTATGAGCAACTGGAAACTCTAGAAATTAAAGAGAGAGTACCAAAGCAGGAAGATAAACAGATATGTAGTTCAGATGAAATATATCCAGATGGGAATTTGAATTTGAATTTATTCGCATTTATATACCGCCCTATCTCCCTGGCAGTGCACAGGCAATAATAAAATACTGTAGACAATAAATACAATAAAATATCTTAAAAATAAGTTAAATTAAGAAACCTGTGCTAAAAGTATTTTAGAATAAAGAAGAAGAAGGAATTTTTACAAGAGAATTTGGAAAACCTGTGCTTCAGTGTGGTTACAAAGGAAAAGAGGGGGGGGGGGGAAAGATTTGAAGAAGAACCAAAGAGGAGAAACCTCTCCAGAAGTACATTTGACATCTAAAAACAACCAACATTTAAAGATAGGAACTGGACAGCGGTACTATTGGAGTTATATTGCTCAATAGAATGTGGAAGAAAGTTTATAAAGAATTTGGAAAAAGAAAGATTAAAAAGAAATGGGGGTTTCAAATGGTAAACAACTGGAAAGACAATGGCTAACAAGGAAATCTGTTATCCTTTGATGATTAATAATTAGTTAGATTGTGTCTAGAATACCATTGAAGGATTATTAGTTAATCAATAGCCATTTAATTCACCATAATGTTATAGTTTAATGATATACATTTATCATTGTATGTATTTGTAGAAATTTATGAGATTAGATATAAATAGACTTAAGATTGTATTTGATATTATTGAAGAGTTATTAATATAGAAATTTGGAGCTATTCTAGGGTAGCGGAATAATTATAATTGATATCGGCTGATAATACTAATTGATATATTGATGATTAATAACTAGTTAGATGGTTTTAGAATATAATTGTACGTATATGTATATGTTAGTTGATAATACAAAATAGATATTATTAGGTGGTACTATTTTAAAGATAGGTTTGCAGAAGAAGATAGATTAAACTTGGAACATTAGATGAGAATTTTGCAGTACTGATATGAAGACACATGATTAAACTTCTGATCTATAAATTTATAAAATGAGATAATTTATGAATGATAATCATTTCAATGGTGCACAGAAGCTATGTGAGACTGGTCGGTATGCTTTCTAGTGATGATTTTTTCTTTTTATCTTTCCTTTTTTTGTCTTATTGGTGCAATGCCATTTTATACCTTTGTTTTGCATATAAAAGAATGTAACAACAATCAATTAAATTGAGCCGAGATATAATAATTGCAAAAATGGATATGGAAGAAATCTATGGATTTTTGTAATTAATTGATATAACCATGATTTCTAATTTATAAGGAAAGATGGTTTCTTGCTGGCAGAATGCCATTTTATACTTCTGGTTTTATATATGAAAGGATGTATTGATAATTAAATTGAGACTGAGATATAATAATTGTAAAATTAATATGGAAGAAATGTATGGAATTTTGTGATTAATTGACATAATTTTTATGATTTCTAATTTGCAATGGAAGATGGCTTCTTATGTTGTTCTCTTTTGAATATGTTTGCCTTATTTGTGTTTTTTCAAAATAAATAAAAAATTACTGACAAAAAAAAGAAGAGATTGGGCAGCCATTTGTCAGACATGGTGTAGGGCAAGAAGTTGAACTAGATGACGTAGAAGGTCCCTTCCAACTCTGTTAATCTGCTAATTAACCAAATAAAATTGATTTTTGTGGGAAAAGGAGTCTCTTTTGTGATTCTGTGAAACCTAGGTTAAAACATCCTGACCTACCTCAAACAAATCTAAACGAGGCTAATCCTTACAGTAACTAGAGATTTTTGTTTCTTATTATATTTTCTCTACAATTAAGATGGGGCCTCAACAGAATTATGTAGCATTTGGGGAAAAAGATACAAGTCAAGAGAGCAGCTCCAGAGGCCAAGATGGAGAAGATCTCCACAGCCACCATGGACTTTCCTTTGGTGCTGAGGTAGGTGGGGAGGAATGTGATCCAAACACTGCAAAAGACTAGCATGCTAAAAGTTATGAACTTGGCTTCATTAAAGCTGTCAGGCAATTTCCTAGCTAGAAATGCCACCATGAAACTGACGAGTGCCAGGAAACACAAATAAGCGAGGACAGCATAAAACATTAAAGCTGAGCCTTCATTACATTCCAAGATGATCTCTTCTACCAATGAGTGGAAGTCCATGTTGGGAGATGGGGGAGAAGTTGCCAACCAGGTGACACAAAGGACTGCTTGGATCAGAGGACAAGCTATAACAATGGAGTTGGTCAGTGGTTTTCCTAAGAGTTTCCTTGTCTTGTTCCCTGGCTTGGTGGCCATGAAGGCCAGAATCACCATGACAGTTTTTGCCAACACAGAGGAAACTGCAAGGGAGAAGAGAATGGCAAAGGCAGACTGTTGGAAGAGACAGGTGATCTTCCCAGGTCGACCAATGAAGAGGAAGGAACAGAGAAAGCAGAGCAGGAGGGAGACCAGAAGGATGTAGGTGAGATCTCGGTTGTTGGCCTTGACGATCGGTGTGTCATGATGTTTATAGAAAATCAGCACAACTGCAGATGTGGTCACTGAGAGAAAAAGAGTAAGAGAAACTAAAGAATATCCTAGTGTGTCTTGATAGTCAAGGAAGTGGATCTTCTTGGCAATGCATTGGTCCTTGTCCTTGTTGGGATATTGGTCTTCTGGGCAGGGTTCACAGTGAACTGCATCTGAAATCAAGAACTTTTCTCTAAGGATTTCAGGGACATCTGCCATGAGATTATCCTTCCCACAGAGATGGTATGACTGTCCTCTTTCTGCTGTGACAGAAAGAAAGGTCCAAATTTGAAATCTGGTCTACCTGTCTGATTAGAAATGGTCCCTTCTGGACAAGCATCACACCAGTAACAGCACACCTGCTCTCCCTCTGGAACTCTTCTCCTCTCTCCTGCATGGCACCTCTTCATGCCACACCTGGCAAAGGGGATGGTCTGAAAGAGAAAAGAGAAATTCTTAAGATGACCTAAACACTGAACATGCTTCATTAATTCATTTCCAAATTGGTCAGTGCTAGATGTTACCAAGTTTGAGTCATGAAACGTTGGCAAAAAAACAAGGAAGCTCAGAGAGCACCCAGGATTCCTCATGTTAACCCTGAACTACAAATATTCTCCTTCATTGGTTTCCAAAGTCCAATTTCCATTCCATATTCCTATATGTATGTTTTTCCAATGAAATGGTTCAACACTGTCTACCAGAAACCAGCAGCAGCTACTGGTGATTAAGGCCAGCGGCACTCCTGACCCACAAATGGATGCTGGAGATTGGAAATGCGACCCACAAAAGAAACATTGTGACATTGAGCTACAGCATTTCTGTCATGAGTCTCCAATTGAATGGGAAGGGTCTTGGGAACTAATTGTTGCATATGGAATCTAGAACAAAAAAGTTGGAAGGGACTTTGGAGGTCTTCTAGTCCAACCCACAGGAAATCCTATACCACTCCAGACAAATGGTTGTCCAATCTCTTCTTTAAAACTTCCAGGGTTGGAGGATTCACAACTTCTGGAGCCAAATTATTCCACCGATTAATTGTTCTAACTATCAGGAAATTGGTCCCTAGTTCTAGTTTGCTTCTCTCCTTGGTTAGTTTCCACCCATTGCATTTTGTCCTGCCTTCAAGTGCTTTGGAGAATAGCTTGACCCTCTCTTCTTTGGGGCAACCCATCTTCTAACTCTGTCCTGGGTTTCAAGTAGACATTCCTCCCAATCGCAACCATTTGTAGCTTGACACAAATCAGACCTCAAGTGTCTTACATGCAAAACAGGTTATTCACCAAATCACTGCCATATTTTCTGAGTCAATGGACCATTTTTCAAGTTAGAAGGATGTTATGCATCCCTAGGAGAGAATCCATGGTTCCCTAAACTTACAACATTTCCTTCCTGCCCACCTTTGTAGGCCAGACGATGGCATCAGCGTTTATGGTGAAATCCTTGCCTGGGGGAACCCTAGGATCTAGTTTCCCAATTTTCATGGGCACAAAAGATTTATTGGGGAGGAAAACCCAGTTGAGAAGATCAAAATTAGCAGGACCCAGTCGATTTTCTGTGAAAGAGATTTCATCTCCAGCACTGTTGTTAAACTGAACAGTCCTCAGATAGTAAAGAATCTGAAAGAAAAGAAATCTTCAGAAATTGGAAAAATTGGCTGAAAGATTCACATGAAGTATCATGGCTTCTAACATTCTTTGTTGGCAATCAGCTTTGGATATGGGGGGGGGGGGTGTCTGAGAAACTAGAGGAGTTGCATAGTTTCTGGTCAATAAGGAATAATATTAAAAACTACTCCATTAAAGAGAGGGCATTAAGATTGGGCCTTTTGATCATGGCTTCTTCAATTCTAGTTTTACCAGAATGATCCCTCATAGAAAGATTTTAATGCCACATTCCAAATTTCATTGCATGTTTTTGTTCCTGTGATACTTGGCTACATGCATTTTTAAATGTTTCCTTGGACTCCGGTTCTTGTGAATGACAGATTGGGAGTGATTAAATCATTTCTATCACAACCATATAAAACCCCACTAACTTTCTCCAGTTCATAGTCAAAGAAAGCAGAATGTAGGAAGTAGGTCTGATCAGGTGAGGCCATGTGGAAGGAAGCACCTGTCCTGGTTTCTCACTTCACTGTCCAGAGAGATTCAACCTTTATTCTTTGATGCAAAAAACCCTCTGTTGAATTTCAAACCAGGAGCTCATTTGGATCTCATTGAGGCCTACTGTGTATGCTGAGGTTGACAGAGGCTGTTTTCACACAACAAGATGAACAATCCAACAAATGGCAGGCTAAACAAATGGGGTGAGGTCACATGGGATGATAAGCCATAGAAACATAAACCAAAGTTTAAATGAATAGAGTCAAGTGTGTTCTTACAGGTGAGATGCAGGCTATGGACTGAGGGAAGCAGGTAGTTTTTCAAATATGCCCAGTAGAAATTTTTAACTTTGTTATTATATCTATATAGACAGATGCAAGACTATTGTATGCACAAAAATGAAAGGACAATTTGACTCCTAACATGGACGAATGGCTGCAGAAGTTGATGGAGTTGGCTGAAATGGCAAAATTGACTCTTTTGATTAAAGAAAAGAATGCAAGTACTTTTATTTCCACATGGGGACTCCTTCTGAACTTTGTGCTTGAAGAGAAAAAGAATGAAACTCTGATCTTGGGTTTTACCAATTAGTTTGATGGATCTTTATAGAAATGGCTTGTTCACATTATTATGAAAAACAAAAAGCTGTGATTTGATGTTAATGCCTTATTTTACTGCAACGGAGAGAGTCAGAAGTCAATGTTTTTCTTTTTCTCTTATACTCCCTCACTTCTCTTCACCCTCCACCTCCACGCCATTTGTCTATTTATTTTCATATTTTGTATCTTTTATCTCATAATCCAATAAAAAAGTTAACCACAAATAAGCCCACTACAACTGACCTCTTGAAGCATCTCACACAAATGCACCCATATTGTCATTTTGCTCTGGAAGGACAAGTCCTCTCTGAAATGTCCACTCCCAGAAACCCAAGAAAGACTTGGAGGTTATATGAAAATCTTTCTTTTATGGATCTAATGGACAATTCGTTTAGTTCACTTCTCTTTTCTCCCCTCTACCCCTCTTCAAGAAAACTAAGCACTTAATTTGTATTATACTTTGCAAATGCTGTTTTAATTTGTACTGAGATGTGGACATTGAATCAGCGATTGAAGAAGTGCATATGGGAAGCTTCCTGTCTAAATATCTGGGGACAGGATAAAAAGTCACAGAAATTACCTGCCATGACTGGACATTTGAGATCTTCTTTCCAAGCCTCATTATGGTCAGTTGAGCTTTGGATCCATACATTGCATGTAAAATGTGTGCCAGAGCATAAATTGCATTGTAAATATTGTAACTATCTCCTGTCATGCCTGTTTCAAATGCATACATTGGCAGAGTCTGCAAATTCTCTTTTCCAGTACATGGTTTTTGGAGGGCTGGAGTAATTTCACCTGGTTTGTAGATCTTGCAGTTAAAGACCCTTTCCCACCATTGTGGGAGAAAGATGTCCCCTTGTGGGTTGAAAGGGTCTAGAGACAGGAGGAAATGGGTGAATTCTGAGATATCCCTGGTGTGGTCCCTAAACTGCAGAGACCCATGGAAGGGATTTATATCTTTCAATATGTCTTGAGATCCCATCATACTAACTTTCCAATGGGAAGTTAAGATCCAAACTTTGCAAAATGTTGTCTTTGTCCATTGTTCATGAAAATTCATTATCACCAGTACATTTGTAATACTATTGGAATCTCCAAAGAGAATAATCACTTTAACTTTTGACCAAGTCTTGAAAATATGGAGAAATTTCATCTTTGTATAAATGAGAAAATCCAATTTCAACTTATCAGAGAAGGCCAAGCAGATCTCCTTCTCCTTAAGCATTGGCATCAGAGTTGAAATGAAATGTTCTCCATTATCATTTTCAGGGGCCACCAGCCCAACCCAGTTCCAATGGAAATACAGGAGCAGCTGGACTAAACCCACATACTGTGGAAGTTCCTTGGGATTAATCCGGAAGAAGGAAGGGTGAGCTCTTCTCTCTCCCTCAGAGAACTCAAAGCCAACACCAAGCTGAAGACAGTGAGAATCTTCTTTCAAAGACAAAGTAAAGTATTATGGCAACTTTAAGTTATCAATGTATGGCTTCTGCTCCATCAGTCAGGCTGACTCTACTCTGAGTGGCAGATTTAAGCTTCTTCCCTTCTTTGAAAGAGTCACCAGTTACACATGTTGATGGATATCTCAGAAGACAAGAGAAGAAACCATCAACCTGATATATTTTATTTTTATTATTATTACATTTATATCCCGCCCTTCTCCGCAGAGGACCCAGGGCGGCGCACAGGAGATTTAAAAACATACAAAAATAGAACATAGATAAATAATTTAAAATACATATTAGATCCCAAACCTGTGCTAAAACCAATTATTAATTGAAACCCAATTTAAAACTTTTCTAAAAGTCCCCATGGGAGGTTAGGCTAGGCCTAAACTATAGGCCTAGACAATAGACAAACATATAGACAATAAATGGCACTAAAAGGATAGCTACCCATCATGAAGCATGAGCTAAGAATCACAAGTTCATGATTTGCCCCTCCCCAAAATACCTATAGTTTCATCTTTGGGTTCCATGTTTACTTCTGATCTTTGTCTACTCCAAAACTGTATCTAAAGAGGCCACCTTACCTGAGGGACCTTGAATATGCTGAATATGGAGGCCATCTGCCTTGAGGATTGGGAGTTGAGACCTCCAATGACAGAGAGTAGAGTGTCCTGCTGGTCACATTTGTAACCTGGAATCATTTGGCCTCTTGTGGAGAGCAGGGAGAGGCTGATTAAGGAAATCTCCCTCTCAATCTGGTGATTGTCATAGATGTGGAAGCCAAGGGTGATGTTGGGGAGGAGAACCAGATCCGTGTTGACCTCTGTGACTGCAAACACCAAGGCCAGGAATTGCTGGTATTTTTTGGGCCTGACTCTATGGTGAGAAAAACATTGAGGAACAATTACAGGAAATTTCACACATGCTGTTGGAGTTTGTCTTTTATGTTGTTCTTTGGAGCAACACTCAAGTTTCATTGGCTTTGGATTTTAAAAAAGAATTTCTGTTAATTAAACTGTCCATCCCAATCACAGACAATTTAATACCCTTCTATCATCTCTTCCTTCCTTACAGTTTCCTCCAGTGACTGTAATCCTTCGCAATTTGCCCTCTAGCAGGTAATCAATTTTGTTTTCTCCTGGAGAAGTTTCTTCAGGACAAGAAACCATTGCTGAGCACAAGACTCCAATGAGGGGTACACCATAGTTTCTTAAAAGTCATTGCTTATGAACACTGCTGATTCCAAAATTGGGTTTTGCTTTTGTATTTTTTGTATTTGATTTTATTTAGGATATTTATTTACAACCCATCTCATATTCAATGACTCGTATCTCACACTGGAGAAGGATTGAGTTTTTAATTTAACTTTTTAACAATGATTTTCTATCCAAATTAATATTATAGGTCAATGTCTTAACAACCAGCACAATTTCTAATGTCTTGTCCCTCCTCACATTTTATGCGTCACCCTTTTCATCAGGAGGAATTCTGGAAAGTTTAAGAATTATATCTCTTTTAATGAGGATATTGAAAAAAGCGCAAAGATTTATCTACAACATTGCAAACCTCATCAGGACCAGCATCTCTAAAAGGAGTTCCTGAATCCCAAAGAAAGCAAACATTCATCTACATCTTTCGCGTCTGGATGAAACTTACACATATGGAAAAAGGTGCTTGAATGGGTCTTTCTGAAATTGCAGGCTGTTGAAGGATAAAATGATGGTTGCCAGGGGCAAATTCCCACCAATAATGAGATCGCCAGGCCTGTAATAGTCCTCCAGAATCTGCAGAGACCTTGTCAACACACATACGCTTTGCATCCTCTTAGCAGAAGTTGGAAGCAGGAGCCAGAAGAGCAGGAGGAAGAGGAGGAGAGGCAGTCCAGTCATTCTTCTCACCTTCCCTCCTAGATCAGAATTCTAGGTTTGTGTAAAAGGTGAATTGCAGGCGGCACTTGAAATCTCATCAAAGCTTTAGCACGGTAGATGCAGGTCATTCCCCTTTGATGGCTTAGTGGCAATTTTATATCAACCATCCTTCCCCTTATAAGTGTTTTGGCTGTGATCAAAGACAAAGATAAGGCCAGCTGAGTCTCATCAAGCTCTTTGCAAGAGATATTGACATGACATGTCCGGCCCCATCGGGAGAATTCCAGGCATGTTGTTTAAAGTTGGTGTTCTCTTGGAAGTTTTTTGTGAATAGAAACCCACAGGGAATAAGAACTGCAGTTCCATGGATAATTGTAAAGAAGAGCAATTGTCCTGCCCAATTATTACTAGATTGGTTTGCATACCTGAAGGGGGAAAACATGTTTGTGTCTCTTCTTGTAATCCCCAGAGATGGACTTGAGCATGAAGGTGAAGTTGGATATTTTGACTTATATGTAATTGAGCCCCTACAGACAAGATGGAGGTTCAATAGCGGAATTATCATGCCATACCATTTGGTCTTTATCTACTGTTGTTGCCCTCTAGTGGCCAGAGAGACAAATATGCCCCAAGTATATTGTTGGACACTAATACCACCCATTTACCCATCAACTAACACTCCCAAACAAGTGCATGTTGGGAAGCCAGACTCCATTTCCTTTAGCATTTGGAGAAGACACAAGCACAAGGAAGCATCCATCTTAATCTGTGGCACATGGACTTCCGGCTGTGCTTCCGGTGGCATCGGAGTCAAGGACTGCAAGCTCTTTTGCCCTGTTTTGAGCTCTCCCCATCGGAGGGTTCCAGAAGGAGCTATAGCCACCCTGTAGGTGTGGTGAAACAGAGGGCGTTGCAGGTTGAAGAGAGCTGCATCTCTCCTCCCTGGCTTGGAAAATCCCCCTCCTCTGAAGATGAGGAGCAGTGGCAGTCAACACGGCTGCTGTGAATCTGGGCGCAGCAGAAGCACCTAAGAAAGTGCAGCAGCAAAGAGAATGAACAATGATTGTTTCTGGATGAGAAAATTCTTCTACTTAAAAATTAGGAAGGAAAATAAAAAATCCATGCTAAAGGAATCTAAAAACATAATTGTTTAAACTGCGAAAATAGGCACTTGTGAGAGTTATTTTGAAAAGGAAGCCTCGAGCACCATCTACTCTTGAAAGGAAAAGTGACTCCTAGACTCCTGGAAATATACAGAGGAGGAAAGGAATATCTGATATCCGATGGAGGGCTGTGACTTTTAACTCTTTATTGCCTTACAATTACCAGAGGTAGAAATAAGAATACACATTTTATAAAAGAAACTCTGGGAAACCAGAATAAAATACCAAAATTTCAGAGCACATTCAAAGACCATGGAAAATAGCTTGGATTATTAGAATATGGAGTAAATGTTGGAACTGGCCCATCTACTATTTACCGACAATAAACTTATATGTTCCCCCATTATACCTGTCCTTCCTATTCTTTACTGCCCTTTGGTTGTAGCTTTCTTGGATTGTCTTGTCTCTCTCTGTGTTATTGCTAGTGTTAGTCCTCCTTTCCCTTGTCTTATCCCTTCAATTTCCTCTCCTCTCTCTATATTATCTGTCCCCATATCATCATCTTCTTTCGATTCCCCCAAACTCCTGCTCTCATCTTCTGCTTCTTCTCTTTCCAAGTCTGTTGGATTAAATTGTTGCTGTACAAAGGCTCTTGCCTCCTGTAAATTTCTAATCCTAATTTTCCTATCCCTCCATGTCATTAGTAAACCCTCAGGTAGCATCCATCAATACAAGATTGCATTTCTTCTTAATAATAAGGTAAGGAATTGATACTCCCGTCTCTGTTCCCGGACACATCTCGGAACCTGCCTCAAAATCGTGATCTGTCGCCCCTTATATGTTAAAGTTTGGTTCCTAGTGCATTTGAAGAATTCCTCACATAGCGCTTTCTTGTTGAAGCGCACATGGATTTCTCGAGGGAGATTGTTACGCTTCACATACCCAGTAAACACCCTGAAAACCTGATCTATATTCTGCTGCACCTGACTCCTGGCTGTGTCCAGAGACTCTGCCACCATCCCTCCCACAATTTCCTCCAAGTTCTCATCCCTCTCTTCCACCACATTTTGAAGTCTGAGGAAAAAGGAAGATCTTTCTGTCTCTAAAAAGAAGATCTTATCCATTAACCCTTTATTAACCGTTGATTGTTTCTGTTCCCATCAATCCATACGTCCCTCGCATCTTTCCATTCTTATCTCCACCTCCAGAGTCTTTTCCTCCTGCTTTACCAAAGCCTGCTGAAATTCCCGCATATCTCCATGCAGCTATTTAATTTCCTCCCTGACACCTCCCATTTCAGTTTTAAATCAGATCGTAAATCTGCAAAGTTTTTGGTCATCGAGTCTTTTTTATATTGAAAAAGTTTTATTGGTTTTTACAATTTTCGAAAAGGGTAGGGTAAGGGATACAGAAACATATTAAGAACTTTCGCGTCGGGTTCATTGGCCCTTCTAGGGCTTCATAATAAAACATTAAAAGAACATTTTGGAGAACTTAAAGATAATTGAAGATACCTGAAGAATCAAACTTTCCTTTCCATTGTATAGCACTGGGTGAAATATTGTATTGTACTGTATATGTGATTTTTGTTATAGTGTTTATAAAAATAAAATAAAAAATTTAAAAAAAAAGAACATTTTTCCAAAAGTACTACAAGGTGAAAATAAGTACAAGATTCCTAAATTCTCCATTTTATGCTAGCAGTCGTGTACAAACATCCAGACAAAAAGTTAAGCAATATTAATAGTAATTTAAAAAAAGCAAAGTTATTTTTTCGATCTAAGTCTCTTGGCAATTGTATCTTCTTTTTCTCCTCCCTGGCCCCCAGCGGGCGGGGCCGTGGCCCCCTCCGTCCCCCCTAGATCTTCCCCCAGGATAGAGGAATGTTTTTTAAGAAAGGCTTCCGCCTCAGCAACTGTTTTAATCCTTACTCTTCCTTCATCCCAGAACACCAACATCCCTTCCGGCATCGCCCACTTAAACCAGATCCCGTGGTCAAACAATTTTTTAGATAAGAAGGAATACTTCCTCCTCACCTCTCTAATCTTTTTGGGGATCTGCTTCAAGATGGTGACTTCCTTTTGTTGGTAAATTAACGGCCCCCCTCTCTGCGCCTTCAAAATTCCCTCTCTCGTTGACCTTCTAACAAATTTAATATGTATCTCTCTGGGTACTTCATTTATCCTGGCATATGCTGAATTTATTCTATAGACTAGGTCAATATCCCCGCTGATCTCATCTTTAGGTTTCTGTAAATAGTCTGCTAAAATTGTACTCATGAGATCAGGAAGGTATTCACCAGATTCTTCAGAAACATTCTGAAATCTTAAAAAATATGACATTCTTTCAAAATCCATCTTAGACATATGACCAGACAAACCTGCAATTTCAATGTTGACATTTTTAAGTTCTCCCTTTGCCCCAGCCAGCCCCCCTTCCAGCTCCTCAGTCTTCTGTGAATTCTCCAGCACTTGCTTCCGTGTTTCCAGAAGGTCCTCTTTAAAACTTTTATTATCAGCTCTTAAAGCTTTAATTTCCTGCACCAAAACTTGTAACACTGATTCCAAAGATGACATTCTTTGTTCCAATCCTGACAATTCTGATTTTGATGCCATGGTAAACTGTTATAGTCAGTGTCACTAAGATGGCGTTTTTTGGGTGGGGCCGTTGAGGCAAATCAGGAGCAAAACAGTTCAAGTGAAAGTTGTAAAAGAATTCAAGACCCAGCAGAGAAACACTTTTCACAGTCAAAATTTTTTAGCAAAGAAGGCACTCAGGGAAGGAGTCAATTAATCCAGAAATTTCTTCATTAGTAGAGAGAGAGAGTCCATTTCACAAAAAGATGTTGGTAATTTTCCAAAAGTAAAAATAGTCATTCAGGAGCAAAGGGAACCATCCTCCGCCGCCCCGTCTGATAGCCAGGAGGAGAAAATAACCCAAGAAAAATTGTATCAAGCCAGCCGGACTTAGATACATTGTAAGAAAATAAGCCGCAGATCACTTTCGCTTATTTCAATGCAGTCCGGAAACAAAGTATCCGCTTCCTCGCAACGAGGAGCCATTTCGGAACATCGCTTTAAATCCGAGGGGGGGTTTAACCATCAAACACCCCCCTCTACGTTCTTTCAATCCAGTCTGCCAGCATAAATAATGTTGTAAATCACTCACTCTTCACCTCGCTGCCAAAGCCCCAGGGAGCCTTCCGACCCGCACGCTCAGTTCTTTTTTAAATTCGCTGATCGTTACCGTCCTCCATTGGCGAAGGGGAACCCCCCCGCAGCATGTCTTCTTTCGCCTAAACCGAAGACAAGGGCCGTTTCCCAGCCGCCGCCAGGATAAACCAGCCCAGGCAAGCCAGTTTTATGGAGGGACCCCCCAAAAAGGGGGTGCCCCGCCCCGTTAGGGGCAGAAAAAAGAACAAAACGGCGGACGAACCCCAAGGTTCGTCCGTCGCCGCTGAGAACAGGAACAGCGGTCATCGAGTCTTGTATAGTCTGCATCAGCCCCTGAAGGGCTTGCATAGACAGGGGTTTGCCAGATGTCATCATGTCTTCCAATGATCTAGTAGAAATCCGCGTGGGACTTGGGATTGCAGAGGGGGGAGGGAATTTCGTTAATGACCTAGTGACGATGGAAGTTGTAGACATAGCCATATTACCCAAAGATAACCACTAGATGGTGATATAGCTCTTCAAATCTCCTTGGTTCTGAGTCCACAGCATTTACTGTTAACCAGAAGAGAAGCTTAATAGTCCATCACCCAAATATAATTAAGTTTCTCAGTCCAAATTCAGCGAAACTCAGCAGACAGTCCAATCCACTCCACTGCAGTCCAGTTATAGGGGAGGTCCGGAGTGTTAGGACTCCAAGCTACAGGGAGAGAAAAGTAAATTAACTAAAGAGAATTCAGTCACAAATCAGACACCTCCTGTATGGCAGTCGTAAAGACAGCAAGCCCAGCAACAAGTAAAAATGGCCACTCACTCCAGTCCGACCGCTGCCTCTACTACTCCACGACCGATCTTCCAGGAGCAAAAAGGCAAAAGAAAGTTAAGAGGATCACCTCCGATCAGTTCATCAAGAGAGCAATTGCATTGTGACGGTGGCTTCCCCAACCAAAAGGATCAGTCTCAGCTTCGGGGTGACCCACGTCGCCCTCTTCCCACGGCGGTACCTTAGAGGGATTTCAGTGTGTGGAAGTTGCCACCTCCTCACACACCTCAATATCCTCTTTCTTTCATGACCCCCCCCCCGTGGTTCACAATGGCGATATATTGCTGCCAGCCACAGAAAAGGGACAGCTAGGAGAAGCAGGATTTTCTCCTCCGCTGACCATGCGCCCTGACGTCACCGGAAGCCCCTTGAAGTTATTGAAGAAAATCAATCATTTTGACTGGTTTAGGATTTCCTAAGGATGGGATTTGCTCTACACTATTCTTCAGTCCCTATTCTTTGTGGCTTCAATGAGGAGGGATTAACTTTCCTTGAGTGACAAGCTTAATACCCAATCCTTAACAAACCAGACAAAATCCCACCTTTGCAGGGTCCCTAAGAGATGACAGGTGCCCAATTTCTTCTTCTTCTTCTTCTTCTTCTTCTTCTTCTTCTTCTTCTTCTTCTTCTTCTTCTTCTTCTTCTTCTTCTTCTTCTTCTTCCTCCTCCTCCTCCTCCTCCTCCTCCTCCTCCTCCATGTGGTCTTTGTTAGCAACTCTGGGTTCATAACCAGTGTCACAACTCTGGTCCCATAACCATTGTTAGCTAATACATGCGGAATAGTGTAATTCACTGGACAGTAAAGAGATACGTTGCTGTAACCACAAACAAACTCTAAAACAGTGATAGTAAGAAAATAAATAGTCTTCATTTTGAAAAAGTTTTATTGAGTTTTACAAATTTTCCATTAATTTTTTCTGGGTCTCCAAGAGTTCTAATTTGGAACTGACATGGTCCTTCCGCATTTCTTTAATTTCTTTCATGATGTTCTGAAGAGTTTCATCCATTGCTGATAATTTAACATCCACATCTGTTTTTTCAGGTAACATCAAGGTGATTTTGGGTTGATGTGTCTGCTTTTTTGAAGCCATAATGAAAGATTTAAGTCTTAGTCAGTAAAATGGCGTCTGCTGGAGAGGAGACTGTGAGGCAAGGTGGGAGCAGATTCCGGTGACCAAATTCACAGTATCATTTAGTTATAATCCAGAGAGAAACCAAGTTCTTAGAAACAAGCAGATAAAAAGAAAGAAGAAGGCACTTCAGGGAAAGGTCCAATTAATCAATTATATGCAATCATTAGTGAAAAAAGAAAGGCAGTCCCGAGCATCAGGGAATGTCAGCAATTTTCCAAGAAAAGTATGTCTCCTGAGAACAAAGGAACGCCATCTTCCCCCGCCCTTCTGGAAGCCACCAGGAGTTAACAAGTAAAAAATTATCTCATTGTTGCCAGACTTCGATAAAAAGTATCCAAAGATCGTGCAGGAAAGACTTTCACTTATAGTTTAAGAGAATCGGATGTTGCTTTCTCCGCTTCCCCAAGCCTGGGGAGCATTTCTAAATTCCGCTTTTTTCCATTCCGAGGGGGTGTGTGTTACAAACTCCCCCCTCCATCCTCTTTCAAGCTGAAAGTTGTGAGCATTAAAGTAAAATCACTCACAGAAAATAGTCTTTACTTTGTATCAACTAAAATACTTCTTCCGACTAACTTCTCAAACAAATAACAACAGTCCAACACCAAACACAATTATCTCACAGTGATGCAAAACAATACTCCTCCTTCACAGTTCAGCTTCTCAAACGACAATCAGGTAACACAGGATCACAAGGAATCGAACAGGGAATTGACTGTGTTCCTTTTTATTTATTTATTTATTTTAGAATTTATACCCCACCCTTCTCCTTGTTAGGACTCAGGGTGGCGCACAGGCATTATTAAAAACCATAACAAAACAATATATACTATTAAAAACATATTAAATTAAATTAAAACCTGGGCTAAAAACCCTTTAAAACCCTAAAAAAATTATAAATAGAGTCAAAAACGGGGGGCTATGCTAGGCCGGCTTGTTGGAATAGGTATATCTTAAGACGTTGGTGGAAGAGGCGGAGGTCCGAGGTAGTGCGAAGGTTGGGGGGTAGGTCGCTCTAGAGGGCCAGGCCCGCCACAGAGAAGGCCCTTCCCCTGGGTGTCGCCAACCGGCATTGCCCGGCCGACGGTACCCGGAGAAGGCCCTCTCTGTGGGAGCGGAGCAGACAAAGGGATGTATGGGGCAGAAGGCGGTCTCGTATATAGCTAGGCCCCGAGCCATGGAGCGATTTGAAGATGGTCGTCAACACCTTGAAGCGCACTCGAAAGGCCACAGGCAGCCAGTGCAGCTCGCGCAGGAGAGGTGTTATGTGGGCTTGCCTTGGGACGCCCATAATCACCCGCTCGGCCGCATTCTGAACTAGCTGTAGCTTTCGAGTGCACCGCAAAGGGAGCCCCATGTAGAGAGCATTACAGTAATACAGTTACAGTCCTGACTTGCTTATATGGTAATGCTGAGCAGCATAGCCAATCAAACACAATCAGAATTTAGTTCAGTTCTTAAAGCTACATAACTTCTTAAGAACATAGGCTCATATATATTGTCAACCCAATATAAGGCTGAATATCCTAACAGTCTTCATGTCATCCAGCAGATTATTTTACTGGACCACCTTTCAATCATTCAGAAAAGAGCTGGAAGGGACCTTCTAAACTAACCCTTTGCTCAAGCAGGAGACCTTATATTTAAAAAAAAATATCTTCCTATTTGGGTTGTTGGGTGGTTACATAAATTTGTTTAATTATTAAATATCCACATCTTCGATATCAATGTATGTTACTCAGATGATAATTGGGACCTTACCAGAGACAACTGACAAAAAGCTTCAATCCAAGTAAAATTTCCCAATCCCAGGACAAATTAGATATACTTGTGCCTCATTATATTCTCTCTACAATTCAGATGGGGCATAAATAGGATAATGTAGCATTTGGGGAAAAAGATACAAGCCAAGAGACCAGCCCCAGAGGCCAAAATGGAGAAGATCTCTACGGCCACCATGGATTTCCCTTTGGTGCTCAGGTAGGTGGGGAGGAAGGTGATCCAAACACTGCAAAAGACCAGCATGCTAAAAGTAATGAACTTGGCTTCATTAAAACTATCAGGTAATTTCCTAGCCAGAAAGGCCACTGTGAAACTGATGAGGGCCAGGAAACCCAAGTAGGCAAGGACAGTGTAAAACATTAAAACTGAGCCTTCATTACACTCCAAGATAGCCTCTCCTATGAAGGAGAGGAAATCCATGTTGGGAAATGGAGGAGAGGTTAGAAGCCAGGTGATGCAAATAACTGCTTGGACCAGGGGACAGGCTAAGACAATGGAGTTGGTCAGAGGTTTTCCTAAGAGTTTCTTTGTCCGGTTCCCTGGCTTGGTGGCCATAAAAGCCAGAACCACCATGACAGTTTTTGCCAAGACAGAGGAAACTGCAAGGGAAAAGAGAATGGCAAAGGCAGTTTGTCGGAAAAGACAGGTGAGCTTCCGAGGTCGACCAATGAAGAAGAGGGAGCAGAGGAAGCAGAGTAGGAGGGAGACCAGGAGGATGTAGGTGAGATCTCGGTTGTTGGCCTTAACAATTGGTGTGTTGTGATTCTTATAGAAAATCACCAGGACAGACAATGTGGTCACAGAGAGAGAAAGAGCAAGAGATGCTAAAGCGTATCCCAGGGTGTCTTGATAGGCAAGGAAATGTATCTTCTTGGCAATGCAGTGGTCCTTGTCCTTGTTGGGATATTGGTCTTCTGGGCAGGGATCACAGTGAGCTGCATCTGAAATCAAGAGTTGATGTCATTTTCAGGGTGAATCAACAAGGGCAAACCTTCCATCCATATAAACCATTCTGAGAATAAGTTAGCCAGAAAAATGGACCTGTTCTCTGTCTCAACTTCTCTGCTTTATTCTTCAAATCCACTCGTTCAAATGTTTTTTTTAGGGAAGGCTCAATAGACATAGACTGATGGATCTGCTCTATCTCCAACAAGTCTACAAATTTCCTGGGAGATCGATTGTTCTGATAGAAGAGGAATGTCCTTAATAAAAATTAAAGCTTGAATCTTACATCCCACTCTTTCAAAAAAGGATTGAGAGCTGGTTTTCATGATGGGATGTAAAAGTCGGAGTAGAAAGCCTAGTAGGTAACCCATGAATTATGCTCCAAAATCAACTCTATTAAATTGCAAAGGAGAAAGAAAAGTGGACTGGGGGATAGTACAGTTTAGATTCATGAATTGAGAGGGTCTGCTGAAAGGTATGAATATAAGAATGCAAATCCTATATAAGCATGAATAAGCATGTAAATTCTACAAAACTGAGGCCAAAATTAATATTTTTCCACTGAATGGTTTGATCCTGGAAGATCAACATTTGAATGCTCTACCTGTCTGATTAGAGATGGTTCCTTCTGGACAAGGAGCACATTGGTAGCAGCAAACCTGCTCACCCTCTGGAACTCTTCTCCTCTCTCCTGCCTGGCACCTCTTCATGCCACACCTGGCAAAGGGCACCTTCTAAAAGAGAAAAGAGAGATAATGTAAGTGGCCTCCACAATGCATATTCTTCATTTATTCATTTGTGCATTTCTCTTTCCATTTTTAGAATGTTTTCAAAGGAAATGCTTTACCACAGACCAGGATAAGCTCCAGGGGCAGTCAGCCCTGTGTTCGATTACTCTGGCATAAATTGGAAGACTAATTCCACATGAAGTGTGAAATCAAATAGATTGCTGAACAACCTAGCTGACAACTTTGTTGTCCAAAAGATAGAGGAGGGAACTAGAGGGACAGTCATACTGGACTTAATTCTTACAAACAGAGAAAAAGTGAGAGAGAGTTGAAACTGCAGAAACCTTGCGTTAGAGTGACCATGTCTTACCAGAATTCAACATAACACAAACATAAGCAATAAAATACAATGTTATCAGAGTCTTAGATTTTCAAAGAGCTGATTTTAACAAACTCAGAGAAAACTTTGGAAAGATTCCTTGGAGGAAAATCTTAAAGGGGAAAAAACCCAAGAAGCTTGGGAAGCTCTGAAAAATATGATCAAAAAAGCCCAGTCCAGTGCAACACCAATGAGAAAGAAAAGCACGAAATCCAAGATGAACCCAGTATGGCTGCACAAAAATCTCTTTGTCTTGAAAGACAAAAAGGGCAAGTACAAAAAAATGGAGAGAGAGACACATAACTAAGGCAGAATATCAGCAGATAGCCAGAATCTGCAAAGATGAAGTCAGGAAAGCAAAGGCTCAGAATTTTGCAACAAAAGTCAAAGATAACAATTTGCCTCCAGAAGTTGTGAATACTTCAACACTGAAAGTTTTAAGAAGATGTTGGATAACCATTTGTCTGAAGTAGTGTAGGGCTTCCTGCTTAAGCAGGGGGTTGGACTAGAAGACTTCTAAGGTCCCTTCCAACTCTGTTATTCTATAATAAAAAATGTTTCTATCAACATATAAGTAACAAGAAAAAAAATCATGGAAACAGTCAGTCCACTGACAGAGAGAAGACAGCAAGGAAGTAACAGGCAACAGAGAGAAAGCAGATCTGCTTAACTCATTCTTTGCATCAGTCTTCACACAAAAAGAAACTACAGCCTAACCTACCAAAAACATAACTGTAAAAGACAGAGTAGAAATAAAAGTTAAAATAGGCAAAAAAAAGTAAGAGAACACAGGTCTGATCTTGATGATCTAGAAGTTTCGTCAAATCCCTGAATTTCACTATTTCCCAGTGAAAAGGGTCCTATGAATCTCCTGTAGTGAATGAATCCTTTGCTGAATTTACAACATTTGCTTCCAGATCACCTTTGTGGCCCAGATGATTTCATTGGAGTTAATGGTGAAATCTTGCCCTGGGGAAGCCTTGGAATCCATTTGCCCAACTTTCATGGGAATAAAAGATCGATTGGGGAAGAAAAGCCAGTTGAGAAGATCATAATGAGAAGAAACCAATCCGCTTTCTGAGAAGGAGACTTCCTCTCCAGCACTGTTGTTGAACTGGATGTTCCTCAGATAGGGAAGAAGCTGAAAGAAAAGACACCTGGATTAATTGGCTGAACCCACACTTGTGACATCCTGGTTTCTATCATAACGTCATGGCCATCAGCCTAGGTGGTGGGTCTATATCTGAGAAGGTAAATGAATTCCCTTGATGGAGGTCTAAGCAATCAGAAGTGACATCCAATATTCAAATCCATCCCAAAAAAGATGACAAATTCTCTGTATCATTGGACATTTGAATCATGGCTTCTTCAATTCCAGTCTTACAAGAATAAGAGCTATATGCATTTGAATACGATATCCAAATTACACTGTTTAGTTTTGCTCTGTAATACTTGGCAAGTTACATTTTTAATTTTATTTAGACTCCTAGTTTTGTAAATGACAAAGTGCATTTTAGGAATGATACAATAATTTCAGGGAGATTTTTGGTGCTCTCTGAGCTTGGTTGTTTTCTTGCAGTGATTCATGTCCTAAACTAGGTAACACTGATAGTGATATCACTCCCTTCTAGCACTGATGATGCTACCTAGTTGGGTCATGAAAACTCTGCAAGAAAACAATCAAATTCAAAGAGCACCAAGGAAACCTTATTTCAATGCTGAACTATAATATTCTCCTTTATTGGTGAATACTTTCTACCATAACATTCCACTGATTTTCTTTAGCTGATGGTCAAAGAGAACAGAATGAAGAAGTAGATCTGACCAAGAGAGCCATATGGAAGGTTTGTCCTGCCCTCGTTTGTCACTTCCCTGTTTAGACAGGAATAATTAAGCCTTTGATGTTGAAAAGTCTGAAGAATTTCAGATCAAGAACCCCTTAGGACCATATATTGAATCTTCTTCTGCATAGGCTGAGGTTGACAGAGGATTAACACAACAAACAAAGTACAAGAAATGGCATAATTTAAAAATGAGGTGGAGTCACAAAGAATTCTAAGCCACAGTAACGTTGAAATGAATTGAGTATCTCTTTATAGAGTGGATTCAGGCTACTGACTGAGAAAAAAATGAGGTTCTGCAAAAAATATTTTTAATAATTGCTATCTTAATCTCTTCTTAGACACATTGATAACATAAAGTTATTTAATCGGTAATTGAAGAAATGCATATAGGGAGTTTCCTAAATAGGCATCTGTGAACCAGATAAGAACTCACTGAGATTACCTGCCATGACTGAATACTTGAGATCCTCTTTCTAAGTCTCATCATGGTTGGTTGTCCTCCAGATCCATAAATTGCATTTAATGCATGTGCCACAGCATAAACGGTATTGTAGATGTTGTAACTTTCACCTGTCATGCTAGTTTCAAACATGTAAGATGGCAGATTCTGCAAATTCTCCTTTCCTGTACATGGTTTTACCCACTTTGGAAGGATCCTGCCTGGTTTTTCCATCATGCAGCGAAACAACCATTCCCAACATTGCAAGAGAAAGATGTCCCCTTGTGGCTTCAAGGGGTCTAAAGACAGGAGGAAAGGGCTGAATCCTGAGACATCCACAGTGTGGTGCCTAAAATGCAGAGCCCCATGGAAGGGCTTTACTGCTTTCAGTATATCTTGATTCTTTAGCACACTAAGTTTCCAATGGGAAGTTAGGATCCAAACTTTCCAGAATGATTTCTTTCTCAAATCTTCAGGGAGACTCATTGCTGCTTGTACCTTTGTAATACTATTAGAGTCTCCAAATAGTATAATCACTTCTGTTTTAGACCAAGTCTCCAAACTATGAAGCAATTTCACAATTGTGGTACCAAGAAAATCTGATTTGAATATTTCAGTGAAGGCCAGGCATATCTCCTTCTCCTTGAGCATTGGCATCAGAGATGAGATGAAATGTTCTCCTCTCTCATCTTCAGGGGCCAGAAGCCCAACCCAGTTCCACTGGAAATATAGGAGAAGTTGGACTAAACATTCATACTGAGGAAATTCCTTGGGATTAATCCGGAAGAAGGAAGGATAAACTATTCTTTCTCCTTGAGTGAACTCAAAGCCAACACCGAGCTGGAGAAAGTGAGATTCTTGATAAAGTAAATTTTAGGTGTCACCATTATATAAATTATTGCCCCACCAGTGAGGTTGACTCACTTTGAGTGTCAGGTTTAATTTTCCTGCCTTCTTAGGAGGAAGGATTACATATTAGGAAGAAGAGATTACATATTTTGACTGGTGGTGACGTGTCCGAAGCCAAGGGAACCATATGTCAACTTAATACAGAGAATATGCTATACTGCACTTTTATGAAGAATAGATTAAAAAGGAATTTTTCTTGTCAACTACCACATTTCAAAATTATCTCATTATCTATCACTTTGGGCTTCTATACAAACATATTCTGACAGAAAAATATAAACATACGTCCCCCAAAAGACCTTTGTTTTCCCCCTTTGGCTTCTTGGTGTTCTTCAGTTGCTTTTATACTATATACTGTATTCAGTGCAGCCCCCTTACCTGTGGGACCTTGAAGATGCTGAAGATGGAGGCCATCTGCCTTGATGATCTGGGGTTGAGATCTCCGATGACAGAGAGCAGGGGGTCCTTCATGTCACATTTGTAACCTGGAACCATTCGGCCTCGGGTGGAAAGAAGGGAAAGGCTGTTTGAGCCAATTTCCATCTCAATCTGATAATTATAATAATAATAATAATAATAAATTGAGATTTATTAACCGCACCCTCTCCCCACAGGGACCCGGGGCGGTGCACAGGCATAATTAAAACAACATACAATAATACAAACATTACTTAAAATAAAATTAAATAGAATTACCCGTGCTAAAAATATAAATTTAAAAACCCATTAAAATATTTGTAATTAAAAGACAGAGAGAACTATTCAAGGCCGGCCAGTCGAAAGAGATGGGTCTTCAATTTTACATGGAAGGAGCGGAGGTCGGTGGTCGTTCTAATATCAGGGGGAAGGTCGTTCCAGAGGGCCGGGCCCGCCACAGAGAGCGCCCTTCCCCTGGGCGTCGCCCGCTGACAAAGTCTAGTGGACGGCACCCGGAGAAGCCCCTCTCTGTGGGAGCGAATCGGTCGTGAGGATGTGTGGGGCAGGATCCGATCTCGCAGATAGCTAGGTCCCGAGCCATGGAGCGCTTTGAAGATGATAACTAACACCTTGAAGCGCACCCGGAAGACGACAGGTAGCCAGTGCAGCTCGCGCAAGAGCGGTGTTACGTGGGCAAACCTAGAGGTGCCCATAATTGCTCGCGCGGCCGCATTCTGAACTAACTGAAGCCTCCGGGTGCACCTCAAGGGGAGCCCCATGTAGAGAGAGTTACAATAGTCCAGTCGGGATGTCACGAGGGCATGAGTGACTGTGCGAAGGGCGTCCCGATCCAATGGGGGCGCAATTGGCGAACCAGGCGAACCTGGTAAAACGCCCTCCTGGCCACGGCTGTCACTTGCTCTTCCATAGACAGCCGGGTATCCAGGAGGACACCCAAATTGCGCGCCCCATCCACAGGGGCAAGATGTTCGCCCCCTATGGCCAGCGTTGGAGAAAGCTGGTTGAATCGGGCAGCCGGAAACCACAGCCACTCGGTCTTGGTCGGGTTGAGCCTAAGTCCGTTACTTCCCATCCAGATCCGCACGGCTTCCAGGCACTGGCACATCACCGCTACGGCATCGTTGGGGTGGTTTGGGGTAGATATGTACAGCTGGGTGTCATCAGCGTACAGATGGTACTCTACCCCAAAACCACGGATGATCTCACCCAGCGGCTTCATATATGCATTAAACAGGAGAGGTGAGAGGACCGACCCCTGAGGCACCCCGCATGTGAGGGGTCTCGGGGTCGACCTCTGCTCTCCTGCCCGCACAAATTGCGATCGGCCAGAGAGGTAGGAGGAGAACCACCGCAAAACGGTGCCTCCCACCCCCAACCCCCCCAGCCGATGCAATAGGATACCATGGTCGATGGTATCGAAAGCCGCTGAGAGGTCTAATAGGACCAGGATGGAGGAACATCCCCCATCTCTGGCCCTCCAGAGATCATCTACCAACGCGACCAATGCCGTCTCGGTGCTATGCCCGGGCCGAAAGCCGGACTGGCGCGGATCTAGATAGTCAACTTCCTCCAGGTGACGGGGAAACTGTTGTGCCACCACACTCTCAACAACCTTCGCCAAGAAGGGAAGGTTGGAGACTGGACGGTAGTTGTTCAAAAGAGCTGGGTCCAAAGAGGGCTTCTTGAGGAGGGGCCTCACCATAGCCTCTTTTAGGGAGGCAGGCAAGGAACCCTCACTCAAGGATGCGTTGATAACCTCTTGGAGCCAGCCTCGTGTCACCTCCCAGGATGCCAGTACAAGCCAGGAGGGGCACGGGTCCAATGAACATGTGGTGGCTCGCAGTCGCCCACGTAACCTGTCCATATCCTCGGAAGTAACGGGGTCAAACTCCTCCCAAACAAGATCTCCCTCGTGGCATCCCACTGGGCCATGAATGGGGGCTAGCTCACTCTGTATCTGGGCGGTTTTCTCCTGCAGAAAAATCACAAATTCCTCTGCCCTACCCTGTAACGGGGCTTCCCGCTCCCTCTGTTGAAGGAGGGAACGGGTCACCCTAAACAGGGCGGCAGGGCGGTTTTCTGCGGATGCTATGAGGGTGGCACAATGATGACGTTTGGCCACCCTCAGCGCCACAATGTAAGTCCGTAAGTGGGCTCTTACCTGTGTCCGGTCAGATTCAGAGCGGCTAGCCCTCCATCTTCTCTCTAGGCATCTCTTGCGGCGTTTCATCACCCGCAGCCCCTCAGTAAACCAAGGAGCCAGGGTGGTTCGTCGCCGCGAGAGAGGCCGCAAGGGCGCGACCCGATCCAAGGCTCCCACGGCCGCACTATTCCATGCGGCCGTGAGGTCCTCCATCGGGGCGCGGGTCAGGGATACAGGAAATGGCCCAATTGCTATAGATGTGGAAGCCAAGGGTGATGTTGGAGGGGAGAACTAGATCTCTGATGGCAAAAACCAAGGCCATGAACTGCTGGTAATTCTTGGGTATGATTCTACAGTAAGAAAATCATTTGGGAAATTTTAAGCCAAGCTTGTGTGTGCTGGTAGACTTTGTTGTGTCTTTTTAAAAAATGTTCTTTGTAGCAGGAAGTGTCAAATTCCTCTGGCTTTGTTTCATTGTTAAGGCTCTTCCTTGATTGTCCCTTGACAGAAAGAAGAAAATCCCGTTTCTCCATACCACAGATCTTTTTATACCACTCCATCAGCCTACCTGCTTCACTTTGCTCCAGTGATTGTAATCCTTCCCAATCACTTTTCTTCCACCATAATTAATTTGTTTCCCAATTGAAGCAGCTTTTTTATGTCTGAAAACTATTGTTAAACACAAGGCAGATGGATTTTTTTTACTGCTCCTCCACACTGTAAATGAATTGACCTCATCCTTGAGTTTTGCATCATGAGTTAATAGATTAACAGAGTTGGAAGTGACCTTGCAGGTCATCTAGTCCAACCCTTTGCCTAAGCTGGAGACCCTACATCTGCCTCTTCTTAGGATTGAACTCACAACCTCCTGATTGGGAGGCGAGAGCTCCACCTCTAGGCCACAGCAGCAGATTAGTTGCAGCAGTTTCTGTTCAAATTAATATTGTAAGTCAACTTTTTGCTGGTTTATTTGCTTCCTGATCAAGAGTTCAGGAAAGATGGAGAATTCTAGCTTATTTCATGAGTTTGGTTCTTTTGGTTCTATTGAGAAATGCACAGAGATCTGAACTATGCCAGGGCATTGCAAACATCTTTAGAACAATTATTTCTGAAAAGAGTCCCTGAACACAAAGCAAACCAAATAATTATTTACATTTTCCCCTTTGAGTGAAACTTACAAAATCCTCTTCAGAAGTAGAGATGGGTTGTTTTTAAAGGACTGGATGTTGAATCTATGGAAAGTTCCCAGGGGAAAATTCCCACCAATAATGAAATCACCAGGCCTGTAAAGGTCTCTCCTACTTTGTAAAGTATTTGTCAACACACACACAGTTTGCATCCTCTTAGCAGAAACTGGAAGCAGGAGCCAGAAAAGCAGCAGCAGCAGTAGGAGAGGCAGCCCAACCATTCTTCTCACCTTCCCTTCTAGATCAGAAATCAAGAGGTTGAATTGCAGGGAGGACTTGAAATCTCAGCAGAGCTTTAGCACAAGAGAGATATCCTATGCCACCTGTATGGCCCAAGGCCAATTTATGTGCAACTGTGCTTCCTTTTACCTCTGTTTGGTTTATGACCAAAGAGGAATTGAAGGCCAGCTAAGTCCCAGGAGTTGGCTCTTTGCAACACAAGGCAAGGTGACATGTCCTGCTCCCACCAGATAACTCAGCATCTAATTTAAAGCAGCTTTAATCTTGGAAGATATTTTTCCGTAGAAATCCATAGGGGATACATTAGAAATTACTGTTCTTCCTATAATTGCATGGAAAACCAATTGTCTTATTTACTCAGCAATAGCTACTTTTCATACAGCAGATGGAGAAAAATGAGTTTGGGTCTCCTGTTGTTAATCCACAAATCAGATGCAGTTGAGAGTGAAGGTGAAGTTGTGAGTTGTGTAAAACTGAGCCTGTGCACACAATGTTGAATAAGGTGGAGCTTTGTTTGTTTTGATAGTATAAGTGTTCATGGGGCATGGTGGCACTTGACAATCAGTTGTACCCTAGTTAGCCTGGGCAATCATACCAATGACCACATGGAATAAGTAGTGTATAGATACCGATATAGTGGGTGATGAAATTAGATACTAACTTCTCCTATAAAACTTAAAAATTGGCAGGAGGGTCTCTGAAAGTATCAGACTAATCTTAGGGTTGTCTAACGTCTAGCTTAACCCAACAAATTTTTGTCTTCTGTGTTTGTGTTGTGAAGCATATCTTCAATATTGGGAACTGGTGTGGGAAGGAAACCACCACCCATAGGAAACCTCTGGACTGACTGGGTTAATAGGAATGTGCACATGGGTGTTCAGGGGTTCTCTCAATTATCAGAAGCTCTTTCCATTCAGTGTTGACTGGGGGGGAAACATTGAGCCCAAACCCCAAATTTGAAAGATATCTTAGCGAGGCTTCCTCATTTCAAAGTCAAGTATCACCCTGATAATATTAAATTATGCAGCCATTGATTGAGCAAGCAAAACTGTCAAAGTTTTGTCCTAGTGCCTAAGGTCTTTTGGATGGAGGAAGAAGCTCAGTTTTGACGCTAGCAAACTCAAGCAGCCGTGGATGATTGGTCCTGCCAGTACTTGGAACTTTCCTTCTTTGGTCCTGCATAATAATAATAATAATAATTTTAATTTTATATCCCGCTCTCTCTCCCCAAAGGGACTCGAGGCGGGGCACAGGCAATTAAAAATACAGTTAAAACCACAGACAAAATACAAAATTAAAAATGAATTAAATTAGGGCATGACATTGCCCTGACTAGTTTAGGACTCCAAATGTCTCTTTGGATTTTTACCTCCTCCTCAAAAAGCAGATGTTAATTATGGTAGGTGTTTGTAAAGCTTCAGGTTGTTCAACAGGATGAGATTGAGTTGTGGAGAGTCTGAACACCCAAAAATCAAAGATGTTTAACAGAAATATTTCTTTCTACAAAGGGCAATAGAAATAGCAATAGACTTATATGTCACTTTATAACCCCCTCTAAGGGGTTTACAGAGTCAGCCTACTGCTCTCATCAATCAGGGTCCAATTTTACCGACCTTGGAAGGATGGAAGGCTGAATCAACTTTGAGCCTGGTGATATTTGAACTGCCAATTGCAGGTAGTGGGCAGGCAGCAGAAATAGCCTGCAGTACTGCACTCTAGCCACTGCACCACCATGGGAAAATGCGAAAATATCCTCCTTCAAATAATGAACATATTTTTAACAAGAAGATAACTTTCTATCTAGTGCACTGGGCCTCAATATGGAGAACTGGAAGACATGGGATGAAAATTACTGCATGATTGTAGCTGATAGCTGGTTTATTTATTTATTTATTTATTTATTTATTTATTTATTTATTTATTTATTTATTTATTTATTTATTTATTTATTTATTTATTTATTTATTTATTTATTTATTTATTTATTTATTTATTTATTTATTTATTTATTTATTTATTTATTTATTGACTCATTCATTCAATTTCTATATCTGTCCACCTCAAACAAGTGACTGTGACTCTTACTGTAACCAGTTGCAATACTTGATAAGTGTCATTTAATGGATAAGTTGCTCTTGGTCTCTCAATATGTTTTACAAATGTCATTACACATAAACATACTTCAAAGGAAAAATAAATAAATGTTTCTCATGCTTGCATCAGTTAGAGATTTTTGTTCCTTATCATATTTTCCCTAGAGTTAAGGTGGGGTTTTAGAAGGATAATGTAGCATTTGGGGGAAAAGATACAAGCCAAGAGACCAGCCCCAGAGGCCAAGATGGAGAAGATCTCCACAGCCACCATGGACTTCCCTTTGGTGCTCAGGTAGGTGGGGAGGAAGGAGATCCTAACACTGCAAAAAACCAGCATGCTAAAAGTAATGAACTTGGCTTCATTAAAACTATCAGGCAATTTCCTAGCCAGAAAAGCGACAGTGAAACTGACAATGGCCATGAAACCCAGGTAGGCGAGGACAGTGTAAAACATTGAATCTGAGCCTTCATTACATTCCAATATGGTTTCTCCAAATAATGAGTAGAAATCAAAGCTTGGAAATGGGGGAGAGGTAATCAGCCAGATGGCACAAAGAACTGCTTGGGCAAGGGGACAGGCTATGACAATGGAGTTGGTCAGTGGTTTTCCTAAGAGTTTCCTTGTCCTGTTTCCTGGCTTGGTGGCCACAAAGGCCAGAACCACCATGACAGTTTTTGCCAATACAGAAGAAACTGCAAGGGCAAAGAGAATGGCAAAGGCAGTTTGTCGGAAAAGACAGGTCAGCTTCCGGGGTTGACCAATGAAGAGGAAGGAGCAAAGGAGGCAGAGCAGGAGGGAGGCCAAGAGGATGTAGGTGAGACTTCGGTTGTTGGCCTTGACAATCGGTGTGTCACGATGTTTAAGGAATATTGCCAGGACCGCAGATGTGATCACAGAGAGAAAAAGAATGAGAAAAACTAAAATGTATCCCAGGGTCTCTTGATAGGAAAGAAAGTGGATTTTCTTGGCAAGGCAGTGATTGTTGCCCGTGTTAGAGAAGTGGTCTTCTGGACACAGGTCACAGCGAGCTGCATCTGAAATCAAGAATGTTTTTCTAAGTATTACAGTTGAACCTGTCATGAGCAAGGTCTCTCTCCCACAAACTATCTCAGGTACGACTCCTTTCTCTATAGGCCACCTCAAAACAAATCTGATGGAAGTATATCTTATGGTGCACCAGAAATTATAGATGTTCTTTAATTCTAGCTGAATCAGGAGATGTGTTGCTTATAGAGAAGGTGACAGTATTCCAAGTAATGTACCCATAGAAAGCAGAACTCTGAGGCAGGTAGATTCCTCAAAGAACAGTTATTGGATACATCATATTGGCTCAGCTGGTGAAAACTGACTGTCATTCCCACAGTTTTCATCTAATTAAAAAAGTGAAAGTGCCCCCATCGCCCCAGGTCATTGGTCGCATTGTCCAAAAGAGGTGCTGGCAGGTTGCTTGGTTACTCCACTCCTCTTCTTTTCAACCACCTGTTGAAATGGCCTTGGTTCCCACTGAAAAGCCATTTTTATTTTGACTGCAAAGCCAACCTATCTAATTGTCCTCCTCCCTTTCTCCCACTCTGCCCTGTGGCAACCAGCCAGGTTTGCTTCAGGGTTGACACAAGGATCTGTTGGGTTCCAATGATCTTATAAGTTGGCTATTAAGTTTTCACTTTACATTGGAATATCAATATATCTGTCATCCCCAAATCCTGCTGTTTGGTTTTTGTCTACATCACTTTTCCTCAATTTTAACAACCCCATTGGTCCCTGATATTTGATGGGAGTGGAAAGGAGAGCAGGGAGTGGCTAATTCCTGCCCTGGAACTATTAGGTATTCAATAGTGTGAGGACAGGAGGGCCCAATCCTGTAGGGAATTGAGACAGTTTGCCAAAAATTAGAAACAAGATTTAATCTTATGATTAAGCAAACAGTTTCCTTAAGTGCCTGTTCACTTAACCGTAAGATTAAATTTCATTTATCATTTTTGGTACTTTTGACATGTTACCAACACTCTTTTTTACCAGAAGAAATCTTCAGGATAAAGACCAAAATTGTTCTTCCCACAGTCTGAATTCCCCACTCCTGAGATATAAGTCAGTTTCCTTGACTTAGGAAGACCAAGAATGGAATCTGAAGCTTGCTCTATTTATTTATTTATTCTATTTATGAGCTGAGTTGGTGCAGTGGTTAGAGTGTCAGGCTTGCAAGCCATCTTTTCTTTTGGACTTGGGGCCTGCCACACTTTCTACTATTCATTTTCTATTGTGGGGAAATGGGAGGGGGAACTACATGGAGTTGGGTGATATGTAGTCATAATAACATTCTTTTTGGAATTCAAGGTCATCCTTTGTCTCTGCACCTGGCTGGAATTGGAAGATTGGACTAAGCGATGAATTTGTGAGTGTAGGGGCAAGATCTCAAACTTTCAACATGGTGGAAAAACTTGAAAGCTTTCACATTCAGGTTTTCACAGATGTGGGAAATCTTAATAGATTGGAATTTGGAGGAAACTTTTGTCTCAGACTCTGATTTAATTGTGGATGCTATTTGGAACCCTGACATAGAGTGCAGTTTTGCAAGCTATCTCTGCTGCCTGCAATTGGGCAGTTCGAATCTCACCAGGTTCAAGGTTGACTCAGCCTTCCATTCTTCCAAGGTGGGTAAAATGAGAACACAGATTGTTGGGGGCAAGAGGCTGACACTGTAAACCACTTACAGGGGGCTGTAAAAGTACTGTGAATTGGTATATAAGTCTAAGTGCTACTGCTATACATCTCATAAGAGAGTGATTCTAGATGGTATATAACATTTAATGAAAAAAGAAACTACATACAAAAATATTTAATAACAATTGTTATTATTAAAAAGTTAAAAAAAGCATATGAAACAAGCAACTGTAATATTTGCTACAGTAAGTAAGCCATCACAGGTGTTTTGGGATGGCTAGGCCTTAGTGTCATATTTACTTTGTCCAAGGATGATCTACAATGGAAGAAGTTTACCTGTCTGATCAGAAATTGTCCCTTCTGGTAGCAGCAAACCCGCTGGCCCTCTGGAACTCTTCTTCTCTCTCCTGCTTGGCATCTCTTTCTGCCACACCTGGCAAAGGGCACCTTCTAAAAGAGAAAAGAGAAATACTGTAGGTGACCTCAGCAATGAATGTGTCATGCCTGCAAGCCATCTTTTCTTTTTGGAAAATGGGAGGGGGGATTATATGGAGTTGAGTGATATGTAGCCATAACAACATTCTTCTTAGAAATTCAAGGTCATCCTTTGTCTCTGCTTCTGGCCAGAACTAGATAGAGACACTCTCTCTTCATGGCAGTGGAAGACTGGACCATGTGATGAACTTGTGGATGTGGGAGCAAGTTCTTGAACTTTCAACTGGGTTGGGAAATCTAGAAGCTTTCAGATTTGGATTTTCCCAGATGTGCTAACATGGCTCTCTTAATAAATTGGAACTTTGAGAAACTTCTAGCCTTGGAGTTTTATTTGTTTGAGGATACTATTTGGAACCCTGACATTAGCCCAAATCTGACAGAACATGCTTCATTTATGTCTTTCCTATTCCTACTTCCATACCCAGAATGACTTTAAAAGTAATTTCTAACCGGAATCTACAAGAGACCAGGATGTGTTTTGGGGGGATTCAGGCCAGTGGCCACTCCTAACCCACCAATAGATGCTGAACATTAGATCTTGAGCTTGGTATGCAAAGGAAGACATTTGACATTGCAGATTTCTGAAACAAAATATAACAAGGATTCAACTGAACATGAAATCACTCTTGCTTGCTCTAATGACATCCCAGGTTTCAAGCAGAGGTTCTTCCCAATCCTAATGCTTCATGGATTTGGCTCTCTTTTAATTCAAACTGTTTTCTTCATATATCATTTTATTGTTTCTATACTACCCAGAGTTGCATTATTGGTGAGATGGGTGACAGATAATTTATTTTAAAATAAATAAAATAAATGGGCTGGCCACAAATGTGATACACTGAAAGCACATTTTTCATCTGAAACATAGCAGGTAATTCAGCTATGTTTCAGCTTCAGTAGACCTGTTTTCCAGTTAGAAGAATGTTGGACATCTCCTGGAGAAAATTAATATTATCCTGAATTGACAAGATTTCCTTTCAGCTCACCTCTGTGGCCCAGGTGATTATATGAGAGTTAATGGTGAAATCCTGCCCTGCAGGAGCCCTGGGATCTATTTGCCCAACTTTCACAGGGAGAAAAGATTGATTGGGAAGGAGAACCCAGTTAAGAAGATCATAGCGAGCAGATCCTAGTCCATTTTCTGAGAAGGAGACCTCATCTCCAGCACTGTTGTTGAACTGGACCTTCCTCAAATAGGGAAGAATCTGAATGAAAAGAGACATTTAGAAATTGGAGTAATTGGCTGAAAGTCAAAAATGAGACATTAAGGCTTCTATCACTGTATGAAGGATACAGGAATTTTCTTGGTTGGGACTTGAGCAATCAGGAGCAATCAGGAGCAACACCAAATATTTGACTTCTTTCCCAACATAACAAGACAACAACATAACAAGACAAGACTGAGTGGCTGTGGCTTCCGGCGCCCCGATTCAGCCAGATTATTCCAACTCTGGCCATTGGGGGTGAAACACTGGCCCCCGTGGAGAGGGCGCGCAATTTGGGTGTCCTCCTGGACTCCCGGCTGTCTATGGATGACCATGTGGCAGCCGTGGCCAGGGGGGCGTTTCATCAGGTACGCCTGATGCGCCAATTGCGCCCCTTACTGGACCGGGGTGCCTTACGCACAGTCACTCAAGCACTCGTCACGTCTCGACTCGACTACTGTAATGCTCTCTACATGGGGCTTCCCTTGAGGTGTACCCGAAGGCTACAGCTAGTCCAGAATGCAGCCGCGCGGGTGATTACGGGAGCGCCTAGACACTCCCACATAACACCGATCCTGCGCGAGCTGCACTGGCTTCCTGTGGTCTTTCGGGTGCGCTTCAAGGTTCTAACGACCATCTTAAAAGCGCTCCATGGCTCGGGGCCTAGTTATATGCGAGACCGCCTCCTGCCCCATACATCCCTCAGACCAATACGCACCCACAGAGAGGGCCTCCTCAGGGTGCCGTCGGCCGGTCAATGCCGACTGGCGACACCCAGGGGAAGAGCCTTCTCTGTGGCGGGACCAGCCCTTTGGAACGACTTACCCCCTGAACTCCGTACCATCTCTGACCTCCGCCTCTTCCGCAAGTGTCTGAAGACACACCTATTCCAACTAGCCGGCCTAGCGTAGCCTCCAATTCTGACTCATAGATAGTTTTAAAATGGGGATTTTAATTCGGTTTTAGCACAGGTTTTTTAGTTGAATAAGTTTTTTAAAAAAAGTTTTATATGTTTGTATGTTTTTAATATGCCTGTGCGCCGCCCTGGGTCCGTTTGGAGAAGGGCGGGTTATAAATTCAATAAAATCAAAAAAATCAAAAAAATAACAACAGTTTCTATTTATTTTGAAGATTTTGTACCATGTCTACTCCAGTTTTATGAGAATGACACCTATCTACAATTTTTTTAATGCCACATATGAAATTTTATCGTACAGTTTTGCTCCATTGATACTAATTTCAGACCCTATTCTACTCCTTCTCAACTAATAGTTATATTCCATTCATTTTTTAAAATAAATGTTTTTTTCATATGTTTTAGATTCATTGATATGGCAGCATAGCAGTATTTAATTGGTAATTCAAGAAATGCATATGGAAGTTTGCTCTAGACGGATTTGTGGCCTGAATAAAAAGTCCTGGAGATTACCTGCCATGACTGGACATTTGAGATCTTCTTTTCAAGCCTCATCATGGCTGGTCGTTCTCTGGCTCCATGCAGTTCATGCAATGCATGTGCCACGGCATAAACGGCATTGTAGATATTGTAATTTTCACTTGTCGTGCTCGTTTCAAAAATGTAAGACGGCAGGTCCTGTAAATTCTTTTTCCCCGTACATTGCTTTTCCTGCTTTTTAGGGTTCACTCCTGGTTTGTGGACTTTGCAGCCAAATATTTTTTCCCACCAAAGTGGCAATAGGTGATCTCCTTCTGGGTTCAAAGGGTCTAAAGACAGGAGAAAAATTCTGAATTTTGAGACATCTCTGGTTTGGTCCCTAAAATGCAAAATCCCATGGAAGGGCTTTCTAAATAGTAACATTTCTTTAGAATCCAAAACACTAAGTTCACAATAGGAAGGTAGGATAAAAACTTTCTGAAGCGATAAGGATTTTCTATAATGAAATAGAGTGATCCCTACCAACATAATAGTATGGGAGTCTCCAAACAGAACAATCACTTCAACTTCAATCAGAACTTTGAAAATAAGTTGAATTTCCAACTCCTTGAGTATTTCGGGGAAGGCCAGGCAGATCTCCTTCTCCTTCAGCATTGGCACCAGAGATGAGACAAAATGTTCTCCACTGTCATCTTTAGAGGCCACCAGCCCAACCCAGTTCCACTGGAAATACAGGAGCAGCTTGACTAAACCCTCGTACTGAGCAGATTCACTGGGATTAATCCGGAAGAAGGAAGGATAAACTCTTCTGTCTCCCTGAGCGAACTCAAAGCCAACACCGAGCTGGAGAAAGTGAGATTTTCTTTTCAAAGCAAAGTAATGTTTTATAGTGATTTAGGAAATCACAATTGTGTGGTTAGTGCTCCAGTCAGAGTGATTCTCCCTGAATTTCAATCTAAGCTGCACTGAATGGGTGGCTACACTTTTATGAAAACCAGGAAGTAATTCCACTTGGCAAGTACAGCCTTTCAGTCTTGGGATAATATAAAAATGCATCTTGATATACAGAATATAAAAACAAATTCAACTACAGTATGGAGTCTCTAAATCTTATATCCCTGAAGTTCCCATCCCACCACCAAACACCTTTGGCCTCATCTTTGCCTACAGTGTGTTTCTGTTATTTGTCTACCTCATATTGTATCCTGAGGAGCCCCCTTACCTGTGGGACCTTGAAGATGCTGAAGATGGAGGCCATCTGCCTTGAGGATTTGGAGTTGTCCCCACCAATCACAGAGAGCAGGGGGTCCTGCCTGCCACATTGATAACCTGGAATAGTTTGGCCTCGTGTGAAGAGCAAGGAGAGGCTGAAGATATAAATATTCCTCTCAGTGTCATCATTGTCATAAATGTGGAAGCCAAAGGTGATGTTTGGGAGCAGAATCAGATTCCTGTTCACCTCTGTGAGTGCAAACTTCAAGGTCAGGAAATGCTGGTAGTTCTTGTTTAGAGGCCTGTAGTGAGACAATCATTGGAAAAACGTTATTAAACAATGTCTATGTGTGGTGGAGTTTGCTGTGCCTTACTTTGCTCTTCTTTAGACCAGCAAGTCCCGTGTTTCCTTGAGTCAGCATTAAAAAAAAATTACATGAAAGCCCTTAGATGGCTTTGCAAGAAAGGAGAGAAGCCGGTATACCCATCTGTCCTCTCTCCATCATCCCTTTCCTCCAGTGACTGTAATCCTTCCCAGCTGCTCTTCCAAAGCCCAAATCAATTTGGCTGTGCTTTAGAGCAACTTCTTCAGGCCTGCTGAACACAAAACTCCAGTGTGTGTGTGTGTGTGTGTGTTCCTCCAAGCAGAAATATATAAAAGTCAGAATATTATATTTCCCTAAATGAGAAATGGAGAAACATGTGTTTTTTCAGAGGCAGCAAGCAGCCCCCAAGTCTCCCTGCCCCCCCCAAGCAGAAACTAAGGAGGCAGCTATTTTTTAGAAATGCAAATTTGGTAATCCATTCAAAACAGGATTAAAAACCCAAGAAAGGCAGAATCTAGGATTCATTGCACTTGTTAAATGATTAGAAATCCAAGGAAGCCAGCACTGTAGACACATTGCCATCATTCTTCGGGAGACAAACTAATTAAAATCAAATAACAAAATACACAAAACAAGCTTCCAAATTACAAAATGCTGTAGAACAAACTGTATAAAAATCCATGCCATAAACACTGGTGGTTCTGTCTATCATTAAACCATCTTTCCTTTGTGTTTCCAGTGTCTTTCTCCCAGCTTGGAACAGAACCAGATGGATATTTCTTTGTGTGTGTGTGTGTGTGTCTTCATAGCAGAATGCCATCAGTCCAGAGCTCTGTTGATTGTTAAACTGAGTTTTATTCTTTTCAGTGTCCCACACTGCAAAAGGAATGATGATTTATTGAGCTTTCCACCCTGACTTTCTGTCCCCATTAATACTACAGCTCAACTTCTTCTCAAGGCGAGCACAGTTTCAGGTCTGTTGCCCCCTTCAGTTGTGGTATATCACCTTCCTGATGATGAGTTCTAAAAAGATCAGAAATTGTAGACTATTTTTTTTATTCTTTAACTATATTTGCATGTCATCCTTCTCACCACCAAGGTGACAACTTTATTGTGAAAAGCACAAAGATCTGAGCTACACTAGGACTTTCAAAGGCCACTAAGACAAGTAATTCTGAAAGGGGACCTTGAATCTAAAACAAAGCAAATCGTCATTTATATCTTTCCATCCCAGGTGAAACTTACGCCAGTGTATGAGAAATCATGGATGGTTTGGTTTTAAAGTCTGCGTGCTTGAAGTCAACAATGTTTGTCAGGAACAAATCCCCACCAATCCTGAAATCGCCAGGCGTGTGATAGTCTTGCTGACTCTGGAAAGTGTTGGCCAGCACACATGTGACCGGAATCCTCTTGGCAGAAGTTGGAGGCAGGAGCCAGAAGAGCAGCAGCAGGAGGAGGAGAGGCAGTCCAGTCATTCTGGTCACCTTCACACCTAGGTGAGAAATTAAGGTTTGTGCAGATGCAGAATTGCAGATAGAACTTGGACTTTAACCAGAGCTTAAGCAGAATACAGCCCAGCCATGCAACCTGGAAGACCTTAGAGGAAATGTATATCAACCATGCTTTCTCTTACTTTTGTTTGTGCTATGGCCAAAGAGAAAATTAAGGCCAGATGAGTCACACTAAACCAGCGTTTCTCAAATAGTGGGGCTATTTACTATTACTATTCTTTTGATAATTGCAAGGAATAGAAATATCCCACGCACTTAGCATAGATTTTGTTTGTGCACCAGAAGGGGAAAATCATGTTTATGTCTCTTGTCATCCATAGAGTAGAGGGACTTGAGAATCACGATGAAGTTGGGTATTTGACCTCCATGAAACTAAGCTTGAGTTTGGAGTCTGGAGTTTGGCCTCTGGCATAGTTTCTTCAGAAAGTATGAGTGTTATGAGGCATGGTGTGGCTCAGGGGAATCAACTGTACCCTAGTAAGCATGAGCAATCAATAATACAATACAATACAATAGCAGAGTTGGAAGGGACCTTGTAGGTCTTCTAGTCCAACCCCCTGCATGGGCAGGAATCTTATACCATTTCAGACAAATGGCTGGCTAACATCTTTTTAAAGACTTCCAGGGTTGGGGCATTCACAACTGCTGGAGGCAAGCTGTTCCAGAGGTTAATTGTTCTTACTGTTAGGAAATTTCTCCTTAGTTCTAAGTTGCTTCTCTCCTTGGTTAGTTTCCACCCATTGCTCCTTGTCCTGCCCCCAGGTGCCTTGGAGAAAAGTTTGAGTCCCTCTTCTTTGTGGCACCCTCTGAGATATCGGAACACTGCTATCATGTCTCTCCTGGTCCTTCTCTTCATCAAACTAGACATACCCAGCTCCTGCAGCCGTTCTTCATATGTCTTAGTCTCCAGTCCTCTAATCATCTTGGTTGCTCTTCTTTGCACTCTTTCCAGAGTCTCCACGTCTTTTCTACATCGTGGCGACCAAACCTGTATGCAGTATTCCAAGTGTGGCCTTACCAAGGCACTATACAGTGGCATTAACACTTCACGCGATCTAGATTCTATCCCTCTGTTGATGCAGCCTAGAACTGTGTTGGCTTTTTTGGCAGCTGCTGCACACTGCTGGCTCATATTTAAATGGTTGTCCACTAGGATTCCGAGATCCCTCTCACAGTTGCTACTATTGAGCAAGGTACCACCTATACTGTACTTGTGCATTTGGTTTTTCTTGCCTATATGTAGGACCTTACTTTTTTCACAATTGAATTTCATTTTATTAGACAGTGCCCAATGTTCAAGTTTGTCTAGATCCTTCTGTATCTTAAGCCTATCTTCTGGAGTGTTGGCTATTCCTGCCAGCTTGGTGTCGTCTGCGAATTTGATGAGTTCCCCATTTATCCCCTCATCCAAATCGTTGATGAAGATGTTAAAGAGTACTGGGCCTAAAACAGAGCCTTGGGGGACTCCACTGCATACTTCCTTCCATGTAGATGCAGTTCCATTGAGGACTACACGTTGAGTGCGGTTGGTCAGCCAGTTGCGAATCCATTTGGTGGTGCTGCTGTCTAACCCACAATTTTCTACTTTATCTAATAGTAGGTTATGGTCTACTTTATCAAATGCCTTACTGAAGTCCAGGTAAATTATATCAACAGCATTCCTCTGGTCCACTGATTTTGTTACTTTGTCAAAGAATGCAATTAGATTCGTCTGGCATGATCTGTTTTTGACAAACCCATGTTGGCTTTTGGCTATTACTTTGTTTGCTTCTAGGTGTTCACTTATTTGTTGTTTAATTATCTTTTCCAGAATCTTTCCTGGTATTGAGGTCAGGCTGATGGGTCTATAGTTTCCTGGATCTGTTTTTTTTCCTTTTTTGAAGATGGGAACCACATCTGCTCTTTTCCAGTCTTCTGGCAGTTCCCCGGTGCTCCAGGATCTCTGAAAGATATAGTTCAGTGGTTCTGAGATCTCGTCTGCCAGTTCCTTCAGAACCCTGGGGTGTAATCCATCCGGTCCTGGTGATTTGAACTCGTCCAGGGCAGACAGGTGCTCACTTACCATTTTCTTCCCTATTTCAACTTGTGTTCCTAATCTGATATTTGTGGTGCTGTTTTTGATTGATTGGACTGTTTTATCCCTTTGTGTAAAGACAGATGCAAAAAAAGAGTTAAATAGTTCTGCTTTCTCCCTGTTGCTTATCATCTTCTTGCCATTTTCTCCCAGCAGTGGACCAATTGTTTCCTTAACTTTTTTCTTATTTTTAACATGTTGGAAGAAGCTTTTTTTGTTATTTTTTACTTTTTTGGCAAGCCTTTCTTCATTGTGAGCCTTAGCTTTCCTCACTTCATCTTTACAGGCTCGGGCTATTTGCTGATATTTTGCCTTGGTTATGTCCCCCTTTTTCCACTTTTTATATTTATCCTTTTTGTCTTTCAATTTGTCAGAGAGTTCTTTATGCAGCCATGCTGGTTTCTTTTGGGAACTGTTATTTTTCTTCTTCATTGGTATTGCGCTGGACTGGGCTTTTATAATCTCATTTTTCAAAATTTCCCAAGCTTCTTGAGTTGTTTTCCCCTTGAGGATTCTCATCCATGGAATCCTTCCCAAGCTCTCTCTGAGTTTATTGAAATTAGCTCTCTTGAAGTCTAAGACTCTAGTTTGACTTTGTTCAACTACTTTTGTTTGCATAATGTTGAATTCCAGTATTTCATGATCGCTTGCCCCCAAAGTTCCTGTAGCTTCTACACCTTCTATCATTTCCTCTCTGTTAGTGAGAATTAAGTCCAATATTGCTGATCCCCTTGTTCCCTTCTCTACCTTTTGGGAAACAAAGTTGTCTGCTAGGTTTGTTAGGAACCTGTTGGATCTTCCACTTGGTGCAGAGTTTGTTTCCCAATTGATGTCAGGGTAGTTAAAATCTCCCATTACTATTGCAGTGTGCTTCCTACATACCTTAGTTAGCTGGTTAGCAAAAAGTACATCCACTTCCTCTGCTTGGTTGGGTGGCCTGTAGTATAGACCTATGACAATATCATTCCCCCCCCAACCTTTAATATTGACCCAAATACATTCAAGATAGTTCTCATCATTGTTGTGCTCTATTTCTGTAGAGATGTAATTATTTCTTATATATAGTGCAACTCCACCTCCTCTTTTATTTGGTCTATTTCTTTTAAATAATTTAAATCCTTCTAGCTGTATGTTCCATTTGTGGGTTTCATCCCACCAAGTTTCTGTAATGGCAACAATATCGTATCTGCCCTCATTTACTTGAATTTCTAATTCACCCTGTTTATTCCTCATACTCTGTGCATTGGTGTATAGACATTTGAGTCCATTTTGATTGACCCTGTGTTTTCTGTCTACGAAACCTGTGTTATGCCTGACTATGGTTCTCTTTGCCCCTATTTCTTTGCCACTTGTATGGTTCATGTACATGGTATGGCACCCACTGTTAATTGTTTGGTTTTGCTTGACAGCAGTGTTGATAATATTACCTGCACAATTATCTATGTTATACGCACTGATAACCCTATGAATTTTAGTTTGCTGGGGACAGAAATATTCTTTATCTATTGATTCTCTGTCCCCACTATTGATTCTCACTATTGATTCTCTGTCCCCCCCAATCATACCAATGCTTGGATGGAATAACTGGTTTATTTACAGCCACATGGCAGGACATGAAATTAGAAACTAACTTTTCCCACAGATCTTAAAAAATAGATAAGATAATCCATGAAGATCCCAAAGATGCTTTATCCCCCCTCCCAAGAGGCAACAATACTTTCTGGTTTTTCTTTGAAGATGTTTTGTTTCTCATCCAAGAAGCTTCTTCAGCTCTGACTGAATGGTGGGGAAGAGAAGGGTTTATACTCCTTGCAGAGAGCTGGTCATTTGCATCTTTTAGTGAGTCATTAAGGGTCACCTGGAGGTTTATCTGTGCCCTCAGGGTCACCTGAGTGGTGCAAATTGGTGTGAAGCCTTGTTGGAACTGGTTTTTTTTAAAAGATATTTTTATTTTATTTTCGATATTCAAAGTAAATAACAACATATATACTGTTACATAGCCAACATCATTTTGTATTATTAAATGTTTACATCATTTCATTTTACCATCATTTCATTTTACCATCAACTCCCAGAAAACTCCCAGAGGGCTCTTCTGCTCTCCATACACCATATTTGTGCCTTATCCATCATTTTCTTTCCCCTCTCTCATCCTCCTCCCTACCTCCTTTCTTCCCTCTGACGCCCTCCCCTTCTCCACTTCCCCTTCCTCTCTCCTTCTCCTCTCTCCCCTTTCCACTCCTCCTTTCTCTCCCCCTCTTCCCCCTCTTTGCTCTCTCTCCTTTCTCTCTCTTTTTCCCTTACCTCTCTACTCCACACTCTTCATCTCATTTACTTGGTGTATTTTGGCCTCTGAGCCAGCTCTATTTTGTGTTGATGATATTTATAATTTCAGATTCAATGTTTATCGCTTAATTTTCATATCGATTATTACAATTCTTATATTTCAATCCCGAATCTTGCTAGTTGTTTTAATACCCTTTTAAGTAAAGACTAATTGTATAATGACGTTCTATTTATAAAACCAAACAAAAAAGAACCAAAAACAGTATAGATAAATTTAAATAAATTTAAATATAAGAAGACCTAATCGGGTATCCATAAATTCTGTGCCTTCCAGGGATAGTTATTATTCATCGGTAGTCTCATTTTATTAATTTTAAATCTAACAATTTATCCTGTGATTCAATATCAATATCCACAAGTCTTATCCAGTATTCTAGCCTCAATCTATTTTTTCTTTAGTAATATCTTTAAATCCTATTTGCTATTAATATCCCTTATTTAATCCCCTCATATCTCTATAGATTCCATATAATTATGTAAACTTTTATGTAACTGTTAATTGATTGATCATTTACCAAGAGTAATAGTATTCTATAACCATCTTAATCGCATAATTCCCCATCTATAGATAAGCAAATATATATCATTCACTAACACATCATCTTTCTATAACCATCTAAATAGTATAGTTCCCCATCGATAGATAAACAAATATATATCATTAACAAGAACATTTACCAAGAGTATTCTATAACCATCTTAGTAGCATAATTCCCCATCTATAGCTAAGCAGATATATATCATTCATTAACACATCATCTTTCTATAACCATCTAAATAGCCCAATTCCCCATCTATAGATAAACTAATATATACCATTATCAAAAACATAATCTTATTATAAGCATCTATAGTTATTACTAACAATCAATTAATTAATAATCCTTGATAGTAATTTAAACCCAGCCTAATTATTACTCATCAAGGGATAAAAGTTCCTCTTTTCAGCCATTGTCTCTCCAAAAATGAATTAAATTTGCCTCTTTTAAAGTTCACATTCTCCATTGGCTTTTTTTCCTCTTCCCAGGTTCTTTATAAACTGTTGCAACATGGCACTCATAAGTTCCTGTTTACGGAACAAGGGATAAGATAAGTTTCCATCTCTCCGAATGCTAAGTTACTGTTTACGGAACAAGGGATAAGATAAGTTTCCATTTCTCCGAATGCTAACACCCAAAGCATAAGGCATCAGGATGTAACCATATTAGGTACCAATGTACGTATTTGCTTCCGTGTATGAGCCTAATAAAAGAGGTTGCAGGGCGGTGCTCGAGGCTTCCTGAGGTTCCACGCTGATCACAGAGCTTCCTGAGGTTCCTCGGGGACCAAGAGCTTGCTTGCGATCTCCTGCAATTACCATCACGTGTCGTTGTCTTCTTCCTCGGAGCCCGCATGGTTTCGGCCATGCGCACCCCGGTCAGGGGCCCCGCAGACACAAACGCACCACAATAATTACACCTGGTGACCTCACGACGTGGATCTTGTCTAGGATCACATTGCCTTGACTCTCATCTTACGCACCTCGGAGTAGGCCTTTTTTCGTAAGTATGGGCTCCTCACTTTCTCGAGTTTCGTCAGTTCATAGGGACGAACTCCTCTCTCTAGTCAAGAAGGCTAATTGTCTGCAAAAAGTCAACGGCACCACCGTTTATCCTCTCTCTAAGAAAGACCTTTCCGCCTTTCTCCAATATGTTTCTTTACACTGTCCTGCCTATCCTCTTGAAGGTTCTCTTCGCCTTTCCACTTGGCAGCGCATGGGCAAATATCTCCACCAACACCCTCGCGCTCCTCCTCAAATTCTCTCCACATGGCGCGCCCTAATGGCCGCCCTCAATACTCTCTTTCCTTCTTCTACTTCTCCATCGGAACCTTCCGAGGACAAATCCCTTTATCCCATCATTGCTGAACCCCCTCTTCAGGAACCTTCCGAGGCTCACATTCCTTCTCCCCCTCCATATGCTCCCCCTCCTCCTCCTTCTCCTCCCTTACCTCCTGAACCTTTAGATAATCCCCCCTTTCCTTTGTCCCAGCATTTTTCTGCACATTTAAATCCTTTTCGCAGGCTTAATCTATTGGCCTTAATCAATCATTGCATGGACTATGTTTTAATTGGGACTTTAAAAGACAAAACCTAATTGGCTTTCAGATACAAGATTTATTGTTTAGGAAAACTATACTGTAAGATTGTTTTAATATGTGCCTGCAATTTATTGTGTCCCTCCTGTGATAAGATTTTTAAGGAAAACAGAACGTAACTCTCTGCCCCTTTAACACCAGAGCAATCTTAAAACTCTTCACACTCCTTTATATTACTAAGTGGGCAATTAAGCTAACAAAGAAGGGAAAAGCTAACAGACTTTTTGAGTTAGGAAGGATGCAGATTGAGTTAGGATATATGATTTAAGTTTTACCATGTTAGGTTATATGATTTAAGGTTTAACTTGAAGTTTAGAATAATTTAGACTAGTTTGAGTAATTAGTATGCAAAGAATAAAGGCCTTTTATGGCCTTGTATGAATGTTTTAATTTGTGTTTTGACTGAGATTAGTTAGAAAGAATTGCATTGAATGGTGTGTGTCTGTTGGAATGAATGTGAAACTTTTGATTGTAAGGGTGTGGTCAGAACTGCTGCCCCCCCTTAATGACACACACACACTGCTAAAACAAGCAGAATTTTTTTGCCAGCAGCATTTTTTTTTTGCCCACGAATTCTTTTGCCCACTTCTCCCCCCTCTTGCCTGCATCTCTCTGAGTGCGGAGAGAGGCAGGGGGAAAGAGGGAGGGGGGTGAAATCACACAGGCCAAACACACACACACACACACATACACACACACACTCACATCTTAAAGGGGAATGAAAGAAAGGAAATAGTACGTGAAAGAGGGAGAGAGGAAGTAGAAAAGAGAGAACGTAAAAGAAAGCGAGTACAGAAGACAAAGAAAGTAAGAGAAAGAAAAGTAAAAGTAAAGAGAAAGTTAGACAGAGAGAAAGGGAGGGAAAGAGAATAAGAGATAGAAGCAGAAAGCAGAAAGAAATGGATTTTTAAGTGAGTGAAGCAGAAAAGAAAGGGATTTTTAAGTGAGTTTCACAACATACAAATAACCCCATTTTATTAACTGTAAAATAATTATTTTTCAGTTTTGCCAACAATCTTGGATTTTCTTTTGAACATTTTTTGAGTTTTATTTTTATCCATATGCAGGAATGATTTTTTGCTATTTTGCCTGCATTTTAAAATTTTCTCACATACTTAATGAGTTACCTAGCTTCCATAAAAATGAAGCTGGTTTTTCCCACATTTCGTTTTTTTATGTCAGATTTGTTTGTTTCTGACATCTGCCTTTGGAAAATTTCCTTCCATCTAAATTGTTTTTTGAATTTTTGGGTGTTGATTCCAAGTTTTTTGAATTTTGTACCGTTATTTTTTGCTTTGCCTGTCATAATTTTTCCACATTTAAATTTTACTTCTAGAGGAGTATTGGCTTTACTTAATTCTCCGCTTATACAAAACCAGGGGGAACTGCTTGCCATTATGATTTTGCTCCCAGAAGCCTATTCACCTCACACCCCACGGTGGATTTTTACAACCAAAGGGTCTTCGCTAAAAGGTGAATCAATTGATTTCTCAAAAAAATGACATGATATAAAAGATTGTTTTTTCTCCATTCCTTTGTATCCAAAGGGTCTTGTCCTGCTTGTAGCAAACAAACGCATTCTATTCCCATGGGAGTCAATCCCAGAGGAACGGAATGTAATCAAATTTGGCAAATGGATGTTACCCAATATGCTTCCTTTTCCCCATGGAAGTACATTCATGTATCCATTGATACCTACTCTGGGTTCATCATCGCCACCCCTCAAAGGGGTGAGACTATAAAGCATGTCCTCAATCATTGTATTCGCTCTTTTGCTTCGTTGGGATGCCCAAATGATTAAAAACGGACAACGGGCCCGACTAGCATTTTGGCCTTTTGTCAGAATTGGGGAATAATCAGATATTCAGATACCAGGGGAAAAGGACCCCCCAGCCTCCCAGCGGTGCAAAACACATTAAACCTTTGTCTTTATGTCTTAAACTTTCTTAACCTCACTGGAAACCCCCCCACGTCCGCCGCTTGTTGTTACTTTTCTTCTTCCCCCTCTGCTGAACATCAGCGACCGCTTGTCTATTACCGGCGCCTACCTGACCTGACCTGGCGAGGACCAGTGATAAAGTGGTTACGCCACCATATTTGCAGACAACACCACTGTCTGGGTTCCTGGTCGCCACGTGCGTCCCTGTCACCTGAAACCATCCCAAGCTGTTCCTGCTCCAACCCTCGCATTAACTCCTTGAATCCAGACCCTTGTTCCAGTCTCTCCAGAAAGGAGCCATAGCTGTCATCAGATGCAAGGATCCGGAACAAATTTATTGTCCTTTTGCCTTTCTACACAGAGGTAAACATGTCAGCCCACACACAGGACATTACATGTTATACTCACATCACCCCTGCACAATGACATTGACATTTACAGCCTCTGAAGCCACCATCGGACTGTACACCTGCCAAAGCTTTGATGGAAAACACCTTGTGACCAAAGCAAAAGAGGTGGTTTTGCTAAACTTGGCTGCACATCCACCAGCACCTGACCATTTGACACGAGGGAAAAAGGACATCTTTCCCAACAGCCACCGACCCCGAAACCGCCGTTCGGTGCTTAACCAGGTCCAGCCCGAACAAAGATGGACACATCAACCATTTCTTCAGACATGGCACATTGGCACATTGTGATCCTGTATACCTGTACAATCATAGTGCTGACCAATTCTTTTCCTCAAATTTGATTTATTTTCAAATATCAAGTCTATCTCTGATGTAATTTCCTCTGTCTTTTGTTCTCTTTTTCCTTCCTTTTGCCAGTCAGGTTGAGATTCAAGTTTCTGGTGGGGTCTTGATGTTATCTCCTCCTGGATCTTCTCTCTCGTCCTCAGTTAAATCCAGTCCACAAACAGCCTCGTTTCCCTTTTCTTCTTTAATTTCTCTAATCTGTTTAATTTCTTCACTTGGTGTAATGTCGAGTATTACATGAAATTTTTTCAATTCCCTCAAGATTTCAGCCAAAAGCTCCTGATTTTCTGCAGTGTATATATCTATGTGTGTAGACATTTTGGCGAATCCGCAAACTAGGAAAAAGTAACTCCAATTACCTTGTTAACAGTTAACTTATCTCTGTTAGTTTGTTTCTACACAATATTTCCAATAAATCTGTTCATATATGTCCGCCCACTGTTATTCCAAGAGCGATATGATGTAGGAAATAGTTTAAACAATTTCAAAGTGTTTCAGTCCTTTTTGTTGGAAGGAGAACAGAGACAAAAAAATAAATAAGATATGGTCCTTATTTAAGTTTAAAAATGCGCAATAGAGTGTCCAAATAATTATAGGATTGTGGAAGTGCTCTAAGTTTCAAAGTTTTGAGTGAAATAAATAAAAAAGACAGAAAAAAAAGAATTAGAAAAGTCACTCATAATCCAATCCCTTTCAGCGCAAACGTAAGTGGCTATTTCTTTGTTATCAGTTCAGTCGGCCATTTGAAAACATTCTGTGAACCAGAGGAATCTCACAGTTCAATTTAAGTTCGCAGCTTATCTTTAAATTCAAAGTTTTGATTAAAAAAAAAAGGGTTTCTTAGCAGAGTGTTTCAGAAACAAAAATAAAATACCTTCCCAATGTTTTCCAGCAGATCCATTGCCTTTCTTTTTCAGAGATTCTCCTTTGCCTTTGGTCCACCCTCCAGAAAAGGGGGGGGATGCGATTCGTCTCCCTTCAGAGATTTTGCTTTGTGTCGGGCAGGGATCTTGCGTGGTCCCTGCACCTGCGAAGATTTATCTCCTAATCACCACCTCTCCAGGGTGGCTTAGATTCCCTATGGAATCACGGGGGAGGCGAATTCCAGCCGGGTCCCTGCAGTTTAGGGAGCCCGGTTGTGTCGGCTTGGGAGGCTCCGCCTTCTTCCCTTGTTGGAACTGTTGAAAGGGCTGTGTTGTAGATTGAAGATAGATGATGTATACCCCTCCCCTTCTGTTGAGAAATGGCTGTTCAATTTTGATATAGATGGTCTTTTTGACCTCTCTTTCAGTCCTCTCTGTCCAAAATATAGACTTTGTTGTCCATATGAGAAGCTAAATGTCTTCAAAGAAATGCCGGAAAGTCCACTTGCCTCTTGAAGAAAAAAAAAGCATCTTTGAGACAATCATGACCTGCTCTCCATAGAGATCCATGAAGATGTTAGGCAGTCTAACTGTACCGGAATATTGTCTAACAACTAGCTGAAGCTATGAAAGTTTATGTGTTGTGCATCAGGGTTCCAAATGGCTTCCTCAAACAAATAATACTCCAAGGTTAGAAGTTCCTCAAAATTGCAATTTATTAAAAGAGCCATGTTGGCACATCTGGGAAAACCCGAATCTGAAAGCTTCCAGTTTTCCCCACCCAGTTGAAAGTTCAAGACCCCGCCCCAACACACATAAGGTCATCACATGGTCTAATCTTCCACTGACACGAAGGCAGATTTCTAACATACAGATCTGGCCAAGTACAGAGACAAATATTTTTTTTATTTAAATTTATATCCCGCCCTTCTCCAAAGAGGACCCAGGGCGGTGCACAGGAAAGTTAAAAACATACAAAATACAAAAGATAAATATATAATTTAAAATATATTAAACAGTCCTATCCTATGCTAAAACCAAATTTTAAAATACCCAATTTAAAACTTCCTAAAAAGTCCCCATGGGAGGTTAGGCTAGGCCGGCTTGTTGGAACAAATATGTCTTTAGACATTGGCGGAAGAGGCGGAGGTCGGTGATGGTGCGTAATTCAGGGGGTAGGTCATTCCAGAGGGCTGGGCCCACCACAGAGAAGGCTCTTCCCCTGGGTGTCGCCAGTCGGCATTGTCCGGCCGACGGCACCCTGAGAAGGCCTTCTCTGTGGGAGCGTATCGGTCTAAGGGATGTATGGGGCAGGAGGCGGTCTCGCATATAACTAGGCCCTGAGCCATGGAGCGCTTTAAAGATGGTCGTCAAAACCTTGAAGCGCACCCGAAAGGCTACAGGAAGCCAATGCAGCTCGCGCAGGATCGGTGTTATGTGGGAGCATCTAGTGGCTCCCATAATCACCTGCGCGGCTGCGTTTTGGACTAGCTGTAGCTTTCGGGTGCACCTCAAGGGAAGCCCCATGTAGAGAGCATTACAGTAGTCGAGTCGTGACATCATGAGAGCTTGAGTGACTGTGCGAAAGGCAGCCCGGTCCAGTAAGGGGCGCAATTGGCGCATCAGGCGTACCTGATGAAACGCTCCCCTGGCCACGGCCGCCACATGGTCCTCCATGGACAGCCAGGAATCCAGGAGGACACCCAAATTGCACGCCCTCTCCACAGGGGCCAGTGTTTCGCCCCCAATGGCCAGAGTTGGAGTAATCTGGCTGAACCGGGGTGCCGTAAACCATAGCCACTCAGTCTTGGCAGGGTTGAGCTTGAGTTTGTTACGACCCATCCAGATCCGTACGGCTTCCAAACACCAGGACAGCACTTCGGCGGCATCGTTGGGGTGGTCTGGGGTGGATATGTACAGCTGAGTGTCATCAGCGTACAGATGCTACTCCACCCCAAAACCACGGATGATCTCACCCAGCGGCTTCATATATGTGTTGAACAGGAGAGGCGAGAGGACCGACCCCTGAGGCACCCCACATGTGAGGGGTCTCGAGGTCGACCTCTGCTCTCCTGCCAACACAAATTGCGATCGGCCAGAGAGGTAGGAGGAGAACCACCATAAAACGGTGCCTCCCACCCCCAACCCCCCCAGCCGATGCAATAGGATACCATGGTCGATGGTATCGAAAGCCGCTGAGAGGTCTAATAGGACCAGCATGGAGGAACAACCCCCATCTCTGGCCCTCCAGAGATCATCTACCAATGCGACCAATGCCGTCTCGGTGCTATGCCCGGGCCGAAAGCCGGACTGGCGCGGGTCTAGATAATCAACTTCCTCCAGGTGACGGGGAAACTGTTGTGCCACCACACTCTCTACAACCTTCGCCAGAAAGGGAAGGTTGGAGACGGGACGATAGTTGGCTAATAAAGCTGGGTCCAAAGAGGGCTTCTTCATGAGGGGAGAGGACCGACCCCTGAGGAACCCCACATAAGAGACCCCTCGAGGTCGACCTCTGCCCTCCCGTCAACACATATTGCGACCGACCAGAGAGGTAGGACGAGAACCACTGCAAAACGGTGCCTCCCAGCCCCAAACCCCCAGTCGGTGCGATAGGATACCATGGTCGATGGTATCAAAAGCCGCCGAGAGGTCTAATAGGACTAGGATAGAGGAATAACCTCTATCCCACGCCCTCCAGAGATAATCAACCAACGCGGCCAATGACGTCTTGGTGCTGTGACCAGGTCGGAAGCCGGACTGGCGCGGGTCTAGATAATCAACTTCCTCCAGGTGTCGCAGGAACTGTTGGGCTACCACACTCTCAACAACCTTCACCAAAAAGTGAAGGTTGGAGACCGGACGATAGTTCTCTAATAATGCTAGGTCCAGGGACGGCTTCTTGAGCAGGGGCCTCCCTACCGCCTCTTTCAAGATGGCAGGTAAGGACCCCTCACTCAAAGATGCGTTGACAATGCCCTGGAGCCAGCCTTGTGTCGTCTCCCAGGATGCCAGTACAAGCCAGGAGGGACACGGGTCCAATAAACATGTGGTCGCCCTAAGTTTCCTTGACAACCTGTCCATATCCTCGGTGGTAACAAAGTCAAACTCCTCCCAAGAAGGAACCTCAAGACTAGTCTCGGACAGTCCCACAGGACCACTGTCGATGGAGGGTAGCTCATTCCGAATCCGAGTGATTTTCTCCTGCAGATAAATCCCAAATTCCTCTGCTCGCCCTTGCAGAGGGGCTTCCCGCGGCCTCTAGTGAAGGAGGCAGCGGGTCACCCCAAACAGGGTGGCAGGGCGGTTATCTGCGGATGCAATAAGGGTGGCACAATACTCACGTTTGGCCACCCTTATCGCCACTAAGTAAGCCCTAAAATGGGTTCTCACTAGTGTTCGGTCGGCTTCGGAGCGAGAGGATCTCCATCTGCTCTCTAGGCCTCTCTAATGGCGCTTCATCTCCCGAAGCTCCTCAGTAAACCAGTGAGCCTGGGTGATTCATTGCCGCAAGAGAGGCTGCAAGGGCGCGACTCGGTCCAAGGCCCATGCGGACGCACTTAACCATGCGGCCACTAGGTCCTCAGTCGATTCGCGAGGCAGTGTCACAGGAATTGGCCCAAGCTCCCTCTGGAACCTTTCCAAGTCCATTAGAAGCCTGGGGCGAAACCATCTAGGAGTATCCGGTTCCGCCTCCCCGCGGTGAGGTGAAGCGATTGGAAAGTCCAGCTGAAGGAGAGCGTGATCTGTCCATCACAAGGGAGTGATGGCTAGATCCCCTATTCCTAGATCACAACTCCACTGTCCCGAGACAAAGATCAAATCCAGCATGTTTCCCCCCTCATGAGTAGGGCCTAAAACTACCTGGGTCAGGTCCATGGCCGCCATGGAGGCCATGAACTCCCAAGCTGCTCCAGAGGCTTCGCCCGCTGATGGCAAGTTAAAGTCCCCCATGACTACTAGTCTGGGGGTCTCAACTGCCGCCTCGGCTATCATCTCTAGGAGCTCGGGCAGGGCTGTTGTTGCATAGCGAGGAGCCAGGTATACAACTAACACGTCCAACTGCCTCCCTAGGCCCCATCTCACGCAGAGAGATTCACACCCGGTTGTATGAGGGACTGTGGTCTCCTTCGGCTCAAGACCTTCCTTAACCATAATCGCCACTCCCCCACCCCTCCATAGGGCCCTAGGCTGATGGAAGGCGGGGTAACCTGGTGGGCACATTTCCACGAGGGGTAAACCTCCTTCGTGGCCCAACCAGGTTTCCGTTATACCCACCAGGTCCGGGTCCCCCTCTGACACAAGGTCATGGATGAGGGGGGTTTTCTGAACCACAGACCTGGCGTTGCATAACATCAGCCTAGAGCCCCGGGTCTGTGATTCCTGCCCACCTAGTCTGCGATGGGAGAGCGGAGAGTTGGAGCACGTGACCGCCTGAATCCAGTGGTCACGGTCTTCCAACCGGTGGTGACCATTCCGCCTCCCTCCGCCCCTGCCCCTCCCCAAGACCGAATCGATAGAAAAAGTCACCGTGGAAATGACCCCCCCTCCCCTTCCTCCGTTGCCCTACTTCCGCCTGCCGGCCTCATTTGCTGTCCCCTCCCTGGACTATTTTTCCCCTCCTCCCTGGAACCCCCTAAAAACCAAATAAAAACCCTCCCCAAAAACCCCCTCAATTTGCGCTTGGCAAGATACAATACAATACAATAATACAATAGCAGAGTTGGAAGGGACCTTGTAGGTCTTCTAGTCCAACTCCCTGCGTGGGCAGGAACATTATACCATTTCAGACAAATGGCTATCTAATATCTTTTTAAAGACTTCCAGGGTTGGGGCATTCACAACTTCTGGAGGCAAGCTGTTCCAGAGGTTAATTGTTCTAACTGTCAGGAAATTTCTCCTTAGTTCTAAGTTGCTTCTCTCCTTGATTAGTTTCCACCCATTGCTTCTTGTCCTGCCCCCAGGTGCCTTGGAGAATAGTTTGACTCCCTCTTCTTTGTGGCACCCTCTGAGATATCGGAACACTGCTATCATGTCTCCCCTGGTTCTTCTCTTCATCAAACTAGACATACCCAGCTCCTGCAGCCGTTCTTCATATGTTTTAGTCTCCAGTTTCCTAATCATCTTGGTTGCTCTTCTCTGTACTCTTTCCAGAGTCTCCACATCTTTTCTACATCGTGGCGACCAAAACTGTATGCAGTATTCCAAGTGTGGCCTTACCAAGGCACTATACAGTGGCATTAACACTTCACGTGATCTAGATTCTATCCCTCTGTTTATGCAGCCTAGAACTGTGTTGGCTTTTTTGGCAGCTGCTGCACACTGCTGGCTCATATTTAAATGGTTGTCCACTAGGATTCCTAGATCCCTCTCACAGTTGCTATTATTGAGCAAGGTACCACCTATACTGTACTTGTGCATTTGGTTTTTCTTGCCTATATGTAGGACCTTACTTTTTTCACAATTGAATTTCATTTTATTAGATAGTGCCCAATGTTCAAGTTTGTCTAGATCCTTCTGTATCTTAAGCCTATCTTCTGGAGTGTTGGCTATTCCTGCCAGCTTGGTGTCGTCTGCAAATTTGATGAGTTCCCCATTTATCCCCTCATCCAAATCGTTGATGAAGATGACCTTGGCTTTCTAAGAAGTGACTACACATCACCCAACTCTGTATGTTCCCCCCTTCTATTTTCCCACAGTAGAAAGTGTGGCAAGCCAAAAGTCCAAAAAGAAAAGATGGCTTGCAGGAATGACATTTTGTTTGTCTTGTGAAGTGTGCTTCTGTTTGTGCTATGAAGTACAGTATATCTCTGGCCTGGCTAGGATAAGAAGAATGAGTCCACAGAATTATGTGGTTTTCTCCTTTCTCTGAAGCTGGCTCTGGTCAGTTGGAAGGTACAAAACTGAGCCCAAATCCCTGATTTGCAAGGTGCCTCGGGAGATCTTATCTGTTGAAAGTCAGGACATACTGTTGAAAATAAAAATCCATCTTGTTCAATTCCAAGCTGGGAGAAAGATGCTGGAAATAAAATGGAGGCTGGAGGCTGATTGGAAAGAAAGGTCCATTTATTGATAAAGCAGAACCACCAGGGTTTGTGTTTCAATTCAAAATGGTTGAATTGAGTGGATGGATTTTTATTAGTTTCAGAGATGCTTTTAGGGGGGGGGTTTGTACAATGTCTAAAATGCCTTTAGAATGTCCTGAGCTCTAGGTCTTCTGCTAAATAGCAGTGGGTTAATCCTATTATGTCCTGAAGGAGCATGCCCTGTTCTTCTTAATCTCATCATCCTGAAGTAAAGGTGTTTTGTTTTGTAGATAGGCTTGTTGTCTCCAATTCAGGTCTGAGCCTGGTGCCAAAACCAATGATGGATGCCAGACACGAGGTGCAGGTTTTCTGATTGATTTTTATTGGAGTACTCCAAGGAAAAGCGTTCCTAGCCAAAATGTCAAGAAAAACCAAGAACAAAGGATGAAGTAAACTGTATACATTTTCACTAAAGGAGAAGGCGGGACAAGGTGGGATAAAAAGAAATATAATCTAATAAACATTTTAGTAATAATTCTACAATTTGTTCTATTGGTCTCTAGCTGTCCCTATTCCTAAGCCTTGGCTAATGAATGACTCAGGAGTTATCTAATACACATTTCATTTGTTGCAGGCCATCCGTAATTCTTAGCTGAGGTCTGCAAGTTGTCTAAGTACTCTTAGTTGCTACAAGCTTTACAAGTGCATATTTCCTGTTGATAAGCATTCTTAGTTCTTGCCAGACAGACCCCACAATTGCAGTCTTCCTGATTTAGTTTCAAGCATGTGCCATGACCTTGCTTTAGCAGCCAGCCCATCAGGCTGGCCCAATCTTTCTTAATGGGCACCAAATATCTGCTGGGCAAGGGGGTGGACTATTAAGAAATACTTGGGGGCTGGTTCCTGCCTCTAAAAACATGTTTCTCCATTTCTCCTTTTGGGGAAATGTAATATCTTGCCTTTTTAATATTCTTCAAAATATTTCATTCTTCTATGGAGAGGGGGAGGCTTCCTACAATATGATAATATTAGTGAGGGGTTTGCACAACTCGTTAGTCCTCCTGTTCGACCACAATAGTATCCATGGTTCACAAACATCCAGGGAATTTGCTTTAAGTCAGAATCTTCGGAGGGTTCAGCATGAAGGGAAGGAGCTTAAGATGAAATAAAAACAAAATGACAAGGCTTTGTGAGGCTTGGTGAAGAAGAGGCTGAATAAACAGAGCCAAAGCCCAGGCATCAGAGAAAGAAGCAAACTAAAAGAAAGACTTCCTGATGAGAAGAAGCAACTGAAAAGGAGGCAGCAACCAAGTAAACCAAGAAGCCAGAAGCCAAGAAGACAGCTAATAAACATCAGGCCCTCTGTTTAGGTCAACACTGGATATATTTTTTTTAATTCTAATAGTCAATTGAAATGAATTGTTACTAGGGAATTCAGCAAAGTCTCAGGAATCAGTGGAAAGAAATATGCTTAAAACACTGATAGTGAAAGAATGCAAACATAGGCTTAAAAATGCTTTTGATTATATAAAGTGGGAAACTGTCATTTTGGAAACTAATATCCAAATATATAATATCAACATTAATTATCAAGTTGATCTTTGGATCGATAGGATAGCTAGCATTAATTAAAAAATGGGTGATTATTGCAGATTAATAAATGTTATGTGATTACTGACGCCACTTGGTTTCAAGTTATTTAATGGAAATGGTCCATGGAAATCATTCTTGCCTGCTTTAATGGCATCCTCTCAATTCCTTATTTCTTAGAAATAAGATCAAATTGAAAAATGTTAAAAATCAAAATAAAGCCTCCCAATATCTGCAATAATGGAGGGTGGACTAGGGCATTTTAATGGTTTTGATGTTGTGGTTTTTAATGTTGTAATTCAGTTGGAGTTACCTGTGCATAAATTAGATGGTAATGTAAGTATGTTTCATAAATGCATAATATAATCAGAAATCCTTGGGCCTCATTATATTCCTTCTACTATTCAGATTTGGCTTAAATAGGATAATGTAGCATTTGGGGAAAAAGATGCAAGACAAGAGACCAGCCCCAGAGGCCAAAATGGAGAAGATCTCCACGGCCACCATGGACTTCCCTTTGGTGCTCAGGTAGGTAGGGAGGAAGGTGATCCAAACACTGCAAAAGACCAGCATGCTAAAAGTAATGAACTTGGCTTCGTTAAAGCTGTCAGGCAATTTCCTAGCTAGAAATGCTACTGTGAAACTGATGAAGGCCAGGAAACCGAGGTAAGTGAGGACAGTGTAAAACATTGAAGCTGAGCCTTCATTACATTCCAAGATGGCTTCTCCTACCAAGGACTGGAAGTCCCAACTGGGAAATGGAGGAGAGGATTCCAGCCAGGTAACACAAAGAACTGCTTGGACCATGGGAAAGGCTATGACAATGGAGTTGGTCATTGGTTTTCCTAAAAGTTTCCTTGCTCTGTTCCCTGGCTTGGTGGCCATGAAGGCCAGAACCACCATGACAGTTTTGGCCAAGACAGAGGAAACTGCAAGGGCAAAGAGAATGGCAAAGGCAATTTGTCGGACGAGACAGGTGAGCTTCCCAGGTTGACCAATGAAGAGGAAGGAGCAGAGGAAGCAGAGAAGGAGGGAGAACAAAAGGATATAGCTGAGATCTCTGTTGTTGGCCTTGACAATTGGTGTATCATGATGTTTAAAGAAAATCACCAGGATTGAAGACGTGGTCATAGAGAGAAAAAGAGCTAGAGAAGCCAAAGTGTATCCCAGTGTCTCTTGGTAGGAAAGGAAGTGGATCTTCTTTGCAATGCAGTGGTCCTTGTCCTTGTTGGGATATTGATCTTCTGGGCAGGGGTCACAACTAGCAGCATCTGAAATCAAGACGTTGTGAATTTCATGGTGAATCAACAAGGGCAAATCATCCCATTCATATTGATAATGCTGGGAACATGTTAAGCCAAAAAATGGATCTGTTCTCTGGTTCACCCTCTCTGCTTTCTTTTTCAAATCCATTCATTCAATATTTTTTTTTTGCAGGGAAGGATGAGCAGACATAGGTAGATGGATCTCCTGTTTCTCCAATAAGTCTTAGAATATCCTAGGAGGTTGATAGCTCTGAAACAAGAACTATCAAAAAGATTGAGCGCTTGTTTTTCAGATGGGATGTAAGAGTAGGAGTAGAGAGTCTAGTAGGGACCCCCCCTTGAATTGTGCCCTCAAGCTAACCTGTATTAAATTTCTAGGAACAAGAATTTTGGCCTGTAGAGATAATATTTTAGATTCATGAATAATAGGATTTGTTGAAAAATATGAATATATTGAAGCATGTAAATTCCAACAAAAATGATGGAAAAATTAATCCCTATTTCCCACTGAATGGCTGGAAGGTCAACATCTGAATTCTCTACCTGTCTGATTAGAAATGGTCCCTTCTGGACAAGGGTCACATTGGTAGCAACAAACCGGCTGTCCCTCTGGAACTCTTCTCCTCTCTCCTGGCTGGCACCTCTTGATGCCACACCTGGCAAAGGGCACCTTCTAAAAAAAGAGAAATGCAGTAGGTGGTCCAAGCATAGAATGTGCCTCATTTATCTATTTCTACATTTCTGTTTCCATCTTTAGAATGACTTCAAAAGGAATGCTTTATCATGACCTACCAGAGTGACAGATTCCAGGGGGATTCAGGCCAGTGGCAATCATGACCCATGAATGGATTCTGGAGATTTGAACTAACATCTCAAAATGCAAAGGAACAGCTTTTCCAAAACAAAGTATCATGAGGCATCGACTCAATGGAAATGGTCCATGGAAATCATTCTTGCCTGCTTTAATGGCATCCTGGGTTTCAAGCAGGAGTTCTTCCTAATCTTACCCCATCTTGGGCATTTGACTCATATCTCAAATGTGTTAAACTCAAAAGCAGATTTTTCATCAAATACCTGAATTAAATTGTCTCCCAGTGAAAAGGATGCTATGCATCCCCTGGAGAGAATGAATCCTTTGATGAATTTACAACTTTTCCTTCCAGCTCACCTTTGTGGCCCATGTAATCACATCGGAGTTAATGGTGAAATCTTGTCCTGGGGAAACCATGTAATCTATTTGCCCAACTTTTGTGGGGACAAAAGATTGATTGGGGAGGAAAAGCCAGTTGAGAAGATCATAACCAGAAGAAACCAGTCCACTTTCTGAGAAGGAGACTTCCTCTCCAGCACTGTTGTTGAACTTGACATTCCTCAAATAGGGAAGAAACTGAAAGAAAAAAGACATCTAGATTAATTGGCTGAATTCTGGTTTCTATCATAATGTGATGGCCATCAGCCTAGGACAGTGGTAGGCAAACTCATTAGTCAAAAGAACCAAATATCAACAAAAGCTCGATTGAAATTCCTTTTGAGAGCCGGAAGGTGTGGCCTGTTTTGAGGGCGTGGCTCAGCGGTCATGTGACCGGATGGGCGTGGCCAACTTGGAAACTGGTGAAACTCACTTAACAACGGTCTTGCTTAGCAACCAAAATTTTGGGCTCAATTGTGGTCATAAGTTCTCTCATCTCTCTCCAACTTTCTTTTCTTTCTTCCCTTCTTTCTTTCTCTCTCTTTCTGTTTCTCTCTGTCTCTCTGAGTCTGTCTATCTGTCCGTCTCTCTCTGTGGCTCTTTATCTCTCCCTCCCTCCCTGTCTCTTTCTGTCATTCTCTGTGTCTATCTCTCTGTGTCTCTGCCCTCCCTTCTTCTCTGTCTGTCTGTCTCTGTGGCTCTTTGCCTCCTTCCCTCCCTCCCTCCCTCCCTGTCTCTTTCTGTCATTCTCTGTGTCTCTCTCTGTCTCTCTGCCCTCCCTTCTTCTCTGTCTGTCTGTCTCGGTGGCTCTTTGCCTCCTTCCCTCCCTCTCTCCCTCCCTCCCTGTCTCTTTCTGTCATTCTCTGTGTCTATCTCTCTGTGTCTCTGCCCTCCCTTCTTCTCTGTCTGTCTGTCTCTGTGGCTCTTTGCCTCCTTCCCTCCCTCCCTCCCTGTCTCTTTCTGTCATTCTCTGTGTCTCTCTCTGTCTCTCTGCCCTCCCTTCTTCTCTGTCTGTCTGTCTCGGTGGCTCTTTGCCTCCTTCCCTCCCTCTCTCCCTCCCTCCCTGTCTCTTTCTGTCATTCTCTGTGCCTCTCTCTGTCTCTCTGCCCTCCCTTCTTCTCTGTCTGTCTGTCTCTGTGGCTCTTTGCCTCCTTCCCTCCCTCTCTCCCTCCCTCCCTGTCTCTTTCTGTCATTCTCTGTGTCTCTCTGTGTCTCTCTGCCCTCCCTTCTTCTCTGTCTGTCTGTCTCTGTGGCTCTTTGCCTCCTTCCCTCCCTCCCTCCCTGTCTCTCTCTGTTTCTCCCTCCATCCTTCCCCCCCTCTCTCTCTCTTTGTATCTGTCAGACCCTGATTCCCTCCGTCCATCTCTCTCTCACTCTGTGCCTCTCTGTGTCTGTCTGTCACTGTCCACAAAATACCGCGTGGAGGAGCGGCGGGCTCTGTGGTGACGGCGAGGCCTTCCGCTGGGGGAGGGGTGTCCCCTTCACGTTCCTCGTCTCCCCGGATGCCGCCTGGAACCATCAGCAGCCGCGCAGACTTGCCGCTTTTCCATGCCGCGCAAAAGATAGGCACGTGCAATTATAACGCAAGTTTCCACCGCTACGAACTCTCCAAGATTGTAATTGGGCGGGGCATGCGCGCGCCTATCTTTTGCACGGCATGGAAAAGCGGCAAGTCTCTGCGTGGCTGCGGATGGCTCCGGACAGCATTCGGGGAGACGAGGAACGTGAAGGGGACCTCGCGGACCTCTTTCTTTCTTTCTTTCTTTATCTCTCTCTCCCACTTTCTTTTTCTTTCTGTTTTTCTTTCTCTCTTTTTCTTTTTGTCTCTCTCTGTCAATCTCTCTCTTTATCTGTCTCTCTCTCCTCCCTCCACCCATCTGTCATTCTGTGTGTGTGTGTGTGCCTCTCTCTCTCTGATTCCCTCTCTCCCTCCCTCTCTCTCTGTCTCTCTGTTTGTCTCTTCCTCCTCCCCCTCTGTCTCTCTCTGTATGTAAGTCTCTCCTTCCCTCTCTCCCTCCCCCCCCCCCGGAAGCAGTGGAAAGCCCAGCACGCTGGCCGGAGAGGCCACGGCCGCCTCCTCCCTCAGCGAGCGGGCGGGGAGAGTACCCGAGGCCGCGGCCATCCAAGCACCGCGGAGGCTGTCCGGGTGCTGCACGCCCACCTCCGTCCCAGCCTCACGTGGCGGCCAGCCCCGGAAAGCACAGCGCGGCGGCCTCTGCAGGCGGCTGTTGCTGCTGCTGTCCCCGAGCCCTGCAACATGCAGCTCCTGCCGTCCGAGCGCATCAGGCAGGACAGCCGGCCACGTTTCCACCAGGTCCCTCTTTGGCCCCTCAGGTCCGGCTCTTCCTCTCTCCCCCCCCCTCCGCCCGGAGGCAGCGGAGGGCCCGGCAGCAGAGCACCCGGGGCTGCGGCTGTGCCCGAGCCGTCCGGGTGCCAGGCACCCGCCTCCCTGGGCGCACGGCGCACGGACAGCTCCGGCGCAGCCCCGGGCGCTCCCCCCACCCGTTCGCTCGCTCGTTACAGGGGGAGGCAGCCGCAGGGAAGGTGTCAGGCCGGGGCTCTTCTTTGTCTCCCAGACAGCGCTGGGGGTGAGCTGAGTAGCCTGCTCTTGGAAGTGGTGGCTGTGGCCGATGGGCTTGGTCCTGACCTCTCGTTTTGTCTGCCCGGGAGACAGAGTCCAGGGAGGAAGATAATGGCCATTTTGGAGACAACGTGTCCAGCGCCTTCCACTCGCACCTGCAGCAGCAGCACCCGTCGCTCCCCGTTGCCTTCGGAGGCAAAGGAGACAACCGCTCCTCTTGGTGGGGTGGCCGTGCTCGTGTGCTCTGGCCCTAAGCCTCGTGTCCCCCCTGCAGGGCCAAGCGTGGCTCACCTGCGCTGGGACGACTTCCTGGGTCTCCCCCAAGGGAGGCGGGCGCGCAGCGGCCGGATGGCTCCGGCGAAGCTGCAACCCCGGGCGCTCCCCCCCACCCGTTCGCTCGCGGGGGGGTGGAGGGAGAGAGGAAGAGCCGCACCGAGGGGCCAAAGAGCCACTCGTGGCTCGCGAGCCACGGTTTGCCGACCACTGGCCTAGGAGATGGGTCGATATCTGAGAAGCTAAAACAATCAGAATAGAGCTGGAAGGGATCTTGAGGTCTTCTAGTCTAAACCTGCTGCTTAAGCAGGAAACCCTGTACCATTTCAGACAGGTGGCTGTCCAGTCTCTTCTTAAAAAATCTCCAGTGATGAAGCACCTACAACTTCTTGAGGCAAATTGTTCCATTGGATAATTATCCTCACTGTTAGGAAGTTTCTCTCCTTGATTAGTTGAAATGAATTCCCTTAATGGAGATCTAAGCAAACAGAAGTAACATCAAATATTCAACTCCATCCTCAAAATGATGACACATTCTCTTTATCGTGGGGCATCTGTGTCATGGCGTCTTCAATTCCAGGCTTACAAGAATGACAGCTACATACAAACATTTTAATCCATATTCCAAATTACATTGTGTAGTTTTCCTCTGTGATACTTGGCAAGCTACATTTTTAATGACAAATGCATTTTAAGAATGATTAATTATTTGTCCTAATAGCTTGTTGCTTTCTGAGCCTGGTTGTTGACAACATGGATAGTGATATCACTCCCTTCTAGCACTGATAATGCTACCTAATTGGGTCATGAAATGTCTGCAAGAAAACAACCAAACTCAAAGACCCTTCATTTCTATCTTGAGCTATAATACCTATTTTATTAGTAAACTAGCCGTTCCCGGCCATGCGTTGCTGTGGCCCAGTCTGGATAAATGGCCAAGCAATCTGTGTGTAGATCTACACCTACACACACAAACACATACAAACAACCACCGTATAACCCCCAACCTACCTACCTACTGTATTTCTCCCTCTCCCTCTCTATCCCCTTACCTACCTTCCTACCTACCTACCTACCTACCTACCTACCTACCTACCTACCTACTGTTTTTCTTCCTCAGAGTATTTTATGCCATAAAGGGTGACATAATACTTGTGGCTCACTGCTCTCTCTGTATCCATCTACCTACCATTTTACATTTTTTTACATTTCTGTTGCATGTATCTGGCACAGGTGTGACATCTACACAATCTATATATATCATTGGTGCTGTATTTGAAAGGAACGTTGTGTGAAAATTTGGAAGTGGTGCAGTACTTTAGGAGATTAGCAGTTTTGAACAAACTCTTGTTACATTTTTATTTATATAGATATTTTCTATCACAACATTGTACAATTCCACTTACTTCCCCTAGCTGATCGTCAAAGAGAACAAAGATTGAAGAAATAGATCTGACCAAGAGAGGCCACATGGAAAGTTTATCCTGCCCTGGTTTGTCACTTCATTGTCCAGAGAAGAATAATGTAGCCTTTGATGTTGAAAGACAAATGCTATTTTAATCTCTTGTTAGATAGATTCATAGCATATAGATATTTAATCAGTTATTCGAGAAATGCATATGGGAAGCTTTCTTTCTAAGGATCTATGGACTACAGTAGATAAAGAGTCACTGAGATTACCTGCCATGATGGAACATTTGAGATCCTCTTTCCAAGCCTCATCCTGCCTGGTTGTGCTCCAGATCCATAAATGGCATGTAACGCATGTGCCACAGCATAAATGGCATTGTAGATGTTGTAACTCTCACCTTCCATGCTTGTTTCAAAAATATAAGAAGGTAAATTTTGTAAATTCTCCTTTCCTGTACATTTTTTCTCCCCCTTTGGAATGATCCTGCCTGGATTGTCCATCATGCAGCCAAACAACCTTTCCCAACACAGCAGGAGAAAGATGTCCCTCTGTGGCTTCAAGGGGTCTAAAGACAGGAGGAAATGGCTGAACCCTGAGACATCCCCAGTGTGGTGCCTAAAATTCAGAGCCCCATGGAAGGGCTTTATTACTTTCAAGATGTCTTGATTCCTCACCACACTAAGTTTCCAATGGGAAGTTAAGATCCAAACTTTCCAAAATGATGTCTTTCTCAAATGTTCATGGACACTCGTTGCTGCCTGCACATTTGTAATAATATTGGGGTCTCCAAACAGAATAATCACTTCAGCGTTAGACCACATATCCACACTATGAAGTAATTTCAACATTGAAGTATGAAGAAAATTCAATTTCATCATTTCAGTGAAGGCCAGGCAGATCTCCTTCTCCTTCAGCATTGGCATCAGAGTTGAGACAAAATGTTCTCCAATGTTACTGTCAGGGGCCACAAGTCCAATCCAGTTCCAATGGAAATGCAGGATCAGTTGGACTAAACCCACATACTCAGGAAATTCCTTGGGATTAATCCAGATGAAGGAAGGATAAATTATTCTGTCACCCCGAGTAAACTCAAAACCAATGCCTAGCTGGAAAAAGTGAGATTCTTGGTAAATTTTAGGTGTCACTAGTATGTGGATTATTGTCCCACCTGTTAGACTGGCTCACTTTGAATGCCAAACTTATTTTTTTTGCCTCCTTGGGAAGAAGGATTACATATTCTGGACTGGACTATTGTAACTCTCTCTACATGGGGCTCCCCCTGAGGTGCACCCGGAGACTTCAGCTGGTCCAGAATGCAGCCGCGCGAGCTATAATGGGGACCGCAAGGTACACCCACATAACACCGCTCTTGTGCGAACTGCACTGGCTATCTGTCGTCTTTTGGGTGCGCTTCAAGGTGCTAGTTGTCATCTTCAAAGCGCTTCATGGCTCGGGACCTAGCTACCTGCAGGATCGGATCCTGCCCCATACTTCCTCATGGCCGATTCGCTCCCACAGAGAGGGACTTCTCCGGGTGCCGTCCACTAGACTTTGTCAGCGGGCGACGCCCAGGGGAAGGGCCTTCTCTGTGGCGGGCCCAGCCCTCTGGAACGACCTTCCCCCCGACATTAGAACAACCACGGACCTCCGCTCCTTCCGCCAAAAATTAAAAACACACTTTTTCTGCTTGGCCGGCCTAGGATAATCTCTTCCTTTAGGGTTTTTAGGGAACGATTAGTTTTAATGGGGATTTTAGTGCAGGGACGATTGGTTTAATCTATTTTTAGGTATTGTATTTATTCATGTATATATTTTATGTGTTTTAGTTTTCCCTGTGCACCGCTCCGAGTCCCCTTGGGGAGAGGACGCGGTATATAAAATAAATATATTATTATTATTATTATTATTATTATTATTATTATTATTATTATTATTATTATTATTATTATTATTATTATTATTATTATTATTATTATTATTATTATTATTATATTATTATATTAGGAAGAAGAGATTACATATTTTCTCTGGAGATGACATGTCAGAAGCCAAGGGAACCATACATCTATTCAATACAGAGAATAGACTGCACTAAAAGGATGGTTAGACTTTCATGAAAAATATGCTTGGGAGGAATTTGTTTTGGAAAGTACATCATTTCAGATTTATCTAATTATCTATTGCTTCTGAATTCTTTTTTAATTTTTTTTATTACAAACACATACACATTGACAAAATCATACACAACACTTACAAATAACATTGGAGCTGCATGTTCTTTCTTACATCAGATATCTCTTGGTACATCTTTATAAACACTATTTCCCTCGCAATACATCTCTAGGTAATTTTACACTTATAATCTTATTATTTCTTATTCTTTTGCTTATCAGTCTATGTTTGGTTATTTGTATCAGACAGCCTTTATTGTTCTTCTACATATATATAACGTTTCCTACTTTTGTAACTTCTACCTTTCCTACAATTTTATCACTAATTCCTACTTCTTCTATAATACAAACTACATTTTTCAAAGTTCTTATTTCTTATTTCTATCATCTAACCACTTATACCATTTCCCCCAAATTAAATCTTTCCTCCTTTCCTTGAATTTCCTTGGTCAATTTATCCATCTCTGCACATTCTAAGATCTTCTGTTTACTTCTGAATTCTAAAAAAACCATATCTTTATGCACAAAATATAACATACGTTCCCCTAAACATCTTTGTTTTCCACCTTTGGGTTGTCTACTTTGTTGTTTGTCTATCCGACACTGTATGCAAAAAAGCCCCCTTACCTGTGGGACCTTGAAGATGCTGAAGATGGAGGCCATCTGCCTTGAGGATCTTGGATTGAGATCTCCAATGACAGAGAGCAGAGGGTCCTGACTGCCACATTTGTAACCTGGAACCATTCGGCCTCTTGTGGAGAGCAGGGAGAGGCTGATTGTGGAAATCTCCATCTCAATTTGAGCATTGCTATAGATGTGGAAGCCAAAAGTGAGGTTGGAGATGAGAACCAGATCCTTATTGACCTCTCTGACTGCAAACACCAAGGCTAAGAACTGCTGGTAGTTCTTGGGTACAATTCTACAGTGAGAAAATCATTGGGGAAATTTAAAGGAAAGGTTGTGTGTTTTGTTGGAGTTTATCCCCCCCCCCATGTTGCTTGTTCCATTGGATTAGTTTTGTTGTTAAGGCTGTTCCCTGATTAATGGCCTTGACAAAAAGGAGAATATCCTGTTCATCCATATCCCAGATCATTTTATACCTCTCTATTGTCCCTCTCTTCTTCACTTTGCTTCAGTGGGTATAGTCCTTGCCAATTGCTCCTCTTCCACCCTAATCAATTTGGACCTCTCTTGGAGCAGCTTCTTGTGATCTGGTATCCATTGCTGAGTACAAGACTTCAGTGTGGATCAGAACTCTGATTTACTGAAGGTCCTTATTCATGAGCAATCGTGATTCTAAAATTGAGGCATTTCTTCAAACTCCTCCACAGTGTCAATAGGTTGACCCCATCTTTGAGTTTTTCATCAGGAGTTTCTGTCCAAATTAATATTGTAAGTCAACTTCTTCATTGGCCCCCACAGTTTCTAAGGTGTTGTCCTTCCTCCATTTTGTGGTGGTTTATTTGCTTCCTAATCAAGAGTCCTGGAAAGATGGAGAATTCTAGCCTATTTCATGAGTTTGGTTCTTTATTGAGAAAAGCACAGAGATCTGAACTATGCCAGGGCATTGCAAACATCACTAGAACAAGTATTTCTGAAAGGAGTCTTTGAATACAAAGCAAACAAAATAATTATTTACATCTTTCCACTTTGGGTGAAACTTACAAAATATTCCCCAGAAGCAGAGGTGGTTTTTTTTGAAAGGAGTGGATGTTGAATTTATGGATAGTTCCCAGGGGAAAATTCGCACCAATAATGAAATCACCAGGCCTGTAAAAGGCTCTTGTAGTGTGTAAAGTGTTTGTCAACACACACCCAGTTTGCATCCTCTTAGCAACAGTTGGAGGAAGGAGCCAGAAGAACAGCAGCAGGAGAGGCAGCCCAGTCATTCTTCTCACATTTCCTCCTAGATCAAAAATCAAGAAGTTGTGGGTTTGGGGTTTTTTTTTTTTTTTTTTTTTTTGCAGAAGTTGAATCGCAGGGAGTCAGCAGAGCTTTAGCACAAGAGAGATAATCTGTGCTACCTGGATGGCCCCAAGGCCAATTTATATGCAATGGCGCTTCCTCTTATTTGTGTTTGGTTTATGACCGAAAAGGAATTGAAGGCCCACTGAGTTTCAGCAAATCCTGGAGTTGGCTCTTTGCAACACAAGGCAAGATGACAGGTCCTGTCCCCACCAAGAGAACTCTGAGTATCTAACTTAAAGCAGGTTTTATCTCAGAATATTTTCATGGGTAGAAATCCATAGGGGATACATTAGAAATTACTGTTCTTCTGATAATTGCATGGAAAAGCAATTGACCTATTTACTGAGCAATAGCTACTCTTCATACACCAGATGGAGAAAAATGAGTTTGGGTCTCTTGGTCTTAATCCACAGATCAGATGCAGTTGAGAGTCAAGGTGAAGTTGGGTATTTGAGTTATGTAAAACTGAGCATATACATACAATATGGAGTTTGGCCTTTTCCATAATTTGTTTGGATACTATACAGTAGGTGTTAATGGGGCATGAAGGCACTTGACAATCAAGTGTACCCTACTAAGTCTGGGTAATCATACCAACACTTGGATAGAATAAATGGTTTATAAATACCACCTTGGTGGGTGATGAAATTAGGCACTAACTCTTCCCATAGAACTTAAAAGTTGGCAGGAGAATCTCTCACTGCATTAGGCTAACTAAACTCTATAAGAAGGTTATGCAACAAGGAGTTGCAATGATAAAAGTTTGTCTGCTGTGTTTGTCTTGGGAAGCAGGTCTTCAGAATTGTGAACCGGTGTGAGAAAGACACCATCACCAATGGTATTGTCTGGGGTAATAGGAATTTGTACATGGTTCTCTCCATGCTCTGTAACACTTCCCATTGAGTGTTAGTTGGAGGAGAGGCACGGAGGCAAAACCTCTGGTTTTCAAGGTATCTCAGTGAGGACTTCTCATTTCAAAATCAAGTATCATCCTTACCCTGACAATCTTCAATTATACAACCACTGGTTGACCAAGCAATGCTATCAAGCTTCTGTCCTAGCATCCAAAGCCCATTGAATGGGTAAGAACAGTCGCCATTTCACAATATCATCCACAGCTGTATAATCAAGCAGCTGAGGAAGATTGGTACTCCAAGCACCTGGGACATTGGAGCTTTGATCTTCTATGATGTTGCACTGAGTTGCTTAGGACTACTGTACAATCTGGGTGTCTTCCTGGACTCTCAGTTCCTCCTCCAAAAGCAGATGTTAATTATGGTAGGTTTTTTGTAAAGCTTTGATTTGTTCAAAGGATGGTATTGAGCTGCGGGAGACTCTGAACATCCAAAGATCAGCAAAGAAGATGGAGGCAAGAACAAAGATTGAAAGCAGAAAGTCTCTTTTATTGGAATCACACCCAGGAATGAAACTGGATCAAGCATAAATTCATCCTTGAAACAGATGTTCATCCTGCATCTCTCAAGGAAGCCATGGATAGCCCTCTCCTCAGAAAACTGATCCCAATAATACTGGCCAATTTTCATCCAGTATCCAATATGCCTTCAATATGACAACTTTGCATCTTACTGTTTGAGGAAGTTGCACATCATTCTTAGAGACTCTTCCCATTCTGCTTACAATCTTTTTGGACTGTTACATTCTGTCAGAAGATGCAGAGCAATTAAAACTCAGACCACATGTCTTCTGAATAGTTTTTAATTCCAGAGCTATAATTGCACTCAACAATGAACTAAAGGGCCACCAGCAGTGAACTGTTGGACAGCATTATTTGGTCTATTGTGTGGATGATTGGGTGGTTTAGGGGTGGGGAATTTTTGGTGGGTGGGGTTGTGTTTGAGGATTGTTTCCTGATTGCTTATGTGTACCCTATGACTTTCATTAAGTGCTGGACCTTATGATTCTTGATGAATGTATCTTGTCTTTTTATGTACACTGAGGGCATAGGCACCAAAGACAAATTCCTTGTGTGTCCAATCACACTTGGCCAATAAAGAATTCTGTTCTGTTCTGTTCTATGAAGCTTTCTCAATTATGTTAACAGAAATTAAAACAGTGTGGTTTGTATAAACTCTATACTTCTTTTAAAAAAAAAACTAATGGGCAATTGAATGAAAAAGTTAGCAGGAAAAGGCAAACCCTCAGTAATCTATTGAAACAAACATTCTTAAAAATACTAATAGTAAACACAACACAATATATTTTCACAGCAAATCAGATTTTAAAAAGAGGGCAGAAGTCATGTCGGAAAGTAATAGTAACATCTTTACATTATTATCATTTATTTCCAAGTTGATCACGGAGCCTCTCTGGAAACAAATTAATGGAAAATAAAAGGATGGGTGTTTGTTGCTGATTGTTAGAAAGTTTGTGATTAGCACATAATTTCCAATTATTTAAGGGAAAAGCACCATTTCTTATTTCAAAATTTATTTTAAAAATAAAAAACAATAAAGTCAAAATTAAACATACATCCCCATATACATCAGAGATTCTTATGCCTCATTATCTTCTCTCTACAATTCAGACTGGGTTTAAATAGGATAATGTAGCATTTGGGGAAAAAGATGCAAGCCAAGAGACCAGCCCCAGAGGCCAAGATGGAGAAGATTTCCACAGCCACCATGGATTTCCCTTTGGTGCTCAGGTAGGTGGGGAGGAAGGTGAGCCAAACACTGCAAAAGACCAGCATGCTGAAAGTTATGAACTTGGCTTCATTAAAGCTGTCAGGCAATTTCCTAGCCAGAAAGGCCACTGTGAAACTGATGAGGGCCAGGAAACCCAGGTAGGACAGAACAGCATAAAACATCAAAGCTGAGCCTTCATTACATTCCAAGATGGCCTCTCCTACAAAGGAGTGGAAATCAAAGTTGGGAAATGGGGGAGAGGTTGCCAGCCAGGTGGTACAAAGTAGTGCTTGGACGATGGGACAGGCAAAGACAATGGAGTTGGTCAGTGGTTTTCCTAAGAATTTCCTTGTCCGGTTCCCTGGTTTGGTAGCCATGAAAGCCAGAACCACCATGACAGTCTTTGCCAACACAGAGGAAACTGCAAGGGAAAAAAGAACAGCAAAGGCAATTTGTCGGAAGAGGCAGGTGAGCTTCCTGGGTCGTCCAATGAAGAGGAAAGAGCAGAGGAAACAGAGCAGGAGGGAGACCAGGAGGATATAGGTGAGATCTCTGTTGTTGGCCTTGACCATTGGTGTGTTGTGATTCTTACAGAAAATCACTAGAACTGCAGAGGTGATCACAGAAAGAAAAAGAGTGAGAGATGCTAAAGTGTACCCCAGGGTGTCTTGATAGGAAAGGAAGTGGATCTTCTTGGCAATGCAGTGGTCCTTCTCCTTGTTGGGATATTGGTTTTCTGTGCAGGGGCCACAGAGAGCTGCGTCTGAAATCAACAGTGTATAGTATATTTCATAGTGAATCAACAAGAGCAAATCTTCCATCCATACTGACAATGCTGAGAAAAGGTTAGCCCAAAAAATGGATCAGTTCTTCGCTTTTTTACTTCAAATTACCCATTCAAACCTTTTTGCAGGGAAGGGTTAGCAGATATACTGTAGGTAGATACATCTGCTCTGTCTCTGACACGTCTATGAATTTATTTTGTTTTATTGTCATTGCACCTCATACAATGAAATTAAATGCCATCTTCAGTGTACATTATACATTACAAATAAAACAAAAGCACACACCCTTCAAATTCTATACAATTGAATTGAAAACCCCTGATATTGCATTGATATTGCGTTATACAGTAGAATTCAACATAGTTACTGCTCTGGGATAGAAGCTGTTTTGCAGTCTATTTGTCCTTGTTGCTATTATCCTGTACCGTCTGCCAGATGGTAATATTTCAAAAAAGGGTGCCCAGGATGAGATGGAGCTTTAAAAATGTTTTGAACTTCCTCAAGGGAGCGGGAACTATAAAGCTCTTCAAAACAGGGGAGAGGGCAACCAATGATCCTCTGGGCAATTATGTTAACCCTCTGAAGTGTTGTCCAGTGGTTGGTTACACATTTTGTTACTGCAGAAACCTTCAGAGTCGGTTTTCACCAGATCTGTGCCAATATGATATATCCAATAAAGCTATTTTTCAGGGTTCCAAATAGCATCAAAATGTAAATCAGAGTCCAAAGCAAAGTATTGTTCAAAGTTCCAATTTATTAAGAGAGTCATGCTGCCCCATCTGGGAAAACCCAAATCTGAAGTCTTCCCAGTTTTACTACCAAGCTGAAAGTTCAAGATCTTCCCCCCACACCCACAAGTCCATCAATCTTCCACTGCCATCCTGGCAGCTTCCACCCATCCAGCTCTGGTCATGTGCAGAGGTACAAAGACAAATGATGACCTTGGCTTTCTAGAAAGAATTTTGTTATGACTACATGTCATCTTACTCCATACAATCCCCCCTTCCATTTTCCCACAATAAAAAAAATCATAGTAAAATAATAGAACGTGTGGCAGGCCTGAGACCCACAAGAAATAATGGCTGCAGGCCTGACACTATTCTTTGAGGAATCTACATGCCTCAGAGGTTTTATTGATGTGGGTCTATTACTTGGAATCCTGGCACCAACCTGTATTAAATTGTGGAGGAACAAGAAAAGTGATCTGTGGGGTAGTACAGTTTATATTCATGAATTGAGATGGTCTCATGAAAAGTATAAATAAAATGAAGCGTGTAAATCCTAACAAAACTGATGCCAAATCAACATTTTCCCATGTAATGGTTTCCTTGATCATGGAATATCTACATTTAAAGGGTGTCTACCTGTCTGATTAGAAATGGTTCCTTCTGGACAAGGGGCACATTGGTAGCAGCAAACCTGCTCTCCCTCTGGAATGAGTCTCCTCTCTCCTGCCTGGCACCTCTTCATGCCACATCTGGCAAAGGGCATCTTCTAAAAAAGAGAAGAGAGATACTGTAGGTGGCCTTAGCAATGAATATTCTTTATTCATTCGTTCGTATATTGCTCTTTCCGTCTTTAGAACATCTTCAAAAGAAATGGTTTATCAGAAACCAGGATAAGATCCAGGGTGAGTCAGGCCAAGGCAATCCTGACCTACCAATGGATGCTGGAGATTGGAACCGAGACCTGGGACCTCAAAATGCAAAGGAAGGCTTGTGACATACAACTTTTCTAAAAGAAATGTTGTGAGGATCCAACTGAATAAAATTGCTCTATTCTTGCCTGCTTTAATGACCACCTGGGTTTCAAGTAGGAATTCTTCCAAATCTTACCCCATCTTGGATTTTTCAGAAGTCAAATCTCAAATGTTTTAAATGCAAGAGCAGGTTTTTCATCAAACTTCTGAATCAAACTGTTTCCCAGTTAAAAGGGTGTTATGCATCCCCTGGAGTGAATGAATCCTTTGCTGAATCTATAACTTTTCCTTCCAGCTCACCTTTGTGGCCCAGTTGATTGCATCAGAGTTAATGGTGAAATCCTGTCCTGGAGAAGCCATGGAATCCATTTGCCCAACTTTCATGGGGACAAAAGATTGATTGGGGAGGAAAAGCCAGTTGAGAAGATCATAACGAGAAGAAACCAATCCACTTTCTGAGAAGGAGACTTCCTGTCCAGCACTGTTGTTGAACTGGATGTTCCTCAGATGGGGAAGAATCTGAAAGAAAAAAACACCAGATTAATTGGTTGAACACCATAGTTGAGACATCCTGATTTCTCTCATAATGTGATGGCCATCAGCCTAGGAGTTGGGTCTATTTCTGAGAAGATCGATGAATGTTCTTGATGGAGATCTTAGCAATCAGAAATAACATCAAATATTCAACTGCATCCCCACATTCACTTTATCATTGGATATTTTTATCATAGCTTTCTCAATTCCAGTATTTCAAGAATGGTAGCTACTTACAAACATATTAATGACATATTCCAATTTATGTTTTGTAGTTTTGCTCTGTGATACTTGACAAGTTACATTTTTAATTTTGTTTTTGGGCCTATAGTTTTGTAAATGACAAATGCATTTTAGGAACGATTAAAAAATTTATGAGGGATCCTTGGTGCTCTCTGAACCTGGTTGTTTTCTTGCAGATGTTTCATGACCTAAACTAGGTAACATTCATAGTGATATCACTCCTTTCTAGCACTGATGATGCTACCTACTGTAGTTGGATCATGAAATGTCTGCAAGAAAACCACCAAACTCAAAGAGCACCAAGGACCATTCATTTCAACCCTGAATTATAACGTTCTTCTTTGTTTGGTAAATACTTTTTATCATAACATTGTACCATCCCACTGACTTTCTCTAGCTGATGGTTAAAGAGAACAGAACAAAGAAGTAGACCTGATCAAGTGGGGGCCATGTAGAAGGTTTCTCCTGCCCTGGTTTTTCATTTCACTATCTAGAGAGAAACAATTTAGCCTTTGATCTTGAAAAGTCTGATTAATTTCAGACCAGGAACCCTTTAGAACTACATTGAGTTCTTCTGCATATGCTGATGTTGAAGAGACTTAATACAATAAACAAAGCAGTACAAGAAATGGCATATTAAGAGAATGGCATACTAAAAAAAAATGGGGTGGACTCACAAATAATTCTAAGCCTCAATAACCTAAACCAACATTAATATGAATTAAGTGTCTTTTTACAGATTGGATTTAAGCTACCTACTCAGAGAAAACCAGGAGGTTCTACAATGCTGATTAGGACTTCAACTGACCTGTTGAAGCATCTTCCACAAATGCACTCAGATTAGGACCATGTTGGGCTCTCCTGTATATGCTGAGTTTGACAGAAGCGTTACACAACAAACAAAGCAGTGCAAGAAATGGCATCCTCCCAGGCAACAATTGATGTCCTTCCAGGAACCTCTAGGTAGCTCTTTGCTCTTATGAGCAATCGGTTTGGATTAATTCTCTTTTTCCTCCATCTTTCCCTTTTCAACAAAAACCTCTCACTTAATTCAAATGACAGTTTTTAATAATTTCTATCTTAATCTCTTCTTAGGTATCTTTTACATATCACTATTTAATCAGTAAATCAAGAAATGCACAGAGATTTTTATCTGTGGATCAGATAAAAACACACCAAGATTACCTGCCATGACTGAATGTTTGAGATCCTCTTTCCAAGTCTCATCCTGGCTGGTTGTGCTCCAGATCCATATATTGCATGTAATGCATGTGCCACTGCATAAATGGCATTGTAGATATTGTAACTCTCACCTTCCATGTTTGTTTCAAAAATGTAAGAAGGTAGATTCTGTAAATTCTCCTTTCCTGTACATTTTTTCTCCCCCTTTGGAATGATCCTGCCTGGATTGTCCATCATGCAGCCAAACAACCTTTCCCAACATAGCAGGAGAAAGACATCCCCTTGTGGCTTCAAGGGGTCTAAAGACAGGAGGAAACGGCTGAATTCTGAGATATCCCCAATGTGGGGCCTAAAATGCAGAGCTCCATGGAAGGGCTTTACTGTTTTCAAGATGTTGTGACTCCTCAACACACTAAGTTTCCAATGGGAAGTTAAGATCCAAACTTTCCAGAATGACGTCTTTCTCAAATGTTCATGGACACCCATTGATATCTGTACATTTGTAATACTATTGGGGTCTCCAAATAGAACAATCACTTCAGTTTTAGACCAAGTCTCCAAAATATGCAGTATTTGCAACATTGGAGTAGTAAGAAAATTTGATTTCAATTTATCAGTGAAGGCCAGGCAGATCTCCTTCTCCTTGAGCATTGGCCTCAGAGATGAGATGAAATGTTCTCCTCTCTCATCTTCAGGGGCCAGAAGCCCAACCCAGTTCCACTGGAAATACAGGAGCAGCTGGACTAAACCCACATATTGAGCAAATTCACTGGGATTAATCCAGAAGAAGGAAGGATAAACTCTTCTGTCTCCCTGAGTGAACTCAAAGCCAATACCTAGCTGGAGAAAGCGAGATGCTTGATAGAGTAAATTTTAAGGGTCACTATCATGTGGATTATTGCCCTACCTGTTTGGTTGGCTCACTTTCAGTGGCAAGCTTAATTTTCTAACCTTCTTAGGAAGAATGATTACATATTAAGAAGAAAAGCTATGTATTTTGCCTGGTGTTGATGTGTCAAAAGCCAAGGAAATGTCTAATTAATACACAGAATATACTAACTACAAGACTTTTATGAACAATAGATTAGGAAGCAATTCCTCTTGGCAAGTACCACATTTAAAAATTATCTCATATATATATATATATATATATATATATATATATATATATATATATAAACAAAGTAATAGCCAAAAGCCAACATGGGTTTGTCAAAAACAGATCATGCCAGACGAATCTAATTGCATTCTTTGACAAAGTAACAAAATCAGTGGACCAGAGGAATGCTGTTGATATAATTTACCTGGACTTCAGTAAGGCATTTGATAAAGTAGACCATAACCTACTATTAGATAAAGTAGAAAATTGTGGGTTAGACAGCAGCACCACCAAATGGATTCGTAACTGGCTGACCAACCGCACTCAACGTGTAGTCCTCAATGGAACTGCATCTACATGGAAGGAAGTATGCAGTGGAGTCCCCCAAGGCTCTGTTTTAGGCCCAGTACTCTTTAACATCTTCATCAACGATTTGGATGAGGGGATAAATGGGGAACTCATCAAATTCGCAGACGACACCAAGCTGGCAGGAATAGCCAACACTCCAGAAGATAGGCTTAAGATACAGAAGGATCTAGACAAACTTGAACATTGGGCACTGTCTAATAAAATGAAATTCAATTGTGAAAAAAGTAAGGTCCTACATATAGGCAAGAAAAACCAAATGCACAAGTACAGTATAGGTGGTACCTTGCTCAATAGTAGCAACTGTGAGAGGGATCTCGGAATCCTAGTGGACAACCATTTAAATATGAGCCAGCAGTGTGCAGCAGCTGCCAAAAAAGCCAACACAGTTCTAGGCTGCATCAACAGAGGGATAGAATCTAGATCGCGTGAAGTGTTAATGCCACTGTATAGTGCCTTGGTAAGGCCACACTTGGAATACTGCATACAGTTTTGGTCGCCACGATGTAGAAAAGACGTGGAGACTCTGGAAAGAGTGCAAAGAAGAGCAACCAAGATGATTAGAGGACTGGAGACTAAGACATATGAAGAACGGCTGCAGGAGCTGGGTATGTCTAGTTTGATGAGGAGAAGGACCAGGGGAGACATGATAGCAGTGTTCCGATATCTCAGAGGGTGCCACAAAGAAGAGGGAGTCAAACTTTTCTCCAAGGCACCTGGGGGCAGGACAAGGAGCAATGGGTGGAAACTAACCAAGGAGAGAAGCAACTTAGAACTAAGGAGAAATTTCCTAACAGTAAGAACAGTTAACCTCTGGAACAGCTTGCCTCCAGCAGTTGTGAATGCCCCAACCCTGGAAGTCTTTAAAAAGATGTTAGACAGCCATTTGTCTGAAATGGTATAAGGTTCCTGCCCATGCAGGGGGTTGGACTAGAAGACCTACAAGGTCCCTTCCAACTCTGCTATTGTATTGTATTGTATTGTATATCACTTTTGGCTTCTATAAAAACACATCTTGACACGAACAATCTAAATCTATGTCTGCCCAAACACCTTTGTTTTCCACCTTTGTCTTCTCTGTGTGCTTTGTTGTTACTCTAACCAAAGAGCCCCTCTTACTTGTGGGACCTTGTAGATGCTGAAGATGGAGGCCATCTGCCTTGAGGAACTGGGGTTGAGATCTCCGATGACAGAGAGCAGAGGGTCCTGACTGCCACATTTGTAACCTGGAACCATTCGGCCTTGGGTGGAGAGCAAAGAGAGACTATTTGAGGAAATCTCCATCTCAGTCTGAGCATTGCTATAGATGTGGAAGCCAAGGGTGATGTTGGGGAGGAGAACCCGATCCGTGTTCACCTCTGTGACTGCAAACACCAAGGCTATGAACTGCTGGTAGTTCTTGGGTACGATTCTACAGTGAGAAAATTGTTGGGAAATTTTAAGGAAAACTTGTGTGTGCTGGTGGAGTTTGTCGTGTCTTTTTTTAGAAATGTCCTTTGTAGCAGGAAGTCCCAAATTCAATTGGGATTTTTTCATTGTTAAGGCTGTTTCTTGATTAATGGCCTTGACAGAAAGGAGAAAATCCTGTTTCTCCATACCACAAATCTTTTTATACCCCTCCATCATCCCTCCCTTCTTCACTTTGCTTCAGTGACTGTAATCCTTCCCGATTGCTTCTATTCCACACTACTTAATTTGTTTCCCTCTTGAAGCAGCCCCTTCAGGTCTGGAAACCATTCTTGAGCACAAGACTATAACAGGGGGTGACAACATACTTTTCCTGAAGGCCCTTATAGATGAGCAATCCTGATTCCAAAACAGATGGATATTTTATAACTCCTCCATACTGTAAATGGATTGACCTCATCTTTGAGTTTTGTATCAGCAGTTTCTGTCCAAATTAATATTGTAACTCAATGTCTTCACTAGGCCAGCAGAGATTCTAAGGTGTTTTCCTTCCTCACCTTTTGGTGGTTTATTAGCTTCTTGATCAACATTTTTGGGAACATTGAGAATTTTACCATATTTTATGAGTTTGGTTCTTTCTTGAGAAAAGCACAAAGATATTAACTATGCTAGGGCATTGCAAGCATCACTAGAACAAATATTTCTGAAAAGAGTCTTTGAAGAAATCAAATAATTATTTACATGTTTCCTCTTTAGGTTGAAACTTACAAAATATCCTCCAGAAATAAAGATGGGTCTTTTTTAAAGGATTTGAAGTAGAATTTATATGTAGTTCCTAGGGGAAAATTCGCACCAATAATGAAATCACCAGGCCTGTAAAAGTCTCTTTTAATCTGTAAAGTGTTTGTCAACAAACACCCAGTTTGCCTCCTCTTAGCAGACGTTGGAGGCAGGAGCCAGAAAAGTAGCAGCAGCAGCAGGAGAGGCAGCCCAGCCATTCTTCTCACCTTCCCTCCTGGATCAAAAATCAAAAGGGTCTTTTGTGTGTGCAGAAGTTGAATTGCAGGGAGCCCTTGAAATCTCAGCCGAGCTTTAGCAAAAGAGAGATATAGTCTGTGCCACCTGGATAGCGCCAAGGCAAACTCCTCTTACCTGTGTTTGTTTTATGATCAAAGAGGATACTAATGCCCGACAAGTCTCACCCAACCCTGAAGTTGGCTCTACACAACACAAGGCAAGGTGGCATGCCCTGCCTCCACTGGGAGAGCTCTGAGTATATAGCAACTTTTATCTCAGATTATTTTTATGGGTAGAAATCCATAGGGGAAATGTTTAAAATTACTGTTTTTCTGATAATTGCAAGGAAAAGCCATTTTCCTATTTACTGAGCAATATACCAGATAGAGAAAAATGAGTTTGTGTCTCTTGTGGTTATTCCACCGATGAGATGCACTTGATAATAAAAGTGAAGTTGGGTATTTGAGTTATGTGAAACTGAACATGTAAACACAAGATTAAGTTTGGCCTCTTCCATAGTTTGTTTGGACAGTACAAATGTTCATGGGGCATGGTGGCCCTTGACAATTGGTTGCACCCTAGTAAGTACCAGGGCAATCATTCCAACACTTGGATGGAATAAGTGGTTTATAGATACCAACATGGCGGGTGATGAAATTAGACACTACCTCTTTGCATAGAACTCAAAAGTTGGCACAAGAATCTCTCGCTGTATTAGGCAAATTTAAACTCTACAGGAGAGTTTCCAAAATGAGCTGGAATCCTAAACGTTAGTCTCCTGTGTTTGTCTTGGGAAGCAGGTCTTTGAAACTGTGAACTGGTGTGGGAAAGACACCATCACCAAATGACAAACCTCTCCATTGGCTGGGGTGATAGGAACATGTACATGGTGTTATGTGGTTCTCTCCACACTCTGTAGACCTTTCCATTCAGTGTTAATTGGAAGAGTGGCACTGAGCCCAATTTTCAAGGTATCTCAGTGAGGACTTCTCATTTCAAGCTCAAGTATCATCCTTACCCTCACATTATTCAATTATACAATAATTGGTTGACCAAGCAATGCTGTCCTAGCATCTGAAGCCTATTGAATGGGGAGGAACAGTCACCATTTAAATCATTGGACATTGGTGGGAACACATACTTGTAAATGAACCTTGAGTGTGATGTGGGGGCCTGGACTGAATTATGCACACAGGTCTGATAGAGGATTGCCAATAGATGACATAGCACAAGAGTTGATCAGACTACTGCATACTCTATTGCTGTTACTTGCTCATCCAACAATCCACATTGATGAGGGACAATAGCTGAATATAATAAGTGGAGGATTTAAACTCTTTCATTTCAAGAAAATTGAATAGTAGAGATATCTACATAGCCACAGGAGTCTATGCTTATTTCAGGGCTACCTCTGACCATTTCCTAGGAAAGAAAAATCCTTGGCTCCATAGATTTAAAGTAAAGTACTTTTACTAGGAATAAAACTGAAATCAAACTCTGAGGAAAAGCAAGGGGAAAACAGCAAGATGAAACAAACTGTACAGCCCAATCCCCCTTCCAGCAGTGGTGAAATTCAGCAGGTTCTGACAGGTTCGGGAAAACTGGTAGCACAATTTTTGAGTAATTCAGAGAACCAGCAAATACCACCTCTGGCTGGAGATTTTGCAATATCCTTCCCCCAGGAGTGTGGAGGGAATGGGGATTTTGCAGTATCCTTCCCCTGCCATGCCCACCAAGCCATGCCCACAGAACTGGTAATACAAACATTTGAATTTCCCCACTGCCTTTTAGCTAGGCAACCCAAGGCTATCAAATAGCAGAGCCAGCAAGAATGACCTTGAAGAGAAAAACAAAATCCAGGCCGTAGTTGCAAACCTGCAATGAAAAATTCCTCCCTGATCCCTTCCCTCTTTTCTATGGCTGGTAGCAGCAGGCTAGCTGACATCCCCCCCCCAATAGAGGCTTTAGCCATACAGAGGAAATTTATACAAAGCACATAGTACATCACATGAAGAACAGCAATCCCTTCAGGGTTTGTAGGTGTATTTTCTATTAAAAAATCTAGAGGTGTTTAGGTACCCAGACGTATTTAGCATTTACCTATTCAGACTGCGCAGGGAGAGAAGGTTTCTAGAGGAAATGACTTTCCCTCTATGTTTCCTGGAATTTAAAATTTCTTTAACTTCAACATGCTGCTCCCCTTCAATCAAAGTGGGTACAGGAGGCATGCCATGTGCAGGGTGAAGGGGTGACACAGTTTCAGATTTCAATAAACTGTGGTGAAACACATGCTCACCAAGGAAAATAAAAGGGTGTGGGCAGGAGGCTGCCCATATTAGTAGCGAAGTTCACTTGTTTGCATGAATGAGGTCATAATCAGATGCTCTGCAGCATAGTAAGTGAAATGTAGTATTTAAGGACAGTTCACAGACGATGGTCTCTGGAAGACCAACGTCCTGTGTAATTTGTATCTTTTTTAGATTTAGGGACTTTTTCTCTATGGATTTCATGATCTGACCGATAAACATGATAGATTCTTATTGTGGTAGTGGCATCTGGGAAGGATGCATTCAACCATGTCTCACAGACAAATATAATGTCAAATGCAATTGCATTTAGTAAGAGGAGGAATTCATGCATTTTGTTTGTGAGGATTCTTGCATTAAGTAGCTTGCATTAGAGGTCAGGAGTAGTGGGTCTGGAGGAAGTAAGGGGCATGTATGGCTAATGTTGGATGTTTGGAATGTGGTTATTGTGATGTAAATCATAGGTCCTGCCTTTGATACAGTCTGTGCAGTTGTCAATGTGTAGGTTAGTCTCTCCTGGGTCCTGTTGCTTTTTGAGCTCAGAGCGTAGCTCACGGAACACATTTAAGGTTCTTGAGCAACTCCAATTGTACAGTGACTGGATTAATTACTTTAACATTGGGAAGTGGGCCCATGTATTTGGGACCAAGTTTCTTAAATGGTTGCGTGAACTGTCAGTACTTTGTGGAGAGGTAGACTCTATCACCTTCTTTAAACTCTTTTGGCTTCACATGTTTTTTGTCAGCTTGTTTCTTATGTGCCTGCCTCAGAAATGTCCTTGGTTTCGTAGATTTAGAGAAAAGTACTTTTACTGGGAATAAAACTGAAAGCAGCATGGAAAAACAGCAACTTGAAACAAACTGTATGGCCCAACTTCCCCCCCCCACACACACACCATAGCTAGGCAACCAGAGACTATCACCGTGATGGCGAATCTATGGCACTCTTGCGAGAGGTGGCATGCAAAGCCCGCTCTATGGCCATGTGCACTGTCGACAGTTGATTTTCCAGGTTCCAGCATGCACACCTGTGCTGGCCAGCTGATCTTCGCTGCTTCTCATTCATTTCCTTACACTGGCAATAATGTGGAGGGCATTTTAGGGCATTATGTGCACAGAAAGATGTGCCTGAATATAATTTAGACTTCAGTATTAGTCAGCTTTCTAACTGACCAATGTTACAAGCTCTGAAACAACAGGACTTAGCGCAGTGGCCATCTGCTCTTCTGGGTTTTGGTGTACACATGCATGCCGGAACCCAGAAGAGAGCAGCTAGCTGGTGTGTATGCATGCTGGATCAGTTGTCTGTCATGCATGTGCACACTGGAACCTGGAAGAGCAGCTGGCCCCCGCATGCATAAGCACTGGACAGCTGCTCTGTTCCAGGTCCTGGCGCTCTGGCGCACACACATGCGCTCTAGTTTTGGCACTCAGTGCTGAAAAGGTTAGCCATCACTGCACTATCACATACCAGAGCCAGCAAGAATGGCCTTGAATCCAGGCCATAGTTGCAAAACTGCAATGAAAAAGGCCCCCTGATCCCTCCCCCCTTTTCTATGGCAGCTAGTAGCAGACTAGCTGACAGCACATTTTCTCCAAATCCCTGATAGTGAACCTAATACTTTAAAACACTAACACGGGGGTAGTCAACCTTTTTATACCTACCGCCCACTTTTGTATCTCTGCTAGTAGTAAAATTTTCTAACCGCCTACCAGTTCCACAGTAAGGGTGATATATAAAGTAGGGAAGTCAATTAAATTAAAAAAAGGAAAGTGCTTCAGTATCAGACAAAACCCCTACCTCCCACCATGAAAGCTGGAACATGCACTAGTGGGCAGTAGAGACCAGGTTGACTACCACTGCACTAACATGTTAATAATATTCCGTTAAAAGAACAAAATGAGAATATGTCCTCCTTGAAATTATAAACATCTTTAAAATCAGGCTTTATTTCCATATAAGACACTGAAACTTAGTGGGGATAACTGAAAGACATGGAAAACAATAGGCTGGGTAATTGTTGTGGACAAGATGCACATTGTGACTAGACAAAGAATTTGATGAATAATTATAAAATGGAGAAGGTCTTCCCTCATTTCATAATATTTTAGAAATGTTCTAAATATACACAAAAATATAAATGTGGCTTATCTCTGCATTAGTTTGAGATGTTTGTTTCTTATCATATTTTCCCTACAATTCAGATCTGGCCTCAGCAGAATAATATAGCATTTGGGGGAAAAGATGCAAGCCAAGATAGCAGCTCCAGAGGCCAAAATGGAGAAGATCTCCACAGCCACCATGGACTTCCCTTTGGTGCTCAGGTAGGTAGGGAAAAAGGAGATCCAAACACTGCAAAAGACTAGCATGCTAAAAGTAATGAACCTGGCTTCATTAAAAGTATCAGGCAATTTCCGAGCCGAAAAGGCCACCATGAAGCTGACCAGGGCCAGGAAACCCAGGTAGGCCAGGACAGCATAAAACATAGAAGCCGAGCCTTCATTACATTCCAAGATGGCCTCTCCCACCAAGGAGTGGAAGTCCAAGTTAAGAAATGGGGGAGAGGTTCCCAGCCATGTGGCACAAAGAAGGGCTTGGACCAGAGGACAGGCTATGACAATGGAGTTGGTCAGTGGTTTTCCCAACAGTTTCCTTGTCTTGTTCCCTGGCTTGGTGGCCATGAAGGCCAAAACCACCATGACAGTTTTTGCCAACACAGAGGAAACTGCAAGGGAAAAGAGAATGGCAAAGGCAGATTGTTGGAAGAGACAGGTGATCTTTCCCGGTTGACCAATGAAGAGGAAGGAGCAGAGGAAGCAGAGAAGGAGAGAGACAAGGAGGATGTAGGTGAGATCTCGGTTGTTGGCCTTTACAATTGGTGTGTCACGATGCTTAAGGAAAATTGTCATAACTACCATTGTGATCACAGAGAGAAAAAGAACAAGGAAAACTAAGATGTATCCCAGGCTCTCTTGATAGGCAAGGAAGTGGATCTTCTTGTCAATGCATTGATCCTTGTCCTTGTTGGGGTATTGGTCTTCTGGGCAAGGGTCACAGTGAGTTGCATCTGAAATCAAGAGTCTTTGTCTAAGTATTTCTGCTGTATCTGCCATGAAATAAAATCTCTGTCACACAGAATGTTTCAATCATGACTCCTTTCTGCAGAGAGCACCTCAAAATAAGATGGATACCTGTTGTGGCCCAGCTGGCTCCGGATGAAGTGCTGATGGACTCTTCTAGCAAAGAGTCCTATGAGTCTGCCCTGGAGGAGAAGGGAGACCTTGGGGAGTGCTCAGGTTCAGAGCAGGAAGGAGAGAGGCTGGTCAGCCACCAGGAGGTGCCTGGGTCATGGAACAGTGGGGAGGATCAGGGGCCTGATTATGCAGGAATGAGCGACGGAGGAATGAGCAACGGAGGCAGCAATTACGTCAGAGGCAGGCTCATGGGAGATAATAGGTTACCAGATGGTTGTTGATTGGCCCCTCCCAAGAGAATTTATAGGGAAGGCTTTGAGATGGGCCATTTGCAGGAAACAACAGTTCACATTCATAGTCAAGAATGTATGCCGGTTCCTTCAATCTGTGTCCATGAATCTCTGTGCGAAAAGGGTGCTGCAGAGTTTAATGTGAGTTATCTAGGCTCACAGCCATGAAATTCCTAATCTCAGCAATTAAACACAGGCAAGTAGCCAAGCCTGTGCTTTGTACTCTTTGCAGTTCGGGGGGGGGGGGTAAGAACAAATACCCATGACATAGTTTATGGTGCACCAGAAATTGCAGATCTTCTTTACTTCAGAGAATAAGTTGTTCATAGACAGGGATCTGTTGAGTACCAAGGACCTTATGAGTAAGCTATGAAGATGTGGGTTACAGTTTTTCACTTTATATTAGACTTTCAATAGATTTGCCAACACAAATCCTGCAGTTTGCTTTTTTTGTCTACATCTGTTTTTCTTAATCTCAACAGCTTTCAGATATCTGGATGTCTGAATCGTTGCTGGCTGAGGTACTCTGGGAGTTGAAATCCATGCATACAAAATTAGCTGAAGTTCAGAAACACTGAAATATATTATCTAATAGTGTGTGCTAAGAAGTTCATAGTAAGAGAGACACCCAGGAACATAAATGTGGAATGGGAGGTGGGTGACTAAGGTGCCCTTGACCTGATCACAAGTGATTCTCAGGGGAAAAAACGGTTTTAGGAGGGGGAAAGGAAAGACAGATAAAAGAGAATTGTGTGCATTGGATTCTATGCTTTCTATTTCAAGTACGTTTTTTCCATCACTCAGATTTTTCTTGTGGGGGTGTCAGGGAATTGTTAGCAGAGACTCTTCATTGATTTTTCCTTTCTCCAAAGGTCTATCAATTTATCTGGGAAATCTTAGTACTAAATCCTAGTACTAAAAGAAGAAATGGAAGGAAGTATACAGTGGAGTCCCCCAAGGCTCTGTTTTAGGCCCAGTACTTTTCAACATCTTCCCCAATGACTTGGATGAGGGGATAAATGAGGAACTCATCAAATTTGCAGATGACACCAAGCTGGCAGGAATAGCCAACACTCCAGAAGATGGGCTTAAGATACAGAAGGATCTTGACAAAGTTGAACATTGGGCACTATCTAACAAAATTAAATTCAATGGTGAAAAAAGTCAGGTTCTACATTTAGGCAAGAAAAACAAATGCACAGGTACAGTATAGGTGGTATCTTGCTCAATAGTAGCAACTGTTGGAGGGATCTTGGCGTCCTAGTGGACAACCATTTAGATATGAGCCAGCAGTGTGCAGCAGCTGCCAAAAAAGCCAACACAATTCTAGGCTGCATAAACAGAGGGATAGAATCAAGATCACGTGAAGTGTTAATACCACTTTATAATGACTTGGTAAGGCCACACTTGGAATACTGCAATCATTTTTGGTCGCCACGATGTAGAAAATATGTGGAGACTCTAGAAAGACTACAGAGAAGAGCAACAAAGATGATTAGAGAACTAGAGACTAAAACACATGAAGAACGTTTGTAGGAACTGGATATATCTAGTTTAATGAAAAGAAGGACTAGGGGAGACATGATAGCAGTCTTTCAATATCTCAGGGGCTGCCATGAATAAGAGGGAATCAAGCTATTCTCCAAAGCACCTGAGCGTAGGACAAGAAGCAATGGATGGAAACAAGGAGAGAATCAACTTAGAACTGAGGAGAAATTTCCTGACAGTTAGAACAATTAATCAGTGGAACATCTTGCCTCCAGAAGTTGTGAATTCTCAAGAAGTTATTAAGAAGATGTTGGATAACCATTTGTCTGAAGTGGTTTCCTGCCTAGACAGGGGTTTGAAGTAGAAGACCTCCAAGGTCCCTTCTAACTCCATTAGTCTATTCTATTCTAAATAACAAATCATAAATAACACAGACTAGAGTAAGCCACGCATTCAAGACAGCAATCAGATTTTTCATTTGTTACTGATGGGGCTCATCAATTCCTGCCCTGGAAATATTGTGCATTTGTTGGCGGGAGGACAGGACTGCCCAATACTTGTTCCTCATGAGTGGGGAATTGATACTGATTGTGGGGGAGATGACAATTTTGGTCCATATCCTAAAGATTTATTGTGGGGGGGGAAAACCCCGGGTATTGATAAGATGGCAACCCTACCAAAAAGTGACAAAGACAATTTGGGAAGATCTATGATGGAAGGGAGCACCTGAAGTTTGCCCTATGTATTTGCTTTATTTTATTTATCATATTCTCATAAAAAGCAGAGTGGTGCGGTGGGCTAGAAATGGAGCTCTCACCTCACAATCAGGAGGCTGTGAGTTCGATCCTAGGTAGAGGCAGATATTCATCTCTCTGGGCACTATGAGAATATATCTGCTGAACAAAACTACTCATTGGCAACAGGAAGGGATCCCGGCCATTAAATGCTCTGCTAGTTTTTAACATGGGTTTTAGCACGGGTTAATCTAATTTAATATATTTTAAATTGATATTTATTGTATTTTTGTGGTTTTAATAATGCCTGTGCGCCGCCCTGGGTCCTAACAAGGAGAAGGGCGGGGTATAAATTTAATAAAATAAATAAAATAAATAAATAGCTCCATTCAGTTGCTCAAACTCCACCCTGCAAGGGATTATGTGGTCATTAAATGATGATGATATTCTACATAAGAACATAAGAATAGCCTTGCTGGAACAGGCCACAGCCCATCTAGTCCAGCATTCTGTCTCACACAGTGGCTCACCATTTGCTTCAAATGTTCAGATGTTTTCACCTGCTTAGGATTCCCTGCAAATGGCATTGAAAGATATCCTGCCTATCTCTCCAACCCAGAAGTTGGATGGATATCATCCATAATGATAGCTATTGATACCCTTGTTCTCCATGAACTCGTCTAATCCTTTTTTAAAAGTGTCGAGGCTGACAGCTGTCACCACTTCTTCTGGCAGGGAATTCGATAGACCAGTGATCCTCTGGGTGAAAAAGTACTTCCTCTTATTTGTTTGAGGTCTAGTTATCACAAGTTTCATGGAGTGCCCCCTAGTTTTAGTGTTGTGCGATAGGGAAAACAGTTTTTCCTTTTCTACTTTGTCCACACCTTGCATGATTTTATAGTCTTCAATCAGGTCACCTCTCAGGCACCATCGTTCTAGAGTGAAGAGGCCCAGCCGTTGCAGCCTCAGATGGCAAGGAAGGTGTTTCAGCCCCCTAATCATTCTGGTTGCCCTCCTCTGCACCTTTTCCATTTCCATCATATCCTTCTGAAGGTATGGTGACCAGAACTGTACACAATACTCCAGAAGGGGCCTCACCATAGATTTATAAAGAGGCAAAATGACACTTGCTGACTTATTTATATTCTCTTAATAGTGTGACTCTGGATGGTGCATAACAATTAATTAAAAAATAATATTTGATGTTTAAAAAACTATAAAGGAGGTAAGGATAAAAGGATGTAATGTTCACTGCAGTCAGGACCTCCAAGCCTGATGGTCATAGTTTCTTTATCCCAGGAAGATCTACAATGGAAGGAGGTCCCCCAGGTTTGTTTTACCTGTCTGATTAGAAATGGTCCCTTCTGGACAAACATCACATTGGTAGCAGCACACCTGCTCACCCTCTGGAACTCTTCTCCTCTCTCCTGCATGGCACCTCTTCATGCCACACCTGGCAAAGGGCACCTTCTGAAAACGAATAGAGAAATGTATGTAATGACCTAGGTGATGAGCATTCTTCATTTGTTCTTCTCCACATTCCTATTTCCATCTTCCAAATGACTTTCGTAATACAGAATAATACAGTTGGAAGGGACCTTGGAGGTCTTCTAGTCCAACCTTTCACTCAAGCAGGAGATCCCATACTATTTCAGACAATTGGCTGTCCAGTCTCTTCTTAAAAGCCTCCAATGATGAAGAACTCTTTGAGGACTCACAACTTCTGTTCCAATGGTTAATTGTTCTCACCGTTAGAAAATTTCTCCTTCATTCCAGGTTGCTTCTCTCCTTGATTGATTTCTATCCATTATTTCTTGCCTTGCCTTCTGGTGCTTTGGAAAATAAATTGACCCCCTCTTCTTTGTGGCAGCCCCTCAAATATTGACATAATGCTCTAATGCCATTCCTCATCTGTTTACAGTTTACAGTTTATTGGATTTGTATATCGCTCCTGTCTCCAGATGGACACAGGGTGGTGCACAGGGAATTAAAATACCACGACAATAACAATAAATGTAATGCAATACAACAGTAAAATATGATTAAATTAGAATAACCTGTGCTAAAAATTAAACTAAAAATATTAAAATCTCAGCCAATCCACTAAAAATATCCTCAAATCTTAAATCTAAACTAAAATATAGACTAAAATCTAACTCTAAGCTAGGCCAGCTAGGTGGAAAAAGTGCATTTTTAATGAGCGGCGAAAAATGCGATGGTCCGTGATGGTATGAAGTTCGGGGGGTAGGCCATTCCAGAGGGTCGGACCCGCCACAGAGAAGGCCCTTCCCCTGGGCGCTGCCAGCCAACACTGACACGCTGATGGTACCCTGAGGAGGCCCTCCCTGTGGGAGCGGACCGGTCGAAGGGAAGTATGTGGTAGGAGACGGTCCTGCAAATAACTAGGCCCTATGCCTTTTCTCTAGACTAGACATACTCAGTTCCTGTAACCATTCTTCATATGTTTTATTCTCTAGGCCCTTAATCATCTTAGTTGCTCTATGTACTTTTTGTTGGATAGGGCCAATCGTTCAAGTAGGTCAAGACCTTTTTGGATCCTGAGATTGTTTTCTGGGGTGTTGATTATTATTCCTGTCAGCTTAGTGTCATCTACAAATTTGATGAGTTCCCCTTTTATTCCCTCATCTAAGTCATTTAGGAAGGTATTGAAGAATACTGGACCTAAGAGGGAACCTTGTGATACCCCACTGCTTTCTTCCCTCCATCTAGATGTAGTACCATTAAGTAGTACTTGTTGAGTGTGGTTTGTTAGCCAGATACAAATCCATCTGGTGGTGATGCTGTCTCTCTCACATTTTTCTAGCTTATGAAGAAATAGGTTGTGGTCTACTATGTCAAATGCCTTGTTGAAATCCAAATATACTATATCCACAGTATTTTGCTGGTCCACTACTGTAATTGTTTTGTCAAATAATGAAATAAGATTTGTTTGGCAAGATCTGTTTTTGACAAACCCATATTGGTTATAGGTTTACTTGCTTCTAGGCAAAAATATCAAAAGTAATGTCCCAAAGGTGCCAAAGGACAACCATGAGTTGGATGACTGAGAATCTCTATAGACATTCAAATGCAATGGTTAACTGGGATCTATAAGAAAGCAGGACGTATGTTGAGATTCTCAGTCATCCAGGTCATGGGTGTCCCAGCTGAGGAGACTAAGTGTCTACTCTGAGGCCAGTGGCATTTCTCATGCACCAATAGATTCTGAACACCTTGGACCTCAGCATGCAAAGGAAGGCTTCTGACATTGAGCTACATCATTTAAAAATAATAATCATGAGGATTGAACTGAACATGAATATCCATGGAAATCACTTTTGCCTGAGAACTAGGGGAGAAATGATAACAGTGTTCCAGTATCTCATGGGTTGCCACAAAGAAGAGGGAGTCAAGCTATTCTCCAAAGCACCTGAGGGCAGAACAAGAAGCAATGGGTGGAAACTAATCAAGGAGAGAAGCAACTTAGAACTGAGGATAAGATAGGAACCAGGGGTCTAGTGGCAATTACAACTGACTCTCATGTAATACTTCCCTGGTTTGAATCCCAGTAAGGGTATGGCTAGCTGATGAGAGCTAAATAGCTTGAAATAGATCTATCCTAGTCTCCCTTGTTTATTTATTTATCAGCTCAAAACCTAACACGCATGTATATATATGCAAATGATACCTCAAATGAGTTACAAAGCAGGTTTTCAAATTCAATAGATCTACTTTCCAGTCAGAAGGATGTTGGGCATCTCCAGGAGAGAATAAATCTTTACTTGAAGTTACAACATTTCCTTCCAGCTCACCTCTGTGGCCCAAAAGATTGCATTGGAGTTAATGGTGAAATCCTGGCCTGAGGGAGCCCCAGGATTTATCTGCCCAACTTTCATGGGAACAAATGATTGATTGGGGAGGAGAACCCAGTTTAGAAGATCATAACGGGGAGATCCCAGTCCATTTTCTGAGAAGGAGACTTCATCTCCAGCATTGTTGTTGAAGTGGACATTCCTCAAATAGGGAAGAAGCTGAAAGAAAAGAAACTTTCAGAAATTGGAGACCTTAGCTGAAAGCTATGAGAGACATCATGGCTTATATCATTCTGTGATGGCCATCATCTTAAGAGACAGCTGTATGTCTGAAAAGCTAGAGGTGCTTTCTTGGTGGAGACCTGAGCAATCAGGAGTAACACCAAATATCTGACTTCTTTCCCAACACGACAAAAGGTTCTTTTTATTTTGGAGAATTTGTGTCATGACTACTTCAACTCCAGGTTTACGAGAATTATATCTATGTACAAAAATTTGAATGCTACATATGAAATTTCACTGTATAGCTTTGCTCTTTTATTACTTGACTTGAAACCATTACTTGAAAACATTGTTAAATGTTTTCTTCAGCTTAAAGTGATGTAAATAACAAATACATTTTAAGAATTATTAAATTATTTCTATCAGAACAGTGTATAATTCCACTGATTTTTCCTAGCTGATATTCAAGGGAAGCAGGATAGAATAGAATAGAATAGAATAGAATAGAATAGAATAGAATAGTTGAAAGGGACCTTGGATGTCTTCTAGTCCAATCCCCTGCTTAGGCAGGAAATCTGATACCATTTAGGACAAATGTTTGTCCATTCTCCTCTTAAAAACTTCCAGGGACCTGATGTTCCAAACAACAAAATATGGCAATACAAACTCCAACAGCAAATTTAACCTTCCTTGTTATATTTCCCAATGTTTTCTCTAAATATAGACCATTATTGAAGAACTACCAGTAGTTCCTGACCTTGATGTTTGCACTTACAGAGGTCAACAAGGACTGGGTTCTTCTCCCCAACATCACACTTGGATTCCACATCTATGAAAATAGTCAGAATAAGAGGAAGATTTTATTGTATAGCCTTTCCCTTCTCTCTACACCAAAACACCTAGTTTCAGGTTATAATTGTGGCCGGCAGGACACTCTGTCATTGGAGGATCCTGAAGGATGATGGCCTCCATCTTCAGCATCCTGAAGGTCCCACAGGTAAGGAGGCTCCATTGGGTGCAGTGTGGAGTGGACAATCCACAAAAACACACTCAGAAACCAAAGAAGAAAATAAAGGTATTTTAAGGGACAGCATCATGAGTATGTGACTCAGGGAACCCATGCTGTAGTTGAATTCATGTTTGATTTTGCTTGAAGATATGTTTCTATATAACCTCAAAGAGATAGTAGGAAAGTTCTGGAATGCTGTACTTGCCAAGAGGAACTACTTTCTGATTTTCATAAAAGTATAGCCTGTGTGTGTGTGTGTGTGTGTGTGTATGATAGAAGAGAATGTGAGAGAAGAGAAGAGAAGAGAAGAGAAGAGAAGAGAAGAGAAGAGAAGAGAAGAGAAGAGAAGAGAAGAGAAGAGAAGAGAAGAGAAGAGAAGAGAAGAGAATAACAGAGTTGGAATTGTCCTTGGACAAATGGTTATCCAATCGCTTCTTATTAACCCCTAGTGTTGGAGCATTTAAAACTTCTAGAGACAAGTTATTCTACTGGTTAATTGTTCTAACTGTCAGGAAATTTCTCCTTAGTTCTAGGTTGCTTCTCTCCTTGGTTAGTTTCCATCCATTGTTTCTTGTCTTGCCTTCTGGTGCTTTGAAGAATAGATTGACCCACTCTTCTTTGGAGCAGCCCCTGAGATATCAGAACACTGCTATCATATCACCCAAATCCTTCTTTTCATCATACTAGACATACCCAATTAAAGCAACCATTCTTTATATATATTTAGCCTCCAGTCCCCTAATCCTCTTTGTTGCTCTTCTCTGCGTTCTTTCTAGAGTCTCCAGATCATTTTTTTTTACATTGTGGCGACCAAAACTGGATGCAGGATTCCAAGTGTAGCCTTACCAAGGCCTTATAAAGTGGTATTAACACTTTACGTGATCTGGATTCTATCCCTCTGTTTATGGAGAATATGAAAACCAAGTCTGAACCAATGTGTCCATATGGAAAGAAGAACCTGCTCTGGTTGTCACTTTACTATCCAGTAAAGTCCAACATTTATCCATTGGTGCAGAAAAAGTCTGTTCAATTTCAGACCAGAAACCATTAGGATCCTGCTCTGTGTTCTGAAGTTTACAGAGGCTGCTTCTACACAACATGCTGAACTGTACGGCAAATGGCAAATTAAATAGATGGAGTGGGGTCACATGAACATTAGGCCATAGAAACATGGAAAGAATTACCATGGAGTAAGATGGGCAGTATATACATTTTTTAAATATATAAATATAAGCCAAGGTGAAAAGGAACAGACTGTCTCTATATAGCTCAGAATCAGGGTACCTGATGATTGAAACTGAGGTGGTTCCCCATGAATTTTGACCAAGACATCAACTGACTTGCAGAAATATCATTCATAAAAATGTTCTGATTGCCATCTTGCTCTGGCCTTCAAATTTCCTTTCTGAAATGTCCACTTCCTGAAACGTTTTTGAAGACCTTTCAGAACCTTATTTGAAGTTGCTTCCTTTATGGATCTTATAGGCATCTGGTTTGCTTTACTTCTCTCCTCTCCCCCTCTGTTCCTTCTCAACAAACAGTTACATTCAATTATTTTCTAAAAAATAAATGCTGCTTTATTATGCTTTCAAATTCATTGATACGGTAGCAAACAAATATTTAATCACTTTTCTTTCGATAAATACAATGCAAAACATAAAAATTCAATATCTATATAAACTGTGTGCTGTCTGACTACACTTGAGTTTGAGATATACCCTGTTTTCCCCAAAATAAGACCTCCCCAGATAATAAGCCCAGTCAGGCTTTTGAGCGCATGTGCTTAAATAAGCCATCCCCCCAAAAAAGCCCTCCCCAAAAATATTGCCACACAGCAGAAGCCATGAGGTGATCACACTCACCGGCTCCTGAACCTCAAAAATAATAAGACCTCCAAAAAATAAGGCCAAGTGCTTATTTTGGGAGCCAAAAGAAAATAAGATCCTGCCTTATGTTTGGGGAAACACGGTAGTATTGGTAATAATAAAAATAATATTCTTAACATCAGTAATGATTGCATAATAATAGTAATATTTACTTATCCATTTTAGTAAATCTTCATTGTAATTGATTCTTCCACACTTTTAGGTTTCTAACTTCTGTTTTCACTACTTAGCCATGGATAAAAAAAATCCTATGTTAAAAAATATTCAGTTTTTTCTTTCTCCTTAATTTTAAGTGTTAGTCTGTCCATTCTAAGTTTTGATTACAACTTCATCTGTAGGAATCTCTTCATTTTTCCAATGTTGTGCAAATGCAATTCTGATATTTAATCAATTATTGAAGAAATGCATATGGGCAGCTTCATCTCTAGGGATCTGTGGATTGAGTAAAACATTCCAGAGATTACCTGCCATGGCTGGATGTTTGAGATCCTCTTTCCAAGCCTCATCATGGTCAGTTGGGCTCTTGATCCATACATTGCATCTAACGCATGTGCCACAGCATAAATGGCATTGTAGATATTGTAACTTTCACCTGTCATGCTTGTTTCAAACAAGTAAGATGGCAGATTCTCTAATTTCTCTTTTCCCGTACATTGTTTTTTCCCTTTTATAGGGATCACTCCTGGCTTGTGGATTTGGCATTTAAAGATTTCTTCCCACCATAGTGGGAGGAAGCCATCTCCATCTGGCTTCAAAAGGTCTAAAGACAAGAGGAAATGTCTGAATTCTGAGACATCCCTGCTATGGTCCCTAAAATGCAAAGTCCCATGGAAGTACTTTCTAAATGGCAATACATTTTGAGATCCCACTATGCTAAGATCACAAACGGAAGGTAGGATCCAAACTTTCCAAAATGATTTAGATTTCCTATAATGAAATAGAGTGAACCCTACTAATGTAATAGTAGAAGAGTCTCCAAACAAGATAATCACTTCAACTTCAAGCAAAAGGTTGAAAACAGGTTGTAATCCCAACACATTAATACCAGAACTTAATATTTCAGGGAAGGCCAGGCAGATCTCCTTCTCCTGGAGCATTGGCATCAGAGTTGAGATGAAATGTTCGCCACTGTCACCTTTAGAGGTCAGAACCCCAACCCAGTTCCACTGGAAATACAGGAGCAGCTGGACTAAACTCGCGTACTCAGGAAATTTCTTTGGATTAATCCGGAAGAAGGAAGGATAAACTGTCCTGTCTTCTTCAGAGAACTCAAAGTCAACACTGAGCTGGAGAAAGTGAGATTTTTTTAAAAAACAAAGTTTTGAAAGAACCGTGGTGGTGCAGTGCTTAGAATGCAGGACTGCTGGCTATTTCGCTGACTACTGGCTACCAGCAGTTTGATTCTCACTGGCTCAAGGTTCACTCAGCTTTCCATGCTTCCAAGGTCAGTAAAATGAGTACTGAGATTGTTGGTGGCAAGATACTGACTCTGTAAACTGCTTAGAGAGGGTTGTAAAGTATTGTGAAGTGGTATATAACTCTAAGTAAGTGCTATTGCTAATTATCATCTATCTGTCATATCACTCTATCTATCTCTATCTTCTGTCTATCTACAATATCTATCTATCTATCTATCTATCTATCTATCTATCTATCTATCTATCTATCTATCTATCTATCTATCTATCTATCTATCTATCTATCTATCTACCTACCTACCTACCTACCTACCTACCTACCTACCTACCTACCTACCTACCCTATCATCTCTCTCTCTCTCTCTCTCTCTCTCTCTCTCTCTCTCTCTCTCTCTCTCTCTCTCTCTCTCTCTCTCTCTCTCTCTCTCTCTCTCTCTCTCTCTCTCTCGAACCCTGGTGGTGCAGGGGTTGGAATACAGTATTGCAGCCTAATTCTGCCCACTGCCAGCAGTTTGATCCTCACCGGCTGAAGGTTGACTCAGCCTGCCATCCTTCCGGGGCCAGTAAAATGAGGACCCAGATTTCTGGGGGACAGAGGCTGACTTTGTGAACCACTTAGAGAGGACTTAAATAGTTGTGAAGCAGTATTTAAGTCTGTGCTGTTGCTATTTATGGTGATTTAGGGATTACAGTTGTGTGGTTATTTAAAACAGAAGGTTTTAAATTAAAATAACAATTAAAATAACAATTAAAATTAAATTAAAATTAAATTAAAAGAACAATTATGTTGTTATTGCTCAAGTCAGGCTCACCTTGAGTTGCAATCTAAACCGCACTGAAAAGGTGCTTCTTTTATGAATGTCAGGAAGTAATTTATCTTGGAAAATGCAGCATTTCAGAATTATCTCATTATCTATTGCTTTGGTGTTACATCAAAACCCATTTTGACAGGTAAAATATAAAAAGAAATTCCACAATGGCATGAAGTCTCTAAATCATATACCCCTGAAGTGATCTCCCTTCCCCGCCAAACATATTTGGTTTCATCTTTGCCTTCAGTGTGTTTCTGTTGTTTGTCTACTTCATGTTGCAACCAGTGGAGGCCCCTTACCTGTGGGACCTTGTAGATGCTGAAGAGGGAGGCCATCTTCGTTGAGTATTTGGGGTTGCCACCTCCAATGACAGAGAGCAGAGGGTCCTGCTTGCCACATTTGTAACCTGGAACCATTTGGCCTCGTTTGGTGAGCAGGGAGAGATTGATAAGATAAATATTCCTCTCATTGTCATGATTGTCATAAATGTGGAAGCCAAGAGTGATGTTTGGGAGCAGAATCAGATTCCTGTTCACCTCAGTGACTGCAAACTTCAAGGACAGGAGCTGTTGGTAGTTCTTGGTTAGGGGCCTATAGCGAGAAGAATCATTGGGGAACGTGATGAAAGAGCTTCTTTGTGTGATGCAGCTTGCCTTGCCTGATTGTCCCATAGGTTAGCTTTAAAAAAATAAATAAATGAAAGCTCTTGGATGGCTTTGTATTCTATACCCCTCTATCATCCCTCCCTCATTCCTTTCGTTCAGGGACCGTAATCCTTCCCAGTTGCTGTACTGTAACCCAGATCAATTTGGTTGTCTCTTTCAGTAGCTTCTCCAGGCCTGCTGAAAAACAAAACTCTGCTCTCTCTCTCTCTCTCTCTCTCTCTCTCTCTCTCTCTCTCTCTCTCTCTGTGTGTGTGTGTGTGTGTGTGTGTAGCCAACCCCCCACCTAAAAGAATGAAATATTTTGAGAAATATTAAAAAGACAGAATATTATATTTCCCTAAATGAGAAATGGAGGAACATGTGTTTTGTCAGAGGCAGGAAGCAGCCCCCAAGTCTCCCTGCCGCCCAAGCAGAAACTGAGGAGGAAGCTATTTTTTTAGAAATGTAAATTTGGTAATTCCATTCAAGACAGGATTAAAAACCCAAGGAAGCCAGCATCTAGGATTCATACCACTTGTTAAATGATTAGAAATCCAAGGAAGCTAGCCCTTTAGACTCATTGCCCTCCTTCTTCGGAAGACAAACTGATTAAAATCAAATCAAAAATCAAAAATCAAGGTATAGGTACCACCTATACCTTGCTACTATTGAGCAAGGTATAGGTGGTACCTTGCTCAATAGTAGCAACTGTGAGAGGGATCTTGGAATCCTAGTGGACAACCATTTAAATATGAGCCAGCAGTGTGCAGCAGCTGCCAAAAAAGCCAACACAGTTCTAGGCTGCATAAACAGAGGGATAGAATCTAGATCACGTGAAGTGTTAATGCCACTGTATGGTGCCTTGGTAAGGCCACACTTGGAATACTGCATACAGTTTTGGTCACCACGATGTAGAAAAGATGTGGAGACTCTGGAAAGAGTGCAGAGAAGAGCAACCAAGATGATTAGGGGACTGGAGACTAAGACATATGAAGAACGGCTGCAGGAACTGGGTATGTCTAGCTTGATGAAAAGAAGGACCAGGGGAGACATGATAGCAGTGTTCCGATATCTCAGAGGGTGCCACAAAGAAGAGGGAGTCAAACTATTCTCCAAGGCACCTGGGGGCAGGACAAGAAGCAATGGGTGGAAACTAATCAAGGAGAGAAGCAACTTAGAACTAAGGAGAAATTTCCTGACAGTAAGAACAATTAACCTCTGGAACAGCTTGCCTCCAGAAGTTGTGAATGCCCCAACCCTGGAAGTCTTTAAAAAGATGTTAGACAGCCATTTGTCTGAAATGGTATAAGGTTCCTGCCCACGCAGGGGGTTGGACTAGAAGACCTACAAGATCCCTTCCAACTCTGCTATTGTATTGTATTGTATTAAATAACAAAATATACAAAACAAGCCTCCAAATTACAAAACGCTGTAGAACAAACTGCATAAAAACCCATGTACTCATCAATACAACAGGTCAGTTGCACTAGCACCATTACCCAGATGGTTCTGTCTATCATTAAACCATCTTTCCAAACAGCCTCCATGTTTCCAGTGTGTTTCTCCCAGCTTGGAGCAGAACCAGATGGATATTCCTTCCAATGTGCGTGTGTGTGTTTGTGTGTGTGTGTGTGTGTGTATGACAGCATAGATTTAAAGAAGGCTATCAATGATGAGCACTGCTGATTCCAAAACTGAGTTTTGTTCATTTTTCATTGTCCCACACTGGAGAAGAAGTGAGCTTATATTCGATTTAACCCTAACCATGACTTTCTATCTTGATTAATATTCTAGATCAACTTCTTCTCCAGGTCAGCACAATTACACATCTGTTACCCTGTTCACTTTTTAATGTGATTTATCATATTCCTGAAGATGAGTTCCAAAAAGATCAAGCAATGTACAGTATTTTTTTTTTAATTTATTGATTACACTTACATGTCATTCATCTCACTATCAAAGTTCTGAGTTTGGCTTTTCATCACTACGACAAGTATTTCTGAAAAGAGACTTTGAAGCTAAAACAAAGCAAACAAAAAAATATTTTTCCACCCCTGGTGAAACTTACACCAATATATAAGGAATCTTGGATGGGTCTTTTTTAAAGTCTATGTCATTGACATAAAGAATGTTTGTCAGGAGCAAATTCCCACCAACAATGAAATTACCAGTCCTGTAATAGTCTTGCTGAATCTGGAAAGTTTTGGCCAATATAGATGTGACTGGAATCCACTTAGCAGAAGTTGGAGGCAGGAGCCAGAAGAGCAGCAGCAGGAGAAGGAGGGGAAGCCGAGTCATTTTTGTCACCTTCCCAGAAATCAAGATTTGTGCAAAAACAGATTTGCTGGTAGCACCTGAAATCTCACCAGAGCTTTAGCAGAGTAGATCCTGGCCCTGCAACCTGGATATCCTTAGCGGAAAATTTTTTCAACCATGCTTCTTCTTATCTACATTTCTGCTATGGCTGAAGAGAAAATTAAGGGCAGTTGTCACACTAAACCAAGGACAAGGGAAGACAAAGCAAGACAAAGTAATATGATGTAGATTTTATCTTGGAAGATTTTTGTGGGTAGAAATCCACAGGGGATGCAATGAGAATTACTGTTCTTTTGATAATTACAAGGAGAAGCAATTGTCCTATCTGTTGAGCAATATCAACATGTTGATTAGACACATGTTTGTGCCTCTTGTTGCTAATCCACAGAGCAACTAGACTTGAGGGTATGGTGATCATGTGAATCTTCTTGATATGGGTACAGTGTGTGGCAAAAGCCAAAAATCTAATACAATTATTGGTTGTATAAACAGAAGCATAGAATCAAAATCATGAAGCCTTAGGAAGATCATACCAGAAATTACTGCATCCAGTTTTGGTCACCACATGATGAAAGAGATGTTGAGACTTTGGAAAAAGTGCAAAGAATAGTAGCTAAGACAACTAAAGGCTTGGAAACAAAAACAGATGAAGAACAGTTACAGGAATTTGAGTATTTGAAGGGCTACCACAAAGAAGAGGGGGTAAACTTATTATTTCAAAGGACCAGAAGGCAGGACAAGAAACAATGAATGGAAACTAATCAAGGAGAGAAGCAAACAGGCATTAAGGAGAAACTTCCTAACAGTACAACAGCTTACCTTCAGAGGTTGTAGGTGCTTCACCACTGGAGGTTTTTAAGAAAAGACTGGACAGCCACTTGTCTGAAATGGTATAGGGTCTCCTGCTTGTGCAGGGGATTGGACTAGAAGACCTCCAAGGTCCCTTCCAGCTCTATTCTGATTATTTGATTGTAAAAAAAATGGAGATGAGGCCTGTCTCTTGAACCTGATGCAGCTGGATAGGGTAAACCTTTACCTAAGTTGTGATTTTTTGTTTGATTTCACACAAGAACAATTGAAAGTACTGATTATTTCCTTCAAATTACTACATGTCATGGAAAATGAATTATTTCCTGGATCACAGAGAGGTCTTCTGCTGGCTTTATCTAAAAGTCTGGAATGACCATCAAACCTTGAGAGTGTAGAAAGTTAGTACCCACCCCTCTCCTAGAAGAATGAAATATTTTGAGAAATACTCAAAAGGCAGACTATTATATTTCCCTGGATAAGAAGTGGAGAAACATGTTTTTCTTAAAAGGTAGAAAGCAGACTCAATTTCCTCCCCCCCACCCCTGGAAGATTTGTGCCCATTGAGAAAGATTGGGCCAGCCTATCTACAAGACCTTCAGCTCCAGGATGATGGGATTAAGATATGACCCTTCAGGACATAATAGGATTAACCCTCTACCATCTAGCAGCAGAACTCACCACATGGTACAATCTCCTGGGGACATTGCATCACCCTCTAGGCTTCAATCAAACTTAGCTCAGACAATTTACAGAGCTAGCTATGACCCTTATGACAGCCAATAGAATACATGCTCTTGCACAGGAATAGGAAGGTCAAGTTCAAAGCCAATGAGAAAGTATAAAAGCCACCCTCTCTCAACTCCATGTGGTCAGCTATCCAGAACCACCCATGTGCTTCTGCCTCATCAATAAATGGACCCTCTTTCCTTTTTTTTTTTGAAAATAATCTTTATTAATATAAATATAAAAATAACATTTAACAAATATAAAGAAAAATCGACATACATTATTAAGGCGGAAAGGAAGGTAGGGGAAGAGGGGAGGGGGGAGATAGAAGAAAGAGAAGAGAAGGGTGGACATACCAGGGATATAGTTATTCCCCAAATTCAAAAGTTTTTGTTTGTCCCATTCTGTTCTATTCATTCTTATATACATTTTAACTTAACTATCTGCCTATGTATCTCTATAATTATCTTAAGTTCATTGTCTTCTCACTTGTTCCTTGTATTTATTCCACGTTTATACTATTTGGTTGTTCACTTTGGTATCCTTTTGTTCTCTTGTCATACCATATGTACCATTTTTCCCATGTTTGAGCATAAATCGACTCTGTTTTATCTTTTAAGATATATGTTAGCCTATCGGATTCAGCACAGTTGAAAATTTTGGATATGACGAGGTGGTCTGTTGGTACATTACTATCTTTCCATTGTTGCGCAATGGCCATCCTTGTTGCTGTTGTAATGTGTATAAAAAGGTACCAGTCTTGGTTCTGAGTTTGGTTTGGTTTAATGCCAAGTAAGTAAGATTCAGGCTTAAGAGGGAAGTTGATACCTACTATTTCCATCAGCCAGATTTGTATTTTCTTCCAAAGTTGGTTAATTTTTGGACAAGTCCACCATTGGTGAAAGAACGTACCCCTGGCCGTTTTGCATTTCCAACATCTGTCGGAAGTATTTGGAAACATATATGCTATTCGGGATGGTGGTAAATACCACCTATATAGCATTTTGTATAAGTTCTCCTTGAATGAGGAGGCCAGGGTCATTTTAATAGATTTGCCCCAAATTGTTTGCCATTCGTCGAGTGTAATGTTCCTTCCTATATTCCTCCCCCAAGCGATCATAGCACCTTTGATTATTTCCTCACCAATATATCCTTGTAAAAGCAATTTATATGCTTTAGAAATGAATTTAATCGGTGAATCCCATAAGATCTTATCAATATCTTGCTTTGACGGGTAAATTCCAAATTGTTTTTTATCCTTATTGAATTTAGATACTGCTTGCGTGTAGGACCACCAGTCTATTTTCCAACCCCTTAACTCTAAATCTGCCCGTGTTCTGATATTACCAATTTCGTCTGTCAAGTCTTCATAAGTTAAATTCCTTTTTGGATTATGAACCGTTGGATAGGTCACTGCTTCGATTCGTGCTAGCCATCTTGGGATGTGGTTATATAGTTGTTTAATTTTCAACCATGACGCAAAAAGGGTCACCCTAATATGATGGATTGTGAAACTTTTGGGTTGTTTGTTGTCTTTGGGCCAAAGGTATGAATGCCAACCCTGGGGCAGATCATGGCCTTCAATTGCTAGTATTCGACTTCTTGTAAGAGTAACCCAATCTTTAACCCAAATTAAGATTGATGCGTGGTTATAGAGCTCCCAATTTGGTAATCCCAGGCCTCCTTTCAGTTTATGTTCTTGGAGCATTTTCTTTTTAATGCGTGCTTTTTTTCCCTGCCAGACAAATTTAAGAGTAATCCGATCTAGTTTTTGGAAAAATTCTTTGTTTAGTTTTACAGGTGCTGATTGAAATAAGTATGTCCATTTTGGTAAAATATATGCCTTGATAGCAGCTATCCTTCCTAATAAAGATATTGGGATTTTGCTCCAATTTTCAAGTTCCCTAGCCATTTCTCCTATTAATTTATTGTAATTTAACTCTTTAATCGCGGAACACCTATTGGTTAACCAGATTCCCAAGTATTTCACTTTTTTAACAATTTCAATTCCCATTAATTCTTGTATTTGTTCCTTTTGTTTCCCTGTTATATTTTTGGTTAACATTTTAGTTTTTTGTTTGTTAATTTTTAATCCGGCCACCTCACCATATTCCTCTATTGCTGTGATTAGTTTGGGTCCTGAAGTCAGAGGTTCCTCTACTATGAAGACCAGGTCATCTGCGAATGCTTGTATTTTGTATTCTTCTCCTCTGACTTGCAGGCCTCTAATATTTTTTTCTTGTCTGATTATATTTAGTAAGGGTTCCAATACTAAGATAAACAGAAGGGGTGATAGCGGGCAGCCTTGTCTAGTGCCCCTACATATTGGGATCAATAAATGGACCCTCTTTCCAATCAGCCTCCAGCCTCTATTTTCTCCCCAGTGCCTTTCTTCCAACTTGGAACTGAACCAGGTGGATATTTCTCTCAACAGGAGATTTTTAGGGAAAAACATAAATGTAATTTGTTTCTGATTTGCGGCTTCAGTCGAGTTCTGCCTCTGCAAATTATGTTCATGCAGATATTATAGAGGACCATGTTTTACTGGAGAGCCCCAAGACATGGAATCACACAAGAGAATATTTGAATGCTTTTTACACCACTTATGTCTTCTCTCATCCATGCCAGAAAACTCTGCCACATGGATGAGACAGCATAGTAAAACTGACTGGGGTGGAGGGACTTTAAAATCTACAGATTTAACCCCCACCCACTGCAAACCATTGAATAGTAGCAGGATTCTACAACAGCTCCAGAGACTATAGAAATGAAAATATATGCATAAAAACACTGATACTGAATTAAATGCTTTAAAAAATTATTACAAAATTCAATAAGAGTGAATAAAATGACAAAATGTCCTCCTTGAAATGATAAAAATGATTTTTATTACAATGTAGAGAACTGGACCTTAATGGGAACAACTGGGAGAGATAGGGTGGAAAAGGCTGGGAATTGTTGCTGACAGCTGGTATATTGTGATTGTAGGAATTGATAAGCAATTATTCAATTGGCAAGTTCCTCCTTTGTGCCATTTTATTTTACAAATATGACATTCTCAAAAAGCCTCAATAATAAACATAAATCAGGTCTATCTGTGTGTTATTTAAAGGTTCTTCTTTCTTATAATATTTTCTCTACAATTCAGATGTGGCCTCAGTAGGATAATGTAACATTTGGGGGAAAAGATACAAGCCAAGAGAGCAGTCCCAGAGGCCAAGATGGAGAAGATCTCCACAGCCACCATGGACTTCCCTTTGGTGCTCAGGTAGGTGGGGAGGAAGGTGATCCAAACACTGCAAAAGACCAGCATGCTGAAAGTAATGAACTTGGCTTCATTAAAGCTGTCAGGCAACTTCCTAGCCAGAAAGGCCACAGTGAAACTCACAAGGGCCAGGAAACCCAGGTAGGTGAGGACAGCGTAAAACATTGAAGCTGAGCCTTCATTACATTCCAAGATGATTTCTCCAAACAAGGAGTGGAAGTCCAAGTTGGGAAATGGAGGGAAGGTTCCCAGCCAGGTGGCACAAAGGACTACTTGGAGCAGGGGACAGGCTAAGACAATGGAGTTGGTCAGTGGTTTTCCTAAGAGTTTCCTTCTTCTGTTCCCTGGCTTGGTGGCCATGAAGGCCAGAACCACCATGACAGTTTTTGCCAACACAGAGGAAACTGCCAGGGAAAAGAGAATGACAAAGGCGGATTGTCAACCAGCTTTCCTGGTCGACCAATGAGGAGGAAGGAGCAGAGGAAGCAGAACAGGAGGGAGACCAGGAGGATGTAGGTGAGGTCTCGGTTGTTGGCCTTGACAATCGGTGTGTCATGATGTTTATGGAAAATTGCTAGAACTGCCAATGTGATCACAGAGAAAGAAAAAGTTAGAGATGCTAAACTGTATCCCAGAGTGTCATGATAGGCAAGGAAGTGGATCTTCTTGACAATGCATTGGTTCCTGTCCTTGTTAGTCTTCTGGACAATGGTCACATTGGTCTGCTTCTGAAATCAAGAACTTTTGTGTAAGTATTCAGGGGCATCTACAGTGAGCATTATCCCTCCAGCCTAGAGCCTCAGGTATGGCTCCTTTTTACAGGGACCAACTCAAAAAGGAAATGATGGAAGGACCCCTGGGAACTTTACCTGCATTGAAAAGGGCTATTCATCCTTGGTTCAAAATGTGTCCAGGAACAATTCCTCAGATCTTTCCCTCCCTCCCTCCCTCTGTCCCTTCCCCTCCCCCCTCTCTCATCACCGAGCAAGTTTGACAGATGTTTTTATTTTAAGCTGAAGAGGTTTGACGGATTTCTCAGCATCGAAGCCTGCTTTTTGCTTCTCAGTTTCATTATCATTTGGTGTGTTATAAAATGATTATTTGAAACACACATGCACACAGACACATCCTCATATCATAGGATGTGAGAGAGGGAAATCAGTTTCCCCCATCATTCAGTCAGACATTTTGGCAAGGAAGATCATAGTAGTAATAACCAATTTCATTGTAATTTTTACAATGACAATAAAGATTATTATTATTATTAGTTGGTTTTCTCATTGGAGTGTGACAGATGGATTGGAAATGATGGGGGGGGGAGGGGGGAATCCATAAAGTTCTGCCTTGAATGCAGCCTGTGTTAAATTTGATGAGGAGAGCAGTCCTGCTAATCCTTGTTCCTTGTTGGAGGTTGGAGGTTACACTGTCCAACCTACTGAAAATACCCCAAAAAACCTTATTATTTTTATATATTTAATGGCCGATCCTGGAAGATCTACATTTTATGTCTGCTCTACCTGTCTGCTTAGAAACACAGGTAGAAGCAAACTGGCTCCCCCTCTGAAATTCTTTTCCTCTCTCCTGCATGGCACCTCTTCATGCCACACCTGGCAAAGGGCACCTTCTAATAGAGAAAATGTTTTTTATAATTATTTTATTTTAATATAAGCAATCCATTTTCCATTAAACATTGTGCTTTCTGGGTACAAATATTTTCTGCCAACAATTACAATTTACAATCATATTTATTTTTTTATTTATTTTATTTATTTTTTATATCCATCATTTAGTCTATCCTTCGCTTAATTTCCAATATCTTAAATCTCTGATACTATACCAATTCTCATAATGATTTATTTAACTCTATGAATTATATTAACTGTTAATACATTTTCTATATTTTTCTGTGGTGATGATGGATGCCTTCTCTAATTGCATTCTGAGTTTCGACAAGGATATTTCCCCAATCCTCATACTTTGCGGACATGACACAAATTAAACTTGAATCTGCTGTATGAAAAAATAGACCTGTCACCAAACAGCTTTCATCTTTTCTTATTCAATCCACCTTTTCTTCAGTGAGAACGACTTGCCACATCCCTAGGAGAGGATGAACCTTTCCCTGGTTTCAGAACATTTCCTTCTAGCTCACCTTTCTGGGCCAGATGATTGCATGCGAGTGGATGATAAAATCCTGGCCTGGGTGAGCCCTGGGATCTAGTTGCCCAACTTTCATAGGGACAAAAGACTGATTGAGGAGGAAAACCCAGTTGAGAAGATCAATACAATACAATACAATACAATACAATACAATACAATACAATACAATACAATACAATACAATACAATACAATACAATAGCAGAGTTGGAAGGGACCTTGTAGGTCTTCTAGTCCAACCCCTGGCAGGAACCTTATACCATTTCAGACAAATGGCAATTTTATTCAGACAAAGATCATAACGAGGAGACACCAGTCCATCTTCTGAGAAGGAGACTTCATCTCCCGCACTGTTGTTGAACTGGACAGTCTTCAAATAGGGAAGAAGCTGGAATAAAAGAGACTTTTAGAAAGTTGATAATTAGAAATGAAACATCATGGCTTCTATCATTCCCTGGTGACCATCATCTTAGAAAATAATTACAATTCTGGATAGCTAGACATGTTAGCTGAGTGATCAGAAGCAGCATCAAATCATAAGAATGTCAAGATTCCAAGTAATACATCCCCTTCAATCAGATCTCTGTGACAGAGATATTCCTCAAAGAACATTTTATTGGGACATATCAAATTGGCACAATCTCGGTGGAAAACCGGCTCTAAGTTCCTGCCAGTTTTACACCCAATTAAAAGTAAAACTTTGTCAATTCCCCCCAGAGTCCCCAGTCACATGATCCAATCAGCACATAGTCCACTTGCTTGGTTGACCTCCATCTCCACCTTTTCAAACACCTGCATGAACATCCTTGATTCCCAGGGGAAAGAATTTTATTTAGGCTACAACACCCCAGCTATCTCTACACACACACACAGCCCCTTTGCTCAGGGCTGTGTCAGCCCTGAAGCTAAGCGAAGAGAAATCTCCTTAGACAAAAGCTATAAAAAGAAAATGGCCACAGTTAAGCTGCCTTCAGGGTTGACAGGCATCTATCACAAAGCATTAGAGATGGACCTCAAAATAGCAAACAGATTCTACTATCTGATGTTTACATCATGGCTTCATCAACTCCACTTTTAATAAAATAATTCTTACATAACAAGATTTTAGTGCCCCACTCCAGATATTATTCTTCACTTTAGCTGTGATTTTTCTTAGCTACTGTTACAAATGTTGGTTTTGGCCCTGATTGCCATAAATGACAAAGTCTATTTTATGTAGGAGTGTAGATAATTCTTGAGATATAATCATTTGCTCAGCCCCTCTTCAAAGTTACAATGGCATTGAATGAAGGGACTTCCAAATTCTGGCCATTGCAGATCTCCACAATCATGTGGACAAAATTTAGGAATTTGGCAACCAGCTCACAGTTATGACTATACCATGATCACTTGATTGCCCTTTCTGACCTTCTTTGTTGGCTTCCTACAAGTAAAGTCAAAGCAGAAGCGGCTTGGATCAGTTTCCATCTATTATTCTTTGTTTGGCCTTTGGGTATCTTAGAAAATAGCTTGTCCCCTTCCTCTCTGTGGCAGCCCCTCATGACTCCTATCATGTGTCCCCTGGTCCTTCTCTTCAGTAGACTAGCCATGCTTGGTTCCAGCAACTGTTCATCGTATGTTTTAGCCTCCAGTCCCCTAATCATCCTGTTTGCTCTTCTCTGCACTCTTTCCAGAGTCTCAACATCTTTTTTATAGTGGGGTGTGTGTGCAGTATTCCAGGTGTGGCTTTTATATAAAGCCTTAGTAAGACTACACCTAGAATACCCTGTTTCATGGGGTTCACAGTTGCACAAATGAACATACCCATGCCCTCACGGGTGTACTTTCTCCAAAGTATCTGAAAGCAGGATAAGAAGCAACTGATGGAAACTAATCGAGGAGAGAAGCAGCTTGGAATTAAGGAGAAATTTCCTGACAGTGAGGACAATTAATCAGTGGAATGGCTTCCTTCCATAAGTTGTGGGTGCTCCATCAATGGAGGTTTTAAGAAGAGATTGGACAACAATTTGTCTGAAATACTGTGCTTGAACAGGGAGTTGGACCAGAAGACCTCCAAGGTCCCTTCCAACTCTGATATTCTCTTATTCCAACTGTCTTTACCGGTGTTCAGTATTTGATACTCAATAGGTGCCTGAATGTGGCATCCATGCCTGGTCAGGTGCCAAGCAGGTCTCTGACCTACAGATGACCTTCAATCAGCCTGCTTTCTCTTGTCCCTTCATGATTGAGAGGCAACCCAAGTAAAGCCTTTGATGCAGAACAGACCTAATGAATTTCAGAGGAGCAGGAGGTCTCTGGAGCATTTTAAACTGGAATCCCTCCATTGGTGCTGAGACTCACAGAGGCTCCTTTCACCCAGCAAGCTCAGCAGTACAACAAACACTATTCTCAACAAATGCTCTGTGTTCAACCCAGATGCTAATCCATTACAAATAAAGCAAGTTGAAATAAATAAATACTTGCTTTGGCGGTTCTGCAAAGGTGGCCAGTAGGACTTTGACTCACCTGCAGAAGATTCACAAAGGTCCCCAGTTTCTCATCTTGCTCTGGGTTGACATACCTGCTTTCTAAAATGATGTTTGATCCTTTGAAACTCAAGCAACCACTGAAAATCATGTTTGAAGAAATTTCCATATTGGAACTTTTTTACATCTTATTTGGTTACCCTTTCCTTTTTTTTAATCAAATCATTATACTTATTTTAATGTATATTAATGGTTTACTTTATTTTTCAGATGCAGTTAGATGAGTTGGATGGAAATATTTAATAAATTAACCAGGAAACATCCATGGAGATTTTGAAAAACTGTTCACAGAAAGTACCTGCCATGACCGGAGATTTGAGATCCTCTTTCCAAGCCTCTGCATGGCTGATTGTGCTCCTGATCCATGCATGGCATGCAGTGTGTGTGCCACAGCATAAATGGCATTGTAGATAATGTAACTTTCACCTGTCATGCTCATTTCAAAAACATAAGAGGGCAGATTCTGTAAACTCTCCTTTCCGGTACATTGTTTTTCCTCCTTTTGAAGGATCAATCCTGGTTTGTGGATCTTGCAGCGAAAGACATCTTCCCACCATGGAGGGAGGAAGACGTCTCCTTGGGGCTTCAAGGGGTCTAAAGACAGAAGAAAGGGCTGGAATTCTGGGATATCATAGCTATGATCCATGAAATGCAAAGCCCCATGGAAAGGCTTTTTGAGATCCAAAGTCTGGTGATATACGCTGATTTCCCAATGGGAAGTCAATCAATCAATCAATCAATCAATTTTAATTTGTAGACCGCTCCCTCTCCCCACAGGGACTCGGGGCGGTGCACAGGAAGAATAAAAACCACAAATATACAAACATATTTAAAACAAAATTAAACTTAATACCTGTGCTAAAAATCCATTAAAACTAAACTAAACTAAAATGACATTCCCAATAATAAATATAATAAAACCCCATAGGCAGAGAGACTACCCTAGGCCGGCCAGACTGAAAAAGTGTGTTTTTAATTTTAGACGGAAGGAGCGGAGGTCCGTGGTCGTTCTAATGTCGGGGGGAAGGTCATTCCAGAGGGCTGGGCCCGCCACAGAGAGAGCCCTTCCCCTGGGTGTCGCCCGCTGACAAAGCCTAGTGGACGGCACCCGGAGAAGTCCCTCTCTGTGGGAGCGAATCGGCCGTGAGGATGTATGAGGCAGGGTCCGATCCCGCAGATAGCTAGGTCCCGAGCCATGGAGCGCTTTAAAGATGATGACTAACACCTTGAAGCGCACCCGAAGACGACAGGCAGCCAGTGCAGCTCGCGCAAGAGCGGTGTTACATGGGTAAACCTTGAGGTTCCCATAATTGCTCGCGTGGCTGCATTCTGGACTAGCTGAAGTCTCCGGGTGCACCTCAAGGGGAGCCCCATGTAGAGAGAGTTACAATAGTCCAGTCGGGATGTCACGAGCGCATGAGTGACTGTGCGAAGGGCGTCCCGATCCAATAGGGGGCGCAATTGGCGAACCAGGCGAACCTGGTAAAACGCCCTCCTGGCCACGGCTGTCACTTGATCTTCCATGGACAGCCGGGCATCCAGGAGGACACCCAAATTGGCACTGGCACATCACCGCTACGGCATCGTTGGGGTGGTTTGGGGTAGATATATACAGCTGAGTGTCATCAGCGTAGAGATGGTACTCTACCCCGAAACCATGGATGATCTCACCCAGTGGCTGGGTAAGATCATCAGGATCCAAACCTTTCTAAATGCAATCTTAGTCCATTTTTCAAACAAATGCAGAGCAATGTATATAGTTGGAATACACTTGTGTTCTCCAAACAAAATGATAACTTTAGCTTTAAGCCAACTTTTGATTAGAGGAATATATTTTGACCGTGTAAAATAATATGGTTCATGTTTCACCATTTGAGTGAAGGCCAGGCAGATCTCCTTCTCCTGGAGCATTGGCATCAGAGATGAAATTAAATGTTCTCCCCTCTCACCTTCAGGGGCCAGAAGCCCAACCCAGTTCCACTGGAAATACAGGAGCAGCTGGACTAAACCACTATATTGAAGAAATTCATTGGGGCTGATCCGGAAAAAGGAAGGAAAAGCAATTCTGTCTCCCTGAGTGAACTTGAGGAAGTGAAAATCAAGCTACAGAAAGAGAGAGCCTTGTTTTACAAATGATTTCCCCCCCATCACAGCATCATATTTTATGCTGAGGTTAAGAGTCTCCCTCCTGTGGCTTTTGGCCCCCAAAACCTGACCCTTTCAATCTGAATAGAGGAAGGGTCTTTTGAAATACAAACCGAAGACCAGAGCCCTGAATGCTTTTCCTTTGCTATGTATAAGCAAGAGGGGTTTGTTCTGTAAAGTATGCTGGATTTTGACATTCAGCCTTGTAATTCTCACCTGAGCTGCTTCTGCACTCCTCAATTTCTTGGGATCAAATGGCATCTGATCGATGGAAGACTTGAGAGCCTATAAGGCTCTGCTACATATTAATCAGCTCTGATAGCCCCTTTTTTCTCTCTGTCTAACTGTGTTAGATGAAACTAGTTTTCCATTTCAATGTCTTCCACCAATTCCAATGACTTTAACATTTCTCCTTAATCTCCCTGCAGTACAGGTGTGGCCTTTGCTCTCTTAAAGACCCAAGGAACACAATCCACAATCAAGGAAAACTCACACCAACAGCATTGCGTCTTTCCTTCCAAATGTGGCAAAGATAATCTTCCTTTCTGCTTATGAAGAGCCACCACTGACATAGTTTGCCTGGCACTGGCAGGTAAGAAGCTATCAACTTGATTCACACAATAAACCTCATTGAAACATAGTTATATATACAAAGAGCCAGTTAGAAAGGAATTCATCCAGGAAAGCATTTCATAAATTCCTTATTGTTTATCTCTTTGCAATGTGGGTAGAAAGAAATAGATCCCAACAGACAAAATATAAATTCAAATGTTGAATGAATTCTCCAATTCATGTATTCCTGATTTTCTTCAAGCAACTTTAGCTTTGTCTTTGACTTCTTTGTGTGCTTGTGTTTTGTGCTTGCTCCATACTGATATCTTACATTAGGATTAGGATTAGGATTTATTGGATTTATATGCCACCCTTCACCCAAAGGACTCAGGGCAGCATACAGCATAAAAACACATTTTACAAAAGTAAAAAAAATGATTAAATAGTAAATCCAATAACCAATTGACAATTTACAATTAAATTTACAATTAAATTTAAAATTAACAATTAAAATTAATAGTTTATTTTATTTTATTTATTTATTTTATTTTTATTTTTAAAAATTTTTTATTTTACAATATTCCACCCAGTGCTATACAAAACAAAAGGAAGAGTTGGTTCTTCGGATATCTTCAATTATCTTTAGGATCTCCAAAATCCGCGTTCTCTGGGTACAGGTATCGAGGCATCCAAAGTTCCAAGTGCATAGTCCACAAATGGCTTCCAAGTCTTCCAGAAAATGTCTTTTTTATAGACCCCCTCTCTAAATGTAATATCACATGTCATTTTATCATTTAAAGCTAATTTCCACATTTCACAATACCACTCTTCTATTTTAATATTTACCTCTATTTTCCAGTATCTTGCTATTATAATTCTACCCATTATAATCATAATTCTAATCAGTTCTTTCTCATATTTTGTTAATTCTAATTCCTTAATTATCAATAATAATATAGTTTCTGATCTCAAAGTTATTCTTTTCTTCATCATTTCAAACATCATTTCCTCCAGTTGTTGCCAAAACTTTTTAATTTTTTCACATTTATACCACATATGTTCATAAGTCCCCACTTCCATGTTACATCTCCAACATTTATTACTGATTTTTTTATCCATCAATGATAACCTTAATGGAGTCCAATACCATTTCCAAACAACCTTAAAGTTGTGCTCTTTAATCCTTATAGACATAATCCTCATAATTCGACTCTTCCAATTCACATTCCAATCCGAGTCTAATATTTTGATCTTAAGTTCTTCCTCCCAATTCGTCTTCATTACCATTTGTGGATTTCCATCAAAGTTTATAATCTTATATATCTTACTAACGAGTCCCTTTAACCCAATTTCATCCTTGATAATTTGAGATACTAAGCTTTCAAATTCAGTTTTACTTCTACTTATTTTACATGTTCCCCTTACTTCCATAGACCATTTTTCTACCTGTATTTTTTCAAACCAATTCAGCTCCAATTTTTCAATTATTTCTTTTTTTCTGCTCTCGATTTCTAAAGCTCTTAACCAATTTACTATGCTTCCTATATTTTCATCCTCAATTACTTTATCCCGACTTATGTTGGTTTTAATCGGCCAACTTCCAAGTGTCTTCCCCAAGAAGGATATATCCGGAATCAATATTTTAACAAATGTATTCCAAATTTTACTCAATCCCTTTAACCAATAACTATTAATTACCTTTTTTGTTTTTACTTTATCTAAAAACCATGTAGGACCAAATCTCTTAATATCCTTTAACTCTAGATCTCCCCAATGACCGTCTCCTCCTTTAAGTATTTTTATCACAGTTCGAATATTATAGGCCCGATAATAATTAAGTAGATTGGGAATTCCCAATCCACCTTCCTTTTGATTTTGATACCACATTTTCTTCATTAATCTAGGTCTTTTCCCACCATTGCAAAATTTATCTAATTTCTTCTGATATCCTTCCATATCTTTCTCTGTCAAATTTAATGGTAGCATCTCAAATAAAAAATTAAACTTTGGTAACAACATCATCTTACACATTGCAATTCTGCCAAACCAAGACAACTTTATCTCTTTATATTTATCTATCTTCTTCTCTACTTCATTCAACATCACATCATAATTATTTTTTTTCAATTCTCTAGTTTATTTTATTCAGGCCAGGCCGGCTTGCTGGAAAAGCCGGCTTTTTAGGGCATGCCGGAAGGAAGGGAGGTCGGGAATTATGTGACGCTCCAGGGGTAGCTCATTCCAAAGGGAAGGCACTCCCACAGAGAAGGCTCTCCCACTGGGGGTCGCCAGCCAACACTGACTGGCTGATGGTACCCTGAGGAGGCCAACTCTGTGGGATGGTGGCAGTAGGTGGTCTCGCAAGTAACCTGGATCTAAGCCATGGAGCACTTTGAAGGTCATAATTAATACCTTGAATCGCACCCAGAAAACAACTGGCAACCAGTACAGGGGTATAACATGGGAGCACCTAGGTACTCGCATGATAACCCGCGCGGCCGCATTCTGGACCAGTTGAAGCCTCTGGGTGCTCTTCAAGGGCAGCCCCATGTAGAGAGCATTACAGTAGTCAAGGTGAGAAAGGACGAGGGCATGAGTGACTGTGCACAGGGCATCCCGATCCAGAAAGGGGTGCAACTGATGTACCAGGTGAACCTGGTAAAAGGCCCCCCTGGTCATGGCTGTCAGATGTTCTTCTAAGCTAAGCCGTGTATCCAGGAGGACTCCCAGATTGCGGACCCTTTCTGAGGGGGTAAAATTTCTCCCCCTATCACCAAAGTTGGAACCAGGTGGACAAATCAGGATGACAGGAACCACAGCCACACAGTCTTGGAGGGATTGAGCCTTAGCCTGTTCTTCCCCATCCAGATCTGTACAGCCTCCAGGCATTGAGACATCACGTCGAGGGCATCGTTGGGGTGGTTTGAGATGAAAAGTTGGTTATCATCAGCATATTTTTAGATACTGTACCCCAAAACCATAGATGATCTCGCCCAATGGTTTCATATATATGTTGAACAGGAGGGGCGAAAGAACTGACCCCTGGGGCACTCCATATGTGAGGGGCCTCGGGGTCGATCACTGTCCTCCAGTCAACACAAACTGCGATCGATCCAACAGGTAGGAGGAGAACCACTGCAAAACAGTGCCCCTCACTCCCAACCTCCCCAGCCGGAGCAATAGGATACCATGGTCAATGGTATCGAAAGCCGCTGAGAGATCTAACAGAACCAGGATAGAGGAATAATCCCTATCTCTGTCCCTCCAGAGATCATCCACCAACGCGACCAATGCTGTCCCAATGCCGGGGCGGAAACCAGACTGGTGCAGGTCTAGATAAGCAGTTTCCTCCAGGTGTCGAGGGAACTATTGTGCCACCACACTCTCAACAACCTTCGCAAGGAAGTGAAGGTTGGAGACCGGACGATAATTACTTAACAATGCTGGGTCCAGGGAAGGCCTGTTGAGGAGGGGCCTCACCACCGCCTCTTTCAAGGCGGCAGGCAAGAAGCCCTCACTCAAAGAAGCGTTCAAAATTTCCTGGAGCCAGCCTCACATCACCTCTCAGGAGGCCAGTACCAACAAGGAGGGTCACGGGTCCAATAAACATGTGGTGGCATTCAGCCGCCTCGGCAACCTGTCCATGTCTTCGGAAGTAACAAAGTCGAACTCCTCCCACAAAACGGTCTCAAGACCAGACTCAGACAGTCCGCCAAGATCCATTGGAGTGGAGGCCAGGTCGTCCTGGATCCGAGCGATTTTGTCCTGCAGATAAGTTCCAAATTCCTCTGCTCTGCCCTGCAAGGGAGCTTCCCGCGGCCCTTAATAAAGAAGGGAGCGGGTCACTCTAAACAAGGTGGCAGGGCAGTTATCTGCGGACACGATAAAGGTGGCGAGGTGAGAATGTTTCGCCCTCCTTATCACCACAAGGTAGGTCCTTAAGTAGGACCTTACCTGTGTTCGATCGGATTCGGCGCGACTGGATCTCCACTTGCTCTCCAGGCATCTCTTGCGGCGTTTCATCACCCTCAGCTCCTCTGTAAACCAAGGGGCGAGGGTGGATCGGCACCGTGTGAGAGGCTGCAAGGGCACGACCCGGTACAAGGCCCCCGTGGCAGCACTATTCCATGCTGCCACTACGCCCTCAGTCGAGTCGCAGGTTAGGGTTACAGGTATAGGCCCAAGCTCCATCTGGAACCTATCAGGATCCATCAGGCGCCTGGGGTGGAACCATTTCAAGGTCTCTGGTTCCGCCTCCCCGCGGTGGGGTGTAGCGGTTGGGAAGTCCAGCCGAAGGAGGGAGTGATCAGACCATGACAGGGGTTCGATGGCTAATTCCCCTACTCCTAGATCACTCAACCACTGGCCAGAGGTAAAAATCAAGTCTAGAGTGTTTCCCCCTGTATGAGTGGAGCCTTGAATTACCTGGGTCAGGTCCATGGCCGTCATGGAGGCCATGAAGTCCCAAGCCACCCTGGATGACTCACCTACCGATGGCAGGTTGAAATCCCCCATGACTAACAGTCTGGGAGAATCAAGCGCCACCTCAGCGATCACCTCGAGGAACTCGGGTAGGGCCTCGAGTCCCTTCGGGGACAGGGGGCGGTCTAGAAGTCCAATAAATAATAATAATAATAATAATAATAATAATAATAATAATAATAATAATAATAATAATAATAATAATAATAATAATAATAATAATAATAATAATAATAATGGGCCGCTGACACGTAGCGGGGAGCCAGGTACACAACCAGCAGGCCCAACTGCCTCCCAAGACCCCATTTCACATACAGCGATTCACACCCAACCACCTGAGGCATAGTGGCCTCCCTCGGCTTAAGACTTTCCTTAATAATAATCACCACCCCCCACCCCTGCCCTGGGCCCTAGGCCGATGAAGTGCCAGGTAACCTGGGGGCACATCTCTACGAGGGGAACCCCTCCCTCATGCCCCAACCAGGTTTCCGTGATACCCACCAGGTCCGGATCCCCCTCTGCAACTAGATCATGGATGAGAGGTGCTTTGTTCATAACGGACCTGGCGTTGCACAACATTAGCCTAGGTCCTGGGCTCTGTAATCACCAACCTCCTAGGTTGTGGGAGGAGCTCTGGGGGTTGGGGCAGGCGACCGCTTGCAAACAGCCTTTTGATTTCATTGTGACTGTTACTTGGAATAGTAATAGATATAGTATAATAGAACACAGAGATAATAATGATATATTATCAATAGAAGTAGAAATATAAGATAATATACATGGAAAGAACGCACATATTTATGTTTCTATCTTTCACCTTTTGTATCTTTAAAAAGTTTTACAAAGTGAAACATCTCCCCAGCCCATATAAGTGTATATAAACATCTCTGTCCAGGGTCCAGTCCAGGGGTGGGTTGCATGCAAAAACTTTTCGTGTACAAGCTCGCTTCATTTGCATGGACACCAGACGCTTACTCTGTACTAGTTGAAATACATGTCCACTGGCCCATTTGGGAAACACCACTAGGAAAAAGGCCATGGGGAATTGTTCCATGAAATCTTGGAGAGGTGCTAGGCCTAAAAGAGTTTGATGGTGGCAAAAAACCCCACTATATCCCAAACAGATCTGAGATTCAAAATATGTCCTATATTAAGGGGATCAGACTAGGTGACCCCCAAGTTCTCTTCCAATTCTACAGTTGCATGACTCTCCAATCCGAGTTGTCCAATTCACAGAAAGAGACACACAATTGTGGCTTCAAAAAATTAGTTTTCCTCTTGTGAAATGCCACCCACTACAAAGTAGCTTTGTAGACATTTCTCTCTCAGGGATCATAAAACACTAGTAATTCTTAGCTCATCTCAGTAGATTTCCAGAGTTTAACCCTTCCTAGAGGTAAGGAGATTTGTGTCCAGTCAAAACATGTTTACTTAGCATGCTCTGAATAAGAAGGCTGGGTCCATTGAGAGTTGGAGCTGAGATCAGTGCTTATCTTGAAGACTTAAAATCCTACTTGAGCCCTATGAAGCCATCAGAGCTTCACGTTGCCTACCTCATAGTCCGTGGTCTTTTCTCTAGGAAGAAGATTTCTTTCTGTAGACAATGAATTGGCTTTTCATGTTGCTGTGGACTTTGCCTACAGCCATGCAGATAGACCTGAGGCCAAACTGCTTCTGGAGGAGACCTATTCTAGTTCAAAAAGACTATTACAGACCTGGAAATTTCATCATTGGTGGAAACTTGCCTCTTTCTATTCCTATGGTCATACCACTTCATTTATGTGAGCCTCCTGCTTGGGATAACCTTTCTCTGTAAGTGTTTCCTTGATTGTCTGTTTTGTCAGGGCAACATGGAAGTCTTGAGGATGGGGTGTCAGGCCTGCAGACATCTTTTTCTTTGAATCTTTGGCCTGCCACATTTTCCATTATTCTACTATGCATTTTCTATTGTGAGAAAATGGGAGGGGGGATTGTATGGAATTAGATGCTATGCAGCCATAACATTCTTTCTAGAAAGCCAAGATCCTCCTCTGCACCTGACCGGAACTGAATGGGCGGAACTGCCAGCATGGCAGTGGAAGATTGGACCATGGGATGGACCTGTGGGTATGGGGGCAAGATCTTGAACATTCAACTGGGTGGTAGAAACCGGGACGCTTTCAGATTCGGGTTTTCCCAGATGTGCCAACACGGCTCTCTTAATACATTGAAAATTTGAGCAACACTTTACCTTGGACTCTGATTTATTTCACACCCAACCACCTGAGGCATAGTGGCCTCCCTCGGCTTAAGACTTTCCTTAATAATAATCACCACCCCCCACCCCTGCCCTGGGCCCTAGGCCGATGAAGTGCCAGGTAACCTGGGGGCACATCTCTACGAGGGGAACCCCTCCCTCATGCCCCAACCAGGTTTCCGTGATACCCACCAGGTCCGGATCCCCCTCTGCAACTAGATCATGGATGAGAGGTGCTTTGTTCATAATGGACCTGGCGTTGCACAACATTAGCCTAGGTCCTGGGCTCTGTAATCACCAACCTCCTAGGTTGTGGGAGGAGCTCTGGGGGTTGGGGCAGGCGACCGCTTGCAAACAGCCTTTTGATTTCATTGTGACTGTTACTTGGAATAGTAATAGATATAGTATAATAGAACACAGAGATAATAATGATATATTATCAATAGAAGTAGAAATATAAGATAATATACATGGAAAGAACGCACATATTTATGTTTCTATCTTTCACCTTTTGTATCTTTAAAAAGTTTTACAAAGTGAAACATCTCCCCAGCCCATATAAGTGTATATAAACATCTCTGTCCAGGGTCCAGTCCAGGGGTGGGTTGCATGCAAAAACTTTTCGTGTACAAGCTCGCTTCATTTGCATGGACACCAGACGCTTACTCTGTACTAGTTGAAATACATGTCCACTGGCCCATTTGGGAAACACCACTAGGAAAAAGGCCATGGGGAATTGTTCCATGAAATCTTGGAGAGGTGCTAGGCCTAAAAGAGTTTGATGGTGGCAAAAAACCCCACTATATCCCAAACAGATCTGAGATTCAAAATATGTCCTATATTAAGGGGATCAGACTAGGTGACCCCCAAGTTCTCTTCCAATTCTACAGTTGCATGACTCTCCAATCCGAGTTGTCCAATTCACAGAAAGAGACACACAATTGTGGCTTCAAAAAATTAGTTTTCCTCTTGTGAAATGCCACCCACTACAAAGTAGCTTTGTAGACATTTCTCTCTCAGGGATCATAAAACACTAGTAATTCTTAGCTCATCTCAGTAGATTTCCAGAGTTTAACCCTTCCTAGAGGTAAGGAGATTTGTGTCCAGTCAAAACATGTTTACTTAGCATGCTCTGAATAAGAAGGCTGGGTCCATTGAGAGTTGGAGCTGAGATCAGTGCTTATCTTGAAGACTTAAAATCCTACTTGAGCCCTATGAAGCCATCAGAGCTTCACGTTGCCTACCTCATAGTCTGTGGTCTTTTCTCTAGGAAGAAGATTTCTTTCTGTAGACAATGAATTGGCTTTTCATGTTGCTGTGGACTTTGCCTACAGCCATGCAGATAGACCTGAGGCCAAACTGCTTCTGGAGGAGACCTATTCTAGTTCAAAAAGACTATTACAGACCTGGAAATTTCATCATTGGTGGAAACTTGCCTCTTTCTATTCCTATGGTCATACCACTTCATTTATGTGAGCCTCCTGCTTGGGATAACCTTTCTCTGTAAGTGTTTCCTTGATTGTCTGTTTTGTCAGGGCAACATGGAAGTCTTGAGGATGGGGTGTCAGGCCTGCAGACATCTTTTTCTTTGAATCTTTGGCCTGCCACATTTTCCATTATTCTACTATGCATTTTCTATTGTGAGAAAATGGGAGGGGGGATTGTATGGAATTAGATGCTATGCAGCCATAACATTCTTTCTAGAAAGCCAAGATCCTCCTCTGCACCTGACCGGAACTGAATGGGCGGAACTGCCAGCATGGCAGTGGAAGATTGGACCATGGGATGGACCTGTGGGTATGGGGGCAAGATCTTGAACATTCAACTGGGTGGTAGAAACCGGGACGCTTTCAGATTCGGGTTTTCCCAGATGTGCCAACACGGCTCTCTTAATACATTGAAAATTTGAGCAACACTTTACCTTGGACTCTGATTTATTTTTGGATGCTGTTTGGGCTTGGACAACTATGACACCTATGGTCAGACCTAAGCATAATATACAAAGTTATCCACTACAATGTCCTACTGGTCAATGACTACTTCAGATTCAACCGCAATAAAACAAGAGAACACAACAGATACAAACTCAATGTAAACTGCTCCAAACTCGATTGCAGAAAATACAACTTCAGCAACAGAGTGGTCAACGCCTGGAACGCTCTACCTGACTCTGTTGTTACATCTTCAAATACCAATAACTTTAACCTTAAACTGCCTACTATTGACCTCACCCCATTCCTAAGAAATGAGTAGGGGCGTCCCTGTCCTACTGTCCCCATTTATTCATACCATTTCATTCATACTCATGTTTATTATTATACCTATTATCTTGTAAACAATTGACAAATCAAATAAATAAAAATAAAATAAAATAAATTCTGAGGCACTAAAAAGGCCATCCAGATATATTGGCTTAATCATTGCTAGCCAGCAAAAGTCAACCTGGTCAGACATTCAATTCAATTCAGTTTCATCTAATTTATTGGATTTGTAATGTCAGCTAGAATCAAAAGGACTCTGAGCACATGACAGGGTGTCAGCTTGGGAAAAAGTGCCTGAGAAACTGGATATAAATGTATAAACATTATCAAGATATTAAGCCAGATTTCCTTAATTGGACTGAGAAGTTTATTTTTTGAAAAGTCAATGCTGACTTCAACTGAGGTCATGTCATAAATTATGACTCAACTCACAGAAATGCTGGGACAGGGAAAGGAGTTTTTGTCATACAGCAATGACAATATTAACAGGATCAACTGATTGACAGCAAGCCTGTTTTCTGACAGCACTATAATAAATTGTATTGATCTGTTTTATGATTAACTCCTAGAATTCTGATAATGTTTTCTTAACTAACATCTCCTTACTTTTACTTTCTACTTTTTGTCTTCTAACACTTGCAACAAAGACCTATTCCCAAGAACTACCAACACATTCTGGCGTTGGCATTTGCCATCCAGGAGGCCAAACAGACCCACAGCTTCTCCCCAACAGCACCCTGGGCTTCCGCATCTATGAAGAGAACCAGTATGCAAGCATGGCCCAAGATGTCAGCCTCTCTCTGCTCTCCAGCTGGGGGAAACTGTCCGCTAACTATAACTGTGACACAGAGGGCAACCTTCTCTCTGTCCTTGGAGGTCTCAACTCCAGAACCTCGTACCAGATGGCAACCATATTTGGCAATTTCAAGATTTCTCAGGTAAAGCACTGTGGAGTGGTATAGAAGTCTAAGCACTATTGCTATTGTGGGGATTGGGGCCAAGATTGACTATCCTGGTAGTCTATATTGTTTGAAGTTAGTAATGAAAAATACAGGTACCATTTTACTTCCTTAACCTTTTCCATTTCTTCCATCTCTACCTTCCCTTCAGTTAGGTTACCGCTTCTCTGACCCTGTTTTGAGGGATAAGAGCCAGTTCCCCACCTTCTATCAAATTGATCCCCAGTATCACCTACAGAATGAAGCCATAGTCCAGCTCCTTCTGTATTTCCAGTGGAACTGGTTTGGGATTATTGTTCAAAACTTGGAAAGCAGTGACCATTTCATCCAGATTTTTAATGCTACCCTTGCCCAGAATGACATTTGTATACAATTTGTGAAGCACATCCGGTCCCGAATCACAGTGTTCAATGCATTGGCAAGTCATCAAGTAGATCTGCTTTGGACAATTTTGAGCAACAATGCTCAGGTTGTGATTGTCTCGGGAGATTCAAATACTCTGCAGGGTCTTACCCTCCATTGATGGCCCAGTGGGATGCCACGAGACAGATCTTGTTTGGGAGGAGTTTGACTCCGTTACTTCCGAAGATATGGACAGGTTAAGTGGGCGACTGCGAGCCACCACATGTTTATTGGACCCGTGTCCCTCCTGGCTTGTACTGGCATCCTGGGAGGTGACATGAGGCTGGCTCCAAGAGGTTGTCAACGCATCCTTAAGTGAGGGTTCCTTGCCTGCTTCCCTAAAAGAAGCGATGGTGAGGCCCCTCCTTAAGAAGCCCTCTTTGGATCCAGCTCTATTAAACAACTATCGTCCAGTTTCCAACCTTCCCTTTCTGGCGAAGGTTGTTGAGAGTGTGGTGGCACAACAGTTTCCCCATCACCTGGAGGAAGTTGACTATCTAGATCCGCGTCAGTCCGGCTTTCGGCCCGGGCATAGCACCGAGACGGCATTGGTCGCGTTGGTTGATGATCTCTGGAGGGCCAGAGATGGGGGTTGTTCCTCCATCCTGGTCCTATTAGACCTCTCGGCGGCTTTCGATACCATCGACCATGGTATCCTATTGCATCGGCTGGGGGGGTTGGGGGTGGGAGGCACCGTTTTACGGTGGTTCTCCTCCTACCTCTCTGGCCGATCGCAATTTGTGTTGGCAGGAGAGCAGAGGTCGACCTCGAGACCCCTCACATGTGGGGTGCCTCAGGGGTCGGTCCTCTCGCCTCTCCTGTTTAACACATACATGAAGCTGCTGGGTGAGATCATCCGTGGTTTTGGGGTAGAGTACCATCTTTACGCTGATGACACTCAGCTGTATATATCTACCCCAAACCACCCCAACGATGCCGTAGCGGTGATGTGCCAGTGCCTGGAAGCCGTGCGGATCTGGATGGGAAGTAACGGACTCAGGCTCAACCCGACCAAGACCGAGTGGCTGTGGTTTCCGGCTGCCCGATTCAACCAGCTCACTCCATCGCTGGCCATAGGGGGCGAACATCTTGCCCCTGTGGATGGGGCGCACAATTTGGGTGTCCTAATAATAATAATAATAATAATAATAATAATAATAATAATAATAATAATAATAATAATAATAATAATAATAATAATAATAATAATAATAATAATAATAATAATAATAATAATAATTTAATTTATAACCCGCTCTCTCTCCCAGAAGGGACTCGAGGCGGATGCCCGGCTGTCTATGGAAGATCAAGTGACAGCCGTGGCCAGGAGGGCGTTTTACCAGGTTCGCCTGGTTCGCCAACTGCGCCCCCTATTGGATCGGGACGCCCTTCGCACAGTCACTCATGCGCTCGTGACATCCCGACTGGACTATTGTAACTCTCTCTACATGGGGCTCCCCTTGAGGTGCACCCGGAGACTTCAGCTAGTCCAGAACGCAGCCGCGCGAGCAATTATGGGAACCGCCAGGTTTACCCATGTAACACCGCTCTTGCGCGAGCTGCACTGGCTGCCTGTCGTCTTCCGGGTGCGCTTCAAGGTGTTAATTATCATCTTTAAAGCACTCCATGGCTCGGGACCTAGCTACCTGCGGGATCGGATCCTGCCTCATACATCCTCACGGCCGATTCGCTCCCACAGAGAGGGACTTCTCCGGGTGCCGTCCACTAGACTGTGTCAGCGGGCGACGCCCAGGGGAAGGGCTCTCTCTGTGGCGGGCCCGGCCCTCTGGAACGACCTTCCCCCCCGATATTAGAACGACTACGGACCTCCGCTCCTTCCGTCTGAAATTAAAAACACACTTTTTCCGCTTGGCCGGCCTAGGCTAGTCTCTCTTTCTATGGGGTTTTAAACTTATTTATAGCTGCTGGGTATTTTAGTTTAACGGGTTTTAGCACAGGAATAGATTTAATCTGTTTTTATATTATGTATTTATATTTGTATATTTATTGTTTTTACTTTCCCTGTGCACCGCCCCGAGTCTCTGTGGGGAGAGGGAGCGGTTCTACAAATTAAATTTGAATTTGAAAAATTTGAATTATATTAGCTCTCTACTTTTATGAAGAAGAGAATCATTTCACTTTTGTAAATGTCTGGATCCTGACCACCCAATGGGAATTTTCAGCAATTGGCTATCACTACGATTGGGTGAAATTAAAAACCCTCCATGGCACTTTGTCTTTGACAGTCCACACAAACCCGGTGCCAGGATTCAAAGATTATCTCTGGGCCCTGAATCCACACGAACCCTTCGGAGATGTCTTTCTTAGTGAATGGTGGGAAGTTGTATTTGACTGTGAGGTTTTGAAGGCAGGTATGTCCTCACCTGATGGCCGAAAGGTTTGCACAGGGCAGGAGAACCTGGATGGCCTCCCAGTCTCCCTCTTTGATTAAAAGATGACCGGTTCCAGCTACAGCATCTACAATGCTGCATATTCTGTGGCACATGCCTTACATGCTGCATATACACTGGAATCACAACAAGCATTGAAGAGGGGCAGAAAGAAGCCACACCTACTCTCTGTGAAGCCCTGGCAGGTAATTCTCATCTTCAGATCTTCCCTGCTGGTCTTCCCTTCTGTTAGTTATGTTCACTTTGGACTGTTTTAGGATTGATAAACCTTTGCCTTTGATCTCTACTATCTTGTTTGCATACATTTTCCCTCTTTTATTTAAATCTCATATCTTGACACTTACCAAATTATCAGCAGAAGATTCATAAGGAAACAATATGTCAGCGTTCTACAAGAACCCAAGTCGCATTAAAGTCTGTTACTTCCGAAGATATGGGCAGGTTACGTGGGCGACTGCGAGCCACCACATATTTATTGGACCCGTGTCCCTCCTGGCTTGTACTGGCATCCTGGGAGGTTACACGAGGCTGGCTCCAGGAGGTGGTCAATGCTTCTCTTAGTGAGGGTTTCTTGCCTGCCTCCCTTAAAGAGGCGATGGTGAGACCCCTCCTGAAGAAGCCCTCTCTGGACTCAGCATTGTTGGTAAATTACCGTCCAGTCTCCAACCTTCACTTTTTGGCGAAGGTTGTAGAGAGTGTGATGGCAAAACAGTTTCCCCTGGAGGAAGTTGATTATCTGGACCCGCGCCAGTCCGGCTTCCAGCCCGGGCAAAGCACCGAGACGGCATTGGTCGCGTTGGTGGATGATCTCTGGAGGGCCAGAGATGGGGGTTGTTCCTCCATCCTGGTCCTATTAGACCTCTCAGCGGCTTTTGATACCATCGACCATGGTATCCTATTGCATCGGCTGGAGGGGTTGGGGGTGAGGGGCACCGTATTACGGTGGTTCTCCTCCGACCTCTCCGGTCGATCGCAATTTGTGTTGGCAGGAGAGCAGAGGTCGACCTCGAGACCCCTCACTTGTGGGGTGCCTCAGGGGTCGGTGCTCTCGCCTCTCCTGTTCAACACATATATGAAGCCGCTGGGCGAGATCATCTGTGGTTTTGGGGTAGAGTACCATCTCTACGCTGATGATACGCAGCTGTATATATCTACCCCAAACCACCCCAACGATGCCGTAGCGGTGATGTGCCTGTGCCTGGAAGCCGTGCGGGCCTGGATGGGAAGTAACAGACTCAGACTCAACCCGTCCAAGACCGAGTGGCTGTGGTTTCCGGCATCCCGATACAACCAGTTGACTCCATCACTGGCCATAGGGGACGAACATCTTACCCCTGTGGATGGGGCACGCAACTTGGCCGTCCTCCTGGATACCCGGCTGTCCATGGAAGATCAAGTGACAGCCGTGGCCAGGAGGGCATTTTACCAGGTTCGCCTGGTATGCCAGTTGCGTCCCCTATTGGATCGGGATGCCCTATGCACAGTCACTCATGCCCTCATGACATCCCGACTGGACTACTGCAATTCTCTCTACATGGGGCTCCCCTTGAGGTGCACTTGAAGACTTCAGCTTGTCCAGAATGCAGCCGCGCGAGCAATTCTGGGAACCTCAAGGCTTGCCCACGTAACACCGCTCTTGCGCGAGCTGCATTGGCTGCCTATCGTCTTTCGGGTGCGCTTCAAGGTGTTAGTCATCATCTTTAAAGTGCTCCATGGCACGGGACCTAGCTATCTGCGGGATCGGATTCTGCCCCATACATCCCTCTGTTATTCAGATGCTGTATGTTATTAGCAGCAGTTTTTCAGGTTTATGGTAGATTTTCCATGCCTTTTAGGACAGAGGGAATGACCAGCCTTAGCCCTAAATGAAGGACTGACAGAATGAATGGCTCAGCAATCAAATATGACCCCAAGGTTAAAGGATGTTAGCTTTAACAATTAGAAGAATTGCATTCTTATTCTGCATTACCTTGGAAGCTAAAGAATAACAACCTGGGGTGGGGTGGGGTAAAGTAAAATGGAGTGGAGTGGAGTGGAGTGGAGTGGAGTGGAGTAGAGTAGAGTAGAGTAGAGTAGAGTAGAGTAAAACAGAATAGAATCTTTATTGTCACTTTAAATGTACACTAAATAGCAAAGATAAAAATGAAATTTGTTTGCATTCAGGTCTCAAAAGTTAACCATTATGCATATATCCACATACACACACATATATGACACAGAAAAACTTCACAGTCTAGTTTGGATATATGCATGTACATGACGGGGAAAAAAGTATCCTGCGAGTGTACAAGAGGGAACAAAGCTGTTATGGAATCTAGTAGTCCTGCTATAGATACTCCAAAATCTCCCCCCAGAGGGGAGCAACAGAGAAAGACCATGAAGTGGGGGTGGGGGTTTATTAACAATGCTTCAAACTCCAAGCACATAGCGCTTATAAACAGCATCCTGAATAACAGGAAGTCAGCTTCCTATAATCTCCTTAGCTGTCCTCACTGTAGGGACTTTCTATCTGAGGCAATGCTGCCACCAAACCAAACAGGGAAGCAGTTTGCTAAAACGCTCTCAATGCCACTGTATAGTGCCTTGGTAAGGCCACACTTGGAACACTGCATACAGTTTTGATCGCCACGATGTAGAAAAGATGTGGAGACTCTGGAAAGAGTGCAGAGAAGAGAAACCAAGATGATTAGGGGACTGGAGACTAAAACATATGAAGAACGGTTGCAGGAGCTGGGTATGTCTAGTTTGATGAAGAGAAGGACCAGGGGAGACATGATAGCAGTGTTCTGATATCTCAGAGGGTGCCACAAAGAAGAGGGAGTCAAACTATTCTCCAAGGCACCTGGGGGCAGGACAAGAAGCAATGGGTGGAAACTAATCAAGGAGAGAAGCAACTTAGAACTAAGGAGAAATTTCCTGACAGAACAATTAACCTCTGGAACAGCTTGCCTCCAGAAGTTGTGAATGCCCCAACCCTGGAAGTCTTCAAGAAGATGTTGGATAGCCATTTGTCTGAAATGGTATAGGGCTTCCTGCCTAGGCAGGGGGTTGGACTAGAAGACCTACAAGGTCCCTTCCAACTCTGCTATTGTATAGTATTGGACTGTAAGACTTAATACTGTTGACCATCTCTACACCTGCACCCTTGATACCGAGTGGGGTATGACTATGCTGGCTCTTTCTGAAATCTACAATGATATCCTTTGTTTTATTAACATTTAGAACCAGGATACTTTTATCGCACCAGTCTTCACCTCTTTCCTATAAGCATCCTCACTGTCATCCCATCACCCACCACTGCTACCTCATCCACATACTTCACAATATGATTCATAACAGAAGTGTCTAAACATTGGATGGGAACTGTTCTCCTCCATCAAGTTGACTAGGCCACGTGGGGCTGAATAGACCCTTGTCCCTGCCGAACATCACTGCATAGTCATCATAAATGAAAGATGATTTGTCCTTTTAGATGCACAACAAGTTGCACAGTGTGACTTTCATCAATATCTTTCTGGGTTGTCCATTGTAGAGTGGAGACAATCATGTCCCCCCCTGAGTGATGACTAATAATCATATTAGATGCTATTGAGCTGCTCAGATAAATACTTTTTTTTCATTACAGATGCAACCCACTGTGACCCTTGTCCAGAAGACCAATATCCAAACCAGGAGAAGACTCACTGCATTGTGAAGACGGTACACTTCCTTGCCTATCAAGATACTTTGGGATGCGGTTTAGTTTCTCTCACTCTTTTTCTCTTTTTGACCACATCCACAGTCCTTGTGGTTTTCCTTAAACATCATGATACACCAATTGTAAAGGCCAACAATCGAGATCTCACCTACATCCTCCTGGTCTCCCTTCTGCTCTGCTTCCTCTGCTCCTTCCTCTTCATTGGTCGGCCTGGGAAACTCACCTGTCTCTTCCGACAAATTGCCTTTGCCATTCTCTTTTGCCTTGCAGTGTCCTCTATCTTAGCAAAAACTGTCATGGTGGTTCTGGCCTTCATGGCCACCAAGCCAGGGAACAAGACAAGAAAACTCTTAGGGAAACTCCACTGACCAATTCCATTGTCTTAGCCTGTCCCCTGGTCCAAGCAATTATTTGTACCATTTGGCTGACAAGCTCACCTCCATTTCCAAACTGCGACTTCCACTCCTTGATAGGAGAGACCATCTTGGAATGTAATGAAGGCACAGCTTTGATGTTTTATGCAGTCCTCACATATCTGGGTTTCCTAGCCCTCATCAGTTTCACGGTGGCCTTTCTGGCTAGGAAATTGCCTGACAGCTTTAATGAAGCCAAGTTCATTACTTTTAGTATGCTGGTCTTTTGCAGTGTTTGGATCTCATTCCTCCCCGCCTACCTGAGCTCCAAAGGGAAGTCCATGGTGGCCGTGGAGATCTTCTCCATTTTGGCATCTGGGGCTGGTCTCTTGGCTTGTATCTTTTTCCCCAAATGCTACATTATCCTACTGAGACCGCATCTTAATTGTAGAGAAAACATAATGGAACACAAGAATATCTGATTCATACAGAAATGTGAAAGTTTTAATTTGACTTTAGGGCATTTTTGCAACTGATCTGCTTTATAAAAAATGTGACATAGGAGAGCAGCTAGTTCATTAAATAATTGGAAATCAAATGATGTGAATAATCAAAAACCATTTAGTAATCACCCAGACTTTTATTTTTCTTTAATGTCAGTTCAGCCTAGTTAGGCCCCATGAATAACTTGAAAATATGCTTTGATGTTAGGAGTGGATATTAGTTCTCAGAATTACAATTTCCTTCTACTTTCATCAAAAGTATATTTAAATATATTTTGGGTTGTTTTGAAGCATGTTTGTTTATTGATCCTTGAGGTTTTGCTGAGCTCTCTACCAACTTTTCCATTCAAATGTTTATTAGAGTTTGTTGCAGATAAATCAAATCCAGAAGGCACACACAGATAACTGATTTAGCTGGATTCATTAACTTCTTTATTTACATAAGAATAGTTAATAAATGTACAATACCAACAGGTAGTTTTACACAAGTATACACAAGGCAGGGGAGTTACAGGCAAACACATGCAGTTAGTTTCATATCAGCAGTCAAGCGCAGACAGACTGATAGTTTAGTTCTCTTAGCAGCAGACTGCTTAAGTTTCTGTTTCAATTCTCTGCACAGACTCAGATCTATATAAGCTTCCATTTGCTGACTTAGTTGCTATGCCTCTTCTTTGGCTGACCTTGTTCCCATCTCTCTCCCAGTCATGAATATTTTAACAGAGTTCTTATAACTCCGCAGTTTAAATGAGCTAGATTTTTAATCTTTACATACTTAATGCAGAGCACATTTTATTAACAAATAGGATCAGCCCTCAGAAGAATGCCTTACAATAGTCCATTCAGGAAGTGACCAGGGCATGAATAATACAATACAATAGCAGAGTTGGAAGGGACCTTGTAGGTCTTCTAGTCCAACCCCCTGCGTGGGCAGGAACCTTATACCATTTCAGACAAATGGCTATCTAACATCTTTTTAAAGACTTTCAGGGTTGGGGCATTCACAACTTCTGGAGGCAAGCTGTTCCAGAGGTTAATTGTTCTAACTGTCAGGAAATTTCTCCTTAGTTCTAAGTTGCTTCTCTCCTTGATTAGTTTCCACCCATTGCTTCTTGTCCTGCCCCCAGGTGCCTTGGAGAATAGTTTGACTCCCTCTTCTTTGTGGCACCCTCTGAGATATCGGAACACTGCTATCATGTCTCCCCTGGTCCTTCTCTTCATCAAACTAGACATACCCAGCTCCTGCAGCCGTTCTTCATATGTTTTAGTCTCCAGTTCCCTAATCATCTTGGTTGCTCTTCTCTGCACTCTTTCCAGAGTCTCCACGTCTTTTCTACATCGTGGCGACTGTGAACATACCCTCATGACCCAAGAATGTAACTAGCACATGAAACACAACTCTACAAAAGATTTCCTAGCTACAACTGCCATCTATTCTTCAGACAGAAGTCTACAGTTATTGTCAGATCCGTGAATCTGCCATTCTTCAGGGGAAGGGGAGGACCACTGCTTACATTTATACTTTATTCATCTCTTCCCTATGTACCCTGTATTATTTTAGTCTGTTGATTTATAACTTGTAGCCTGGCGCGTACGTGGGCTGGCATTTTCTCAGTTTTTGGGAAGTGCAAGAGGAGGGAGGGCCATGTGGGTTGCATCGCTCAAAAGCCAGTAGAGGATGACCCTGAAAACTTTCCCTTATCACTTTCTCAGGGGGAAGGCAGTACAATAATATCTTCAAACCTGCAGATTGGCTGAATCCACACTGGACTTTTGGGAGGGGTTTCTAATTCTTTTTATTCTAACTGTATTGCCTGAGGGCCCTCAGAGCCCACTTTGATTACGTCCTGCTACCACTCCAGTTCAATAAAAGGTTCCTTTTGAAATGCCAGGTTTCAAGAGTTTTTACTTTCTTGAAGAAGGAGGGGATGCTAAACCTTACAGTTATAAAGGATCCCAGATTATGCACTGGGCATGTTTGCAGCAGTGAAAACTCATCCAATGCCATAAATGGTAAAATCCCAAATCCACTTAGTTGCTCAGGATTGAGTTGAAGCCTGATTCTCCCCAAAGCCACTAGGTCCTGAATCAGGATATCAACAGCACTGCTTAGTTCACCAAGACCAGAGATGTACAGTAGAGCATCTTCAGCACCCTGTTAATACTTCACCCCACATAGTTGGACAATCTTGCCCAGTAGTTTCATGTACATGTTAAAGAACAGAGGAGAAAGCACCAAACACTACATGTCTACAGGACACCAAACACTCTGGCAGCCATATAAAGGGGTCAAGCCGTGGCTAGGAGGGCATTTTACCAGGTTCACCTGGTTCGCCAGTTGCGCCCCCTATTGGATCGGGATGCCCTTTGCACAGTCACTCATGCTCTCGTGACATCCCGACTGGACTATTGTAACTCTCTCTACATGGGGCTCCCCTTGAGGTGCACCCGAAGACTTCAGCTGGTCCAGAATGCAGCCGCGCGAGCAATAATGGGGACCGCAAGGTACACCCATGTAACACCGCTCTTGCGCGAGCTGCACTGGCTGCCTGTCGTCTTTCGGGTGCGCTTCAAGGTGTTGGTTGTCATCTTTAAAACGCTCCATGGCTTGGGACCTAGCTATCTGCGGGATCGGATCCTGCCCCATACATCCTCACGGCCGATCCGCTCCCACAGAGAGGGACTTCTCCGGGTGCCGTCCACTAGACTGTGTCAGCGGGCGACGCCCAGGGGAAGGGCCTTCTCTGTGGCGGGCCCAGCCCTCTGGAACAACCTCCCCCCCGACATTAGAACAACTACGGACCTCCGCTCCTTCCGTCGAAAACTGAAAACACACTTTTTCTGTCTGGCCGGCCTTCGTTAGTCTCTATCTCTGGGGTGTTTAGGGAATCTAGTTTTAATGGGGTTTTTAGCGCAGGGACGATCAATTTAATCTGCTTTTATTGTATTTATTGTTTGTATATATTTTTATATGTTTTAATTTCCCTGTGCACCGCTCCGAGTCCCCTTGGGGAGAGGACGCGGTATACAAAATTAAATATTATTATTATTATTATTATTAAGCTTGGGGTCAAACATGGGATCTGTTGCTCCAAATCAACTCAGAATTATATCAGTCTTGTAGAAGTGAGAAGAATTTGCATAATGCAGTGTTGCACGCTCCCTCACAAGGACCTGATCTAGAAACTGATGTTGAAGATCACCAAGAGGTCAAGAAGAGCAAGGATGGATGTGCTACCACCATCCCATTGCTGCCAAATTTCTTTCTAAAAGTTCAACCAATGCCTTTTCTATCCCATACCCAGGTTTGAATCCTGACTGAAAGGGGCCTAGATAATCCACCCAGGATCTGGTGAAAGCACTGCATCATCTTCTCCACAAGCTTTCCTTTAAAAAAAAAAGGGCATTGGTAGGAGATGAAAATTATCCAATATGATGGGATCCAGCCAGTGTGTCTTGAGGAGGGAGAAACTAAAACTTCCTTAAGAGGTGGAGGTACCATACCATCTCTCAAGGCAGAATCTAGGCTGGTCCAGCTCAACTGCTGAATCCAACACCAAAAATGGTGGCACAGAAGTTGGGGTGCACTACTTCAGGCTACTTCTGCTGACTGCCAGCTGCCTGCAATTTGGCAGTTTGAATCTCATCAGGCTCCAGGTTGACTCAGTGTTCCATCCTTCCGAAGTGGGTAAAATGAGGACCCAGATTGTTGGGGGCAATAGACTGACTCTGTAAACAGCTTAGAGAGGGCTGTAAAGCCCTGCAAAGTGGTACATAAATCTAAGCATTATCGCTATTCCTGCCTCCATTCTCCATACTGCTCTGTCCCCCTCATGGGCGTTCAAAGTTCAAGATCATCCTGTTTCACAAACTGAAGTTGTACAAAGATCTTCTTGACTAGAGCTGTTATCTGTTCTTTGAGCAGGAGATGAGTGTCCAGAAAGACCCCCATATTGCACTAAAGTCACAAGCACAGCATTGCAATGTCATGTAGGACCCAGTAAAGGGAGGACCAAGCATCCACAGTATCAGAGTTTGCTGTAGCAATCCCATCCAGAAAGCACACACAGGTAACTGATTCAGCAGTATTTATTAACTTCTCTGTCTCTCTGTCTCTCTGTCTCTCTCTCTATCTCCATCTCTATATCATATCTATATCCCTATCTCTATCTCTATCTATCTTATATAACACATGAAATAAATATACAATACCAAAAGCTGGTTCTTCCAACATGGTAGAGAGTACAAGCAAACACAGGCAGATAATAGTTTTAGTTTAGAGTAGCTGACTAGTTTAAAACTTAGCACAGACTCAGAGCTACAAAGCTAAGCCACAACCAGGCTCTTAGCTGTCTACAGAAAATACTGTTTCAGTTTCCAAACAGCCCTCATTGGATGACTTAGTTGCTATGCCTATTCATTGGCTGACATTGTCACCATGTCTTTGCCAGGTCATGAACTCTCATACACTGACATACAGCTGCTCAATTTGGGTAGCATTAAAACTGAGACCACTTCCACTCCATCCAAGAGCTGTCAGAAACCACAGCCAAACCTTGACTACACTGCTTGGTCCTTCATTGCTTGTGGTCTTGAATGTCACCAGCATATGGACAATACCTGACCTTGAACTGAGAAGGCCTCAGTGAGACACCTTGAAAATAAAGGGTTGAGCTCAATCTCCTCATCTCCAACCCGCCATTGATTGGCACCAACTTCAGAAAGAGGGGAGAACCATGTAACACCATGCACCCATTTTTATTACTCCCAGTTGGTCGAGACATTTGCTATGAATGAGGGCATCCTTTCCACACCTGCTGAGGATTCGACGATATACTTCACAAGACAAATACAACAGACAAACATTTATGGCTCAATCAAGGTCTTAGACAACCCTGCTGCAGAGTTTAAATTAGCCTGAAATCTTGAAAGACCCTCTTGCCTGTTTTAAAATCTATGGGAGAAGAAAGCTCCTACTTTCACCCGATTCCATTTGAGTATCAATACATCAGTTATTTCATTGGTATTATTGCCCATACTTGCTAGTGTACAACTGATTGTCATGTGCCACCAGGTCCCTTTTGCACTCATTCTATCTGAACAAGCTATGGCAAAGTTCAGATTTCATCTTGTGTGCAGGGACTGTTTTGTGTAGGTCAAATACCCAACTTCCCCTTGAGTATCCAATCCATCTGCTCTGTGGAACAGCAACAAGAGACAGAAACATGTTTCTCTTTTTCTGTTCCACAAACAACTCTAGTGCTAAGTGGGCAGAACAACGGCTTTTCCTTGTAATTATCAGAAGAGCAGTAATTTTTAATGAGTCCCCTATGAATTTCCACCTACGAAAATCTTCCAAGATAAAAGCTGATTTAAAAGCATTGTTTGATTTCTCCAAGTGGAGGGAGGGAGACTTTTCTGTGTCTTGCAAAGAGCCAACATTTGCTTTGGTGAGACTCAGCTGACTCAGTTTTCTCTTTGGTCACGGGCCAAATACAGGTAGGAAGAAACACATTTGATTTTGTAAATTTGCATTGGGGCCATCGAGGTAGAAAGAACAGACTATGGGCTGAGACTATGCTGAGATTTGAGATGCTGATACTTTAAATCAGCTTCTGCACAAACTGTGATTTGTTTTAAATCTAGGAGGGGAAATGGCAAGAATGACTGGGCTGCCTCTCCTCTTCCTGCTGCTGCTCTTCTGGCTCCTGCCTCCAACTTCTCCAACGTCTGCTGTGAGGATACAAACTAGATATGTGTTGCCAAAACATTTAAAACTTCAGGAATACTATTATAGGCCTGGTGATCTCATTATTGGTGGGAATTTGCCCCTTGGTGTCTATTTTAACAGTGCTAGCCTAGACTTTAAAATGAACCCATTCTGGACTTCTATTCAACTTTTGTAAGTTTCTTCTTGAGGGCAATGATGTAGATGATTGTTGGCTTTGTTTGCTCAGAAATATTTGTTCTAGTGATGTTTCAGTGTCCTTGTGTAGTTTGAATCTTTGTGCATTTCTCAAGAAAGAGTCATGCTCATAAAACAGGCTAGATTCCCAATCTTTCCAGAATTCTTTATCAGGAAGATGATAAACCATGTTCAGAGATATGAGAGATGACACATTGGGAACTTTACTGGCCTGGTGAAGTAGATGACTTCCAAGATTGTTAATTTGGAAAGTATGGCATGCTGGAATACTCAAGGAAAAGCTCAAAACTGTCCCTGCACAGGATACTATAACCCCTATACATACAAAACTCAGTTTTGGAATCAGGAGTGCTTAAGAAATATGGCCCTCAGTAAGTCTTTGCTGTGGCGCCCACTGGAATCTTGTGCTCAACAATGGTTACCAGGCTGAAAAAGCTGCTCCAAGAGAGAACAAAATTGATTAGAATTTTTCGTTGGCCAAGTGTGATTGGACACACAAGGCATTTGTCTTTAGTGTATAAGCTCTCAGTGTATATAAAGAAAAATAAAATGCATTCATCAAGAAACATAAAATACAATACTTAGGGATAGTCATAAGTTGCTAATAAGCAATCAAATCATACTAGGAAACAAATAAAATAACATAAACCATAAAGATAGAAGCAACATAGTTATAGTCATAAGTAGGAAGAGATAGGTACTAGGAAAGATGAGAAGAATAATAGTAATACAGTCTTAATAAATAATTTCACAGTGTCGTGGGAATTAGTTGTTTAGCAGAGTGATGGCATTCAAGAAAAAAAAACTGTCTTTGTGTCTAGTTGTTCTGGTGTGCAGGGCCCTATAGTGTCGTTTTGAGGGTAGTTGAAACAATTGATATCCAGGATATGAAGGGTCTGTAAATAGTTTCACAGCCCTCTTTTTGACTCATGCAGTATACAGGTCCTCGATGGAAGGTAGGTTGGTAGCCATGGTTTTTTCTACAGTTCTCATGATCGGTTGAAATCTATGCATGTCTTATTTGGTTGCAGAGTCAAAATATTAGGGCACTAGTGGAGAACTTTAGGAGGACTAGGGCCACTACAGCAAAGTGAATAAGGGAGGAATGATAGAGGATATAAAATGGTATGTGATAGGGACACATACCTACTTCTCTTTTCTCATGAATCTATCCAGATTGATGATTTTTTAAAAAAAAATCTATTCATATTTGGGACATCCTGCTCCAAAGAAAACCTCCATAAAGATCCAAGACAAAGCAAACACCAGCACACACAAGCTCTCCTGTAATGTCTCACAATGTGTCTCTCACTATAGACCCTTACCCAACAACTACCACCAGTTCCAGGCCTTGGTGTTTGCAGTCAGAGAGGTCAACAAGGACCTGGGTTTTCTTCCCAACATCACCCTGGGCTTTCACATGTATGACAATAGCCAGTGGGATAGGAGGATTTCTTTAATCAGCCTCTTTCTGCTCTCCACACGTGACCGAATGATTCCAGGTTATAAATGTGACAGGCAGGACCCTCTGCTCTCTGTCATTGGAGGTGACAATGCCAAATCCTCAAGACTGATGGCCTCTATCTTCAGCATCTTCAAGGTCCCACAGGTAAGGGGGCTCCATGTAGATTCAGTGATGGAATAGATAAACAATAGAAGAATACACAGAAGCGCAAGGTGACTCCAAAGGTGTTGGGGGAAGGGACAACAATATATGTGACTTAGAGAATGGATGTGATACTGGGATTCCTTTTAGTAATTTATGTGTAAATATATGTTTCATAAGGGATGCGGTGGCTCAGGGACTAAGACATTTAGCTTGTTGATCAAATCCCTAGCACCGCATAATGGAGTGAGCTCCCATTACTTGTACCTGCTTCTGCCAACCTAGCAGTTCAAAAGCATGTAAAAATACAAGTAGAAAAATAGGGACCTCCTTTGGTTACTTCTTCTGCAAATATGTTAATAAGTGGTTCTTCCTAAAAATGGAAGAAACTTATCTCTCAAAGTGATTCAACTTGACTGATAAACTAAACCACACAATGCGGACCATCAAATGGTGCTTTATCTTTTAAAGAAGATTTTCACTTTCTCCAGCTCAGTGTTGGCTTTGAGTCCACTTGGGAAGGCAGAAGAGTTTATCCTTCCTTCTTCCGGATTGACCCCAAGGAATCTGCTCAGTTTGTGGGCTTAGTCCAGCTGCTCCTGTACTTCCAGTGGAACTGGGTTGGGCTTCTGGCTGCTGGAAGTGAGAGTGGAGAACATTTCATCTCAACTCTGATGCCAATGCTCAAGGAGAAGGAGATCTGCCTGGCCTTCACTCATAGAATGAAAGATGAATCTGAAAAGCATATGGTCCAGTTACTTTTACATTCCAAAATGTGGCTTGAAGTTGACATCATTGTTTTCTTTGGGGACTCTGGAACTGTTGCAGCTTTTCAGTGGGGTCTTTATATTTATGTCCTTAATGAAAGGGGTTCATTCCAGAATGTTTGGATCCTAACCTCCTCCTGGAAACTTAGTGTAATGCATCATGTAGACATATGGAAATCTCTAAAGCCCTTGCATGGGGCTTTGCATTTTAGGGATCACACCAATGATATCTCAGAATTCAGCGATTTCCTCCTGTCTTTAGACCCTTTGAACCCACAAGGGGATAGGTTTCTCCCATTATGGTGGGAAAAAGTCTTTGTTTGCAGCTTCCCCAAACAATTTAAATTTTATCCGGGCTGGATGAAAAACTGTACAGGGAAGGAGAATTTACAGAGCATACCATCTTCCTTGTTTCAAACAAGAATGACTAGTGAAGGTTACAATATCTACAATGCCATTCATGCTCTGGCATATGCATTACATGCAATATACGCATCTAGAGGACGACCAGCCATGATGAAGCTTGGAAAGAGGATCTCAAACGTCCAGTCATGGCAGGTAACCTCTGGGACTTTTTATCCAGTCAACAGATCCTTAGAGTGAAATTTTCCCATATGTATTTCTTGAGTTACTCATGAAATATCTTTATGCTACAATATCAGTGACTATCAGAAAAAGTTAAAACAGCAATTATTACAAACAGTGATATGACTTAACTGTAGTGTTTAGTTGAAAGGGGAGAGGGGGAAAACAGAAATAAATCAAATTAATTATCCATAAGAGCCATAGAGGAAAGAAGAGAAGAGAAGAGAAGAGAAGAGAAGAGAAGAGAAGAGAAGAGAAGAGAAAATAACGGAGTTGGAAGGGACAAATGGTTATCCAATCTCTTCTTAAAAACTTCCAGTTTTGGAGTATTTGCAACTTCTGGAGGCAAATTGTTCCACTAATTAATTGTTCGAACTGCCATGAAATTTCTCCTCAGTTCTAAGGAGTTTTTCCTTGATTAGTTTTCACCCATTGCTTCTTGTCCTACCCTCAGGTACTTTGGAGAATAGCTTGACTCCCTCTTCTTTGTGGCAACCCATAGATATTGGAATCATGTCACATGTAGTCCTTCTTTTCATCAAACTAGACATATCCAATATTTTCATTGAAAGTCCTGAAAGATTTTCAATGGTTGCTTGAGTTTCAGGAGGTGACCGTCTCATTTATCTCATAAATAAATCGAATATAAATAAATGGAGGAAGTGTCAGACTAGAGCAAGTATGTGTTTCTGATAGACTCTGCAATAGGGCAATTATTCTTGTGTTCACATTTCCACAACAATCTCCTTTTCTTTCTGTATGTATTCTGAATAAAACCTGTTCCTGGTCTGAAACCAGAGGTGGTTTCCTACTGGTTCGCCCCGGTTCGGCCGAAACAGTAATGGTATTCTGACCTGGGTCACAGAACTGATAGTGACCCAGGCTGGCCATGCTTCCAAACTAGTTCCACGGTCACCATCTTCACCACCGACATCTCTTTTTGGAGTTATGTGCATGCACAGAGCAATTCAATGCACAGCGTGCATTCAGTGAGTGTGTGTGCACATGCATAAGCAAATCAGCAGTAATGCCAGCTAGAACCCACCCCTGTCTGAAATGAATCAGAATTTTCTGCGTCAAAGAATAAATGTCTCTGGACAGTGAAGTAACAACTGTGGCCAGCCACTTCCTTCCATATGTCCCCACTTAATAATACAATAATACAATAGCAGAGTTGGAAGGGACCTTGTAGGTCTTCTAGTCCAACCCCCTGCGTGGGCAGGAACCTTATACCATTTCAGACAAATGGCTATCTAACATCTTCTTAAAGACTTCCAGGGTTGGGGCATTCACAACTTCTGGAGGCAAGCTGTTCCAGAGGTTAATTGTTCTAACTGTCAGGAAATTTCTCCTTAGTTCTAAGTTGCTTCTCTCCTTGATTAGTTTCCACCCATTGCTTCTTGTCCTGCCCCCAAACTATTCTCCTGCCTTGGAGAATAGTTTGACTCCCTCTTCTTTGTGGCACCCTCTGAGATATCGGAACACTGCTATCATGTCTCCCCTGGTCCTTCTCTTCATCAAACTAGACATACCCAGCTCCTGCAGCCGTTCTTCATATGTTTTAGTCTCCAGTTCCCTAATCATCTTGGTTGCTCTTTTCTGCACTCTTTCCAGAGTCTCCACGTCTTTTCTACATCGTGGCGACCAAAACTGTATGCCGTATTCCAAGTGTGGCCTTACCAAGGCACTTAGTCACACCTCATTCCTGCATTTTGCTCTATTTGTTTATCAGCTAAAGAAAGTCAGTGGAATTGTACACGGTTTTGAAAGAAATTATTTAATCATTCCAATAATGCATTTGTCATTTACAAGACAAATTTACAAGTAAAGATTTGTAAATGTATATAGCCACATAAAGCACAAGGAAAGCCAAACAATGACATTTTGAATGTAGCATTAAAATCTGTATACATAGGTATCACTTGTTATAAGTAGAGTTGAAGAATCCATGATACAAATGCCCAGGCACTAGGACAAAATGTTGTTGTGCTGCGGAAATAGCTAAGCACTTGGTGTTACCCCTGATTGCTCAAATCTCCACTAATGGCTCTGTAGAACTTCTCAGACATAAACCGATCCACTAAAATGAAGGCCATGATAGAAGGGTAAGAGCCATGAGGTCTCATTTGTGGCTTTCAACCAAGTATTCCAATTTCAGAAAATCTCTTTTGTTTCAGATTCTCCCCTATTTGAGGACTGTCAAGTTCAACAATAGTGCTGGAGAAGAAGTCTCCTTCTCAGAAAATAGACAGAGGTCTTTCCATTATGATCTTCTCAACTGGGTTTTCCTCCCCAATCAATCAAATCTTCTTGTGAAAGTTGGACACATCCATCCTGGGGCTCCCCCAGGTCAGGATTTCACCATTAACTCGGATGCAATTGTCTGGGCTACAAAGGTGAGTTGAAAGGTATTGATGTAAATTCAGGGAAATATTTTTTTTCTCCTCTGGAATAATAATAATTAATTTTAATAATAAAAATTTTAATATTTCTAAACCGCACCCTCTCCCCACAGGGACTCGGGGCGGTGCACAGGCACAGTAAAACAATAAATACATATAAACATTTCATTAAAAATAAATTAAATCTAAACCTGCGCTAAAATTCCCATTAAAACTAAGCAATATTATAAAACCCCAATAAAACCCCAAAGACAGAGAGACTATCCTAGGCCGGCCAGACAGAAGAAATGAGTTTTTAATTTGAGACGGAAGGAGCGGAGGTCCGTGGTCGTCCTAATGTCGGGGGGAAGGTCGTTCCAGAGGGTCGGGCCCGCCACAGAGAGAGCCCTTCCCCTGGGCGTCGCCCGCTGACAAAGTCTAGTGGACGGCACCCGGAGAAGTCCCTCTCTGTGGGAGCGAATCGGTCGTGAGGATGCATGAGGCAGGATCCGATCCCGCAGATAGCTAGGTCCCGAGCCATGGAGCACTTTAAAGATGATAATCAACACCTTGAAGCGCACCCGGAAGATGACAGGTAGCCAGTGCAGCTCGCGCAAGAGCGGTGTTACATGGGTAAACCTAGCGGTTCCCATAATTGCTCGCGCGGCTGCATTCTGGACTAGCTGAAGTCTCCGGGTGCACCTCAAGGGGAGCCCCATGTAGAGAGAGTTGCAATAGTCCAGTCGGGATGTCACGAGCGCATGAGTGACTGTGCGAAGGGCATCCTGATCCAATAGGGGGCGCAATTGGCGAACCAGGCGAACCTGGTAAAACGCCCTCCTGGCCACGGCTGTCACTTGATCTTCCATGGACAGCCGGGCATCCAGGAGGACACCCAAATTGCGCACCCCATCCACAGGGGCAAGATGTTCGTCCCCTATGGCCAGCGATGGAGTGAGCTGGTTGAATCGGGCAGCCGGAAACCACAGCCACTCGGTCTTGGTCGGGTTGGGCCTGAGTCCGTTACTTCCCATCCAGACCCGCACGGCTTCCAGGCACTGGCACATCACCGCTACGGCATCGTTGGGGTGGTTTGGGGTAGAAATATACAGCTGGGTGTCGTCAGCGTATAGATGGTACTCTACCCCAAAGCCACGGATGATCTCACCCAGCGGCTTCATGTATGTGTTAAACAGCAGAGGCGAGAGGACCGACCCCTGAGGCACCCCACATGTGAGGGGTCTCGAGGTCGACCTCTGCTCTCCTGCCAACACAAATTGCGATCGGCCAGAGAGGTAGGAGGAGAACCACCGTAAAACGGTGCCTCCCACTCCCAACCCCCCCAGCCGATGCAATAGGATACCATGGTCGATGGTATCGAAAGCCGCCGAGAGGTCTAATAGGACCAGGATGGAGGAACAACCCCCATCTCTGGCCCTCCAGAGATCATCAACCAACGCGACCAATGCCGTCTCAGTGCTATGCCCAGGCCGAAAGCCGGACTGGCGCGGGTCTAGATAATCAACTTCCTCCAGGTGACGGGGAAACTGTTGTGCCACCACACTCTCAACAACCTTCGCCAAGAAGGGAAGGTTGGAGACTGGACGATAGTTGGTTAATAAAGCTGGATCCAAAGAGGGCTTCTTAAGGAGTGGCCTCACCATAGCCTCTTTTAGGGAAGCAGGCAAGGAACCCTCACTTAAGGAAGCGTTGACAACCTCTTGGAGCCAGCCTCGTGTCACCTCCCAGGATGCCAGTACAAGCCAGGAGGGACACGGGTCCAATAAACATGTGGTGGCTCGCAGTCGCCCACGTAACCTGTCCATATCCTCGGAAGTAAGGGAGTCAAACTCCTCCCAAACAAGATCTGCCTCGTGGCATCCCACTGGGCCATCAATGGGGGCTAACTCGTTCTGTATCTGAGCGATTTTCTCCTGCAGAAAAATCACCAATTCCTCTGCTCTACCCTGTAGCGGGGCTTCCCGTACCCTCTGTTGAAGGAGGGAGCGGGTCACCCTAAACAGGGCGGCAGGGCGGTTTTCTGCGGATGCTATGAGAGTGGCACAATGATGACGTTTGGCCACTCTCAGCGCCACAATGTAAGTCCGTAAATGGGCTCTTACCTGTGTCCGGTCAGATTCAAATCGAGTAGACCTCCATCTTCTCTCTAGGCATCATGGAGATGTAGACTATTCTGCTAGCTGGGAAAAGGTCTATTAAATCATAAAATATGGCAGCTATTTGCTGAAAAATCTGATGTGCATGTAACACACTTCACGTTCAATTTGTGGCAGATCCCAGAAAGGGTTGGGAAGACATTCTTGAAAGCCAGAATGCCATTATGGTGAGCAACAGTGATTTCTATGGACTATTCCCACTGTGGCATCAAATGCAGGACCCAAAAACCAAGAATCAAACCTCACTGCAGGATTTAGCAGTTCACATTGGAGTAAACAATAGGAGGGACTCCTATAGACCCAAGGACTCAGTCATACATTTCAGGAAAGTGGGAGAAAATGGTACATACATACCCGAATAGAATAGAATAGAATAGAATATTTTATTGGCCAAGTGTGATTGGATACACAAGGAATTTGTCTAGTGCATATGCTCGGTGTACATAAAAAGACAAGATAGATGCATCAAGAATCATAAGGTACAACACTTAATGATAGTCATAGGGTACAAATAAGCAATCAGGAAACAATCCATATCAATACAAATCATAAGGATACAAGGACCAAAGTTACAGTCCTGCAGTCGTAAATGGGAGGAGATGGGTGATAGAAACGATGGGAAGACTAATAATAATAATGCAGCCTTAGTGACTAGTTTGACAGTGTTGAGGGAATTATTTGTTTAGCAGAGTGATGGCATTCGGGGAAAAACTGTCCTTGTGTCTAGTTGTATTGGTGTGCAGTGCTCTATAGCATCATTTAGAGGGTAGGAGTTGAAACAATTTATAAGCTTGTCATCTTGCTCTGGGCTGACTCTTTAGGAACCTTCTATGAAGATATTTCCTCTATGGATCTTAAGGATGACTGCTTTGATTTATTCCTGTCCCCCCCTGCCCTTTTTCAATCAAACACTACACTTAATTCCTACTATAGGTACACATGTCATTGATGATATAATCACAGATATTCATAAATAGGAAGCTTTGAGATACTCTGCCTGTTTCTGCTTTTACTAACCTCAAGAAAGAATAACTGTCTTCATAAAAAGAAGCACGTCTGTTATATTGCCATAGAAAATTTAATAAAACATATGGCATCCCTGAAGATGCTCCCCAAATGAAGGAGTGCTGAAGATGCTCCTGTCAGCCCTGAAGCCATTTTGGGAGCATCTTTAGGGCTGCCAGTATACTGAGTACCAAAGAAGTTCAAGATTGCCTCAATTAGAACCCATTTCACTTGTTTCTATTTTGCTCACCTCCTCCTACTTCTCTAAAGGTTCATTTTCCTCACACTGTTTCCTCACGGTCTTCATCATTTACTGTTTCATCAAAACAGTAACTTAATGTCACAAACTTTGAACCTCCAATCTCCAGTATCCAGCTCCAATCTCCAGAATCTATGGAAGGGAAAGGAATGCTGGCTGCCTAATTCACCTAGTCCTAGGAGATGTTTTTGGTTTCTGGAAAGCCCAGGTGAACCATTTCTTTTGAAGGCTTTCTATTAATTGAAATGGGAATGTGGAGAAGAATTGACGAAACATGTTCATGCCATCTCAAGCATTTTCTTTTTCTCCATCAGAAGGTGCCCTTTGCCAGGTGTGGCATGAAGAGGTGCCAAGCAGGAAGAGGAGAAGAGTTCCAGAGGGCCAGCAGGTCTGCTGCTATCAATGTGTCTCTTGTCCAGAAGGGACCATTTCTAATCAGACAGGTAGAACACACTTTAAATGTAGACCTCAGTTGATAGACATGTCAGAGGAAGAGGAGATCCAGATATTCATGTCTGCTAACACTCAAAAACAACAATAACAATCATAATCAACGTTATTGAAGCACAGAGCAGAGAACTTGCGTCAAATAACTCTCATTGCTGTGATGCTTCTGGGTCACTCTTTCCTCTAGTCCTCTTTCTCTATAAATCATTTTGGACCAGGAAAAGAGAGCTTTCCATCTCCCAAAGGGTCATGAACAAAGGGTCATTCTATCACTTCCTTTGTGGACTGGCCAAAGCAGAAAGGGGAAGTCATGCCAGAGTGGAGGGAGGGAGGAATAATGAAGGGGAAATAAAACTTATGGCAGTTGTCCCTGGAATCCTCAGGCAAAGATTTGATTTCTTGATTCCAGATGCAGCTTCCTGTGATCCTTGCCCAGAAGACCAATATCCCAACAAGGACAAGGACCAATGCATTGCCAAGAAGATCCACTTCCTCGCCTATCAAGACAACCTGGGATACACTTTAGTTTCTCTCATTTTTTCTATCTCTGTGCTATCAATAGCAGTTCTGGCAATTTTCCTTAAACATCGTGACACACCCATTGTCAAGGCCAACAACCGAGATCTCACCTACATCCTCCTGGTCTCCCTCCTGCTCTGTTTCCTCTGCTCCTTCCTTTTCATTGGTCAACCAGGGAAGATTGCTTGTCTCTTCTGACAAACTGCCTTTGCCATCCTCTTTTCTCTTGCAGTTTCCTCTGTCTTGGCAAAAACTTTCATGGTGGTTCTGGCATTCATGGCCACCAGGCCAGGGAACAAGTCAAGAAAATTCTTAGGAAAACCACTGACCAACTCCATTGTCATAGCTTGTCCCCTGATCCAAGCATTTCTTTGTGCCACCTGGCTGGGAACCTCTCCTCCATTTCCCAGCTGGGACTTCTACTCCTTGTTTGGAGAAATCATTTTGGAATGCAAGGAAGGCTCAGCTGTAATGTTTTACATTGTCCTTGGCTACCTAGGTTTTTTGTCCTTCATCAGTTTCACAGTGGCATTTTTAGCTAGGAAGTTGCCTGACAGTTTTAATGAAGCCAAGTTCATTACTTTTAGCATGCTGGTCTTTTGCAGCGTGTGGATCAGCTTCCTCCCCACCTACCTGAGCACCAAAGGGAAGTCCATGGTGGCTGTGGAGATCTTCTCCATCTTGGCCTCTGGGGCTGGTCTCTTGGCTTGTATCTTTTTCCCCAAATGCTACATTATCCTATTCAGGCCTGATCTAAATCAAAGAAAAAATATAATGGGGCACAAGAATCACTGATTTATATTAAAGTAGTAACTTTTATTTTGCCTTTGAGCCCTTTATTAATTTAATTTTATTTCATAACAATGGTGAAATAATAGAGTGGCTTTTACTTGAAGTAACTGAATCATTGAAATATTTGGTAGTACAGTGGTCAGAATGCAGAATTTCGGGCTACTTCTGCTGATCACTGGCTGCCAGTTTGGGTCTCACCAGGCCCAAGTTTGACTCAGCCTTCCATCCTTCCGAGGTGGGTAAAAGGAGGACCCAGATTGTTGGAAGGTGGGCAAATGGCTGACTCTGTAAACTGTTTAGAGGGGGCTGTATAGCACTGTGAAGTGGTAGATAAGTCTAAATGCTATTGGTATTGATACTTTATCATCATTTCTGTCCAAAGATACATCATTTTAGATCCTGTTTGAAATTCCTTCTATCTGCATTTCAGATTTGGTACAATACAATTTAAAGTATTAAAACATTTCTCCTTAGGTCACAGTATTGTGATGTGATATGCTTAGCTAATTAGACAACCTTTTGGACGGTGAAGGTGATTAACTAGCAAGTACTGGAACACATAACACCAAATATGCTGCTGGAAGGAAATTATGAAACTGAGTCTCACTTACTTTGGCCATGTCATTCAGAGAAATTCCCTGGAGAAAGCAATGATGTTTGGAAGACATGAATGGCTTTGGATTTGGGGGATCTGTAGTTCTAGGACTACACAATCTATGGTGCTGGTTGGGGTAGCATTATTTCCAAACAGACCATGCAAGAAATGTGGGGTTCTTCTGGACTCACAACTCCTGTAACTCCTGCTCCTCTAGTTATAGCTAGAAGGACCTTTCCACAACTTTGTTTATGTGGCCGTTGTATCCATTCAAGAACAAAGGATGCCCTGGTCAGCTCCTGGTTGGACTATTCCATATGGACCATCCAGAAACTTCAGATGGTGCAAAATGGATTAACAAAAACAATTATATTTCTGTTAGATCTCATTAGATCTTTGCTTGCTGAGTTGCATGGATTGGCCTTATCACTAGTCAAAGTTCTCAAATCTGATCATGCTAGCTTACTTGGGAACCCCAATAATTCTTACGCCTTTTAATAAATGTTGTATAAAGGTTTTAAGCAATAATTGTCTCCTTTGTTTACAGTTTTTACTAGACTGTTTTATGTTGCTCAGAATCACATTGCATGAGATGGGTGGCCATATAGATTTCCTTAGTCAATCCAACCATTCCATCCTTTGTCTTGTGGGTATACCTAAACCAGTTATTCCTTTTAAACATTGGTGTGATTGCACACTCTTACTAGGGTACAGCTGACTGCTACCATGCCCCATTAGAACCCTTTCTACCTGAACATGCTATGACACAGGTCAAACTCCATCTTGTGTGCAGGTGCTCAATTTCACGTCAGTCAAAACCTCAACTTCACCTTGATTCTCAAGTCAATCTCCTCTGTGGATTAGTGACACGGAGACACAGGCATGTTTTTCCCTATCTCAGGTGCAACCAACACCTGTTGCTGAGTAGGTAGGAGAATTGGTTTTCCTTATAATTATCAGAAGAACAATAATCCTTCATGTATTCCCTCTTGATTTCAATGCACGAGAATCTTCTAAGATAAAACCTGCTGTAAAAAACAGGCTCTGGGTTTTCTGGGGGGAGGGGATCTTGACTTGTCCTCCAAAAAGCTAGCTCTGGGGTTTGTTGAGACTCAACTGACCTTCATATCACAGCCCAAACACAGAAAATATGATTGATATAATAGTAGTTTATTGATGGATTATTTTTGTGACCTTATAATTACAGTAGAATACAGCACATAGTCTAATTTCAGAATAAGATGGATAGAAGCAAATAACGCAATACAATACAAATGTATTAATGCAAAGAGACATCCGATAAATTTGCCCTGTGGCCATCCAGCTGGCAAGGAAGGTTCAACTATGTAAATCTGGTGAGGTTTCAAGTGCTGCCTGCAGTTTAGCTTCTGCACAAACCTTGATTTCTGATCTAGGAGGGAAGGTGGGAAGAATGGCTGGGATGCCTCTCCTGCTGCTGCTGCTCTTCTGGATCCTGGCTCCAGTTACTGCTAAGAGGATTCAAGCCGTATGTGCATTGCCAAAACATGTAAAGGTTCGAGATCAATGGGAATTTTACAGGCCTGGAGATCTGATTATTGGAGGGAATTTGCCCCTGGTAACTTTCATGAAGTCCGAAATACCAGATTTTCATGGGTACCCATTGCGGCTTAATATTGGTATCGTGTAAGTTTTACCTGGAGGGGAAAAATGTAGGTGATTGTTTTCTTTCCTCTGGATTTAGGGCCTCCTTTCAGAAATTTTGATTTTGAGCAAAAAAAATATGTTATAATGAATGTTATATCACCCAGAAAGATAAGAGGGTGCGGGTAGGAGATGTTGTAACCAGGGGCTCTGTAACATAGTAGGAAGCAAAATATGGTATTTAAGGACAGCTCTCAGGAACAGCAAGTTCATGTTTAACTTGAATATTTTTTAGATTTAGTGACTTTTTATAGAAGATAGCAACTCCACCTCTCTACAGGTTTCACAATCGGATTGGTAAACATAGCAGTCTCTTACTATGATAATGGAATCAGGGAGGGATGTGTCCAGTCATGTTTCACAGACAAATATAATGTTGAATGTAGTTGTATTTAGTAAGAGGAGAAGTTCAGGCATTTTGTTTACGATGCTTCTTGTGTTGATTAGCTTGCAATTAAGGATAGTAGTGGTTGGCATTGAGGGGTGTGCATTCCTAGTTTTGGATGATGGTGGATTGGATGTTGGAAGACGGATTGTGGGACTTACTTTTGACGCAGTCAGTGTGGTAGTCAATGTATAAGTCAGTCTCTCCTTGGTCTTGATGTCTTTTGAGTTCTGCACGGAGTTTGTGGGAGTGGGCTCATTGCAGTATGGATAGGTTAGGCCATGAATGAAGTTTGTTATGGTTGTAGTTGCTTCTGGCAATTGAGTTTATTGTATAAATGAATTTGAATTTGCTGGACTCATTATTGCAAACAACTCTACAAAATCCTCCGTTGTTCTTGAATTTAGGGCCATCTCTGGAAATTTTGATGATTTCATTGGGGGAGATGGTTGGTGTATGATGGCTACTGATAATGTGGCAAACCTTTGTGATATCAGGTTTTTTGGTGGCGTCTAGTCCAAATAAAATAACGTTAGGACAAGAAATGCTTTTTCTAGGGATTTTCAGATTTTTGTCCTTGTCTCAATAAAGAGGAGAATTCAAGAAATAAGCTAGAATTTCCTAACTTGCCAGAATTCTTCAAGAGGAAGATGAGATGCAACTTAAAGGTTAGGAGGGACAGCCCCTATGAGACTCTCGCTGTCCTAGTGAAGAAGTTGATGTGTAATACTACTTTGAACATAAAGTCACAGGAAAACAATCCCTCAAGGAAAAGTTCAATCCTTTGCCAATGTGGGGTACTACAAAAAAATCCCCTCGGTTTAGAAGTCAGCAAAGCTTATGAATAATGACCTTTACTAAATCTGTGCTGTGCCCCCTCCCCCAATTGCAGAGGGTTTCAGCCAAGTGAAGGAGGGAGGGAGAACCGTGGGGGATAAAATGATCTGAGATATGGACAAACAGGCTTTTCTCCTTCCTCAGAAATCCATCCAAGCTGAATCCAGCAACATCCTTATCCCTCCCCCCCATAAAACACCCCCAATGAAACAGATTACAGATTAAAAGACTTGGAAGGAACCTTGTAGGTCATCTAGAGCAACCTTCCATCCAAGCAGGAGACCCAACACCATTTCTGACCAATTGCAGTCCAATGTCTCCTTGAAAGTCTCCAGTGATGAAACTCCTGTTCCAAGGACACACAAAAAAGGCAAGGCCAATTCCACCAGCACAGAAAATCATACAAAATATAATGCTCCCCAATATTTTCCTCTCAATAGACTCACACCCCAATACTACCAGCACATCCTGGCCTTGATGTTTGCTGTCATGGAAGTGAACAAGGATTTGGATCTCCTCCCCAACATCACACTTGGCTTCCACATCTTTGAGAATGGCCAGATTGAGAGGGAGATTTCCTCACACAGCCTTTCTCTCCTGTCTACACGAGGCCGAATGGTTCCAGGTTACAAATGTGACAGGAAGGACCCCCTGCTCTCTGTCATTGGAGGTGACAGTGCCAAATCTTCAAGGCAGATGGCCTCCATCTTCAGCATCTTCAAGGTCCCACAGGTAAGGGGAATATAATATGTGATATAAAAACAACAGAAAAACACACAGAATCCAAAGAGTTGTTGAAGGGAGGAGCACATTTTATATGTCAAGATATATTTGTATATCACCACTAAGTTATATTGATATAATTCTGAAAGAAGAAGCATTTCCTGACTTTCACAGAAGCTTATCATCTTTCTGCACCTTTCACTGCAGTTTATTCTCTGCATCAGGTGGATAGTTTGTTCCCTTGACTTCTGATCTATCACAACCAGGAAAAACAGTTGACTGGTAGCTCCTCCTAAAAAGGGATTAAGATGAAGCCTGCCACTCAAAGTGGATAAACCTGACTGATGGGACAATAAAGCATATAATAGGGACCATTAAAGTGAGCATTAAAAAGTAATTTGTCTTTTAAAGAGGATTCTCATTTTCTCCAGCTCGGTGTTGGATCTGAGTTCACCCAGGGAGACAAAAGAATTTATTCTTCCTTCTTCCGCATTAATCCCAGTGAATTTCCTCAATATGTTGGCTTAATCCAGCTGCTCTTGTATCTCCAGTGGAACTGGGTTGGGCTGGTGGTCCCTGATGATGACAATGGAGAACATTTCATTTCATCTCTGATGCCGATGCTCAAGGAAGAGGCGATTTGCCTGGCCTTCATTCAAAGGATGAATTCTGATTTTGATAATAGTCCAAGTTGGAAAGTAATCCATATATTAAACATTTGGTCTAAAGTCAAAGTGATTATTCTGTTTGGAGACTCCAGTACTATCAGAAATGTACAACTATTTGTGTTAGTTTATGAAACATTGACAAAAAAATCATTTCTGAAAGTCTGGATCTTTACATCCAATTGGAAATTTAATGTGATAAAATCTGAATATCTATTGAAAGCTATAAAACCTTTCCATGGGGCTTTGCATTTTAGAGGCCACTCCAGGGATATCTCTGAATTCAGCTGTATTCTCATGTCTTTAGACCCTTTGGACCCACACGGGGATGTCTTTGTCCCACGATGGTGGGAATGGGTTTTTGACTGTCAGATCCTCAAACCAGACAAGGTCCCTCCAAAGGGGAAAAAGCCATGTACAGGGAAGGAGAATTTGCAGAATCTGCCATCTTACATGTTTGAAGCAAGCATGACAGGTGAAAGTTACAATATCTACAATGCCATTTATGCTGTGGCACATGTATTACATGCCATGCATGGATCCAGAGGGCAACCAGCCATGCTAAGACTTGGAAAGAGGATCCCAAATATCCAGTCATGGCAGGTAATTTCTGTAACTTTTTTTAAATCCATTCCACAGATCTTTCAAGAAGTTTGCTATGTGCATTTCTGGAAATAAATATCTGCATGGCATCATATCACCACATCTAATTGGCATCAAACCAAATGGAAACAGTAATTAAAAATAATTATCAAGTGAATTAAATATAATTTTGTTGAAAAGAGGTACAAAGGGAAAAGAAACCAATTGTCCACAGGTTTCATGTAGGAAAGACCTTCCTAAAAAATTTTCAAAGGTCTTCAAAGATTGAGTTCCATAAAGTGGTCATTCCACGGAGTTAGCATCATCCCAGATCAACAGAGAATAGAAATCAAGATTCTGTCAGATGTTTCAACTGTTCCGTATTTGCAGAACCATCGCAGTTTCCTTCTGAATGAAGTTTGGGTGGTGGTGGTGATGATGATGGTGTTATCTATTCAATTATGTCCGACTCATGGCAATTCTATGGGTCAGGTCTCTCCACATCTTCAAATCTTGCCCTACTTTTCAAAAAGACACTCGGCTCAGTTCATTTTCACCTTGGTTTAGTTTCTATGTCTTGGCATGCTGTGTGACTCAACCCATGTATTGAGTTTCCTATATGTAGTGCTGACTTAATCTCAGTTACAGATGATTGACCCACTATCTCTGCTGGGAACTGGTTCTACGTTTCCGCTCCTATTTATGTGAAATAATACATTGAAATCTTTGTATATAGACATCATTCATAAAAAATTGCAGTAGAAGAAGCCATGATAAAAATGCCCATTGTGAAAGAGAAATTTTTGAAGATTTGGGGAAGCAATTAAACATTTTGTGTTGGTCAGATGTTCACCAAAGAAACTCTTCTAGATTCTTAGCTATACATGCATCTCCTAAGATGATGGACACCCCAGAATGATAGAAGCCTTGATGTTTCATTTGTGGCTTTCAGCCAATTACTCAACTATCTGAAGATCTCTTTTCTTTCAGCTTCTTCCCTATTTGAGGAACATCCAGTTCAACAACAGTGCTGGAGATGAAATCTCTTTCTCAGAAAATGGACTGGGATCTGCTCGCTATGATCTTCTCAACTGGGTTCTCCACCCCAATAAATCTTTTGTCTCCATGAAAGTTGGACAGATAGATCCCAGGGCTCCCACAGGCCAAGATTTCATCATTAAGTCTGATGCAATTGTCTGGTCAAGAAGGGTGAGCTGGAAAGTTAAAAAAAATGCAGCAAAAGATTCATTCTTTGCTGGGGATTCAAAACATCTCCCTTACTAGAGAATGGGTTATTGAATCAAATCATGGGAAACCATTTGATAAAAAAATCTGTTTTGTATATAACATGTTTGAGATCTAATTTCTGACAGATGTTTTAGAAATTGTTTTAGAAAAGCTATATCTCAATTCAAAAGCCTTCTTTTGCATGCTGAGTCCCAGTTCCAATCTCCAGTTTCCATTAGTGGTTTGGAGTGGCACTGGCCTTAATCCCTCCATGGTTTTCCTGATTTGTTGTAGACCCTAGGTAGCCATTACTTTTGAAGTCATTCTGATAATGGAAACAGAAATGACCAAATCAATAAAAGAAGCATATTCAATGCTTGAGCAATCTACAGTATTTGTCTTTTCTCTTTTAGATAGCGCCCTTTGCCAGGTGTGGCATGAAGAGGTGCCAGGCAGGAGAGAGGAGAAGAGTTCCTGAGGGCGAGCAGGTCTGTTGCTACCAATGTGTCCCTTGTCCAGAAGGAACCATTTCTAACCAGACAGGTAGAACACACTTTAAATGTAGACCTCCTAGGATCAAAGATGCAAATGGCAATTGTATTATCATTTTTGGTAGATTGACATTCTTCAAAAAATTCATGCTTTTCAACAGAAATACATTATATATGTATTTCTGTTGAAAAGCATGAATTTTTGAAGAATGTCAATTCTGGGTGAAACCAGGCTTTAATAGCAGTAACTGTGAGAGGGATCTTGGAGTCCTAGTGGACGACCAGTTAAATATGAGTTAACAGTGTACAGCAGCAGCAAAAAACCCCAATGCAATCTTAAATTGCACTAACATAGGTATTCAATCAAGGTCAAGTGAAGTACTAATGCCACTCTTTAGGGCCTCAATAAGACGACAACTAGAATACTGCATCCAGTTTTGGTCACCACACCATGAAAATGATGTTGAGACACTAGAAAAAATGCAGGGAAGAGCAACCAGAATGATTACACGACTGGAGGCTAAAACATACAATTAACAGTTGCAGGAACTGGTTAGTCTAGTAAAGAGAAAGACCAGGGTAGACATGGCGGCAGTATTCCAATATTTGAGGGGCTACCACAGAGAGGAAGAGGTCAAAATATTTTCTAAGGTACCTGAAGGCCAGACAAGGAACAATGGATGGAAACTGATCAAGGAAAGGTTCAACCTAGAAATAAGAGGAATTTTTTTGAGAGTGAGAACAATCAAGCAATGAAAGAGTTTGCCTTCAGAAGTTGTGGGAGATTCATCACTGGAGATTTTCAAGAAGAGATTGGACTGTCATTTGTCAAAAATAGTGTAGGGTCTCCTGATTGGGTGATTGGATGACCTACAAGGTCCCTTCCAACTCTGTTAATCTAATCTAACCCAACCACATCCAGCAAATTTTTCAGGAAATAATTTTCATTATTTAGGGGATGCTGCTTCTTCTGTCATCCAGGAGATTTACAGACCTATTGAAGAAAAGGGAGGTCTACCTATGTAAATATGTCTCCCTGCCCTTCCCTGCAAAAATGAGTCCATGCCAAATACAAAGCAGAGGACTTGAGAAAAAGAACTGAAAGCAATCTTGTTTCAGGCTAACCTATCCCCAGGTTAATCAATTATGAAGGAGGATTTATCCTTGTTGATACTTCATGTAATGCAAAGTGATTCTTGATTTCAGATGCAGCTTCCTGTGACCCCTTCCCAGAAGTCCAATATCCCACCAAGGACAAAGACCATTGCATTGCAAAGAAGCTCCACTTCCTTGCCTATCAAGAGACTCGGGGCTATGCTTTAGCTTCTCTCACACTTTCTCTCTTCATGATTACGTTAGCAGTTCTGGTGATTTTCCTTAAGCATCGCAATACACCAATTGTCAAAGCCAACAACCGAGATCTCACCTATATCCTCCTGGTCTCCATCCTGCTCTGCTTCCTGTGCTCCTTCCTCTTCATTGGTCGACCAAGGACGCTTACCTGTCTCTTCCGACAAATTACCTTTGCCATTCTCTTTTCCCTTGCAGTTTCCTCTGTGTTGGCAAAAACTGTCATGGTGGTTCTGGCCTTCATGGCCACTAAGCCAGGCAACAGGGCAAGGAAATACTTAGGAAAGCCATTGACCAACTCCATTGTCATAGCCTGTCCCCTGGTCCAAGCAGTTCTTTGTGCCACTTGGCTGATAACCTCTCCCCCATTTCCTGATTTTGATTCCCACTCCTTAACAGATGAAACCATCTTGGAATGCAATGAAGGCTCAGTTTTAATGTTTTACACTGTCCTCACCTACCTAGGTTTTTTGGCCTTGGTCAGTTTCACTGTGGCCTTTTTGGCTAGGAAATTGCCTGACAGTTTTAATGAAGCCAAGTTCATTACTTTTAGCATGCTCGTCTTCTGCAGTGTTTGGATCACCTTCCTCCCCACCTACCTGAGCACCAAAGGGAAGTCCATGGTGGCTGTGGAGATCTTCTCCATCTTGGCCTCTGGGGCTGGTCTCTTGGCTTGTATCTTTTTTCCCAAATGCTACATTATTCTGCTGAGGCCTGATCTGAATCAGAGAAAAAATATAATGGGGCACAAAAATCTCTGATTTATATGTAAACTAGTAACTTTTATTTTGCCTTTTGGGACCTTTTTTTTAATTTGATGTGGTTTCTTAACAGTGATGAAATAAGAGAGTGGCTTTTAGTTCAAATAATTTAAAATCATGAAAATAGTTGGTGGTGCAATGGTTAGAATGCAGAATTTCAGGCTAATTCTGCTGATTGCCAGGGGTTCAATCCTGACTGGCTCAGCCTTCCATCCTTCCAAATGATTAAAATGAGGACACATATTGTTGGAGCCAATATGATGACTGTAAACTGCTTAGAGAGGCTGCAGAGCACCATGAAATGGTATATAAATATAAGTGCTATTGCCATTGGTATTTCATAATAATCTGTGTCCAAAGAAAAATCATTTTTAGCTCTTGTTTGAAATTCCTTATATTTGCATTTCAGATTTAGTAGAATACAATTAAAGAATATTAAAGCATTTCTGCTTAGGTCTCAGTATTGTGATGTGATCTACTTAATTAAAATAACATAACTAACATAATAAATTAGAATATCATGTTAAACAACATTTTGGATGGTAAATGTGACTAACAAGCAAGTACTGGAACACATAACACCAGGCATGCTGCTGGAAGGAAATTATGAAACTGAGTCTCACTTACTTTGGCCATGTCATTCAGGGAAATTCCCTGGAGAAAACAGTTACATTTGGAAGAGTTAGTGACAAAAAAAAAGGCCACCAAAAATGCCATTGTGGACATTATCAAAGGTAAACCAGTTGGAGCAGGATCAGCAGATGAGGAGAGACCTGGCCCATAGAATCATCAAGAGTCATATCTGACTCAATGGATATGGATCCCTTTTATATATTGGTTAGATCACACTTGAATATTTCATCCAGCCTCAGAGAGATTCCAATACATAGGTGACAGGGTATAAGATGAAGGCAGGGACAGCATACACTGAATGACACCGACAAGTAGTGCACAGCATATAGGCTAAACCTCCTAAAACCCTGTTGTGATATTTGACACAAAGTTGTGGAGAATAAGAGGGTTAAGATCCTTTGGAAATTCCAGATCAAAGCAAAGAGGCAGGTCCTGGCCAATGAACCAGACACATAGAGGAGAAGAGACAGGTGGGGATAGATGAAGCAGTGTCCAATGGAACAGAAGTTGCCTTCAGAGGTTGTGGGATCTTTATCATTGGAAGCTTTCAAGAAGAGACCGGACTGTCATCTGTCAAAAATGGTGTAGGGTCTGCTTGGGTGCGGTGTTGAACTAGATGACCTACAAGGTACCATCCAATTCTTTCAATCTATATCTGTAAATGACAGCAAGATCAGGGAGAAGGAGGATGGGACACTGGAAAAGTTCCAGGGTCTAAAGGATAAACTGGAGAGGATGTAGAAAGTCAAGGGCAAAGTGGTCCTCATGTTAGGGTTATTTTGGGCTGTGACACTTTAACTGGTAGAGGGGCTCCAGCAGATCCCAGGAACAAGAGCAGAGCTCTGTGCCCAGAAGAGTGAATAGCTAAGGAACAGCTAAGGTGATGTGTCCATCCTTGTCTTACATGACTCAGTGGCAATTGTGGAGGAGAAACCCCACACTGGACCTTCTTAATGTGAGGTGCCACAGGGGTCAGTGCTGTCCCTTCTTCTATGCATTCCATATGGGCCTTCCCTTGAAGAGTATCCAGAAACTTCAGCTGGTGCAAACTGCATTAGCAAGAACAGTTATGTTTTTGGTAGATGTCATCATACCTTTGCTTGCTAAGCTGCATTGGTTGGCCTCATCACTCCTGAGCTTCTGAAGTTCTTTCAAATCTGATCATGCTAGTAGCCGTGGCCAACCCAATAATTCTAATTCTTTTAAATAAATGTTGTATAAAGGTTTTACGCAATGAATATCTTCTTTATTTACACTTACACTTCATTTAGACTTATTTACACTTTTCATTGGACTATTGTATGATGCTCAGAATCACTTTGCATGAGATGAGTGGCCATATAAATTTGGTCAATCAATCAATTCCATTCCTTTTCTTGTGGATATAACTAAACCTGTTATTCCATTTAAACATTGGCATGATTGCTCCCTAGGGTACAGATGACTGCCACCCTGCCCCATCAGCACCCATTCCATGTGAACATACGATGGCACAGGCCAAACTCCATCTTGAGTGCAGGTGTTCACCTTCAGGTAGTTCAAAACGTTTAGTAAACTTTGACTCTCAAGTCCATCTGCTCTGTGGATTAGCTGCAAGGGACACAAACATGTTTTGATGGGCAAACCACCTCTATTGTTTGGTGGGTAGGACAATGGCTTTTCCTTGCAATTATCAGAAGAACAGTAATTCGTATTGTATCCCCTGTGGATTTTCACCCTCAAGAATCTTCCAAGGTAAAAACAAAATGCTTTAGAAAATATGCTCTGAGTTCTCTCAGTGGTGGAGGACTTTACTTTGTCTTCCAAAGAGCTAACTCCAGGGTTCAGCGAGATTAAGCTGGTCTTTGTCTCAAAGTCCAAACGTAGGTAAGAGAAAGCATGATATTAGAGTAGTTTATTCATTGATTAGTCTTGCAGCCCTTTCCTTAAAATAGAATGAAATACAGCCCATGCTGTAATTTCAGAATAAGATAGATAGGGGGAAATGAAGTGATAAAATACAAATGTGTTAATTAAAAGAGCCATCCGATAAATCTGCTCTGGGGCCATCCAGCTGGCAAGGAAGTCTGAACTATGTACATCTGGTGAGATTTTAAGGGCTGCCTCCAATTCAGCTTTTGCACAAACCTTCATTTCTGATCTAGGAGAGAAGGTGAGAAGAATGGCTGGGCTGCCTCTCCTGCCGCTGCTTCTGCTGCTCTTCTGGCTCCTTCCCCCAATTGCTGCTAGGGAGATTCAAACTGTATGTGCATCGCAAAAACATTTAGTGTTTCACGATCCATGGGAATTTTACAGGCCTGGTGATCTGAATGTTGGGGGAAATTTGCCCCTGTTGACTTCTCTGCAGTTCAGCATCCCAGATTTTCAAAAGGACCCATTGCATCTTAGTAATAATGTCGCGTAAGTTTCACCTGGAGGGGAAAGATGGAGGTGATTGTTTCCTTTCCTTTGGATTCAGGGCCTCTTTTAAGAAATCCTCATTCTGGGGATCTTCAGATCTTAGTCCTTGTCTCAATAAAGAGGCAAATTCAAGAAATAGGCTTAAATTTCTAACTCTCCAGAACTGTTCATGAGGAAGCTGAGAGGCAACATAAAGCTGAGGAGAGACAACTCTACGAGGCTTTATTTATTTTATTTATTTTTATTTATTTAAATTTATACCCCGCCCTTCTCCACAGAGGACCCAGGGCGGCGCACAGGAAATTTAAAAAACATACAAAAATACAATAAATATAATTTTAAAAAACTATTAAATAACCCCATGTTGCGCTAAAACCAAATTTTAAAACCCAATTTAAAACTATCTTAAGTCCCCAAGGGAGGTTAGGCTAGGCCGGCTTGTTGAAACAGATATGTCTTAAGACATTGGCGGAAGAGGCGGAGGTCGGTGATGGTACGTAATTCAGGGGGTAGGTCATTCCAAAGGGCTGGCCCCGCCACAGAGAAGGCTCTTCCCCTGGGCGTCGCCAGTCGGCATTGTCCGGCCGACGGTACCCTGAGGAGGCCCTCTCTGTGGGAGCGGATTGGTCTGAGGGATGTATGTGGCAGGAGGCGGTCTCGCATATAACTAGGTCCCGAGCCATGGAGCGCTTTAAAGATGGTAGTCAAAACCTTGAAGCGCACTCGAAAGGCCACAGGAAGCCAATGCAGCTCGCGCAGGATCGGTGTTATGTGGGAGCATCTAGTGGCTCCCATAATCACCCGCGCGGCTGCGTTTTGGACTAGCTGTAGCTTTCGAGTGCACCTCAAGGGAAGCCCCATGTAGAGAGTATTACAGTAGTCGAGTCGGGACGTCACGAGTGCTTGAGTGACTGTGCGTAGGGCAGCCCGGTCCAGTAAGGGGCGCAGTTGGCGCATCAGGCGAACCTGATGGAACGCCCCCCTGGCCACGGCTGCCACATGGTCCTCCATGGACAGCCGGGAATCCAGGAGGACACCCAAATTGCGCGCCCTCTCCACGGGGGCCAGTGTTTCGCCCCCAATGGCCAGAGTTGGAGTGATCTGGCTGAACCGGGGTGCCGGAAACCACAGCCACTCAGTCTTGGCAGGGTTGAGTTTGAGTTTGTTACCACCCATCCAGATCCGTACGGCTTCCAGACACCGGGACAGCACTTCGGCGGCATCGTTGGGGTGGTTTGGGGTGGATATGTACAACTGAGTGTCATCAGCGTACAGATGGTATTCCACCCCAAAACCACGGATGATCTCACCCAGCGGCTTCATATATGTGTTGAAAAGGAGGGGCGAGAGGACCGACCCCTGAGGAACCCCACATAGGAGAGGCCTCGAGGTCGACCTCTGCCCTCCCGTCAACACATATTGCGACCGACCAGAGAGGTAGGATGAGAACCACCGCAGAACGGTGCCTCCCAGCCCCAACCCCCCCAGTCGGTGCAATAGGATACCATGGTCGATGGTATCAAAAGCCGCCGAGAGATCTAATAGGACTAGGATAGAGGAATACCCTCTATCCCGCGCCCTCCAGAGATCATCAACCAACGCGACCAATGCCGTCTCAGTACTGTGACCGGGCCGGAAGCCGGACTGGCGCGGGTCTAGATAATCAACTTCCTCCAGGTGTCGCGGAAACTGTTGGGCCACCACACTCTCGACAACCTTCACTAAAAAGTGAAGGTTGGAGACCGGACGATAGTTCTCTAGTAAAGCTGGGTCCAGGGACGGCTTCTTGAGGAGGGGCCTCACTACCGCCTCTTTCAAGACGGCAGGTAAGGACCCCTCACTCAAAGATGCGTTGACAATGCCCTGGAGCCAGCCTCGTGTCGTCTCCCAGGATGCCAGTACAAGCCAGGAGGGACACGGGTCCAATAAACATGTGGTCGCCCTAAGTTTCCTTGACAACCTGTCCATATCCTCGGTGGTAACAAAGTCAAACTCCTCCCAAGAAGGAGCCTCAAGACTAGCCTCGGACAGTCCCACAGGACCACTGTCGATGGAGGGTAGCTCATTCCGAATCCGAGTGATTTTCTCCTGCAGATAAATCCCAAATTCCTCTGCTCGCCCTTGCAGAGGGGCTTCCCACGGCCTCTGGTGAAGGAGGGAGCGGGTCACCCCAAACAGGGCGGCAGGGCGGTTATCTGCGGATGCAATAAGTGTGGCACAATACTCCCGTTTGGCCACTCTTATCGCCACTAAATAAGCCCTAATATGGGTTCTCACTAGTGTTCGGTCGGCTTCGGAGCGAGAGGATCTCCATCTACTCTCTAGGCATCTCTTGTGGCGTTTCATCCCCCGGAGCTCCTCAGTGAACCAAGGAGCCCGGGTGATTCGTCGCTGCAAGAGAGGCCGCAAGGGCGCAACTCGGTCCAAGGCCCCCGTGGCCGCACTTAACCATGCGGCCACTAGGTCCTCAGTCGAGTCGCGGGGCAGGGTCACAGGAATTGGCCCAAGCTCCCTCTGGAACCTTTCCGGGTCCATTAGAAGCCTGGGGCGGAACCATATAGGAGTGTCCGGTTCCGCCTCCCCGCGGTGGGGTGCAGCGATTGGAAAGTCCAGCCGAAGGAGAGCGTGATCCGTCCATGACAAGGGAGTAATGACTAGATCCCCTATTCCAAGATCACGGCTCCACTGTCCCGAGACAAAGATGAGATCCAGTGTGTTCCCCCCCTCGTGAGTGGGGCCTAAAACTACTTGGGTCAGGTCCATGGCCGTCATGGAAGCCATGAACTCCCGAGCTGCTCCAGAGGCTTCGCCCGCCGACGGCAAGTTAAAGTCCCCCATGACTACCAGTCTGGGGGTCTCAACTGCCGCCTCGGCTATCACCTCTAGGAGCTCGGGCAGGGCTGTTGTTGCATAGCGAGGAGCCAGGTATACAACTAACATGCCCAACTGCCTTCCTAGGCCCCATCTCACATAGAGAGATTCACACCCGGTTGTCTGGAGGACAGAGGTCTCCTTTGGCTCAAGACCTTCCTTTACGATAATCAACACCCCCCCACCCCTCCCTAGGGCCCTAGGCTGATGAAAAGCACGGTAACCTGGTGGGCACATGTCCACGAGGGGCGTACCCCCCTCGTGGCCCAACCAGGTTTCCGTTATACCCACCAGGTCCGGGTCCCCCTCTGACACAAGGTCACGAATGAGGGGGGATTTTTGAACCACGGACCTGGCGTTGCATAACATCAGCTTCGGGCCCTGGGCCTGTGATTCCTGCCCACCTAGTCTGCGATGGGAGAACGGAGAGTTGGAGCACGTGACCGCCTGGATCCAGCGGCCACGGTCTTCCAACTGATGGTACCCATTTCATCTCCCTCCGCCCCTGCCCCTCCCCCAGACCGAATCGATGGAAAGAGCTACCGTGGAAATGACCCCCCCCCCTCCCTTCCTCCGTTTCCCTACTTCCGCCCGCCGGCCTCATTTGCTGTCCCCTCCCTGGACTATTTTTCCCCTCCTCCCTGGAACCCCCTAAAAGCCTAATTAAAAACCTCCCTAAAAACCCCCTCAACCTGCGCTTCGCCCACCTCTCAGGATTAATCAGTCCGTCATCGAGGCGGGCCCGTGTTAAACAGGAGGGCCAGGCCTGCGAGAGGGGAGACTCCCGCAGGCTCAGGAGGTCGCGTCTAGAGTACATGGTAAAAAGCTCCCTAAGGCAGCCCAAGTCCAGGAAGGCAAAACATAACATAAGTCCGAAAGCAAAATAAAGTGGCTAAGTGCAAAGATATTTTCCGGATGGGGGGTAAAGTCAAGATAATCCAGGATCTTATGGATGGGGAGATCGAAATTCAGTCCCATTACAGGCCCCATCCATCTGTCTCTCCGGCCAAAAGGGGATTAGTTCGTATCTAGTGCCGCATGGCTAATTAGTCCATCATGCGGCCTGATGAAAATACTGCCCTCTAATGGCACAGATGTTATCGGCTAACCTCCTCCAGTCCCGGGCACTCACTCCAAGATGTTCCAGATCTTCCCGGGTCGTCCTCGGCCAAGTCCTCCATTTTACAAACCGGCTGCAGCTGTTCCATGCTGTTCCACGTCTGGCTGCTCAATCCAACGTATCCTGATCTTCTCCACTCTCCATTCTCTTTCAATTCAACTTTCAATTTATCAACTCAGCTCCATCTCAACACTCTCACCATCTCATCATCGTTCTCCTTCTCCTTCTTTCAGTTCCACCATCTCCAACTCCTTCCCATCTCCATCACATCTCCATAATCCATCGCTCTCAACTTCCTTCCATCTTTCTCATTCTCTCTCTTTCTTCTTTCTCCTCTCTCCTCCTCTCTCCATCTCTCTCCTTCTTCTTCCTCCAACTTCTCCAACACCATCTTCCAGACCTCCAGACCTTCTTTCACACCAACCAACCTCCCTTATGAGCAGCCTCGTCATCTGGGCACAGGCCAGGGTAGGACCGCACGATCTGCCACTGATCGTGCGGCCTGATGGCAGCTCTCCTGGCCTGGCTCCATCTGGCAGCCGACAGATCTTCTTCCGCGTCCCGGCTTTGCGGCCTACCTTCCTTCTTTCCGGCCGCGCCGGGACGCTCTAGGCCGCCGACAGGCCGAGTCGCCTCTCCCGTAGTTGATACCTCTCCATCGTCGCCGCATAGCTCGCCCTTCAGCCCTGGGCGGCTCAGCGCGACGACGGGAGATTCGGGCCTCCAAGCCAGCCCTCACTGATGGCAAAGAGGGCTGGCCGCGCTGAAGATGTTGACTTATAATATTAATCTGGAGCTAAAGTTATAGTAATAAAAAACTCTCAAAGAAATGTTCAATATTATTCCAATGTGGGATATTGCTAAAGAAAACCCCTCAGTTTAGGAATCAGCAGAGCTCGTGAATAACAGCCCTTAGTGAGCCTGTGTTTATATTGAAAAAGTTTTATTGGTTTTTACAATTTTTCAATCGGGTAATGTAAAGGATACAAAGAAATTTTGAGAACTTTCGCGTCGGAGTCATTGGCCCTTCCAGGGCTTCATAATAAATCGTTAAAGAAAAACATTTTTCATAAATACTACGAGGTGAAAACAAGTACATACTTCTAAATTCTCAGTTCCATGCTGTCATCCGTTTGCAAAAGTCCAGATACAGATGTTATACAATATTAATCAAAAGTCAAAGCAAAGTTATTTTTTTGATCTAAGTCTCTTGGCAATTGTGTCTTCTGTCTCTCCCTCCAGGCCCCCAGCGGGCGGGGCCGTGCCCCCCCATCCCCCCTGGATCTTCCCCCAGGACAGAGGAATGTTTTTTAAGAAAGGCTTCCGCCTCAACAATTGTTTTAATCCTTATTCTTCCTCCTTCCCAGAACACCAACATTCCTTCAGGCATCGCCCACTTGAACCAAATCCCATGGTCATACAATTTTTTGGATAAGAAGGAAAATTTCCTTCTCATCTCTCTAATTTTTTTAGGGATCTGCTTCAAGATAGCGACTACTTTTTGCTGGTAAATTAACGGACCACCCCTCTGTGCCTTCAAAATTCCCTCCCTGGTTGACCTCCTAACAAATTTAATATGTATCTCTCTGGGTACCTCATTTATCCTGGCATATGCAGAATTTATTCTGTAGACTAGGTCAATGTCCCCCCTGATCTCATCTTTAGGTTTGTGTAAATAGTCTGCTAAAATTGTACTCATGAGATCAGGAAGGCATTCATCAGATTCTTCAGAAATATTCTGAAATCTTAAAAAATATGACATCCTTTCAAAATCCATCCTAGACATATGCCCATTTAATTCTCCAATCTCACTATTAACATTTTTAAGCTCTCCCTTTGCCCCAGCCAGCCCCCCTTGCAGCTCTTCAGTCTTCTGTATGTTTTCCAGCACTTGTTTCCGTGTTTCCTGAATATCCTGTTTTAAGCTGGTACGATCTTCTCTCAAAGCCTTAATTTCTTGCACCAAAGCTTGTAACACATTCTCCATAGATGTCATTCTTTGTTCCAAACCTGCCAGTTCTGATTTTTGTGCCATGGTAAGCTGTTAAAGTCAGTGTCACTAAAATGGCGTTTTTTGGGTGGGGCTGGTGAAGCAGTTCAGGAGAGAAGAGAAAGTTCAAATCAGGATTACAAAAAAAAAAAGAAAGTTCAAGACCCAAAGAGAAAACACGTTTCACAATCAATAGTTGTAGCAAAGAAAGCGCTCCAGGGAAGGAATCAATTAGTCCAAGAAAATCTTCATTAATAGCGAGAGGAAGTCCGTATCACAAAGGGATGTTGGTAACTTTCCATAAGTGAAATAGTCATTCAGGAACAACGGGAAGCCATCTTCCACCGCCCAAACTGAGAGCCGGCAGGAGAGAGTAATAAAAGAAAGATTGTTTCCAGCCAGCCGGACTTAGATACATTTTAGAAAGACAAGCCGCAAATCACTTTCCCTTGCTTCAAAGCCATCCGGATTTAGGATATTCGCTTCCTCGTAACAAGGAGCCATTTCCAAGCGCCGCTTTGAATCCAAGGGGGGGTTTGGCAACAAACAAGTTCTTTTCAGTCCAGGATGACAGCAAAAATATATTTAAAACCGCTCACTCCTCACCTCGCCGCCAAAGTCCCGGAGAGCCTTCCGACCCGAACGTCTAGCTCTCTCCATATTCACCATGCGTTGCCGTCCACCATTGGCGAAGGGGAAACCCCCCGCAGCATGTCCTTCTTCACCTAGGCCAAAGACAAGGGCCGTTTCCCCGCTGCCGCAGGGGGGGAACTGACCCAGGCAAGCCAGTCCTACGGGAGACCCCCAAAAAGGGGCGTCTCGCCCCCGTGGGGGGGGCAGAAAAAAGAGCAAAGCGGCGAACAAGCCCAAAGACTCGTCCGTCGCCGCTGGAAGGCGGAACCGGAAGTCAATGAGCCTGTGTTGTGACCCTCACTGGAGTCTTTTGCTCAGACCTGAAGAAGCTGCTCCAAGAGAGGAAGAAAAGGATTAGGGAGGAAGAGGAGCAACTGGGGAGGATTGCAGACCAAAGGAAGGAAGGATGGAGAACAGAGGGGTGTAAAATGATCTGGGATAAGGACAGCCAGGCCTTCCTCCTTACTCAGAAATCCCTCCAAGATGAATCAAGGAACATCCTTAAAAAAAGCCAAACAAATTAAACCAAGGACACACAAAAAATGCAATGCCAACTTCAATAGCATACAAAATACAATGATCCCCCATATTTTTCCCATTACAGACTCACACCCCCAAACTACCAGTACTTTGTAGCTTTGGTGTTTACTGTCACGGAGGTGAACAAGGATCTGGATCTCCTGCCCAACATCACCCTTGGGTTCCACATCTATGAGAATAGCAAGATTCACAGGGAGATTTCCTTACACAGCCTCTCCCTGCTCTCCACACGAGGCCGAATGGTTCCAGGTTATAAATGTGACAGGCAGGACACCCTTCTCTCCGTCATTGGGGGTGAGGGCTACAAATCCTCAAGGCAGATGGCCTCCATCTTCAGCATCTTCAAGGTCCCACAGGTAAGTGGGGGTTACAGTATGGAGTAGACAAACACAGAGAAGCCAAGGATCAAAGCAATGTTTTTGTGGGGAAGGGGAGGATATTAGGTGTATATGACTTAAATAATCCATCCCGTATTTGAATTGATTTCTGGATTTTATATGTCAAGATATATAACCACAAAGCCATATTGATATAATTCTGAAAGAGGAATTTGTTCCTGACTTTCATAGAAGTTTATCATCTTTCTGCATCTTTCAGCGCAATTTATTCTCAGTATCAGATTTAGGATTTGTTCCTTTGACTTCTGATCTATCACAACCAGGCAAAATAGGTAACTTGTGGCTCATCCTAAGAAGGGAGGGAGATGAAGCCTGCCACTCAAAGTGGATAAACAGTGACTGGTAGGGCAATAAACTACACAATGGGGACCCTTGAAATCAGCATTAAAATGTAGTTTGTCTTTTCAAGAAGATTCTCATTTTCTCCAGCTTGGTGTTGGCTCTGAGTTCTCTCAGGGAGACAGAAGAGTTTATCCATCCTTCTTCCAAATTAATCCCAGGGAATTTCCTCAGTACGTGGGTATAGCCCAGCTGCTCCTGCATTTCCAGTGGAACTGGGTTGGGCTGGTGGCCCCTGAAAATGACAGTGGAGAACATTTCGTCTCCTCTCTGGTGCCAATGCTGAAGGAGAAGGAGATCTGCCTGTCATTCACTCAGATGATGAAATCTGATTTTGCTGCTATTGCAGATTCGAAATTAGACCATATTTTTAACACTTGGTCTATAGGTGAAGAGATTATTTTGTTTGCAGATTCCAATACTATTACAAATGTACAGGCAGTTACATTTGTTTATGAAAGACAGAGAAATGCATCATTTCTGAAAGTCTGGATCTTGACATCCAGTTGGAAACTTAATGTGCTGAGCACTCAATACTTATTGAAAATTATAAAGCCCTTCCATGGAGCTCTGCATTTTAGGGACCACACCAGGGATGTCTCAGAATACAGGCATTTTCTGCTGTCTTTAGACCCTTTGAACCCACGAGGGGATATTTTTCTCCCAAAGTGGTGGGAAAAGGTCTTTGGGTGCAAGATTCACAAACCAGGCAGGACCCCTCCAAAGGGGAGAAAACCATGTACAGGAAAGGAGGATTTACGGAATCTTCCATCTTACATGTTTGAAACAAGCATGACAGGGGAAAGTTACAACATCTACAATGCCATTTATGCTATGACACATGCTTCACATGCCATGCGTGGATCCAGAGGGCAACCAGCTAAAATGAGGACTGAAAAGAAGATCTCAAATGTCCAATCATGGCAGGTAAGTTCTGTGACTTTTTTTGATCCAGTCCATTCATTGGACTGGATAAAGGCTTTTAATACAGGACACAGATGCTCAGAGAGGAAGCTCCCCATGTGTATTTCTTGAATTAAACAATTCTATGGCATCATATCTAAGTTTGCGCATGCGCGAGTAATGGAGGCTCCATGCTGAGCGCGGCTGGGCCTGAGGGGTCTTTTGGCCCTGGGGGGTCGTTGCCAGCCCTCTTTTTCCAGCTTTGAGGGCTGGCCTTGCAAGTTGGTCCACCTGCCGACCTGCCGAGGGATTTTCGGCCCGCGGAGAGCGCGGACGGCGCGGCGGGCGAGGCGAGCGAGTGGGGTAAGCGCCGGGCGGCGAGGCGAACGCCGCGCGGCGTCGGGCGGCGAGGCGAACGCCGCGCGGCGTCGGGCGGCGAGGCGAGCGCCGCGCGGCGCAGAGAGGAGAACGAAGAGCGCTGGGCGGAGAACGGAGAGGCGCCTAGCGGAGAGGCGAGCGCCGGCGGCATGGCGAGTGCTGGGTGGCGAGCTCCGAATGTCCCGGAGCGTCGGAACGGCCCTGGTGTCCCTGGCGTCCTTTGTTGTGGCCCTAGGTCGCCCGAAGAGGAGGTAGGCCGGGCGACCTGGGTGAAGAACGAGTGGAGGCCGGGCCGGCTATGAGCTGAAGACCAGGCCGCGCGGAAATGGCAACAGGCCGCGCGGCCTTCAACCGGCCTGTGCAGCCCCAGCGGCCTTGATACAGCCCTGGGACGCCCAGAGAAGAGGTAGGCCGGGCGACCAGGGCGAAGATGGAGGAGGCCGGGCCGGGTGTGGGTTGAAGATCAGGCCGCGCGGTAATGACAGCAAGCCGCGCGGCCTCCACCCGGCCTGTGCAGTCCCTGCCCAATCCATCTTGATTTGGGCCGGTTTGGGAGCTAGGGACGAGGCAAGGATGGACTGATGATCAAATGGGCCGAGGAGTGGAAAGGCGGGATGAGAGAACTATCTGGGGGAAGACTATTTCTGCCATCTACTACCCCCCCACCCCCGCTGGAGAGACTTTTTCCACCCCACCTGGACTACCTGCCGCACTTTATCATCTAGGCGGGATGAGAGAACTATCTGGGGGAAGATTATTTCTGCCATCTACTACCCCCCCACCCCCCACGCTGGAGTGACTTTTCCACCCCACCTGGACTACCTGCCGCACTTTTTCATCCACCTTACCTTACGCTTTTAAGTTTTAGCTTGCTGTATTAATTCCGACTTGCATTGTAACATCGTAGACGATTCCCCCCCCCTTTCTTAGAACCAGTGCCGTTACTATGCTATTGTCGTACTCCAGAACAGAGCTCCTTGGCTTGCGAGAGTTTCCCCTCTCGCAGGTCTGGCCCCCTCATCTAACACGGGCCCACCTCGAGGATGGATTGATAGATCCTGAGAGGTGGGCGAGGCGCAAACTAAGGGGGTTTTTATGCAAATTTTTAATTCGGTTTTTAAGGGGTCTTGGGGTGGGTAGATATAGACAGATGGAGATGGAAACAGCAATTAGTAGTAAGGGCCAGGATAGCAGTCGACGGCGGGAAGCGGAAGGCGAAAGGCAGGGGGATATTCGAGTCGTTCCTCAGGAGGGCATACCAATTCAGAGGGTCGTGGGGAGGGGCAGGACCGAGGGGAGACAATTTTCATCCTCCCGGTTGGTGGCACGCAGCCGTTGGTTACAGACGGTCGGGTGCCACAACCCTCGCAGGCTAGGTGGCCAGGGAATACAGAGCCAGGGTCTGCGGCTGATGTTTTGCAACGCCAGGTCCGTTGTCAACAAAGCCCCCCTCATTAGTGACCTTGTGTCAGAGGGGGAGCCGGACCTGGTAGGAATAGCGGAGACCTGGTTGGGCCACGAGGGAGGTCATCCCCTCGTTGAAATGTGCCCACCAGGTTACCGCGCATTTCATCAGCCGCGGGCCCTAGGCAGGGGTGGTGGGGTAGCGGTCATTATCAAGGAAGGCCTGGAGCCGAGAGAGACCATTGTGCCGCAGACCTCTGGCTGTGAGTCCCTCTGCATGAAGTGGGGCCTAGGGAGGCAGTTGGGCTTGCTGGTTGTATACCTGGCTCCCCGCTATGTAGCAGCAGCCCTGCCCGAGCTCCTGGAGGTGATCGCTACGGTGGCAGTGGAGACCCCCAGACTTATAGTTATGGGGGACTTTAACCTGCCATCGTTGGGCGAATCATCCGTGGTAGCTCGGGAGTTCATGGCTTCCATGACGGCCATGGACCTGACCCAAGTAATTCATGGCCCCACCCATGAGGGTGGACATACGCCGGACCTCATCTTCGTCTCGGGCCAATGGAAGAGTGATCTGGGTACAGGGGACATAGACATCATACCCTTGTCATGGTCAGACCACTCACTTCTCCGACTCGACTTTCCGACCGCTGCTCCCCTCCGCGGGGAGGCGGAACCAGAGTTACCAATCTGGTACCGCCCCAGGCGCTTGATGGACCCGGATGGGTTCCAGACAGCGCTTGGGCCATTTCCTGTATCCCTGACCCGCGCCCCGATGGAGGACCTCACGGCCGCATGGAATAGTGCGGCCGTGGGAGCCTTGGATCGGGTCGCGCCCTTGCGGCCTCTCTTGCGGCGGCGAACCACCCTGGCTCCTTGGTTTACTGAGGGGCTGCGGGTGATGAAACGCCGCAAGAGATGCCTAGAGAGAAGATGGAGGGCTAGCCGCTCTGAATCTGACCGGACACAGGTAAGAGCCCATTTACGGACTTACATTGTGGCGCTGAGGGTGGCCAAACGTCATCATTGTGCCGCCCTCATAGCATCCGCAGAAAACCGCCCTGCCGCCCTGTTTAGGGTGACCCGTTCCCTCCTCCAACAGAGGGAGCGGGAAGCCCCGTTACAGGGTAGGGCAGAGGAATTTGTGATTTTTCTGCAGGAGAAAACCGCCCAGATACAGAGTGAGCTAGCCCCCATTCATGGCCCAGTGGGATGCCACGAGGGAGATCTTGTTTGGGAGGAGTTTGACCCCGTTACTTCCGAGGATATGGACAGGTTACGTGGGCGACTGCGAGCCACCACATGTTCATTGGACCCGTGCCCCTCCTGGCTTGTACTGGCATCCTGGGAGGTGACACGAGGCTGGCTCCAAGAGGTTATCAACGCATCCTTGAGTGAGGGTTCCTTGCCTGCCTCCCTAAAAGAGGCTATGGTGAGGCCCCTCCTCAAGAAGCCCTCTTTGGACCCAGCTATTTTGAACAACTACCGTCCAGTCTCCAACCTTCCCTTCTTGGCGAAGGTTGTTGAGAGTGTGGTGGCACAACAGTTTCCCCGTCACCTGGAGGAAGTTGACTATCTAGATCCGCGCCAGTCCGGCTTTCGGCCCGGGCATAGCACCGAGACGGCATTGGTCGCGTTGGTAGATGATCTCTGGAGGGCCAGAGATGGGGGATGTTCCTCCATCCTGGTCCTATTAGACCTCTCAGCGGCTTTCGATACCATCGACCATGGTATCCTATTGCATCGGCTGGGGGGGTTGGGGGTGGGAGGCACTGTTTTGCGGTGGTTCTCCTCCTTCCTCTCTGGCCGATCGCAATTTGTGCGGGCAGGAGAGCAGAGGTCGACCCCGAGACCCCTCACATGCGGGGTGCCTCAGGGGTCGGTCCTCTCGCCTCTCCTGTTTAATGCATATATGAAGCCGTTGGGTGAGATCATCCGTGGTTTTGGGGTAGAGTACCATCTGTACGCTGATGACACCCAGCTGTACATATCTACCCCAAACCACCCCAACGATGCCGTAGCGGTGATGTGCCAGTGCCTGGAAGCCGTGCGGATCTGGATGGGAAGTAACGGACTTAGGCTCAACCCGACCAAGACCGAGTGGCTGTGGTTTCCGGCTGCCCGATTCAACCAGCTTTCTCCAACGCTGGCCATAGGGGGCGAACATCTTGCCCCTGTGGATGGGGCGCGCAATTTGGGTGTCCTCCTGGATACCCGGCTGTCTATGGAAGAGCAAGTGACAGCCGTGGCCAGGAGGGCGTTTTACCAGGTTCGCCTGGTTCGCCAATTGCGCCCCCTATTGGATCGGGACGCCCTTCGCACAGTCACTCATGCCCTCGTGACATCCCGACTGGACTATTGTAACTCTCTCTACATGGGGCTCCCCTTGAGGTGCACCCGGAGGCTTCAGTTAGTTCAGAATGCGGCCGCGCGAGCAATTATGGGCACCTCTAGGTTTGCCCACGTAACACCGCTCTTGCGCGAGCTGCACTGGCTACCTGTCGTCTTCCGGGTGCGCTTCAAGGTGTTAGTTATCATCTTCAAAGCGCTCCATGGCTCGGGACCTAGCTATCTGCGAGATCGGATCCTGCCCCACACATCCTCACGACCGATTCGCTCCCACAGAGAGGGGCTTCTCCGGGTGCCGTCCACTAGACTTTGTCAGCGGGCGACGCCCAGGGGAAGGGCGCTCTCTGTGGCGGGCCCGGCCCTCTGGAACGACCTTCCCCCTGATATTAGAACGACCACCGACCTCCGCTCCTTCCGTGTAAAATTGAAGACCCATCTCTTTCGACTGGCCGGCCTTGAATAGTTCTCTCTGTCTTTTAATTATAAATTTTAAATGGGTTTTTAATTTATGTTTTTAGCACGGGTAGATTTATTTAATTCGATTTTAAGAAATATTTGTATTATTGTATATTGTTTTTAATTATGCCTGTGCACCGCCCCGGGTCCCTGTGGGGAGAGGGTGCGGTTAATAAATCCCAATTTATTATTATTATTATTATTATTATATCACTGCATCAAATCTGCATCAAACCAGATTAAAACAGTAATTATTAACAAAAACACAAATGAGGGTGTCAGTTTATATTCCAAAGCAACTGAAAGCAGGACAGGAAGTATCAAATGGAAGATTACCAACGAGTGATCCAATGTCCAGTCATGGAAGGTAATTTCTGCAAAATCATAATCTTTAAATAATAATCTTTAAATGTGTATTCCTTTCATTAAATATATGCATGACATCATATCACTGCATCAAACCAGACTGAAATAGTATTTAAGCAGAAAACAACAGTAAAGTGAATTAAGCACAATATTTTGTTGAGAGAGGTGGAGGGGAGAAGAGAAGTAAACCAAACTAGTTGCCCATGAGATTCATGTAGGAAATACCTTCCTAAATGTTCTTCAAAGGTCTTTGGAGGTTGTCTGGGTTTCATAAAGTGGTCATCCCAGGGAGGAAGCACCATCCCAGAGCAAGAGAAACATAGAGAAGGATGGCAATTTTGCCAGATGCTTCAACAGTCCTTGTGGGCATATTTGCAGAACCACCTCAGTTTCCTTCTGAATGTAGCCCAGATGATTATGATGATGTTATCCATCATGCCTGTGGTGATTCTGTGATTCTATGGGCCAAGTCTCTCCTCATTTTCCAATCTTGCACTACTTTTTAAAAAGATACAAAACTCAGTTGATTTTAACCTTGGTTTGTGTTTTTATTGCTTAGCATGCTGTGTGACCCTCCTCGTGTCTTTAGGTTGCAATGTGTTGTACTGAACAACTTGTTGTGTCCAAGCAACCTCTGTTAAGTTTGTTACACAGAACTGGACTCAACCTAGTCTAAAATTCAGTTGTTTTTATTTCTGCATCAAAGGCTAAAGAATGGATCTCTTTGGCCAGTGAAGCCACAAATCAGGGCATGCGCTGTGTGGCAAACAAATCCTTAGAAGACTGGGTGAGCATTAGCAAAACAGAAACAGAGAAGGAATATTTGCTAATTGGCATATTAAATGGAACTTTTATTTTAAGAAACTTTTACAAAAGTAAAAAAAAAAAAAAAGCTTATTTCAACATTTAAAAAAGAAGAAAAAAGCCAAGGAAACAATTGATCCATTAATGGTAGAAAATGGCAAGAAGAGGACAAGCAAGCACACAATTTGGCATCAAAGGCTAAACCTTGGGCCTCTTCTGGACAGTAGAATAACAAACCAGGGCAGGAAATTCCTTTGCATGGCCCCACTTGGTCATATCTTGTTCCCACATTCTGCTTTCTTAACTTTCAGCTAGAGAAAGTCACTGGGATTGTACACTGATGTGGTAGAAATGATTTAATCATTCCTAAAATGCATTACTCATTTTCAAGACTTTGGGCCAAGATCATACAAGCAATTTTGAAAAGTAGCAATAACATATTTGTATGTACCATAGATCCCATTCTGATAAAACTACAGCAGAAGAAGCTGTAATACAAATGGCCAATGCAAAAGAGAAACTTTTGTAGGGGAAACAGTTAAAAATGTGATCCTATTCCGGATTGCTCAGATCTTCAACAAGAAAACCTCTAGATTCTCAGATATATATGAATCCCCTAATATGAGGGCCATCGCACAATGACAGAAGCCCTGATGTCTCAGGTATGACTTTCAGCCAATTATTCCAATTTCTTTTCCTGCAGCTTCTTCCCTATTTGACGAAGGTCCACTTCAACAACAGTGCTGGTGATGAAATCTCCTTCTCAGAAAGTGGACTGGTATCTGCTCGTTATGATCTTCTCAACTGGGTTCTCTTCCCCAATCTATCTTTTATCCACAGGAAAGTTGGACAAATAGATCTCAAGGCTCCCCCAGGCCAGGATTTCAATGTTAATTCTGATGCAATTGTCTGGACAAATAAGGTGAGCTGGAAGGTAAAATAAATCCAGCAACAGAGTCATTCTTTTCTGGGGATTCAAAACATCTCCCTTACTGGAGAACAGGTTACTGAATCAAAACTTTGGCAACCATTTGATGACAAAACTACTTTGCATGTAACATATTTGAGGTCTGATTTGTGACAGATCCAAAGGGTTGAGATTAGGAAAACATTCTGCTTGAAACCCAGGATGCATTTAAAGCAGCCAACAGTGGTTTCCATGGACTCTTCCTCTTCAGTTGGGTCCCCATAACAGTTTACTTTAGAAAAGCCATAGCTCAACTCACAAGCCTTCTTTGCATGCCAGGCCCCAGTTCCAATCTCCAGCATCCATTGGTGGTTTGGAATGGAACAGGCCTTAATCTCCCTTTGCCTTTTACTTTTATTACTTTTACTTTTATTAAATTTGTATACTGCCCTTCTCCCTTGCGGGACTCAGGGCGGTGAACAGACATAATAAAACAGTAAAACATCCGATACAAAAATACATTAAAATACATTAAAACTAATTAAATTTAAGGGCCCGTTCTAAAAACCAGATAACCATATAAAAACAGTTAATAAAATCAACTAAAATCAATTAAAAAATTACAATCGATTAAAAGAAAACTACACGACGGAAGAGGCGCAGGTCGGTGATCGTATGAAGGTCGGGGGGCAGATCGTTTTCCAGGTTTCTGCTAGAGCCCAGTTCACCATTTCTTCTGAAGACAGTCTGATGGTGGATATAGAAATGTGCAGATGAATCAGGGAAGCATGTTCACTGCTTATGCCATCTCAAGCATCTCCCTTTTTTTCTTTTAGAAAATGCCCTTTGGCAGGTGTGGCATGAAGAGGTGCCAAGAAGGAGAGAAGAGGAGTGTTCCAGAGGGAGAGCAGGTCTGCTGCTATAGATGTGACCCTTGTCCAGAAGGGACCATTTCTAATCAGACAGGTAGAGCACACTTTTAATGTAGCTCTTTCAGGATTCAGGAAACAATTCAGTAGAAGCAAATATCATTTTTTTAACAATTGAAATTCTTCAACATATTCATGCTTTTCAGCAGAACCTCTGAATTCATGGATCTAAACTGTCCCACCTGCTCCTCAGCAATTTAATGCAAGGTAGTTTGGGATACAATCCATGCATTGAGGGGTCCATGGTGCTCTTCATGTGCTACCTTCTTTCTACTGACTTTCTACTCCTTCTCTTACAACCCATTGGGAAACCGCACTACAAATATTTTCACAAAGGAATGTGAGGTTCAAGCTCTAATATTTATTATCTAGAGTATGATTGTTCAGTCCCAGAAAACTGATAGACCTATTTGGGGAATGAGAAGTTCCACCCAGCAATGTCTGTATATTCTCCTCTGCAACAAAATCCTGAAAGTGTAAATGCAAAACACAAAGCAGAGCATTTGAGCCAAAGAGGAGAAAACATCCCTGCCTCTAGCTAACCTGTCACCAAACTTATCAGTAAAGGACGATAAAGCCCTTTTTGATCCATCATGAAATACAAAATGACTCTTGATTTCAGATGCAGCTCACTGTGACCCCTGCCCAGAAGACCAGTATCCCAACAAGGACAAGGACCACTGCATTGCCAAGATGCTTCACTTCCTCTCCTATCAAGAGACTCTGGGATACATCTTAGCTTTTCTTGCTCTTTTTCTCTCTGCAACCACATCTGCAATCCTGGTAGTTTTCCGTAAACATCATGACACTCCAATTGTCAAGGCCAACAACTGAGATCTCACCTACATCCTCCTGTTCTCCCTTCTTCTCTGCTTCCTCTGCTCCTTCCTCTTCATTGGTCAACCTGGGAAGATCACCTGTCTCTTCCGACAAACTGCCTTTGCCATTCTCTTTTCCCTTGCAGTTTCCTCTGTCTTGGCAAAAACTGTCATGGTGGTTCTGGCCTTCATGGCCACCAAGCCAGGAAACATAGCAAGGAAATTCTTAGGAAAACCACTGACCAACTCCATTGTATTAGGCTGTCCCTTGATCCAGGCAGTTATTTGTGCCACCTGGCTAATAACCACTCCCCCATTTCCCAATTTTGATTTCCACTCCTTGACTGGAGAGACCATTTTGGAATGTAATGAAGGCTCAGCTTTAATGTTTTACACTGTCCTGGCCTACCTGGGTTTTCTGGCCCTCATGAGTTTCACTGTGGCCTTTCTGGCTAGGAAATTGCCTGACAGCTTTAATGAAGCCAAATTCATTACTTTCAGCATGCTGGTCTTTTGCAGTGTGTGGATCTCCTTCCTCCCCACCTACCTGAGCACCAAAGGGAAGTCCATGGTGGCTGTGGAGGTCTTCTACATTTTGGCCTCTTGGGCTGGTCTTTTGGCTTGCATCTTTTTCCCCAAATGCTATATTATTCTACTGAGACCAGATCTAAATTGTATAGAAAACATAATGCGGCCCAAGAATCTCTGACTAATGCAGTTTTTGAGAACTTTTATTTTGATTTTTGGTTTGTTTTTTTTAATTTCATCAGATTTCTCAAAAATATGAAATGAGGGACGGGCTTTTCCATGAAATAATCATATGATGTGAACCATTACAAAGTATATGTTAATCTGAAACAATCACTCACCTTTTATTTTTCATTAATTCTGGTTCTCTTCTGAGTCAATCCCCTTGAGTTGATCCCCTTGGAAATAAATGTGAATGTTAAAGATGCAAATATTCATTTCCAAAAGGATGGCTTTATTTTAATCAAAAGTGTCTAAGAAAATATGTTGGGGTGGATTTACTATCATTGTTTTTAAGCACATTTGTTTCCATAGATCACTGAAAGTTTGCTGGATTTCTTATTATTTTTTTCATTCAACGGATTACTAGCTTTTTAAAATAAATTATAGAATTCAAATAATCCACATTGTTTTTCTCTCTAATTGAAAAATACTTTATGAAGATATATGATAATATGAAGTAATTAACAATATTTTTCTGTCCCTGGTATTGTTACTACTTTTTATGGTTTATTGATGAAGAAGGAAGGACGAAGAGATGAATGGAAGAAAGGAAAGAAGCATGGATGAGAATAAATGTTTTCTCAGAACTCAAAAGAAATGTTTCCTAGATTTGAAATGCATACTTGTTGAATACATTTGCAAATTAATATATCAAATATCAAAACAGTTGTATTTGGCAGAAGAATCGAGCGAACGAATGGTGGGATTCAATTTTTTTACTAGCAGTTCTGTGGGTGTGACTTGATGGGCATGGCTTGGTGGGCATGGCAGGAGAAGGGTACTACAAAATCTCTATTTCCACCCCACTCCAGGGGAAGGATATACTGAAAAGTATCCATTTCCACTCGACTCCAGGGCAAGGATATGGTAAAATCTCCATTTCTACCCCACTCCAGGGCAAGGATACTGCAAAATCTACATTTCCACCCCACTCCTGAAGGAAGGATATTGTAAAATCCCCATTCCCTCCCCATTCTAGGGCAAAAATAATATCAAATCTCCATTTCCACCCAGCTCCAGGGGAAGGATACTGTAACATCTCCATTCCCTCCCCATTCCAGGGGAAGGATACTGTAAAATCTCCATTCCAACACCACTCCAGGGGAAGAATACTGTAAAATCTCCATTTCCACCCAATTCCAGGGGAAGGATACTGTAAAATCTCCATTTCCTCCCTGTTAGCAACTCTGGGTTCAGAACCAGTGTTGCAACTCTGGTCCCGTAACCAGCGTTAGGAAATAAATGCGGAATAGTGTCATACACCAGACAGTAAAGAGATATGTTGCTTTAACCACAAACTAAAACAGTGATAGTAAGAAAATAAATAGTCTTTACTTTGTAGCAACTGAAATACTTCTTCCAACCAGCGATACTAACTTCTCAAATAATAACAGTTCTTCACCAAACACAGAGTTATCTTACAGTGATGCAAAACAAATACTTCTGCTTCAGCTCCTCAATGGCAAACAGTAAGCACAGGAAATCACAAGGAATCGAAAAAGGGAACGGACTGTGTTCCTTCCTTTATGGTAGAGCTGAGAAGCACAGCCAATCAGAATTCAAACACAGTTCTTAAAGCTACATAACCTCTTAAGAACATAGGCTCATATATGTTGTCAACCCAATATAAGGCTGAATATCCTAACACTCCCCACTCCACTAACCTGCTTTCCAGCTCCATTCTCCTGTGCAAGGCAACATAATAATAATAATCTTTATTGTCATTGTAAAAATTACAATGAAATTGGTTTAAGATGACCCAGCCAATCAGCTGGCACTCAGATCAGGTGGGACTTATGAAGCAGAGAATAGATGGGGGCAAGATAAGGTGGTATTTGCCGGTTCTCCAAGCTACTCAAAATTTCACTACTTGTTTGCCAGAAGCAGTCAGAACTGGCTGAATACCCCCTCTGGAGCAAACTATTTAGAAGAAGCCCTTGCGAGAGAGTTGCAGAACCTCTGTTCCCATTTGCCATCTGGAACAGAAAATCATGGATGGGGGGAACTGAGTGGAGCCTCCCAAAATAACCTGAAAGAAGGAAGGACAATTATTTTGTGTTGTACAGATTTGGTGGAAGCAATGGTGGCCTGAAGGAAGGGAAAGCTATGAAGAGCTATGCTGAGTTTAGCCATATTTCCTATAAAAACAAAGAAATTAAGAGCAAGCATTTTTTTGCCAGGGCAACCTGGTCTACCCAATTATGGGATGGAGCATACTGCTTCCATTTTCATTTTTGCCTTTCAGCCCCAATCCAGGATCCTTCACAGGCAGTCAATTTTGGGACAAACTATTTTTGTGTTGAATTTATGTTTTACTGACAAAGATATAAAGGAGACTAGTACAGATCTATTTCAAGCTATTTAGCTCTCATCAGATTGCCATACCCTTCTGGGATTCGAACCCGGGCTACTTGCATATTAAACAGATGTATTAATCTCTAAGTCATGGGTTCTCCTCCCTTTGTCAGCTATACCAGGGGAAACATTAAATGTTTTTTGTCAGGGCAACCCGGTCTACTCAGTTATGGGATTGAGCATACCACTTCCATTTTTATTTTTGCCTTTCAGCCCCAATCCAGGAGCCTTCATAGACAGTTGCTTTTGTGATAAACTATTTTTCAGTTGAATTTATGTTTTACCAACAAAGAAATAAACAGAGACTAGTATAGATTGAGGGCAAGGCATTAAACACCAAAAACATTTCAGAATAATTCTATTTTTAATAGAATTCTATTTTTAATAGAATTCTATTTTTAATAGAAGCAGATCTAGTTTCTCAGGCACACGACAAGCAGATCTAGTTTCTCAAGGTGACAGTGGCCTAAAAGGCCTATATGTTAAATAAATAGACAAAGAAAATAAATACTACAGAGAACAGGGGCAGCAGCAGAAAAAAAATCCAGTCCTTGAACAGGAGCTGGGAGTCAAGTGGGACCCCCCCATATCACACCACATGGCAGTGTAATATCATGCAGGATTAAAGAGGGAAAATCCCCAGTTCTGAATGGACCATCAATCATCGTTACTTAGTTTTGCTAGGATTGAAACTGAGATTGTTCCTCCCCATGCAACAGCCTTCAAGCATTAGGAGAAAACATTAACTGCATTGGTTGGTCAGTCAATGCTTGTAGAATTGAATATCATCAACCTACAGTTGACCTCTGAGCTGGAACTGGGAAGGCCTCACAGAGCCACCTAAAGAATCGGCACTTTGGGTTCAATCTCTCCCTTCCAACCAACACTGACTGGAACCATCTTTGGAGAAAGGAGAGAAGCACTTAACCCATTGCTCCCATTCTTATTGCCCAAGATAAGGGTGAGGGGCTTCAATGCAGACAGTATGGAGTAGACAAACAACGGAAGCACACACAGAACCCAAGGATGAAAATAATGGTGTTGTGGGGGGGGGGATATGACAGGGTATATGACATTGAACACCCACCCTATAGTTGGATTTTATATGTCAAGATACATTTTTATATAACCACAAAGAGATATTGATACAATTCTGAAAAAGGAATTCCTTCTTAACTTTCATGGAAGTTTATCATCTTTCTGAATCTTTCAATGGAATTTATTCTCTGTGTCAGATTTAGGATTTGTTCCATTGACTTCTGATGAATCACAACCAGATAAAATAGATAACGGGCAGCTCTTCCTAGGAAGGGAGCAAGAGGAAGCCTGTCACTCAGAGTGGATGAACCTGACTGGTGGGGCAATCAACCACACAATGGGGGCTTGCACATGCAAACCCCCATGCCCCATTTTGCCTGACAAAATGCTGCAGGAGGCATCCATCCCATCTCCCCCCCCCCACTCCCTACCACCCACCCCAGCCTGCAGGAGAACTACAATGCTGATCTGGCCATCAACAAAATCGAGTTTGACACCCTGATCTACACAATGGCTGCATGTAAGAATTAAATTAAGAGGAAAGAGAGGAACCTAGCCTTGGAGATTTTCCCCAAATTGTGTTTCAGGTTCAATATTCATTAACTGGAATCAGGGGTAGAGACAAAGGAGAGCTATATTGCACCATGTCCTTCATATTACTCTACGCAATAAATCTGGAATAGTATCATGCCTGTGGATTCTTCCTCCACCATTACATCTTCCTTCCTTCCTTCCTTCCTTCCTTCCTTCCTTCCTTCCTTCCTACCTTCCTACCTTCCCTCCCTCCCTCTTTCTTTCTTTCTTTCTTTCTTTCTTTCTCCCTTCCCTCTGTGGGAAATCCCCCCCCCCAAATAACTGTTCAATGTCACTTTGCGAACCTGAGCAGCTTTTCAATTTAAAGCAGGACTCTAAAGTTTGCAGCTTTAAGACTTGAGGACTTCAACTCCCAGAATTCCACAGCCAGGCATCCTCAGTTCCGATTTAAAGTGACAGTATTTTTCTCTCTCCTTTGCTGAATGTCCTAGTGGAAAAGTGAGTTTCCTTCCTTCTTTCTTTCTCCCTCCCTCCCTCCCTCCCTCCCTCTTTCTCTCTCTCTTACTTTTGAAAGCTTTTTTACCCTTGCCTGAACCGGCGGGGGTGGGGGGTGAACCTTTAAAAAAAAAAAAAAACTTCTGACAAAGCTTCTGACAGGAGGACAGGTTCGGGGGTGTGGCCAAGCCATCATTTTTACTACTGGTCCTATCCAGGATGCCAGATGTTCACTACCCCTTCTGGCATACTGGACCATTTAGCTAGGAACCCACCTCTGACCTCACCCCATTCCTAAGAGTTCTATAAGGGACCTGCATAAGCACACCAAAGTGCCTACCATCCCTGTCCTACTGTCCCCATTTATTTGCACCTATTTCATTCATACTCAGGTTTATTCTTATTCTTATTACCTTGAAAATATTTGACAAATCAAAATAAATAAAAAAATAAATCATGTTGTTGTCACGTGATGTATAGTGACTTCCCCCCCCCCCTTTGCTAAACTGGGTGTGAGAATGGCCAGCACATGACGCAACTGGGGTGCAAGTTTAACACCTCTGTTCTATATAATCCCTAACCGAGCAGAAATAAGTAATCAATTTCTTCAGGAAACACACCTGCATTATTGACCACTCTTACAAGGCTACAGCTGATCACCATGCTTATCTCCCCCCCTCTATCTGAACAAACTCTGGCACAGGCCGGACTCCATCTTGGATGCAGGTGCTCAGTTTCAGGTAGACCAAGTGCCACCTGCACTTTGACCCTCAGATCCACCTGCTCCTTGGATCAACAACAAAAGACACAAACAGGATTTTCCCTTCTGGTGTATGAAGAGAAGCTATTACTAAAGGGTGGGATGTCAGTCAGCCTTGCAATTATCAGAAGAACAGTAATTCTTCTAGCATCCTCCATAGATTTCTACCCATGAAAGTCTTTCAAGACTAAACCCGCTTAAATGAAGTGAGGTCTGAGCCCTCCCAAGGGGACCTTAGGTTGCTTGGCAAAGACGTAATTTCTTGCAATCAACAAATCTTAACTGGCCTCAATGTTTTCTTCTGCAACAAGCCAGATAAGAGAAAGCACACTTGATATTAATCTGCCCCCAAGGCTACCCAAGTGGCCCCTTCTGCTTCTTCTGTGCTAAAGCCCTGGTGATATTGCATGGGAGGCAGCTGAAGTTCAGCTTCTCAACAAGCATTGATTTTTGATCAATGGAGGAAGGTGAAAATAATGAATGTGCTTCCTCTCCTCCTGCTTCTTGTTTGGCTTCTGCCTTCAACAACTCACAATGAAATGCAGACTGTATGTGTACTGAAGAACCCTTTGCGAACAATGGCGGACCACTACAGGCCTGGTGATCTCATTATTGGGGGGAATTTGCTCCTGAAAAAGACGTATGCCTATGAAGAGTTGAAATTTGACTGTCAGCCAACAAAGACACGAACTTCAAGCAGGTACGCTTCACCTGGGAGGGAATGGTATTAGAGGATTGTCTGCTTTATTTGGGATTCAGGGACTCCTTTCAGAGATTCTTCTTCTGGTGATGTTTGCAGATTCTGCTGCAGTTCAGTAGCTTTGGTGCTTTGCAAGATAAAGAACCATTTTAATTAAATAAACTACAATGTTGCACTTTCATCAGGAAGATGATAAAAGTCATAAAAAGTGAGGAAGGGGGTTTCTGTTAGTAACTGTGTTGTGAGTGAAGAAGTTGACTCATAACATTAATTTGGACAGAAAGTCCTGGTGGAAAACTCAAAAGGCTGATTCATTTAAAGTGTTTGGTGTACCAAAAAAGGGGAAACTTTGTTTTAGAATAATTAATGGTCTTTGTAATCCTCTTTTGCAAATCTATCTTGTAGCCTCCAGTGGAGTCCTGTGAACAGCTCTGGCTCCTAGAGCTGAGACAGCTTTTCAAATGGAGAACCAAACTGCTAAAGCTTCCTTAGATATTTCTCCCATGGATGAGCCATGGCTGTTCAGATGTGGTACTTTTGAGCTTCTCTCCACACTGACCAGGGTTTTAGGGCAGGGCCATCCACACAACCTCCTTAATCACATTTCCTTGTCCAAAGGCTCACAACAAATGGATTCACCACTTCAAAGTCCAGGAGAACACACACACACAAACATACAGACCCACACACACCACACACACACACACACACCCTCAGGAAAAGCAAACTCCACCCAGCATACAAAAGGTTCCCTGTAATATTCCAAAATGTTTTTTCTTTATAGTGTTACATTCAAGAATTATCAGCTGTTCCGGGCCTTGGGACTTGCAGTAAAAAACATCAATCAGGATTTGGTTCTGCTGTCCAACATCACCCTCGGCTTCCACATTTATGACAATACGGAGAGTGTTAGGAGGGTTGCCTGGAACAGCTTCTCTCTTCTGTCTACACGAGGCCAGATGGTTCCAAATTACAAATGTGACAATCAGGACCCTCTGCTCTCTGTCATCGGAGATCTCCACTCCCAATACTCAAGGCAGATGGCCTCCATCTTCAGCACCTTCAAGGTCCCCCAGGTAAGAACAGAACAGAAGCACACACAGAAGCCAGGAAGCCAAGATTTGGAGAACTCATGCGAGAGTTGCATTTATTTTTAGATTTCGTGTCTCAGGCAATGTTACTTTATGCTGCCATCAGAAAGGGAGAACCTATTTCTGAAATGCTTTCCCGGATGAATTCCTACCTAATTGTAACCAGGCTTCAGTGTGGTTTATTATGTGACTCAGTTGATGGTTGTTCTGTTAACTTCTCACATGCAGAGCAAGGCGAACTATGTGAGTTGTGGTTCTTCATAATATAATGATGATAATAATAATAATAATAATAATAATAATAATAATAATAATAACAACAACAACAACAACAACAACAACAACAACAATAATAGCAGCAGCAGCAGAATAACAGAGTTGGAAGGGACCTTGCAGGTCTTCTAGTCCAGCTCCCTGCTCAGGCAGGAAACACTATACAATTTGAAATAAATGGTTGTCCAATTTCTTCTTGAAACTCTCAGTGATGGAGAACCTGCAACATCTGGGTGCAAGTTGTCCCATTGGTTGATTGCTCTAACCATTTGGAAATGTCTCCTTAGTTCTACGTTGCTTCTCTCCTTGGATAGTTTCCATCCTTTAAGTGCTTTGGAAACTAGTTTGACTCCATTGTCTATATAGGAGCCCTCAAATATTGGAAGTCAGCTATCATGTCTCCCCTAGTTCTTCTTTTCATTAGACTAGACATCCCCAGTTCCTGTAACCATTCTTTATATATTTTAGCCTCCAGTCCTTTAATCCTCTTTCTTGCTCTTCTCTGCACACTTTCTAGAGTCTCAACTCTATTGTAGCGACCAAAACTGGATGCAATGTTCCAAGTGTGGTCTTACTAATGCATTGCCAAATGTACTAACTCTTAACATAATCTTGATTCTATCCCTCTGTTAATGTATCAGTGAGGATTCAATCACTGGAGGTGTCTAAAGGTTGAATCATGGCAACTGGTTCAAACTTTGTTCATTGAGATCTTTCATTGCTCATCCAAGCAACTTCATCAGTCAGAGCAAAATTAGTTAGGCAGAGTCAGAGAATCACTGTGACGTATCAACTTTTGGCAAACCAACATCAGAGGTTTCTCCCCAAAATGCCTTGCAGCATGTCAATAAAGATTCAATGTAAAATATAACCTTTTCATGAAAAAAAAATCATTTGTAAAACAAGACCCTCTCTTTCTGCAGCTTGGGTTTGACTTCCTCAAGTTCACTCAGGCAGACAGAATTGCTTTTCCTTCCTTCTTCCGGATCAATCCCCATGACTTTCCTCAGTACGAGGGTTTAGTCCAGCTGCTCCTGCACTTCCAGTGGAACTGGGTTGGTCTTATAGCCCCTCAAAGTGACGATGGAGAACATTTCATCTCAACTCTGATGCCGATGTTGAAAGAGAAGGAGATCTGCCTGGTTTTCACCCAATTGTTCAAAAATGAACATTCTTTAAGTGCAGCGATGAAATTGCTTCCTTTCATCATAACTTGGTTGAAAGCTGAAGTGATTATTTTGCTTGGAGAACCCAAATCTATTAAAACTATATATACCTCTCTTGGGTATTTTGGAAGATGCTCTAAGAGTCCATTTAGAACTGTTTGGATCCTGACTTCCCATTGGGAAATCAGTGCATCTCCTCGGGTTTTGCAATTTCTAAAGCCTTTCCATGGAGCTTTGCATTTCAAGGACCACAGCCACAATGTCCCAGAATTCAGGCAATTGCTCCTGTCTTCAGACCCCTTGAACCCCCATGGAGACGTCTTTCTCCCTATATGGTGGGAAAGGCTCTTTGACTGTAAGCTCCACAAACCAGGAGTGATCCTTGCAAAGGGGGAAAGAGAATGTACCGGAAAGGAGAGTTTGCAGAGTCTACCTTCTTATATGTTTGAAGCGAGCATGACGGGTGAAAGTCACAATATCTACACTGCCGTTTATGCTGTGGCACACGCCCTGCAGGACATGCATGTATCAGGAGGAAGACAAGCCATGATGAGGCTTGGAAAGAGGATCTCCCATATGCATTCATGGCAGGTAATTCTGAGACTCTCTGCACAGGTTTGTTTGTTTGTTTGTTTTTCAACCATATTTTTATTTTTTTATATTCTTTATACATCTCCAGGTGTGAATGGTGTGGTAACTGGGTAACCTACATTTCAGTACACTTATATTACAATATTATCCTGATATCTATCACATCATAATCCAAATCATAATCCAACCTGCATAGTTCTGATGTTAATACACATTATTGAAATATATTCATAAAAATGTTCTTTTACTTTATTTTCCCTTTTCCTTCATCTCTTACTCTTTATATTAAATTTCCCAATTTTTGGTCTATATGATCAAATATTTTCTCAATGCTTTGAAAAAGCTCCATTCTGTTTAGGTTCTCATCACTTCCACCTTAGTTTGCGTCTGTGTTTAGTCAATCTCTTTTTTTAGTCCAATGTCCGGAGTTCATTCATTCAAAAAGCCAAACTTCCAAGTCCCAATTTTAAACGTCTCATCAATAGTCAGTCCAAACAATTTGAATTCACCAGGAGGTTATCCACGCCTCTTCCAATTACTTTCTAAACAGGTTTATTTTTAGACATTCTCATGGATGTTTAAATATTTCCATGCCACCCATCTCGCTACATTTGAAAATAAACTAAATCAGCAATTGTTAAATCACAATAAAAAAAGTATGATGATTTGATTTTTAAAAAAGGGAAGGGTAACTGTACAAATTGTCAGTAAGCTCCAGAATGGAAAGTTCTTCTTACAAAGTCTTCAGTGGTTGCTTGACTTTCAGGGGATCAAAACTTCATTCCAAGGAGGAGGAAGATGACGAAATAGGTTCCTTCGTGTCTGATGTTGTTTCAACAGGTCACTAAAACATCCTCCTGGCCACTTTTGCAGAACCTCCAAAGTTTCTTTCAGAATGTAGGCAGAATCCAATCTCTAGCAAGTCACTTTTCATTTTATTTTTAATGGTTTAGCATCCTGTGTGAGCACAGAGCATTTGTTTAATCCAATATTTGTTGTGCTGCTTAGCTTGCTGGGTGAAAGGAGCCTCTGTGAATCTCAGCTCATGCAGAAGGGCCCTTGTGCAAAGTGGTTTCAAGACCTCCTCCTGCTCTGACCTTCATCAAGGCTTAACCTGGGTTGCTTCTCGGTTGTGGAGGGACCAATGCAGTCCGGGTGCTGCTTTCACTTGACTATGTCATATGTAAGTCAGAGACTCTGCATGGCAGATGACCAGACACAGATGCTACATTCAGTACTTTTTGAGTATCAGAATAAAAGAGTTGGAAGGGACCTTGGAGGTCTTCTAGTCCAACCCTCTGGTCAAGGAGGAAAACCTATACCATTTCAGACAAGTTACTGTCCCATCTCTTCTTAAAACCTTCAGTGATGGAGCACCCACAGCTTCTGGAGGAAAGTCATTCCACTGATTAATTGTTCTAACTGTCAGGAAATTTCTTTTTAGTTCTAGTTTGCTTCTCTCCTTGATTAGTTTTCACCCATTGCTTCTGGTTCTGCCTTCAGGTACTTTGGAGAATAGATTGACCCAGTCTTCTTTGGGAGCCCTTTAGATATTAAACACTGCTATCATGTCACCCCTAGTCCTTGTTTTCATTAAATTATATATACCCAATTCCTGTGACCGTTCTTTGTATGTTTTAGCTTCCTGATGCCTAATCATCTTCGTTGCTCTTAACTCTTTCTAGAATCTCAATACCAATTCATATCATGGCAACAGGAACTGGATGTGATATTCCAAATGTAGTCTTCCAAGATATTATAGAGTGGTACGATTATTTCACATGATTCTATCCCTCTATTAATGCAGCTCTAGGACTCTCTTACCTTTCTTGCCTCATATTTAATTAATTGTCCACTAGGACTCTCAGATCTCTCTCACAGTAACTATTTTTGAGCATAGTATCACCTATTCTATGTGTGTGGATTATTTTTTCTTGCCACAGTGTAGAATCTAATTTTTCTAACTTCTGAATGTTATTTTGGTAGAGTCCCTTCAGGGAGAGAGAGCGGGTTATAAACTAAAATTATTATTATTATTATTAGATAGGGCCTAATGGTCAAGTCTATCAAGTTCCCTCTCTATCTTGATTCTATCTTCTGGAGTGTTGGTGATTCCTGCCAGATTGATGCCATATGCAAATTTGATGAATTTCTAGCATTAACATTCAGCTTACAGACTGCTCCATAGTGCTTTACAGCATTCTCCAAGTGGATTACAATGTCATCATATTGCCCCCATCCACCTGGGTCCTCATTTTACTGACCTTGAGAGGATGGAAGGCTGAGTCAATCTTGAGCTCATCAGGATCAGACTCTAGGCTATGGGCAGAATCAGCCTGTCATACTGGGTTCTAACCATTGCACCACCATGGCTCCTCAAGTAAATCTTTTATTAGGGTATTGAAAAATACTTAAGACTGAGCCTTGAGTCACTGCATGCTTTCCTCTGTGTAGATGCAGTTCCATTAAGGATTTCACTGTGGTTGGTTAGTCAGTTACTAATACATCTGGTGGTGATGCTGTCTAATCCACATTTTTTCTATCTTAGCAAGTAGTAGATTGTGGTCTTCTTTATCAAAAGCTTTACTGAAGTCCAAGTAAATTATGTCCATAGCTTTTCGCTGATCTACTAATTTAGTCACATTGTCAATAAAAATGTAATAAGATTTGTCTGGCATGATCTCTTTGGGAAGCCAACAGAGAAATTCAACAATGGTGATCACATGGAGAACCCGAAAGGGAGAAGGGTGGTATAAAAATCTAAATAATAATAATAATAATAATAATAATAATAATAATAATAATAATAATAATAATAATAATAACAACAACAACAACAACAACAACAACAACAACAACAACACTACAGAATGTCACAACCAATCATAATTAAGATCTTGTTGCCAAAATAATTTTCACTGATATAAAGGTTGGAACTTTGTGGACTAGAAGGAAGACTTGTTATTTAGTGCCTTTGTAACAGGCACTGTTATTCAGTGTCTTTGAATGAATGGTCATATCTCAAGAACTATCTGTACTCCTATCTTAAATAGCATTTGTCATTTATAAAACCTGGGGTCAAGAGCAACATTTGTAAAAACAGCCAATCAATGAAAGTAGAGCTGAAAGGGACAATGGAGGCCTTCTAGTCCAACCCCCTGCTCAAGCAGGAGACCATATACCATTTCAGACAAGTGACACCTCCAGTCTTTTTTGAAAAACTTCCAGTGATGAAGCACTCACAACTTCTGGTGACAAGCAGTTCCCCTCGTTAATTGTCCTCACTGTTAGGGTTTCTCCTTAATTCCAAGTTGCTTTTCTTATTGATTTGTTTCTGTTTTTGTTTCTTGTCCAGCCTACAGATGCTTTGATAAATAAATTAACCCAGCCTCTCAAATATTGGAATACTTCTATCATGTCCCCGTTAGTCCTTCTTTTCTCTAGACTGGTCAAATCCAGATTCTGCAGCTGCTCTTCATATGTATTAGTGTCTTTAATCATCTTAGTTGGTCTTTAGTTCTTGTTTTCATTAAATTATATATGCCCAATTTGTACTTTTTCCAAAATCTCAACATCTCACATTTGGTCAATGTGGTGACCAAAAACTGGATGCAGTATTCCAAGAATGACAGTAGCTAAGATAAAGACTAATATTTGGAATTCTGCATAAAAACTTTTGTAAGAATTATTCTATTGGAACTCAGTGAATAAACCATGATACAAACACCCCATAATAGAATCTTTTTGCAATCGGGGTCCCTTCGGGGAGAGGGGGCGGTTTAGAAATTTAATAAATTAGTATTATTATTATTATTATTATCCCCCACGATTTCATTCCTATAATTCGATGCTGCTCCTGATTTCCAGATTCACAGGCTTGCAATTATCTCCTAAAATGCTGGTCACCATAGAATGCTAGAAGCCATAGTTTCTCATTTCCAATCACCCCAGTTGCTAAGGATCTATTTTTTATTTTCAGCTTCTTGCCTATTTGAAGAATGTCCGTTTCAATGACAGCTTTGGAAATGAAGTCACAATCTCAGAAAATGGACTTGGAACAGCTCAGTATGACCTTCTCAACTGGCTTCTCCTCAGCAATCAGTCTTTCATCCCTGTGAAAGTTGGGCAAAAAAATCCCATGCTTCCCCCAGGCCAGGATTTTACTGTGAACTCTGGTGCAATCACCTGGGCCAGAAAGGTGGGATAAAAGGAAATCTTATGAATCCAGGAAATGATTCATTCTCTTCTAGTGATGCAGAATTTCCTTGTCATTGGGAGGGAGGGAGATGAGTTTAACCAGAAAAACTGACAGCCAAGTGATGAAAGATGTTTTCAAGAAATGGATTCAAGTCTGATTTGTGCCACGTCCAAGGAAGGTTGGCATTATGAAAAAATACCACTAGCAATAGCACTTATATACTGCTGCACAGTGCTTTCCACAGTGAGTTGTTTACAGAGACAGCATATGGCCCCCAACAATCTGAGTCATCTTACTGACCTCAGAAGGATGGAAGGCTGAGTCAGCCTTGAGCCAGTCAAGATTGAACTCCTGGGGGTGGGCAGGGTCACCATATGATACTGCATTTCAACCACTATGGTACCATAGCCGCTCCCTCCCACTCTCCCTCTTTCTCTCCATCCCTCCTTCCCTCCCTCCCACATAGCACGTAAACTTATATACCACTTCACAGTGCTTTACAGCCCTCTCTAAGCAGTTTAAAGAGACTGCACATTGGAAGGCAATTGGTCAAAATCGAGCTGCTGGCAGTGGCAGAATCACAATGAATTCTAGCCACTCAGCCACCTCGGCCCTTCCTTCCTTCCTTCCTTCCTTCCTTCCTTCCTTCCTTCCTTCCTTCGCACTTAGATGTATATACCGCTTCATAGTGCTTTGCAACAGTCTCTAAGCAGTTTACAGAGTCAGCCTCTTTTCCCCAACAATCTAGTTCCTCCTTTTACCAACCTCAGGAGGATGGAAGGCTGAGTCAACCATGAGCCAGTCAGGATCGAACTCCTGGCAGCGGAATGCAGCGTTTCCCTGCAATACTGCATACTAACAACTGTGACGCCATGGCTCTATCCTAGTTGAAATTCAGGATGTAATTTGAGAAGGAAACAGTGAACTCCCTGGATCTTTCCTGCTTGGTTGGAACATTATGATTCTTTCTTTTAGAAAAAGCTGCAGCTCAGAGGCAGATTGTGCTCTGCCACTTCCAGCTGACCGTCATCATACAATACAATACAATAGCAGAGTTGGAAGGGACCTTGTAGGTCTTCTAGTCCAACCCCCTGCGTGGGCAGGAACGTTATACCATTTCAGACAAATGGCTATCTAACATCTTTTTAAAGACTTCCAGGGTTGGGGCATTCACAACTTCTGGAGGCAAGCTGTTCCAGAGGTTAATTGTTCTTACTGTCAGGAAATTTCTCCTTAGTTCTAAGTTGCTTCTCTCCTTGATCTTCTTCTTCCCACTGCTGAGGATGCACACACCTGGCCTACTTAAGTTGCTCATGGAGACCTTGGGCATAAGGACTTGGGTAGCTAGCAGCTGCCTTGTGAAGGGTTCATCCTGATATGCATCATCAACAGCAGGAGGCAAAATATGGTGAAGGTCAGCAGAAGTGATGGAGGTGATGGATGGCAGCAGGTGAAGAGCAGGGTTGTGGCTGGGCCTATGTTCCATATTTCTGGACCTAGATAGTGGAGGCTTCATGCTGTCATGTTTGGTGCTTCTGGGTGCATTATGTCTCTGGGTCTGCTTGACATACTGTGGCAATGACAGTGCTTTCCCAGATGAATGGCACAAGGCGGCACTTCTTAATTACATTAGAAAGTCCAGCATATGGGAGGAAGGAAATAATAATTTGCCAAGGAGAACAGGAAGAAAGATCCATTGTGGCATTAGAACAATGAATCAGTGGAACAAGTTGCCGTCAGGAGTTGTGGGTGCTCCAACACTGGAAGTTTTAAAGAAGAGATTGGAGAATCAGGGTTTTTTGCCTGAGCAGGGGGTTGGACTAGAAGATGTACAAGGTTCCTTCCAACTCTGTCATTCTGTTATTTTGGAAACTGAATGATGCATGATCATTGGGTGGACCATCTCAAGCATTTCTCTTTTCTTTCTTAGAAGGTGCCCTTTGCCAGGTGTGGCAAGAAGAGGTGCCAGGCAGGAGAGAAAAAAAGTGTTCCTGAAGGCAAGGAGGTTTGCTGCTACCAATGTGTCCCCTGTCCAGAAGGGACCATTTCTAATCAGACAGGTAGAGTATACATCAAATGTAGATCTTCCAGGATCAAGGAATAAACCTAAATATGAAGGGATTCTTGGTCATGTGTTGTAGGTATAATTTGTTTCACAACAGAGATGAAAATTATTCTGATCCCCTCTCTAATTGTCCATATCTGAGGAATGAGGATAGGCAGAATTGCTCTCCTGACCCAATTTCACACAAGGTGAACACTGAAGGCTGACATTTTTCAGATTTCTTGCTGTCATTTCCCATCCTCCTGTCACATACTAGAGAGTGTGTGTGTGTGTGAACAGACTCCTGATCACTTTTCTGACTGAATGACAGAATGGTGCTTGAGTATTCAAAAGTTGTTTTAAGGACCCACCTCACCCAGTCTCTCAGGTAAGCAATACAATACAACAGCAGAGTTGGAAGGGACCTCGGAGGAAGCCCTATACCAGGGGTCTGCAAAGTTGGCTCTTTTAAGACTGGTGGACTTCAACTCCCAGAATTCCCCAGCCAGCTATGCTGGCTGGGGAATTCTGGGAGTTGAAGTCCACCAGTCTTACAAGAGCCAACTTTGCAGACCCCTGCCCTATACCATTTCAGACAAATGGCTATCCAACATCTTCTTGAAGACTTGCAGTGTTGGGGCATTCACAACTTCTAGAGGCAACTTCTGTTCCACTGATTAATTGTTCTAACTGTCAGGAAATTTCTCCTCAGTTCTAAGTTGCTTCTCTCCTTGATTAGTTTCCACCCATTGCTTCTTGTTCTGCCCTCAGACTCCCTCTTCTTTGTGGCAACCCCTGAGATATTGGAACACTGCTATCATGTCTTCCCTAGTCCTTCTTTTCATTAAACTAGACATGCCCAGTTCCTGTAATTGTTCTTCATATGCTTTAGTCTCCAGTCCCCTAATCATCTTTGTGCTCTTCTCTGCACTCTTTCTAGAGTCTCCACATCTTTTCTACATCGTGGTGACCAAAACAGAATACAGTATTCCAAGTGTGGCCTTACTAAGGCATTATAAAGTTGTATTAACACTTCACATGACCTTCATTCTATCCCTCTGTTTATGCAGCCTAGAACTGTGTTGGCTTTTTTGGTAGCTGCTGTATACTGCTGGCTCAAATTTAAATGGTTGTCTACTTGGACTCCAAGATCCCTTTCACAGTTACTGCTATTGAGCAAGGCACCACCTATACTGTACCTGTGCATTTCATTTTTGTTGCCTAAATGTAGAACCTTACTCTTTTCACCAATGAATTTCATTTTGTTACATAGGGCCCAATGTTCAAGTTTGTCAAGATCCTTCTGTATCTTAAGCCTATCTTTTGGAGTGTTGGCTATTCCTGCCAGCTTGGTGTCATCTGCAAATTGGATGAGTTTCCCATTTATTCCCTCATCCAAATGATTGATGAAAATGTTGAAGGGTACTGCGACTAAAACACAGTCTTGGGGGACTCCACTGCATAATTTCTTCCATGTAGATGCAGTTCCATTGAGGACTACACGTTGAGTGCAGTTGGTCAGCCAGTTACAAATCCATCTGGTGGTGATGCTGTCTAACACACGTTCTTCTACTTTATCTAGTAGTAGGTTATGGTCTACCTTGTCAAATGCTTTACTGAAGTCCAAGTAAACTATATTGATGGCATTCCTCTGGTCCACTAATTTTGTCACATTATCAAAGAATGCAATAAGATTAGTCTGGCATGATCTGTTTTTGACAAACCCATGTTGGCTTTTGGCTATTACTTTGTTTGCTTCTAGGTGTTCAGTAATTCGCTGCTTGATTATTTTTTCCAGAATCTTTCCTGGTATTGAGGTCAGGCTGATGGGTCTGTAGTTTCCTGGATTTATCCTTTTTCCTTTTTTGAAGATGGGAACCACATCACCGCTCCGAGTCCCTTTGGGGAGAGGGAGCGGTCAACAAATTAAATTATTGAAATTATTGATTATTGATCAGCTCTTTTCCAGTCCTCTGGTAGTTCCCCAATGCTCCAGGATCTCTGAAAGATATAGTTCAGTGGTTCTGAGATCTCATCTTCCAGTTCCTTCAGAACCCTGGGGTGTAATCCATTCGGTCCTGGTGATTTGAACTCATCTAGGGTAGAGAGGTGCTCACTTACTATTTGTGTTTCTAATCTTATTTTTGTGGTGCTGTTTTTGATAGATTGGACTGTTTTATCCCTTTGTGTAAAGACAGATGCAAAAATGAGTTGAATAGTTCTGCTTTCTCCCTGTTGCTTCTTGCCATTTTCTCCCAGCAATGGACCAATTGTTTCTTTAACTTTTTTCTTGTTTTTAACATGTTGAAAAAAGTTTTTTTTGTTATTTTTTACTTTTGTGGCAAGTCTTTCTTCATTGTGAGCCTTAGCTCTCCTCACTTCATCTTTACAGGCTTGGGCTATTTGCTGATATTCTGCCTTAGTTATGTTCCCCTCTTTCCACTTTTTATACTTATCTTTTTTGTCTTTCAATTTGTTAGAGAGTTCTTTATGCAGCCATGACGGTTTCTTTTGGGAATTTTGTTCTTTTTTCTTCTTCATTGGTATTGTGCTAGACTGGGCTTTTGTAATCTCATTTTTCAAAATTTCCCAAGCTTCTTATTTATTTAAATTTATATCCCGCCCTTCTCCACAGAGGACCCAGGGCGGCGCACAGGAAATTTAAAACATACAAAATACAATAAATATAATTTAAAAAACTATTAAATAAACCTATCCTGCGCTAAAACCAAATTTTTAAAAACCCAGTTTAAAACTATCTAAAAGTCCCCATGGGAGGTTAGGCTAGGCCGGCTTGTTGAAACAAATATGTCTTAAGACATTGGCGGAAGAGGCGGAGGTCGGTGATGGTACGTAATTCAGGGGGTAGGTCATTCCAGAGGGCTGGCCCCGACACAGAGAAGGCTCTCCCCCTGGGTGTCGCCAGTCGGCATTGTCCGGCCGAAGGCACCCTGAGGAGGCCCTCTCTGTGGGAGCGTATCGGTCTAAGGGATGTATGGGGCAGGAGGCGGTCTCGCATATAACTAGGCCCCGAGCCATGGAGCGCTTTAAAGATAGTTGTCAAAACCTTGAAGCGCACTCGAAAGGCCACAGGAAGCCAATGCAGCTCGCGCAGGATCGGTGTTATGTGGGAGCATCTAGTGGCTCCCATAATCACCAGCGCGGCTGCGTTTTGGACTAGCTGTAGCTTTCGAGTGCACCTCAAGGGAAGCCCCATGTAGAGAGCATTACAATAGTCGAGTCGGGACGTCACGAGGGCTTGAGTGACTGTGCGAAGGGCAGCCCGGTCCAGTAAGGGGCGCAATTGGCGCATCAGGCGTACCTGATGAAACGCCCCCCTGGCCACGGCTGCCACATGGTCCTCCATGGACAGCCGGGAATCCAGGAGGACACCCAAATTGCGCGCCCTCTCCACGGGGGGCCAGTGTTTCGCCCCCAATGGCCAGAGTTGGAATAATCTGGCTGAACCGGGGTGCCGGAAACCACAGCCACTCAGTCTTGGCAGGGTTGAGCTTGAGTTTGTTACCACCCATCCAGATCCGTACGGCTTCCAGACACCGGGACAGCACTTCGGCGGCATCGTTGGGGTGGTTTGGGGTGGATATGTACAACTGAGTGTCATCAGCGTACAGATGGTACTCCACCCCAAAACCACGGATGATCTCACCCAGCGGCTTCATATATGTGTTGAAAAGGAGGGGCGAGAGGACCGACCCATGAGGGACCCCACATAGGAGAGGCCTCGAGGTCGACCTCTGCCCTCCCGTCAACACATATTGCGACCGACCAGAGAGGTAGGACCTGAACCACCGTAGAACAGTGCCTCCCAGCTCCAACCCCCCCAGTCGGTGCAATAGGATACCATGGTCGATGGTATCAAAAGGCGCCGAGAGGTCTAATAGGACTAGGATAGAGGAATAACCTCTATCCCGCGCCCTCCAGAGATCATCAACCAACGCGACCAATGCCGTCTCGGTGCTGTGCCCGGGACGGAAGCCGGACTGGCGTGGGTCTAGATAATCAACTTCCTCCAGGTGTCGCGGAAACTGTTGGGCTACCACACTCTCAACAACCTTCACTAAAAAGTGAAGGTTGGAGACCAGACGATAGTTCTCTAGTAGAGCTGGGTCCAGGGACGGCTTCTTGAGGAGGGGCCTCACTACCGCCTCTTTCAAGATGGCAGGTAAGGACCCCTCACTCAAAGATGAGTTGACAATGCCCTGGAGCCAGCCTCGTGTCATCTCCCAGGATGCCAGTACAAGCCAGGAGGGACACGGATCCAATAAACATGTGGTCGCCCTAAGCTTCCTTGACAGCCTGTCCATATCCTCGGTGGTAACAAAGTCAAACTCCTCCCAAGAAGGAACCTCAAGACTGGTCTCGGACAGTCCCACAGGACCACTGTCGATGGAGGGTAGCTCATTCCGAATCCGAGTGATTTTCTCCTGCAGATAAATCCCAAATTCCTCTGCTCGCCCTTGCAGAGGGGCTTCCCGCGGCCTCTGGTGGAGGAGGGAGCGGGTCACCCCAAACAGGGCGGCAGGGCGGTTATCTGCGGATGCAATAAGGGTGGCACAATACTCACGTTTGGCCACCCTTATCGCCACTAAATAAGCCCTAATATGGGTTCTCACTAGTGTTCGGTCGGCTTCGGAGCGAGAGGATCTCCATCTGCTCTCTAGGCGTCTCTTGTGGCGTTTCATCCCCCGAAGCTCCTCAGTGAACCAAGGAGCCTGGGTGATTCGTCGCCGCAAGAGAGGCCGCAAGGGCGCGACTCGGTCCAAGGCCCCCGTGGCCGCACTTAACCATGCAGCCACTAGGTCCTCAGTCGAGTCGCGGGGCAGGGTCACAGGAATTGGCCCAAGCTCCCTCTGGAACCTTTCCGGGTCCACAAGAAGCCTGGGGCGGAACCATATAGGAGTGTCCGGTTCCGCCTCCCCGCGGTGGTGTGTAGCGATTGGAAAGTCCAGCCGAAGGAGAGCGTGATCTGTCCATGACAAGGGAGTGATGACTAGATCCCCTAGATCTTGAGTTGTTTTCCCCTTGAGGATTCTTATCCATGGAATTTTTCCCATTTTTTTCTGTTCAACTATTTGTGTTTGCATAATGTTGAATTCCAATATTGCATGCCCATTTGCCCCCAGGGTTCCTGTGCCTTCAACACCTTCTAACATTTCCTCTCTGTTAGTGAGAATTAAGTCCAATATGGCTGATCCCCTTGTTCCCTTCTGTACCTTTTGGGAAACAAAGTTGTCTGCTAGGTTTGTTAGGAACCTGTTGGATCTTCCACTTGGTGCAGATTTTTTTCCCCAGTTGATGTCAGGGTAGTTAAAATCCCCCACTACTATTGTGGTGTGCTTCCTACATACTTTGGTTAGTTGACTAGCAAAAAGTTCATCTACTGCCTATGCTTGGTTGGGTGGTCTGTAGCATAGACCTATGGTAATGACATTTCCCCCCCAACCTTTAATATTGACCCAAATGCATTCAAGATAGTTCACATCGTTGTTGTGCTCTATTTCTGTAGAGATGTAGTTATTTGTTATATATAATGCAACTCCACCTCCTCTTTTATTTGGTCTATTTCTTTTAAATAATTTAAATCCTTCTAGTTGTATGTTCCATTTGTCAGTTTCATCCCGCCAAGTTTCTGTAATGGCAACAATATTGTATCTGCCTTCTTTTACTTGAATTTCTAATTTGCCCTGTTTATTCCTCATACTCTGTGCATTGGTGTATAGACATTTGAGTCCATTTTGATTGGCCTCGTGTTTACTGTCTGCGTAACTTGTGTTATGCCTGACTTCCCTTATTTTCTTGCCACTTGTATGATTCATGCACATGGTTTGGCACTCACTATTAAATGCTTGATTTTGCTTGACAGCAGGTGTGATAATCTTACCTGCACAAACATCTGTGTTACATGTGCTGATAAGCCTATGAATTTTAGATTGCTGGGGACAGAAATGTTCTGTATCAGTTAATTCTCTGTCCCTGCTGTTCAGTTTAAATGCTTATCTAGAAAATCTGCGAATTTAATGCCAAGTAACTCAGTCCCTTTCTTGGACGGGTGCAAACCATCTCTTTTGTACAGATTTTCATTGGACCAGCTGCAGGCATCATGACTAATAAAACCAAAGCCTTCCTTTTTACACCACTCCTTTAGCCACACATTAAACTCTGCTAGACACTGGCCCTTTCCTTTTTGTTCCTTATATGCTGGTAAAACCTCTGAAAAGATAACCCTACAACCTATACTGTTAAGTTTGTACCCCAAGCTCTGGAAATCATTCTGCACAGAAAGTACATCTTTTTGGGACAGATCATTAGTGCCAAGATATATAATAGCATCAATGTCACAGTCCTTACTTTCATTCTTGACTATCTTAAGAATATGCCTCTTGTCTCTGCTGGCAGTAGCACCTGGCAGACACCTGACATCTTTTAAAACCTCCATATCCTTTCCTAAATTTACATCCCTTACAATTGAATCACCAATCAGAAGGTGACTTCTCTTTTTACATACCGTGCTCTTCTTGTGCGACTGATGTGTGATACTGCAACTGATGTGTGATACGCAAGATGTGTGATAAGCAAGGCTCTTGAATCCATTAAGTTGAATCAAAAATAATTTTACTGAGAGAAAGTAAGTGATTGCACTAAAGCCAGTGGCGTAGTGTGGGTTGTCAGCACCCGGGGCAAAGCAAGTAATTTGCGCCCCCTAACCCTCCCCCAGATAGTCCCTCGCTCCGCTTTCAAACCACAATAAAAGTGGGAAGAGACGGAAAAGTGCGCGCATCGGGGGCGGGGGGGAGCGGGAGGGGACGCCCTGCGCGGGGAGGGGGCGCGGTGCTGGAGGGTCCCGGGGGAAAGGGTGGGGGCGGAGGGGGATGAGGAGCGGAAGGGGGTGTCTGGCGGGGGGGGGCGTTCCTCCTCCTCCTCCCTCCTCCTGCTCGGCCGGGGTGTCAATTTGCAGCGGGAGCTCCTCCTCTGCCTCTCTTCCTTCCCGGCCCCTCGCTCGCATTCTCGACCCTCCCCGGGTGGGCTGAGCAGGGGACCCCTCCGGCCGCCGGAGCGAGCGACTTCCACCCGGGCTCTCTCCGCCGCCTCCGCCCAGGCTTCCCCGTTCGGCGCCGCCTGGCCTTTTCCCGCCTCTCCGTGCTCCCTCGACGCCACAGGAGGGGAAGCTCCGTGGCGCCTCCGCCTCCCTTCCCGCGAGTGTCAAAACTTTGTCGGGGCGGCGGCGGCGGGACGGGGCTGAGGCGGGAGGCCGGCCTGAGGCAGGCGGGGTGCGCGGTGCGAGCGCGCCCCCCCAGATGTTGTGCCCGGTGCGGCCGGGCCCCCCCCTGCACCCCCCACTCTACGCCTCTGACGAAAGCAAGGCGAGATCTGAAAAATCCCAAGCAAAGCACACAGCACTCTTTCAAACCCAGCCCCCCCCTGACCAATCCACTGGCAGCCATTGTGATGTCACAAGATTGTTATGGAAAGTCCAAGGTGCTAAGGAGACAATGGTTCACTCTTAGGGCATGACTGCCTTGAAGTCAGGCTGCAACCTGTAATGAGCCATGATGGCAAAGTGGTTAGAGTGCAGTACTTCAGGCTACTTCTGCTGCCTGCTGTCTGCCTGCAATTTGACAGTTCAAATCTTACCAGGGTCCAAATTGACTCAACCTTCCTTCCATCCTTCTGAGAAGTGTAAAATGAAAACCCAGATTATCGGGGGCACATTAGGCTGACTCTGTAAACTGCTTAGAGAGGGCTGTAAAACACTGTAAAGCAGTACATAAGTCTAAGAGCTATTACTAACTGGCTGGGAGTGAATATGCTCTATCTCCAAAGATAGTCCCTCTCCCTAACTCACAAGCAGTTACAATCAAAGCAAAAACATGTGAGAATACCAGCAAGCTTCCTCTCCCCCTCTTCCAGTTGAATGGCAGGACACGACGGTGGACCTGACAGTTGTGTTACTTGTCATGTGCTGCTTCTCTCAGGACTATCAGTCTCCCTGGAAATAATCAGGCCTGTCAGAGAGGGAGAAATCAATCTGCCTAAATCTGCTATTTACTGCCTGCAAACAAAAAGTCTGACTGAATGTTGGGAGCAACTGATTTCAAATTGAAGAATTGCCTCTCCCACATATTACAAATATCTCTCTGTGTGTATTGCACGCATTTGCATCAACCTATGATCTTATAATGCACCAAATGACAGTGTAAGTAAGCAGCAAAAAACAGGATTCCAGACTGAGAGGTCAATCTTCTTCAATTTCCGCTATAAAAGGGAGGAAAGGGTGGCACACTTTCCCTGACATAAAAGCCAACATAAGAACGCAAGTGTCCAGAGATCATAGTGGGAGAGATAACAATCTCTGACAAATGCTGCCCACACTTATTTTGAGCCAGGATGATTTACCAGTGATCCTTCCAGTACTTTTCTTTTGAGTTGGCTTCTATAGATGGGAGTTACACCTGAGAAACTAAGTGGGACGGATAAAACTCACAGTGGATGCCCATAAAATACTGAACCAAAAACTCTTCATTTCAGATGCAGCTCTCTGTGACCCCTGCCCAGAAGACCAATATCCCATCAAGGACAAAGACCAATGTATTGCCAAGAAGATCCACTTCCTCTCCTATCATGAGACCCTGGGATACACTTTAACTTCTCTGGCTCTCTTCTTTTCTCTGACCACATTAGCTGTTTTGGCAATTTTCCTTAAGCAACGTGATACACCGATTGTCAAGGCCAACAATCGAGATCTTTCCTACATCCTCCTGGTCTCCCTCCTGCTCTGCTTCCTCTGCTCCTTCCTCTTCATTGGTCGACCCGGGAAGCTCACCTGTCTTTTTCGACAAACCACCTTTGCCATTCTCTTTTCCCTTGCAGTTTCCTCTGTCTTGGCAAAAACTGTCATGGTGGTTCTGGCCTTCATGGCTACCAAACCAGGGAACAAGGCAAGGAAACTCTTAGGAAAACCACTGACCAACTCCATTGTCTTAGCCTGTCCTCTGATTCAAGCAGTTCTTTGTGCCACCTGGCTGATAACCTCTCCCCCATTTCCCAACTTGGAATTCCACTCCTTGGTAGGAGAGGCCATCTTAGAATGTAATGAAGGCTCAGCTTCAATGTTTTACACTGTCCTTGCCTACCTGGGTTTCCTAGCTTTTATAAGTTTCACAGTGGCCTTTCTGGCAAGGAAATTGCCTGATAGCTTTAATGAAGCCAAGTTCATAACTTTTAGCATGCTGGTCTTCTGCAGTGTTTGGATCAGCTTCCTCCCCACTTACCTGAGCACCAAAGGGAAGTCCATGGTGGCTGTGGAGATTTTCTCCATCTTGGCCTCTGGGGCTGGGCTCTTGGCTTGTATCTTTTTCCCCAAATGCTTCATTATGCTACTGAGGCCTCATCTTAACTGTAGGGAAAATATGATAAGGAACAAAAATCTCTAACTGATGCACGCATGGGAGACATTTAAATTTATCTTTGATGCACATTTAGCATCCTATGAGTTTTCTAAAACATGTTGACTATGAAACAGGAACATGTCCATTAAATAATATCAATAGCTATAACTGGTTACAAAAAGAGTTGCTTGTTTGAGGTGCACAGATGTAGAGATTGAATGAAAAATTAAATTAATAAATAAACAAATAAACCTGCTATCAACAGCAATAAAGCAGGCATTTTTATCCCATGACTTCCAGTTGTCTCCATTGAGGCCCAGTTCCCTATGTAGAAAGAAAGCTTTGTGTTAAAGATAAGTTCATTATTTCAAATAGTATATTTTTCAATTGTATTCTTCTTAATTAGCTATTCTAGTCTTTTAAAAAGTTAGGTGCCATATCAATGTGTATACGTGTATATTTGTTTCCATAGTCTTCTGACTCTTTATAATATCCTGATTGTATTTCTTTTTTTTTCAAGGTATAGATTAAATTTTAACAAAGTCAAGTAATGAACTTTTAGCATGCTGGTTTTTGTAGTGTTTGAATCACCTTCCTTCCCACCTACCTGAGCACCAAACGGAAGCCCATGGTGGCCGTGGAGATCTTCTCCATCTTGGCCTCTGGAACCGGGCTCTTGGCTTGCATCATTTTCCCCAAATGCTACATTATCCTACTGAGGTCCCATCTTAACTGTAAATAAACTGGGTCCTAACAAGGAGAAGGGCGGGGTATAAATTTAATAAAATAAATAAATAAATAAAATATGAAAATATGAAAACAAACATCTCTAATGCAGAAATAGAAAACATTTATAATTATATTGAGGCACATTTAATAAGTGATGATATTTCTAAAAGATAATGATGGAGAAGGAGGAACAGATTGGTTTAATAATACCTTATCAAGTAACTGGTCACAATATATCTGATGTCAGCAACCACCAACTAGCCTCACCCCCCATGTCTTTCCATTGTCCTCATTGAAACCCAGTGCCCTCCGTGGAATTAATGCTTGGTGTTAAAGATATGTTTCTTATAATAAAGAGGATATTTTGCTACTTTATTCATTTAAGTTGTATTTTTACTACAGTGTTTTAAATGGTTAGGTTTAGTGTCAGTGGCTTTGAGCATATGCATTTGTTTCCATAGTATCTTGAGACTTTGAGAATTTTCTGCTAGTGTCTATGGATATTCTCAGTCATATAAATTTAAATAAATAAATAATAAATAAATCCAGGTTTTGGTTGTCCCAAAAATACTTTTTGAAGAGGCAACTGGACTTGTTTGTCTTTGAAGAAGTTTTGCTTCTCATCAAAGAAGCTTCTTCAGTTCTGACTGGTGGGGAGTGGAAGGAAGGAGAAAGACAAAGGCCACTCTTTTGAAACAGCAACACCCACATTTTGGGCAGTTAGGAGTGCTGATTTGAATATGTCAAAATTGAACAGTCCTTTCTCAACAGAGGGGGAAGGATATGATATCATCTATCTCCTGTCCACAACATAGCTCTTTAAGCACTCCCAAGAAGGCTCCACACCCATTTGCACTACTCAGGTGACACTGACGACACAGAAAAACCTCCAAGTGACCTCAATGATTCTCTAAAAGGATGTAAATGACCAGCTGTCTGCAAGGAATATAAATCCTTCCATTCTCCACCAATCCAGTCAGAGCCAAAGAAGCTTCAATTCAATTCAATTCAATTTACTGAATTTCTAAACTGCCCCCTCTCCCCGAAGGGACTCGGGGCGGTGTACAGGAAATTAAGAACATCTAAAACATAACAATACATAAATATTTAAAACCAAATTAAATAATTAACCCTGTACTAAAATTTTGTAAAAAACATTAAAACTGTTTCCCATTAAAACTGGATTAAAACAATTTAAGCTTCAGACTGGGGCAAGGAGCATGAATTAGGCCAGGCCGGCCTGATGGAAAAAATGGGTCTTTAATTTTTGGCGGAAGGAGCAGAGGTCCGTGGTAGTTCTAATATCGGGGGGTAGGTCGTTCCAGAGGGTCGGGCCCACCACAGAGAAGGCCCTTACCCTGGGCGTCGCTCTCTGGCATTGCCTAGTGGACGGAACCCGGAGAAGTCGGGTGCGACTTGATGGCGTGAAGATGGCGGCGCGCTTGTGAGTCCGATGTGGATTGCGGGGGCCTTCGAGCCCAAAAGGGACATTGCCTGGCCCAATTTACCTTTCTGAGGCCAGGCCCAGCAAGCCCGCTGCTCCGTCGCCCCACAGGGGTCCGTGTGGCCTCGCGGCGGCTTGTCGGCAAGCAGCAGGGGCGGGGTGGAGAGACGTCGTGGCGAGACGCTGAGGACGCTGGACGCTGAGGACGCTGGAGGCCTGGAAGGCCTGGAAGATTGGACTGGACTGGCCGGGAGGTGTCGGTGGTGGAATGGCGCAGAGGGGCCGAGACCAGCAGAGTCCAGCAGAGACCGGCGGAGACGGTGTCGGAGGAGGTGAGAGGCACCGGCCGAGGGCCGAAGGTATTAGAGGCGCCGGAGGCCCTCATCGAAGGGCCCGGGACCGGAAACATCTGCCAATTGAGCGTCGGAGGCCAGAATCATCGGCCTCAGAATCATCGGAGGCCTCCGTTGGGCGGCCTATGGGAGCGGAGTCATCAGAGGCCCCAGAATGGAGGAACTTGAGGCCCCAGACTAACGGACCAGTAGACCCAGCGAGGGGCAGCTAGGAAACCTGGACTTTGGGCCATTCCAGCTAGGCCAGCCAGGCCTCCAAGGTGATGAGAAAGAGGATGGGAGAGGACAGGAGAGACCGTTGGGGGGAGAACTATCCGGGCAGCCAGGCAGCCAGGCTTTAACCCTGATTCCACCAGGTCTGAATACGGACTTAGGTGGAACCTGGACTGTGCGACATCCATCTGGTCACACTGTTATACCACCTACTGGACAATGACCTGGACAATGACCTGGACAATTCCATCAGCCCAGAAGTGGGCATTCCATCTGCTGGGACATTTGATTTGCTCTGGACTTTTATTTCTATCTTGGATTTTATTTCCCTCCTTGACCCCCACCCACCTCAATCCCACCCCACCCCTCCCATGGTGATATAACATCCTTGCCTAGTATAACTTCTCTCATTTTGTATAATATCTTTAATACTAACACCCATTACTTCATCCTATATTTTAGTCATCTATTTAACATCTATTTATCTATTTATATTTTAACATCTATTTATATTGCAGAACTGTGTATGTCTTGCTGGATAACATTTGATAATAGCTGATATGGGCCCCTGAATCCGACCATTTCCACAATGTACTCTAGAGCAGACCTCATCACTCTGCGGCAGCTCCCCCTCTCGCAGAGCTGGCCCTCCACGTTATCGAGGGCCCACTTTGAGGAAGGACTGATTAGTCACGAGAAGTGGGCTAAACGCAGATTGAGGTTTTTTTTTAACAAATTATTTGATTCAGCTTTTAGGGGCTTCCAGGGTGGGTGGGGGGGGAAATAGTCCAGGGGGGGACGGCAAATGATTGGGCCGGCAGGCGGAAGTAGGACTACGGAGGAAGGGGGAGGGGGGTCGTTTCCACTGAGATTTTATCCATCGATTCGGTCTTGGGGAGGGGCAAGGGCGGTGGGAGGAGGAATAGGCATCATCGGTTGGAAGACCGTGGCCGCTGGATTCAGGCGGTCACGCGCTCCAACTCTCCGCCCTCCCATCGCAGACTAGGTGGGCAGGAATCACAGACCCGGGGCCACAGGCTGATGTTGTGCAACGCCAGGTCCGTGGTTCAGAAAGCCCCCCTCATCCATGACCTTGTGTCAGAGGGGGACCCGGACCTGGTGGGTATAACAGAAACCTGGTTGGGCCACGAAGGGGGTCTACCCCTCGTGGACATGTGCCCACCAGGTTACCGTGCCTTCCATCAGCCTAGGGCCCTAGGGAGGGGTGGGGGAGTGGCGATTTTAGTTAAGGAAGGTCTTGAACCGAAGGAGACCACAGTCCCTCAGACAACTGGGTGTGAATCTCTCTGCGTGAGATAGGGCCTAGGGAGGCAGTTGGGCGTGTTAGTTGTATACCTGGCTCCTCGCTATACAACAGCAGCCCTGCCTGAGCTCCTAGAGGTGATAGCTGAGGCGGCAGTTGAGACCCCCAGACTGGTAGTCATGGGGGACTTTAACTTGCCGTCGGCGGGTGAAGCCTCTGGAGCAGCTCGGGAGTTCATGGCTTCCATGATGGCCATGGACCTGACCCAGGTAGTTTTAGGCCCTACTCATGAGGGGGGAAACACACTGGATATGATCTTTGTCTCGGGACAGTGGAGTTGTGATCTGGGGATAGGGGATTTAGCCATCACTCCCTTGTCATGGACAGATCATGCTCTCCTTCGGCTAGACTTTCCAATCGCTTCACCTCACCGCGGGGAGGCGGAACCAGATACTCCTAGATGGTTCCGCCCCAGGCTTCTAATGGACCCGGAAGGATTCCAGAGGGAGCTTGGGCCAATTCCTGTGACCCTGCCTCGCGACTCGACTGAGGACCTAGTGGCCGCATGGTTGAGTGCGGCCACGGGGGCCTTGGACCGAGTCGCGCCCTTGCGGCCTCTCTTACGGCGTCGAACCACCCAGGCTCCCTGGTTTACTGAGGAGCTTCGGGGGATGAAGTGCCACAATAGACGCCTAGAGAGTAGGTGGAGATCCTCTCACTCTGAAGCTGACCGAACACTAGTGAGAACCCATATTAGGGCTTACTTAGTGGCGATAAGGGTGGCCAAACGTGAGTACTGTGCCACCCTTATTGCATCCGCAGATAACTGCCCTGCCGCCCTGTTTGGGGTGACCCGCTCCCTCCTTCATCAGATGCCACGGGAAGCCCCTTTACAAGGGCGAGCAGAGGAATTTGGGATTTATCTGCAGGAGAAAATCACTCGGATTCGGAATGAGCTACCCTCCATCGCCAGTGGTCCTGGGGGACTGTCCGAGACTAGTCTTGAGGTTCCTTCTTGGGAGGAGTTTGACTTTGTTACCACCGAGGATATGGACAGGTTGTCAAGGAAACTTAGGGCGACCACATGTTTATTGGACCCGTGTCCCTCCTGGCTTGTACTGGCATCCTGGGAGACGACACGAGGCTGGCTCCAGGGCATTGTCAACTCATCTTTGAGTGAGGGGTCCGTACCTGCCGTCTTGAAAGAGGCGGTAGTGAGGCCCCTCCTCAAGAAGCCATCCCTGGACCCGGCATTATTAGAGAACTATCGTCCGGTCTCCAACCTTCACTTTTTGGTGAAGGTTGTTGAGAGTGTGGTGGCCCAACAGTTTCCGCGACACCTGGAGGAAGTTGATCTAGACCCGCACCAGTCCGGCTTCCGACCCGGTCACAGTACCGAGACGGCATTGGTCGCATTGGTTGATGATCTCTGGAGGGCGCAGGATGGAGGTTATTCCTCTACCCTCGTCCTATTAGACCTCTCAGCGGCTTTTGATACCATCGACCATGGTATCCTCTTGCGCCGACTGGGGGTGTTGGGGCTGGGAGGCACCGTTTTGCGGTGGTTCTCGTCCTACCTCTCTGGTCGGTCGCAATATGTGTTGACAGGAGGGCAGAGGTCGACCTCGAGGCCCCTCGTATGTGGGGTTCCTCAGGGGTCGATCCTCTCGCCCCTCCTTTTCAACACATATATGAAGCTGCTGGGTGAGATCATCCGTGGTTTTGGGGTGGAGTACCATCTGTACGCTGATGATACTCAGTTGTACATATCCACCCCAGACCACCCCAACGATGCCGTCGAAGTGCTGTCCCAGTGTTTGGAGGCCGTACGGATCTGGATGGGTGGTAACAAACTCAAGCTCAACCCTGCCAATACTGAGTGGCTGTGGTTTCCGGCACCCCGGTTCAGCCAGATTACTCCAAATCTAGCCATTGGGGGCGAAACACTGGCCCCCGTGGAGAGGGCGTGCAATTTGGGTGTCCTCCTGGATCCCCAGCTGTCCATGGAAGACCATGTGGCAGCCGTGGCCAGTGGGGCGTTTCATCAGGTATGCCTGATGCGCCAATTGCGCCCCTTACTGGACCGGGCTGCCCTTCGCACAGTCACTCAAGTTCTCGTGACGTCCCGACTCGACTACTGTAATGCTCTCTGCATGGGGCTTCCCTTGAGGTGCACCCGAAAGCTACAGTTAGTCCAAAACGCAGCCGCGCGGGTGATTATGGGAGCCACTAGATGCTCCCACATAACACCGATCCTGCGCGAGTTGCATTGGCTTCCTGTGGTCTTTCGGGTGCGCTTCAATGTCTTGACGACCATCTTTAAAGCGCTCCATGGCTCGGGGCCTAGTTATTTGCGAGACCGCCTCTTGCCCCATACATCCCTTAGACTGATACGCTCCCACAGAGAGGGCCTTCTCAGGGTGCCGTCGGCCAGGCAATGCCGACTGGTGACACCCAGGGGAAGAGCCTTCTCTGTGGCAGGCCCAGCCCTTTGGAACGACCTACCCCCCGAATTACGCATCATCACCGACCTCCGCCTCTTCCGCCAATGTCTAAAGACATACCTATTCCAACAAGCCGGCCTAGCCTAACCTCCCATGGGGACTTTTAGATAGTTTTAAATTGGGTATTTTAAAATTGGGTTTTTTAGCATAGGATAAGACGGTTTAATTTATATTTTAAGTTGTGTATTTATTTTTGTACGCTGTATGTTTTTTTAAATTTCCTGTGCGCCGCCCTGGGTCCTTTGCGGAGAAGGGCGGGATATAAATGTAAATAAACTAAACTAAACTAAACTCTGTGGGAGCGAATCAGCCGAAGGGATGTATGGGGCAGGATACGATCCCACAAATAACTTCTTGCTTCTTTGCTTCTTGGATGAGAAGCAAAACATCTTCAAAAAACCCAAGAAACTCCAGTTGCCTCTTGAAAAAGCAACTTTGGGAAACCTGTTGATCAGTAACAAAAACTCCCTATTCTACTATTCATGGATGTCAGTTGTCCCCAGTGAGCATTTTTGACATGGGAGCTGGTCTTTTGGCTTGTATCTGGTGCCCCCAAAGTTCCATTTGCTGCTGAGAAAACATAACAAAGAACAAAAATATATCTGACTAATGCAGGAATTGGAAATGTTTATTTTGACTTTAGAATTTAACTTCCTTCCGGTTGGCCGGAGGCGACGGTCGAGTCTTTGTGCTCATCCGCCGCTTGGTTGCCTCTGCGGCCCCCCCGGGGGCAGGGAGTTCTTTTAAAGGACTCCTGCTGTACGGGCGGCTTGCGGGGAATCCCCCCATCCCGACGGCGGTCGGGGGTGGTGGCCCCCACTTCGACCTAGGCGCAGAGGAACGAGTCGCGGGGGGGGCATCGTCCCCTTTGCCGATGGAGAACCGGAACAGCTATTTGGTTTAAAGAAGAACTGAAACGCCGGGGTTGAAGGCAACACCGAGGCTCCTAGCTGCAAAGTGGATTGTGGGTGACTTTATTTTAATGCTCTCAACTTTAAGCTTCAAAGAAGAAGGAGGGGAGAGTTTGTAATACCCCACCTCGGAATGGAAAAAAAGCGGCGTTTAGAAATGCTCCCCAGGTTTGGGGAAGCGGAGAAATCAACATCCGATTTTCTTAAACCATAAGTGAAAGTCTTTCCTTTACGATCTTTGGATACTTTGTATCGAAGTCTGTCAACAATTGAAATGATTTCCACTAACTCTCGGCGGCTTCCAGAAGGGCGGGGGAAGATGGTGTTCCTTTGTTCTCAGGAGACATACTTTTCTTGGAAAATTGCTGACACTCCCTTGTGTTCGGGACCGTTTTTCTCTTTTTATTAATGGATGAATGTAATTGATTAATTGGACCTTTCCCTGATGTGCCTTCTTTTTTTTTCTTATCTGATTGTCTTTAAGAACTTGGTTTCTCTCTGGATTATAACTAAATGAAACTTTGAATTTGGACATTGGCTTCTGCTCCCTCCTTGCCTCACAGACTGCCTCTCCAACAGATGCCATTTTAGTGACAAAGACTTAAATCTTTCATTATGGCTTCAAAAAAGCAACTACATCAACCTAAGATTACTTCAATGTTACCCAAAGAAGCAGATGTGGACACTAAATTATCAGCAATAGATGAAACTCTTCAAAACATTATGAAAGAAATTAAAGAAATCCGGAAGGACAATGTCAGCTCAAAATTAGAACTTTTGGAGACACAGAAAGCACTAATGGAAAACAAACAAAGAATTGATGGACTGGAGGTGGGGTTGGCTGAGACAAGGGAAGAGCTAAAAAATTCTCATAATGAAATAGGGGATTTGGCTGGTCATATGTCTAGGATGGATTTTGAAAGGATGTCTTACTTTGTAAGATTTCAGAACGTTCCTGAATCAAGCACTGAGGATCTGAAAGTTTTAATGTGTACGATTTTAGCAGATTATATAAAAAAGAGTAAAGAAGATATTTGGGGGGACATTGATCTGATTTATAGAATTAATTCAGCATATGCCAGGATAAATGAAGTACCCAGAGAGATACATATTAAATTTGTAAGAAGGTCAACAAGGGAGGGGATCCTGAGAGCAAAGAGAGACGGTCCTTTAATTTATCAACAGAATGAGATTGCCATCTTGAAACAGATCCCAAAAAAGATTAGAGAGATAAGGAGGAAGTATTCCTTCTTGTCCAAAAGATTATTCAAAAAGGGGGTGTGGTTCAAGTGGTTGATGCCTGAGGGAATGTTGGTGTTCTGGGAGGGGGGAAGGGTAAGAATTAAAACAATTGCAGAGGCGGAAGCCTTTCTTAAAAAACACTCCTCAATCCTGGAGGATGAAAATGGGAGAACGGAGGGTGCCGCGGCCCCGCCCACTGAAGGTCAGGGAGAGGAAGATACAATTGCCAAAAGACTTAGATCTCACAAGTAACTTTATTTTTGTATAGTACAACTCTTATTTGGATGCTTATACATGATTGTTAGCATAGATTTTAAAATGACATTTCTGTATTTCTTTCCAATTTGTAGTACAAATGAAAATTTATTGCATTATCTATATATTTTTTATGAAGCCTCGGAGGGGGCTGACACTTCCAACATAGAGGTTCTCAAAATGTCTTTGTAACTCCTTATCCTATTTTTATAAAAATTTGTAAAACCCAATAAAACTTTTTCAAAACAATAAAAAAAAATCAGACAAAAAAAAGAATTTAAAAACCTTTCTGACAAGGGAAGAAAAGTGGGGGAAACTTGTACATTTCACAAGTGACATTCAACCAATGTGACTGATCACAATACATTTGTGATCACATAGTGCAACATAAAAAATTGATAAATAGTCTGCAAGAGTCAAAGAGCCAGTGAGGCTCTCTTTCTCAACTTGGTAATAAAGTTCGATTTTGGGGGGGGGGGGGAAAGGATATTGATTTCCAGCAGGACTTTTGTCCCTTTTTTTGTTTTGTTTTCATGAAGAATCTTTGAAAAGAAGCGTCAAGTTCTGTTGCCATGGCAAAGAAAATGCATACAGGAATAATAAATACTCATTTTGACAGCATATGTATACACATGGAGTCTTGGGAAGTGGTGGGGTTCAAATAATTTATCAACTGGTTCTCTGCTTTAATGGCCAACTGGGAAAGTGTGGCTCAGTGGTCATATGACTGGGTGGGTGTGGCCAACTCAATGTCACTCACATCTATGAGTGCTTTGCCTTCGCTGTTACAATGTAACAAGCGTTAACCGGAGAGGCAGTTTCTGTAAGCAGGGCCATAGAAATTAGGCTAGAAACAACACCAGAATGTTTCCTTCCTGCCTTCCTTACAGGATTAGCACTGTAAAGTGGGGGGGAAACAAAATGAGATTTCTTCCAACAACCGGCTCTCTGAACTGCTTAAAAAGTTAACAACTGGTTCTCCCGAATAGGTGTGAACTGGCTAAATCCCACCACTGGTCTTGGGGCATTGCAGAGTTCTCTACTATTTTTTTTTCCATTCAAGTATTTCTCATTGTATATTATGAATGCAAAGCGTTCACCTATATAGAGTGTTCTATTCATTAATGCTAGATAAACATGCTTCATTAATGAACAAGACAATGTGAAGTAGATATTAAGGGCTCTTCATCTGCTATTTTTTAATACTGTCAGATTATCATGGGGATGGATTGATGGGTTATTAATGGAATAATTAGAAACTTGTTCAATCCTGAGCAGAGAGGAAGGAAGGCAATGTTGTGTGATAGTCTTAGATGTTTCCTGAACTTACAAGAATGCTTAGGGATAGGCACCCCACATAGCAGAGCCTCCTGGGACGACTTCTCAGCTTCCACCATCATAGACTAAAACTGTCCCTGAGTGGAACCAGTGCACAAACAAGTCTCCAAACTCAAACCTTTCTAGGTAGTCCAGCTGGATATTCTGCTTGATGGCATGAAGACCACATGGATGATTATGAGGATGAGGATGTACAATGGGGCATCTGTCATCTCTCTGGGACACTGCAAATGCAGGATTTGCCTGGTTGGGTGATGATTAGATATTATCACTAAAGGCAAGGTAACCTTTCTTGGTTCAAACCGCAAAGGATGAGGAATGAAAAATGGTGAAGAATAGAATGGTGCAACCAAGAGAAGCTCTGGATCTTGTCCTCAGGAAATCTTCCATCAGTCAGAATGATTGGTTTTGAAATACTTATTTAAAATATTGATGACCCTCTCAAGTGACAGGGAGATTGGGCAGAATGCATCTAAAGAAAAGAAGAAAGCTTGTGATTATTAAAAAAATATATCTAGATATTCCATAGTTGAAACACATTGGCCAGTTGGGAAAACTCCATTAGGATAAAAATCATGGGGACTTTCACCAGGAAGTCCCTGGGAGTTTCTTAATCTGGAAAGAGTTTGGTGGTGGCAACACCATCATTTAATTCCAAAGAGATTTAAAAGAGATTGCTCCATGTATACCCTACCATAAAGGGATTAGATTAGGCAACCCCACAAGTTCTCTTCCAATTGTAAAGTTGCATCGCTTTCCAATCACAGTTGCCCAATTTACAGACTGAGAGACACAATTGTGGATTCACAAATAGATTTCCTCTTGTTAATATGTCATGGACTCCAGAGTAATGAGGATAATGTGAACATTTCTCTCTCCTGGGATTCATGAGACACTAGCAATTCTTACTTCATCTCAATAGAGTTCCAGAGATTAACCTTCCCCCCCACCAAGAATAAAGAAGTTTGTGTCCAGACAAAACATGTTTACTTAGTGTGCTCTGAATAATATGGCTGGGTCCCTTTAGAATTGGGGTGAGAATGAGAATGCTTATCTTGAAGATTTAAAATCCTACTTGAGCTCTCTGAAGTCATGAGAACATCACATTCCCTACATCACCCTCCATTGACTTGTTCTAGGAAGAAGGTCTCTTTCTGGGGACCATGAGTTGGCTTTTAATGTTGCTATGGACCTTGCCTACAGCCATCCAGATGCACCTGAGGCCAAACTGCTTCTGGAAGAGACCTTTCCAAGAACAAAAAGAATATTACAGACCTGGAGATCTTATTATCGGTGGAAACCTACCTCTCTCCATTACTTTAGTCCCAATGCTTCCTTTAGAGGAGCCTCCTGGTAATTGGGATGCCTATTCTCTGTAAGTGTTTCTTTGATTGTCTTTTTTTTCCTGGGCAATGTGGAAAGGGCAGTCTTGAAGATGGGGCAGATTTATATCCCAACCAGCCTATGTTGATGTAGAACTTTCCTAATTAGGACACATTGATTATATTTGATCAATCAATCTCTCTCTAATCCTCTTCTGAAGTCCTTTGGCTCTTCAGTGGTGAGGAATAGCTTGTCACACAAGGGAGTCAACTTTTATCCCTCTTCCTGAAGGTAAGGTGCACATTGCAAAGAAACCAGTATGGACTGAACTTGGGAGAAATAATGCTAGGTTCTGGATCAAATTCATCTTCCCATCTCATTATTCTGATGATTTGTAATGCCACCATTCATGCTTGCATTATAGTTCATGTAGAGATAGTCAGTCTTTTGTCCTACCAAGTCTGACTTCCCACCAGTCTCTGGTTAATTCTGGACACTTCCACGTCAATGGAGCAACCTTCTTTGGGAATCCCAAAAGAAAGAGTTCCACATTCTGAAATGCTTTCTAACTGGGGGCCATCCAGATATCTCATCTTAATCATTGCAAAACTCAAGATATTCAATTTAATTCAGTTTAATCTAATTTATTGGATTTATAAAGCCACTTAATTCAAAGAGACTGTGAGAAGAAGATAGGGTCCCATATTTAGGGAAACGTGCTTGAGAAGGTCAGTCTTTAAGATCTCCATGACTGGATATAATAAAATGTGCACTTTTATCAAGATGGTCAGCCACATCTCCTTAACTGGACTGAGAAATTCATTTTTGAAAAGTCAATACTGATGTGAACTGAGCCCATGCTGCAAATTATAACTTGTGCATGAGCTCACTTGAAGGTGCTGTAGGGAGAAAGAGAGGAGGCTTTGTCATTATACTATTGACAATATTAACAGAATCAACTGATTGACAGCAACCCTGTTTTCTGAGAGCAGTAAAATCAATAAACTAATTTGTATTGGTCTGTTTTATGATTAACTCCTAGAATCTTGATAATGCTCTTTTAAACAAAATCTCCCTCCTACTCTTGTCTAATTTTTGTCCTCCAACACTTGCAACAAAGACCTGTTCCCAAGAACTACCAACACGTTCTGGCTTTGGCATTTGCCATTCAGGAGGTCAACAAAGACCCACAGCTTCTCCCCAACATCACTCTGGGCTTTCGCATCTATGAAGAGAACCAGTATGCAAGTATGGCCCAAGATGTCAGCCTGTCTCTGCTCTCCAGCTGGGGAAAATTGTCCCCTAACTATAAGTGTGACACACAGTACAGTCTTCTCTCTGTCCTTGGAGGGCTCAACTCCAGAATCTCGTACCAGATGGCAATCATATTTGGCAATTTCAAGACTTCTCAGGTACTTGGACACATAACATGATGAAAGGGTGAATGCTGTAAGCTGTGCCTTGTATGGCTATTGCTAACAACTTCCAGAGTCAATTCTGTGACCAGAATAAAACATCTCATGAAGGTGCAAAGTTGTGGGGATTGAAGGTCTAAAATAGGATACCCTGCTAGTCTAGATAATCTGAGGTTAGTAATAAAAAATAAGATACCATTTTCCTGTCTTAACTTCTTCCTTTTCCTCCATCTCCACTCACCTTTTAGCTAGGTTATCGCTTCTCTGACCCTGTTTTGAGGGATAAGACTCAATTCCCCACCTTCTACCAGATCGATCCCCAGTATCACCTACAGAATGCAGCCATTGTCTGGCTCCTTCTATATTTTCAGTGGAACTGGATTGGGATTATTGTTCAGAAGTCGGAGAGCAGTGACGATATCATCAGGATTTTTGATGCCACCCTGTCCCAGAATGACATCTGCATACAATTTGTGAAACAGATGTTTACCCAAATCTCGTTGTTCAATGAATTGCACAATGATCAAGTAGATGTGCTTTGGACCCTTTTGAACAATGATGCTGAAGTTGTGATTGTCTCAGGGGATTCAAATACCCTGCAAAACCTTATAGCAGCCCTCTACATTTATGAAGAAGAGAACCAGGCTTCTCCTGGGAAGGTCTGGATCCTGACCACCCAGTGGGAATTTTCAGCTATTGGCTATCACTACGATTGGGTGAAATTAAAATCCGTCCATGGCGCTTTATCTTTCACGGTTCACACAAACCTGGTGCCAGGATTCAAAGATTATCTCTGGGCTCTGAATCCACATGACCCTCATGGAGACGTCTTTCTCCCAGAATGGTGGGAAGTTGTATTTGACTGTGAGGTTTTGAAGGCAGGTGTGTCCTCACCTGATGGCCGAAGGGTTTGCACAGGGAAGGAGAATCTGGACACCCTCCCAGTTTCCATCTTTGATGGGAAGATGACCGGTTTCAGCTACAGCGTCTACAATGCTGCCTATTCTGTGGCACATGCCTTACATGCTGCGTATGCATTGGAATTGCAACGGGCATTGAAGAGGGGCAGAAAGAAGCCACACCTGCTCTCTATGAAGCCTTGGCAGGTAACTCTTGAAATCTTCCCTTCTCATCCAGGCATCCTCCCTTCCCCTGTTTTAGGATTCATACATTGTTCCTGCAATGTCCGCTATCTTGTCTATCTGTACTTTCCCCCTCTTTTATTTAAATTTACCAGAATTTCAGCTGAAGATTCATCGGGGAAACAATGAAGTAAGCGAGAATGATTAATAAGAGATATAGTAGGAAAACAAAATAATTTCATTTCAATGTGCGAAAAAAATCATCTCTTATGGGTCAGATAATAGGATACAGTAGAGTAGGAGGCTGTGAGTTCAATCCTAGGTAGAAGCAGATATTTCTCTCTCTGGGCACGATGAGAATATCTGCTGAACAAAACTCTGCATTGGCAACAGGAAGGGCATCTGGCCAGTAAACCCTCAGCTCCATTCAGTTGAACAGACTCCACCCTGCAAGGAGTTATGGGGTTGTTAAAAGAGGATGATATTGCAGTTTTCAAAGAAATCTCTTTATATCAATTCTCTCCGTTTGTTTAAAATTTCAGATCAACATTTTCTTGAAAAACATGCTTTTTAACAACACAGCTGGGGAGGAAGTCTCTTTTTCAGAAACTGGAATGAAATATGCAGGATTTGATATCCTGAACTGGGTTGTCTTTGCAAATATGACGATCCTTCGAGAGAAAGTTGGATGGGTTGATATGGAGACTCCTTCAGCTGCAGATTTCAGCATCCATCCTGATGCCATTGTGTGGACCAACCAGGTGGAGACCAGATGCTCCTTCCAGGGTTAAGGAAAACTGAGAGAAGGGGAAGGGGCTATTGAGATGGAAACTCTAATGAGAATAAAGGGGCCACTTTTATACAGAACCTATAACCAAGATGAATGTTCTTCACCTCTCAATGCTAAAATCTCTTTTTTCAGACAAAACCTTTCTCCCGATGTGTGAAGAACTGCCTTCCAGGACAGGTCAGGAAGGTGGCAGAGGGGAGGCCCATTTGTTGCTATGAATGTGTTTCTTGCCCGGAAGGGACCATCTCTAATCAAACAGGCAAGTTGCTCAAGAAGTCCCTCAAACAGGAATGAGGAGGTCTGGCATGGCTAGATGGAGAGGGTGAAGGAGAACGTGAGACAGCAAATCAATTGAGCCAAATCAAGATGATGAAATGTAAAGATTGGCCCATTGAACTCAGCCTTCTGTAATGGTCTTCTGCTTGAGCGGGGGTGGAACTAGAAGACCTCTGAAGTCCTTTCTTTTTTATTTTTTTAATTTATTCCATTTTTAAACACAACACAAAAATCCTCCATCTTACATACTATAGAAAGTGTATCTGCTGATTGCAAAATATATTCATACATCTCTTCAATATTCATCCAAGTTTCATATTATTTCATATTATTTCAAGTACATCACATCAAATATATTTATAGACATTATACTTTTCATGCCTCCATTCTTGCTTAATTATAATTGTATTACACGTCCTTCATTTTAAAACATACCAAAACTAAAAACATAGCCACATATTGGCATCATATTTATTAATTCTACTATCCTCCAAAATCATCATTCCCTGTAACCTATTCTAACCAAACATCAATGATATTTAGTATCCCAAAAAATTCTAATCCTCCTTTTCAAATCCATGTTTAAAATTTATATCCAGTTTTTCCATATTATACCCATATCTATATAGGTATGAGTATAATCTTCTTCTCTCTCCTTTATTTAACTATATTTATTATCGTAATTTCTTTTTTATTAATCTTTGTATACGACCAAAATCTTACTCATCTCCTTTAATAAGTGCCATTCAATATTCATTTCCAATTACTATTTATTATAATTATACATATATATACATTATTATCGTTTTCAATTGTTTATCTAAATATATCTATTGTCACTAAATTTCCCTAATCTCAACTGGTTTTAAGTTAACCTTTTATCTATCAGCCTGTATCTTTCCAGTAATAAAACAGTACCAAGTCTTCTGCCATTTGTGGCATAATTCTTCTGAACATACTATCCTTAATCCAATTTGTATGGACTTCTCTTTGCAGTCATTATTTGTAAGTTCTTTCCTGTCATTCCGAAGCCCTTCTTCTTCTTCTTCCTTAATCAGCTTGACATTAAATGTCAGGGTTGTTATCAATAGTGTTACGGGTAAAGTTTCTTTCTTTAATACCATACATTCTTTTGTTGTTTCTTCTTCTGTATCTTGCCATCTGAGGGGGAGTTCCCATCCATCTGATTCATCTTTCCATGTTCCACTTTTCCCATTGCCAAACATAAGCCACTCATCAATAGGATCAACATTTAATTTCTTTGTGATTATTTTTCTCTTTAGTGCTTGAGACACCAACCTCTGTTTTTTCCATTTGATATGGACATCCCGCTCGTGACATCCCGACTGGACTATTGTAACTCTCTCTACATGGGGCTCCCCTTGAGGTGCACCTGGAGACTTCAGTTAGTCCAGAACCCAGCCGCGCGAGCAATTATGGGAACCGCTAGGTTTACCCATGTAACACCGCTCTTGCGCGAGCTGCACTGGCTACCTGTCGTCTTCCGGGTGTGCTTCAAGGTGTTAATTATCATCTTTAAAGCGCTCCATGGCTCGGGACCTAGCTATCTGCGGGATCGGATCCTGCCTCATACATCCTCACGACCGATTCGCTCTTAAATTAAAAACTCACTTTTTCTCTCTGGCCGGCCTAGGATAAGTCTCTCTGGCTTTGGGGTTTTTATTGGGAAATTAGTACTGCTTAGTTTTAATGGGGAAATTTTAGCGCAGGTTATGTTTAATTTGCTTTTAGAATTGTTTGTATGTATTTATTGTTTTTATTCTACCTGTGCACCGCCCCGAGTCCCTGTGGGGAGAGGGCGCGGTTTTATAAATATTAAATATTATTATTATTATTATTATTATTATTATTATTATTATTATTATTATTATTATTATTATTATTATTATTATTATTATTATTATTATTATTATTATTATTATTATTATTATTATTATTATTATTATATGTAATAGTCCTTTCACTTTTAGGCAAACTGTGGGTCTTTAAAATTCCAAACCAGAATACACAATAGTAGGATTGAAAATGTTTTGTCTAATCCACATACTTTAGCTTTCAAGTAGCAGTGCCATTTTCCCCTCTGTTATTTCAGTTGTTACAATTTTTCTTGTTTCTTTTTGTATCTTAGTTGTTTCAAATTAAGAAAAAAATCAAGTTCTTAAGTATAGTAGAGAAAAGGAAAAATTTAAAAATAGTAATGAAAAGGAAGCGGTTTTGTCCATAGGTTATAGACAAAAAAAATAGAAGAAGAAAACTTATTCTGTTGCTTTTAAAAATTCTTCATGGGTTCCATTTAAAATATCAAATAAAGAAGTTGTGATAACACACTGACCAGGATCCTCCAAAGCTTAATTCTGCTGCATATTTATATTTTTAAAAGTTTCAACTTAGTTTAAAATTTTTTACGGGCAATCTCTTTTAAAGCAGTAAAAATCTTACCAGGTGGAAACCACTTTCTCTCTCACGTCCTTCTTTCCAAAGCCACCAGCAACTTTGCCAGCCTAGGAGCTGTCTGTTTACCGTGGAGTAGAAGCACTTCCTTTGGATCAATCAGGGACTTTGTAGTGTCCCTGAGATCAGCAAAGATTCAGTTTCCTCTTCACTATCCCTACAGGACTGTTTAGGTCCGATTGGACCGTACAGTGGCAAAAGAATCGGTGATGATCTTGCTGCGCCGAGATCAAGTGTCATATCGTTGTGACGCAGGATCCTCCTTTTCCCTCTGAAATCATTTTCTAACATTCTTATTCTGTATGCTGTAAGTTATTAGCAGCAGTTTTTTAGAATTGTGGGGATGGATTTTCCATGACTTTTATGGGAATGGCCAGCCTTAGTGCTAAATGAAGAACTGAGTGAATGAATGAACTAGCAATCACATATGACCCCAAGTCAAAGGATGTTGACTCTACAAATCAGAAGAATTGCATTGCTCTTCTCCATTTTCTGCCTTACAAGCTTTCTTTGCTAAGAAAAAAAAACAATTATGACCATCTTGCATAAGGAGAAGAGATGAGAAATTCTTAAACAGCTTTTGATAGTTTAAAGGTTTGTACAGTAGTGTTTGGAAAGTATTCATAATAACAGGAATGCTGACTGATGGGACTATCACCCTTTTGGAGGTTCCAGAATAATAAAAAAAAAAAAAACCAGTTGGCAATCTGTCTCGCAGTAAAAGCGACAATAATCATGGAAGTGCCTAAAGACTGGAGAAGATATTTATTCCTCCATCAAATTGACCAGTCCAGCTAGGACTGAATAGTTCCTTGTCTCTGCCCAACCTAACCTCATGAATGAAGGATAATTTCCCCTTTATGATGAAGTATAGTTGGTATAGTAGATCATTACATCATCTTGGTGCTTTGGCCATTGCAGAGAGAGGAAAAACTTGTCAGATGCTACTGAATTGCTCAGACAAAGACTTTTGATTTCAGATGCAGCCCACTGTGACCCTTGCCCAGAAGACCAATATCCCAATGAGAGCAAGAACCATTGCATTGCCAAGATGCTCCACTTCCTTGCCTATCAAGATAACTTGGGATACGCTTTAGTTTCTCTCGCTCTTTTTCTCTTTGTGACCACATCTACAGTCCTTATGGTTTTTCTTAAACATCGTGATAGCCCAATCGTCAAGGCCAACAACCGAGATCTCACCTACATCCTCCTGGTCTCCCTCCTGCTCTGCTTCCTCTGTTCCTTTCTCTTCATTGGTCGACCTGGAAAATTTACCTGTCTCTTCCGACAAACTACTTTTGCCATTCTCTTTTCCCTTGCAGTTTCCTCAGTTTTGGCAAAAACTGTCATGGTGGTTCTGGCCTTCATGGCCACCAAGCCAGGGAACAGGGCAAGGAAATTCTTAGGAAAGCCACTGACCAACTCCATTGTCTTTGGCTGTCCCCTGGTTCAAGCATTTATTTGCACCATCTGGTTGTCAGTCTCCCCTCCATTTCTCAACATGGACTTCCACTCCTTGGTAGGAGAAGTCATTTTGGAATGTGATGAAGGCTCAGCTTCAATGTTTTATGCTGTCCTCACCTACCTGGGTTTCCTGGCCATTGTCAGTTTCACTGTGGCCTTTCTGGCCAGGAAATTGCCTGATAGCTTTAATGAAGCCAAGTTCATTACTTTTAGCATGCTGGTCTTTTGCAGTGTTTGGATCACCTTCCTGCCTACCTATCTGAGCACCAAAGGGAAGTCTATGGTGGCCGTGGAGGTCTTCTCCATTTTGGCCTCTGGGGCTGGTCTCTTAGCTTGCATCTTTTTCCCCAAATGTTATATTATCCTACTTAGACCCCATCTTAATTGTAGAGAAAATATAATGGGACACAAAAATCAATGAGAGATTTAAACATTTTAATTTGACTTTGGGGCATTTATGTACTTCATCTGATTTCTTTTAAAAAATGTGATGTGAAAGAGTGGCTATTTCTTTAAATAATTGAAAATGACGTTATGTAAATAATCACCCACATTTTTATTTTTCATTAATGTCAGTTTACCCCAGTGAGGCCCCATTGAACAACTTGGAAATATTATTTGGTGTTAAAGTTGTGGATATTAGCTTCTAGAACTACAATTTCCTTCTATTTTCATCTATTTTCATCACCCACTTTATTTCTGCAAAGGCAGAATCCTCCTCCCCCTGCTGCCGGGCAATCCAAAGACAGGAGGAGGATGCTGCAAAAAAGGCTGCCTTCCACTCAAGCCAGTGTGTCTCTCATGCCAGCTCCATGGGGCTTTGGGCTCCAAAGCAGCCCACTGGCTACCCACCCAGCCACCTGCCTGCTCCTCAGCCATGGTGCTGCTTACCACCAGTGAAGAAGTGGAGCAAGAGGTGGAAGCTGATGGTGGGGGGAGGCCCTCATGTGGGGAGCAGGCTGCAGATGAGTCTCCTTCCCCCTGGAGTGCTGGATTCCACAGGCTGAGTTCCTGGAGTAGCACCACTGGTCAGTTCCTTCTCTTTGAGAGCCACCTTGCAAAATGTCAAAAAATTCCCCAAATTCCCTAGCAGAGATTCGGCTTTCTCCTCCTTCTCCCCTTGATTTCTCCCCAGCCGTACTTGCCTTGTGCCATGGCAAGTGGTGTGTTTGTGTGTGTGTGTGTGTGTGTGTGTGTGTGTAAGGGGGGGCTGGATGGAACAGATCAGCTGAGAGGCTGGCGAAGAAGCCTCACTTTCCCTTACTGCCTGCCACCACTGCCTCCTCCCTGCCGACTGCCCTGCTTAGCTGGGTGACTGGCCAGGAAAGCGTCAAGGGGGCGAGCGCAGGCCAGTATCCCTGTCTCCCTCCTCAAAGAACTATGGCAGCAGGGAAACTGAGGCTTCTTCGCCAGCTTCCCAGCTGGCAAAACAAATGAATGAATGTAGAGCATGTAGTAAAGTTGGGGAAAGAGGTGGAGCAACCAAGAGGCATGTAAATGAATGAAATATTGCTCTGCTATGAGGAATAACCATTGATGAAGAAACAAACATGGTTAAGGGGATACTGAGAACATCATGGTTGGAGGGGGCGGATGAGAGTCCCTCAAAAGAATCTGAAAAGAGGAAAGGCACATGGGTTTGGTGGAACAAACAACTGTCTGCAAGGAAAGAAAGATGTGAAGAGCTGTACTGAGTTTTAACTGTATGTTCTTCTGTTGTAATAGAAAGTCTTCTGCTAATGTACAAATAGAGAACTAATAAAATTGAAGAGTTCTCCAAATGTGTTCTGGAATATTTATTTATAAATAGCCTGGGGGAAATGGAGCCGATCCGATTTTTGAGGTGAAGCGCCACACAAAACAGGGCCAGCAAGAGAAGAGCAGGGTCTGTGCACCTTCATAGGCTTCAGTTTTAGAATAGAATAACAGAGTTGGAAGGGACCTTGGAGGTGTTTTAGTCCAACCCCCTGCTTAGACAGGAAATCCTACTTCAGACAAATAGTTATCCAACATCTTTTTAAAAACCTCCAGTGTTGGAGCACCCACAACTTCCGGAGGGAAGTTGTTCCACTGATTAATTCTTCTATCTGTCAGGAAATTTCTCCTTAGTTCTAAGTTGCTTCTCTTCCTGATTAGTTTCCACCCGTTGTTTCTTGTTCTACCTCAGCACCTCAGGTGCTTTGGAAAACAGCCTGACTCCCTCTTCTTTATGGCAACCCCTGAGATATTGGAACTAGTCCTCCCTAGTCCTTCTTTTCATTAAACTAAACATACCCAGTTCCTGCAACTGCTCATCGTATGCTTTAGCCTCCAGTCCCCTAATAGTCTTTGTTGTTCTTCTCTGCACTCTTTCTAGAGTCTCCATTTCCTCCCCCTTTCCATTTCCTTCCTTCTTCCCTCCCTCCCTCCCTCCCTCTTTCTCCATTCCTTTTCCCCTTTCCATTTCCTCCCTCCATCACTTCATTTCTGTTTCTCCATTCCCTCCACCTTTCCATTTATATCCTTCTTCCCTCCCTCCCTTCCTGTTTCTCCATTTCTTCACTTGCTCTATTTCCATTTCCTTCCTTTCTTCCTCTTTCTCTATTTCCTACCTCCCTTTCCATTTCCTCCCTTCCTTCTTCACTCCCTCCCTCCCTTCCTGTTTCTCAATTCCCTCCCTCTTTTTCCTTTCTTTCTTCCCTCTTCCTTTTCTCCCTTCAGTGTCTTATTCAAAACATGCTTGATGAACCCAACTAGAAATGTTAGACTCTTTGGATCAAAATTAATAAAATGAGAGACTGTCATGTTGGGAAATTATATTCACATTTAATAAAAAAAAGTTTACTTCTATCTTGATTATTGAAGCCTCAATAAAGATTGAAGAATAAAAGGATGGATGATTGTTGCTGATTAACAGACACTTTGTGTTTGGCTGCATACCATTATTTCCAATTATTGAATGAACAACATTTTTTTTGTATTTCATGATTTATTTTAGAAAAAAGGTTGGACAAAAAGTGTTTCCAAATCACAGGGCCCAATCTTCACATAAATCAGCAATTCCTCTCCCTCATTATATTCTCTTTACGATTCAGATTAGGCCTCAATAGGATAATGAAGCATTTGGGAAAAAAGATGAAAGCCAAGAGACCAGCCCCAGAGGCCAAGATGGAGAAGCTCTCCACAGCCACCATGGACTTCCCTTTGGTGCTCAGGTAGGTGGGGAGGAAGGAGATCCAAACACTGCAAAAGACCAGCATGCTAAAAGTAATGAACTTGGCTTCATTAAAGCTGTTGGGCAATTTCCTGGCCATAAAGGCCACTGTGAAACTCATAAGAGCCAGGAAACCAAGGTAGGCAAGGACAGCATAAAACATTGAAATTGAACCTTCATTACATTCCAACATGGCCTCTCCAAACAGGGAATGGAAATCCATGTTGAGAAATGGAGGAGACGTTGCCAGCCATGTGGCACAAAGAACTGCTTGAATCAGGGGACAGGCTAAAACAATGGAGATGGTCAGTGGTTTTCCTAAGAGTTTCTTTGTCTTGTTCCCTGGCTTGGTAGCCATGAAGGCCAGAACCACCATGACAGTTTTTGCCAAGACAGAGGAAACTGCAATGGAAAAGACAATAGAAAAGACAGATTGTTGAAAACCACACGTGAGCTTCCTGGGCTGACCAATGAAGAGGAAAGAGCAGAGGAAGCAGAGAAGGAGGGACACCAGAAGGATGTAGCTGAGATCTCGGTTGTTGGCCTTGACAATTGGAGTGTCACTATGTTTAAGGAAAATTGCCAGAACAGCAATTGTGAGCAGAGAAAAGAAAAGAGCTAAAGAGGATAAAGCATATCCCAGGGGGTCTTGATAGGCAAGGAAGTGGATCTTCTTGGCAATGCAGTGGACCTTATCCTTGTTGGGGTATTGGTCTTCTGGGCAAGGATCACATTGAGCTGCATCTGAAATCAAGAGTTTTTATGTAAGCATATGTGAGAGTCATCAGCCATTAGTATTATCTCACCCTCAGGGGTGAGATGACTGTCCTCTTTATGCTATGGCATGGGTGTCAAAATCAAGGCCCGGGCCTGCAGGGTTCTTAAATCTGGCCTGCGGAGCCACCCTAGAAACAATGAAGGATCGGCTTACAGTGGTTCTGTCAGTAAAACCAGAGCATGCAAGGGCTGCGGGCACACACACCCTCGAGCTCCATTTTCAGTGTCAGAGAGTTGCAGGAGGCTGTCACAGGTGAAAACAGAGCTCAGGAGCCTGTTTTCATTGCAGAGCACTCAGGCCACTAGAGGTGTCTCTGACATGAGTGATATTGAGCTGGCCACATCCCCTGGCCATGATCCCTCACCCCAAGGTCAAACACAACCCTGATGCAGCCCTCAATGAAATCGAGTTTCACAGCCCTGTGCTATGGCCAGCCCCCCAAAGGAAGTGATGGAAGTCCTTCTTTATTAATGATGCTATGTCAGTTTAGTCAGAGACACAGATCTATTCATCTCTAGCTGGCCTGGTCAGTTTGCTGTGGAAAAACGGCCCTGTCTATTCACTGGACACTTGCATGACTATTGTATCCTACTTCATACTGGGACTACAAAAATAATGATATCTATCAGCCACAAATCTTGCTCTTTTACTTTACTTTACTTTACTTTATTTTTGATTTGTATACCGCTCTTTTCCTTTTCGGGACAATAAAAGCATCAAAATATATTAAAATACACTAAAAATGATATTAAATGGGTGGCCTGTTCTAAAAACCAGATAAAAACCCCTGGTAAAAACGATTAAAAACTACGCCAGGCCGGCTGCACGGAATAAGTATGCTTTCAAGGCCCGACGGAAGAGGCGCAGGTCCGTGGTTGTGCGTAGGTCGGGGGGTAGGTCATTCCAGAGGGCAGGAGCTGCCACAGAGAAGGGTCTCCCCTTGGGAGTTCAAGGGGTCCCAAAAGAGGAGAAAATTGCTGAATTTTGAGACATTTCTGCTGCGGTCCCTAAGATGTTACTTCCCATCCCTGGATGGGAAATAACAGACTCAGACTCAACCCGTCCAAGACCGAGTGGCTGTGGTTTCCGGCATCCCGGTACAACCAGTTGACTCCATCACTGGCCATAGGGGATGATCACCTTACCCCTGTGGATGGGGTACGCAACTTGGGCGTCCTCCTTGATGCCCGGCTGTCCATGGAAGATCAAGTGACAGCCGTGGCCAGGAGGGTGTTTTACCAGGTCCGCCTGGTCCGCCAGTTGCGTCCCCTATTGGATCGGGGTGCCCTTTGCACAGTCACTCATGCCCTCGTGACATCCCGACTGGACTATTGCAACTCTCTCTACATGGGGCTCCCCTTGAGGTGCACCCGAAGGCTTCAGCTAGTCCAGAATGCAGCCGCGCGGGCAGTTATGGGAGCCTCTAGGTTCTCCCATGTAACACCGCTCCTGCGCGAGCTGCAATGGCTGCCTGTCGTCTTTCGGGTGCGCTTCAAGGTGCTAGTTATCATCTTTAAAGCGCTCCATGGCACGGGACCTAGCTATCTGCGGGATCGCATTCTGCCTCATACATCCCTGCGACCGATTCGCTCCCACAGAGAGGGACTTCTCCAGGTTCAGTCCACTAGGCTATGCCAGCGGGCGACACCCAGGGGAAGGGCCTTCTCTGTGGCGGGCCCAACCCTCTGGAACGACCTTCCCCCCGAAATTAGAACAACTACAGACCTTCGCTCCTTCCGACAGCTTTTAAAAACTCATTTCTTCCATTTGGCTGGCCTAGGGTAATTTTAATTAAGTTATAGTGTTAAGGGGTTTTAGGGACAGTTTTTAGTTTTTATAGATGTTTTTAGCGCAGGATATGTTTAATTGTGATTTTAAACTTTGTACTCTGTTTGTGTCTACTGTTTTTAATTTTCCTGTGCCCCGCCTCGAGTCCCTTTGGGGAGAGAGAGCGGGTTATAAATAAAATTTATTATTATTATTATTATTATTATTATTATTATTATTATTATTATTATTATTATTATTATTATTATTATTATTATTATTATTATTATTATTATGCAAAGACCCATGCAAGGGCTTTAAAGCTCACCATCTATCATGAAGATGGATTGCATATGGCTTCCAATACGAAGTAAGGATCCAAACCTTTGGACATGGACTTTTACCAAATGACTTAAAGTTCAGAGTCAAAAGAAATGTTTCCACAATGTCAGGTTCTGCAAAGAAAAGAATAACTTCAACATTAGCCCATATTTTCGAATGTAAAGTGGATGTGAACACTTCTGCATGAGAAAAATCATGTTTCACCATTTGAGTGAAGGCCAGGCAGATCTCCTTCTCCATGAGCATTGGCCTCAGAGTGGAGAGGAAACGTTCTCCATTCTTATTTTTTTATTTTTTTATTTTAATCACATTTATATCCCGCCCTTCTCCACAAGGACCCAGGGCGGCGCACAGGAATTTAAAAGCATACAAAAACAATACAATAAATACAAAATTTAAAAATATATTAAATTAAATTATAATCCTATGCTAAAATCAAATTAAAATCCCCAATTTAAAACTATCTAAATAGTCTCGACGGGAGGTTAGGCTAGGCCGGCTTGCTGGAAAAGATGTGTCTTTAGACACTGGCGGAAGAGACGGAGGTCCGTGATGGTATGCAATTCAGGGGGTAGGTCGTTCCAAAGGGCAGGGCCCGCCACAGAGAAGGCTCTTCCCCTAGGTGTCACCGGACGGCATTGCCCGGCTGACGGCACCCTGAGGAGGCCAACTCTGTGGGAGCGGATCAGCCGAAGGGATGTATGGGGCAGGAGACGGTCTCGCATATAACTTATTTCAGAGGCAATAAGCCCAATCCAGTTCCACTGGAAATGCAGGAGCATCCAGACTAAACCCACATATTGAGGTAATTCCTTTGAATTAATCCAGAAGGAGGAAGGATAAACTCTTTGGTCTCCTTGAAAGCCAAGACTTAACTGGAAAAAAATGAGAATATTATTTAAATGACAAAACTAAGGATTGATGGTGACTTTTGGGATCCCCATTGTGTAATTTATTGTCCCCGTCAGTCAAGCTGAGTCATTTTGAGAGATAAGCTTTTTCCTTTCTTAGGAAGAGCCAGCAATTAGCATATTTTTCCTGGTTGTGACATGTCAGAATTCAAGGAAACAAACCATAAAGTTGGTACAGGGAATAAACCGCATTGAAAAAGTGGCTACACTTCTATGGATAATACATTAGGAAGCAATTCCTCCTGACAGGTACAGAAATATTACATTATGTATCTTTTAGAGGAAGATTTTCTGTTAAAATATATCTTGACTCATAAAATATCAAAATGGGTCCAACTGTAGCATTAATTCTCAAAGTCATATAGCATTGATGTCAAGCCCTTTAGGTGCCATCTTGGACTTTTGTGTTCACTTCTGTACTTTGTCTACTCCATAACTGTATCTCTAGGAGACCCCTTACCTGTGGGATCTTGAAGATGCTGACGATGGAGGCCATCGGCATTGAGAATTTTGGGTTGTCACCTCCAATGACAGAGAGGAGAGTGTCCCTCTAGTCACATTTGTAACCTGGAACCATTTGGTCTCGTGTGGAGAGCAGAAAGAGGCTGATCAAAGAAACTCTCTTGTTCCAATTGGCATTGTCAAGCCCAGAGTGATGTTGGGAAGGAGAACCAGATCCTTGTTGATCTCTCTCACTGCAAACACCAAAGCCATGAACAGCTGGTAGTTGTTGGGTGTGGGTCTACAGCGAGAGAAATGTTGTGAAACATTACCTCAAAGCATGTGTCTTAATGAATTTTGCTTTGTCTTCTTTGTGGGGTTTTCTTTGGTACAGGAAGTTTCAAATATTAATGAGGTCGGGCTTTTTTTAATTGAAGATGTTTCTTGATTAAACTTGGATAGCTTTGTGGGAAAGGAGAAAAGCCTGTCTATCCACATCATGGACTATTTTATATCTGTCTATCATCAATAATAATAATAATAATAATAATAATAATAATAATAATAATAATAATAATAATAATAATAATAATAATAATAATAATAATAATAATAATAATAATAATAATAATAATAATGTTAATACTTATAAACCGCTCCCTCTCCCCTTGGGGACTCGGGGCGGTGCACAGGTAGAATAAAAACAATAAATACATACAAACATTTCTTAAAAACAAATTAAACCTAACCTGCGCTAAAATTTCCCATTAAAACTGAACTATACTAAAACTACCCAATATAACCCCAAAGACAGAGAGACTATCCTAGGCCGGCCAGACGGAAAAGATGAGTTTTTAATTTAAGACGGAAGGAGCGGAGGTCCGTGGTCGTCCTAATATCGGGGGGAAGGTCGTTCCAGAGGGCCGGGCCTGCCACAGAGATAGCCCTTCCCCTGGGTGTCGCCCGCTGACAGTGTCTAGTGGACGGCACCCGGAGAAGTCCCTCTCTGTGGGAGCGAATCGGCCGTGAGGATGTATGAGGCAGGATCCGATCCCGCAAGTAGCTAGGTCCCGAGCCATGGAGCGCTTTAAAGATGATAATTAACACCTTGAAGCGCACCCGAAAGACGACAGGTAGCCAGTGCAGCTCGCGCAAGAGCGGTGTTACATGGGTGAACCTGACTGTTCCCATAATTGCTCGCGCGGCTGCGTTCTGGACTAGCTGAAGCCTTCGGGTGCACCTCAAGGGGAGCCCCATGTAGAGAGAGTTACAATAGTCCAGTCGAGATGTCACGAGCGCATGAGTGACTGTGCGAAGGGCGTCCCGATCCAATAGGGGGCGCAATTGGCAAACCAGGCGAACCTGGTAAAACGCCCTCCTGGCCACGGCTGTCACTTGATCTTCCATGGACAGCCGGGCATCCAGGAGGACATCCAAATTGCGCGCCCCATCCACAGGGGCAAGATGTTCGCCCCCTATGGCCAGCGATGGAGTGAGCTGGTTGAATCGGGCAGCCGGAAACCACAGCCACTCGGTCTTGGTCGGGTTGAGCCTGAGTCCGTTACTTCCCATCCAGATCCGCACGGCTTCCAGGCACTGGCACATCACCGCTAAGGCATCGTTGGGGTGGTTTGGGGTAGATATATACAACTGAGTGTCATCAGCGTATAGATGGTACTCTACCCCAAAACCACGGATGATCTCACCCAGCGGCTTCATGTATGTGTTAAACAGGAGAGGCGAGAGGACCGACCCCTGAGGCACCCCACAAGTGAGTGGTCTCGAGGTCGACCTCTGACCCCCTGCCAACACAAATTGCGATCGGCCAGAGAGGTAGGAGGAGAACCACTGTAAAACGGTGCCTCCCACCCCCAACCCCCCCAGCCGATGCAATAGGATACCATGGTCGATGGTATCAAAAGCCGCCGAGAGGTCTAATAGGACCAGGATGGAGGAACAACCCCCATCTCTGGCCCTCCAGAGATCATCGACCAATGCGACCAATGCCGTCTCGGTGCTATGCCCGGGCCGAAAGCCGGACTGGCGCGGATCTAGATAGTCAACTTCCTTCTTCCCTTTGTTACAGTAGTTGCAATCCTGCCCTATTGCATTTTTAGTAACCTCATCAATTTTGTTCTATTTGGAGCAACTTCTTCAGGTCTGGCAACCATTGCTGATCACAAGACTCCAGTGGGAAACAGTATATATTTACTAAGGGCCATTATTCCAATTTGCATCTTGTATTAGTTTATCCAAATATAAAATACAAAAAAAGAAGAAGTGAAAAATTAAGAAAAGGGGGAGGAAAAAGAGATAGTTTAAAGGGGGAAAAGAAAAAGGCACTAACTTCTGACTCTCTTTAGCACAGTAGAAGATATCATTACAACCACAACTGTTCATTTTTACATAATAGTGAGGGCCATTATTCATAATCACTGCTGATTTGAAAATTGAGTTGTGTGTTGTTTTTTTTGCAGTACCCCACACTGGGAAAGTGTTGTTCTTTTCCTTGAATCTTCTTCCATCATTTTGTTCAAATTAACATTTTAAGTCAACTTCTTCCCTTGGTTAGTAAAATTCCTAAGGTGTTGTCCCTCCTTATGTGGTTTATCATTGTCCTGATGAAGGGTTTTGAAAAGAAAAAATAGCCTATTTAATCAATCTTTAACCAATTTTATCGAGAAAGCACAAATATATATATTTTTTTAATAATAATTTTAATTTTATATCCCGCTCTCTCTCCCCAAAGGGACTCGAGGCGGGATACCTGAACTCTACCCGGGAAATTGAAATATCATAATGAGAAATGTTTCTGAGCAAACAGAGCAAACAATCACCTAGATATTTGTCCTCCAGGCATAACTTACAAATATGAGAGATCAAACAGATAGGGGTCTTTGTTAAAATGTAAGTAAAGTTCCCAATAGAGTCCCAAGTGCAAATTCCTACCAATAATCAGATCACCAGGGCTGTAATAATTTTCCTGAATCTTGTAAGGTTGTGGCAACACACAAAAGGTTTGCATCCCCTTAGCAATAATTGGAGGCAGGAGCCAGAAGAGCAGCAGCAGGAGAGGCAGCCTAGTCATTCCCTTCACCTTCCCTCCTAGATCAGAAATCAAGATTGTGCAGAAGCTGAATTGCAGGCATCACTTTAAATTCTACCAGAGCTTTAACAGGATAAACGCAGGACATGACCCCTGGATGGATTCAGGTCATGTATATCAAATATGCTTCCTCTTACCTATGTTTGGGGTGTGACCAAAGAGAAAATTAAGTGCAGCTGAGTCTCTTCAACCCCAGGAGTTAGTTCTTTGCAAGACAAGGTGAGGTGGCATTGCCTGTCCCCACCTGGAGAACTCCAAGCATATTTTTGAAAGGAGGTTTTTATCTGTTTTGTGGCTTGAAATCCACAGGGGATATGTTGAGAATTGTTGTTCTACTGATAATTGCAAGGAACAGCCCTCCATTTTGTTTCTTCAGCAGAAAGGGAAAATAGATTTGTGTCTCTTGTTGCTAATCCACAGAGCAGCTAAACTTGAGAATCATGTGAAATGAAGCAACAAATTCAATTCAGTGGAACTGAGCAGCTGCACAGAAAGTGGAGTTTAGCCTGTTTCATAGTTCAGGTAGTATTGTAGCAGCAAATTAGGCCTCCTACCTATATGCTTTCAGAGAGGAGACGTGAGACCAGGAAGGTAAACGAGAAACAGTCTTTATTTATGCATCAGAGTTCAGAGTGCTCTTGCACTCTCACACTAAAGGCTGAACTGCCTGGGCAATGCCCAGGGAGTTAGTTTTATACTTCCCTTATGTCAATCAAAAATGCAGAAGTTAATACTGGAATAGTACAGAAACAGAAGTTATGAGGCAAAACTCATTTAGCAATGGAAATATTGGACTCAAATTTGGTTATAAGTGAAAGCCTACCAGTACTGCAAATATGGGGGGGGGGGGGGAGGATTCACATATATGGATAAATGGATATCCTGTTCCTCTGACAGATAATGCTGGCAAAAGAAGCAAATATTGAACCACATATCCCACTCCTTTAGGAAAACATTGCTGCTTGTTTATCCTGATGAAACACAACAATAGGAGTTAAAATGCTGGCTGAGCTCATAAGTTGTTCCCTGAAACTTTGAAGCCTATAAATTCTATGAGGTCTACATTTGAAATCTGCTCTACCTGTCTGATTAGAAACAGTCCCTCCTGGACAAGGAGCACATATGTAGCAGCAAACCTGCTCACCCTCTGGAATGCTTCTCCTTTTTCCTGCATGGCAGCTCTTCATGCCACACCCGGCAAAGGGCATCTTGTAAGAAAGAAAAGATAAATGTTTGAGATGGCCTAAGCAATGGACATGCTTCACTTATCTATTTCCACATTCTACAATACAATACAATACAATAGCAGAGGTGGAAGGGACCTTGAAGGTCATCTAGTCCAAATCCCTGCCTAGGCAGGAAACCCTATACAATTTCAGACAAATGGCTATCCAACATCTTCTTAAAGACTTGCGGTGTTGGGGCATTCACAACTTCTGGAGGCAACTTCTGTTCCACTGATCAATTGTTCTAACTGTCAGGAAATTCCTCCTCAGTTCTAAGTTGCTTCTCTCCTTGATTAGTTTCCACCCATTGCTTCTTGTTCTGCCCTCAGGTGCTTTGGAGAATACCCTGACTCCCTCTTCTTTGTGGCAACCCCTGAACCATGTGCTCCTGAAAGATGTGAACCTTGTCTAAAAGATCTTAGACCGGAAGAACTAATGTACATTAATTGATATTAACTGACATTACGAACTTATATGAACTTTAAACCTCACAGATGCACTTTACTGCACTTTATTTCACTTATACAATACAATACAATACAATAGCAGAGTTGGAAGGGACCTTGTAGGTCTTCTAGTCCAACCCCCTGCATGGGCAGGAATCTTATACCATTTCAGACAAATGGCTGTCTAACATCTTTTTAAAGACTTCCAGGGTTGGGGCATTCACAACTGCTGGAGGCAAGCTGTTCCAGAGGTTAATTGTTCTTACTGTTAGGAAATTTCTCCTTAGTTCTAAGTTGCTTCTCTCCTTGGTTAGTTTCCACCCATTGCTCCTTGTCCTGCCCCCAGGTGTCTTGGAGAAAAGTTTGACTCCCTCTTCTTTGTGGCACCCTCTGAGATATCGGAACACTGCTATCATGTCTCCCCTGGTCCTTCTCTTCATCAAACTAGACATACCCAGTTCCTGCAGCCGTTCTTCATATGTCTTAGTCTCCAGTCCTCTAATCATCTTGGTTGCTCTTCTTTGCACTCTTTCCAGAGTCTCCACGTCTTTTCTACATCGTGGCGACCAAAACTGTATGCAGTATTCCAAGTGTGGCCTTACCAAGGCACTATACAGTGGCATTAACACTTCACGCGATCTAGATTCTATCCCTCTGTTGATGCAGCCTAGAACTGTGTTGGCTTTTTTGGCAGCTGCTGCACACTGCTGGCTCATATTTAAATGGTTGTCCACTAGGATTCCGAGATCCCTCTCACAGTTGCTACTATTGAGCAAGGTACCACCTATACTGTACTTGTGCATTTGGTTTTTCTTGCCTATATGTAGGACCTTACTTTTTTCACAATTGAATTTCATTTTATTAGACAGTGCCCAATGTTCAAGTTTGTCTAGATCCTTTTGTATCTTAAGCCTATCTTCTGGAGTGTTGGCTATTCCTGCCAGCTTGGTGTCATCTGCGAATTTGATGAGTTCCCCATTTATCCCCTCATCCAAATCGTTGATGAAGATGTTAAAGAGTACTGGGCCTAAAACAGAGCCTTGGGGGACTCCACTGCATACTTCCTTCCATGTAGATGCAGTTCCATTGAGGACTACACGTTGAGTGCGGTTGGTCAGCCAGTTACGAATCCATTTGGTGGTGGTGCTGTCTAACCCACAATTTTCTACTTTATCTAATAGTAGGTTATGGTCTACTTTATCAAATGCCTTACTGAAGTCCAGGTAAATTATATCAACAGCATTCCTCTGGTCCACTGATTTTGTTACTTTGTCAAAGAATGCAATTAGATTCGTCTGGCATGATCTGTTTTTGACAAACCCATGTTGGCTTTTGGCTATTACTTTGTTTGCTTCTAGGTGTTCACTTATTTGTTGTTTAATTATCTTTTCCAGAATCTTTCCTGGTATTGAGGTCAGGCTGATGGGTCTATAGTTTCCTGGATCTGTTTTTTTTCCTTTTTTGAAGATGGGAACCACATCTGCTCTTTTCCAGTCTTCTGGCAGTTCCCCGGTGCTCCAGGATCTCTGAAAGATATAGTTCAGTGGTTCTGAGATCTCGTCTGCCAGTTCCTTCAGAACCCTGGGGTGTAATCCATCCGGTCCTGGTGATTTGAACTCGTCCAGGGCAGACAGGTGCTCACTTACCATTTTCTTCTCTATTTCAACTTGTGTTCCTAATCTGATATTTGTGGTGCTGTTTTTGATTGATTGGACTGTTTTATCCCTTTGTGTAAAGACAGATGCAAAGAAAGAGTTAAATAGTTCTGCTTTCTCCCTGTTGCTTATCATCTTCTTGCCATTTTCTCCCAGCAGTGGACCAATTGTTTCCTTAACTTTTTTCTTATTTTTAACATGTTGGAAGAAGCTTTTTTTGTTATTTTTTACTTTTTTGGCAAGCCTTTCTTCATTGTGAGCCTTAGCTTTCCTCACTTCATCTTTACAGGCTCGGGCTATTTGCTGATATTTTGCCTTGGTTATGTCCCCCTTTTTCCACTTTTTATATTTATCCTTTTTGTCTTTCAATTTGTCAGAGAGTTCTTTATGCAGCCATGCTGGTTTCTTTTGGGAACTGTTATTTTTCTTCTTCATTGGTATTGCGCTGGACTGGGCTTTTATAATCTCATTTTTCAAAATTTCCCAAGCTTCTTGAGTTGTTTTCCCCTTGAGGATTCTCATCCATGGAATCCTTCCCAAGCTCTCTCTGAGTTTGTTGAAATTAGCTCTCTTGAAGTCTAAGACTCTAGTTTGACTTTGTTCAACTACTTTTGTTTGCATAATGTTGAATTCCAGTATTTCATGATCGCTTGCCCCCAAAGTTCCTGTAGCTTCTACACCTTCTATCATTTCCTCTCTGTTAGTGAGAATTAAGTCCAATATTGCTGATCCCCTTGTTCCCTTCTCTACCTTTTGGGAAACAAAGTTGTCTGCTAGGTTTGTTAGGAACCTGTTGGATCTTCCACTTGGTGCAGAGTTTGTTTCCCAATTGATGTCAGGGTAGTTAAAATCTCCCATTACTATTGCAGTGTGCTTCCTACATACCTTAGTTAGCTGGTTAGCAAAAAGTACATCCACTTCCTCTGCTTGGTTGGGTGGCCTGTAGTATAGACCTATGACAATATCATTCCCCCCCCAACCTTTAATATTGACCCAAATACATTCAAGATAGTTCTCATCATTGTTGTGCTCTATTTCTGTAGAGATGTAATTATTTCTTATATATAGTGCAACTCCACCTCCTCTTTTATTTGGTCTATTTCTTTTAAATAATTTAAATCCTTCTAGCTGTATGTTCCATTTGTGGGTTTCATCCCACCAAGTTTCTGTAATGGCAACAATATCGTATCTGCCCTCATTTACTTGAATTTCTAATTCACCCTGTTTATTCCTCATACTCTGTGCATTGGTGTATAGACATTTGAGTCCATTTTGATTGACCCTGTGTTTTCTGTCTACGAAACCTGTGTTATGCCTGACTATGGTTCTCTTTGCCCCTATTTCTTTGCCACTTGTATGGTTCATGTACATGGTATGGCACCCACTGTTAATTGTTTGGTTTATGGTGCACTTTATTATTGCACTTTATTTTTTAACATCTTTGAAATAACATCTTTGAAATGAATTGCATTTTAATATCATGGCTAACGACTTTTTTTTAAAATTTTTGTATTTTAAACCCACATCCCACCATTAACTCTATCAGATATGTACTCCAGAGCTAGCCTTTTATTGCTGCGAGAGTCCCCGCTCTCGCAGATTTGGCCCTCTGAACTATCGAGGGCCCGTCTTGAGGAAGGATTCATTAATCCGGAGAGACGGGCGAAACGTGGCCTTAGGGGTTTTTTAATTAGGAAATTTTTGTCTATTTTAGGGGGCACCAGGGAGGGGGGTGTGTATAGACAGATTGAGACAAAAGAATCAAGTGAAAGAAAGGGCCGGACCAGTGGCCGACGGGAGGAGACGGAAGGTACCGATTTGAGGGGGGAACCACGAGTCGTTCCATTAGAGGGCATTCCAATCCAGAGGGTCGTGGGGAGGGGCAGGGCCGAGGGGAGACCATCCTCCCGGTTGTTGGCACGTAGCCGTTGGTTACAAACGGTCGAGTGCCACAACCCCCGCAGGCTAGGTGGTCAGGGAATACAGAGCCTGGGCCTGCGGCTGATGTTTTGCAATGCCAGGTCCGTGGTCAACAAAGCCCCCCTCGTTCATGACCTTGTGTCAGAGGGGGAGCCGGACCTGGTAGGAATTGCGGAAACCTGGTTGGGCCACGAGGGAGGACTTCCCCTCGTTGAAATGTGCCCACCAGGCTACCGCGCTTTTCATCAGCCCCGGGTCCAAGGTAGGGGTGGTGGGGTAGCGGTCATTATCAAGGAAGGTCTTGAGCCAAGAGAGACCATTGTGCCACAGACTACCGGTTGCGAGTCCCTCTGCGTGAAGTGGGGCCTAGGGAGGCAGTTGGGCTTGCTGGTTATATACCTGGCTCCTCGCTATGTAGCAGCAGCCCTGCCCGAGCTCCTGGAGGTGATCGCTACAGTGGCAGTGGAGACCCCCAGACTTATAGTCATGGGGGACTTTAATCTGCCATCGTTGGGCGAATCATCCGAGGTAGCTCGGGAGTTCATGGCTTCCATGACGGCCATGGACCTGACCCAACTAATTCAAGGCCCCACCCACGAGGGTGGACACACACCGGACCTCATTTTTGTCTCAGGCCAATGGAAGAGTGATCTGGGTATAGGGCAGGGGTCCCCAACCTTTTTTTCACCAGGGACCGGTTTCATTTTAAAGAAAATTCTGCGGACCGGCTGAGTGACTCAGCAGTCATGTGACTGGGTGGGCGTGGCCAACTTGGAAAATGTGAAACTCACTTAACAATGATCTTGGTTAGCAACCAAACTTTTGGCCTCAACTGTGGTCATAAGTTCTTTCTTTCTTTCTCTCTCTCTCTTTCTTTCTCTTACTTTGTCTCTGTCTCTCTTTTTCTCTCTCGCTATTTCTTTCTTTCTCTCTTTCCCTTTCTCTCTATTTTTTTCTCTTTCTTTTTCTCTTTCCCTCTTTCTGTATCTTTTCCTGTCTCTTTCTTTCCTTTCTGTCTCTTTCTCTCTGTCTGTCTTTCTCTCTCCCACTTTTTTCTTTCTTTCTCTCTTTGTGTCTCTCCTTCATCCGCCCATTTCTGTCACTCTGTGTGTGTGTGTGTGTGCGTGTGTCTGTCTGTCTTGCATTCATTCAATCACTCCTTCTGTGTCTCTGTCTATCTTTCTCTCCCTCCCTCCCTCTGTCTCTCTATGTGTGTCTGTCGTCGTCATCGTCGTCCCGTCCCCCCGCCCCCAGCCTCCTCATCCCGCCTGCCACGCTTGGTTGCTCGTTCGCTCGTTCAGGCTCCGTGGCTGGATAGGAGCCGGGCTGGAGAGGAGGAGGAGGGAGGGGGGCAGCCCGCAGAGCGCACGGGAGAACGCAGGAGGATGGTGGGGGCTCTTCCTCCACCCTCGTCGACGGAGGTACTCCTGCGCGCCGCCGGAGCAACCCGCCAGTTCCCTCCCCAGCCCGCAGAGCCTCCGCAGTCCCTGGAAGAAAATGAGTGGCCGGCATGCCAGCAGGGGAGGGAATCGGTGGCTGGTCCGGCGGTGTCCAGGAATCCCTCCGTCGACGAGGGTGGAGGAAGAGGCACACTCCAACGGCGCGAACAGCCGCGCCTGCGTTCTCCCGCGCGCTGTGCTCAGGGGGCTGCCTCCTCCTCCCTCCTCCTCCTCTCTAGCCCTGCGGCCCGGCTCCCATCCAGCCACGGACCGGCACCGGTCCGCGGCCCGGGGGTTGGGGACCCCTGGTATAGGGGACATAGTCATCACACCCTTGTCATGGTCAGACCACTCACTTCTCCGGCTCGACTTTCCGACCGCTACTCCCCTCCGCGAGGAGGCGGCGCCAGAACCACCTATCTGGTTCCGCCCCAGGCGCCTGATGGACCCGGATGGGTTCCAGATGGCGCTTGGGCCACTTCCTGTACCCCTGACCCGCGCCCCGATAGAGGACCTCGTGGCCGCATGGAATATTGCGACTATGGGAGCCTTGGATCGGGTCGCGCCCTTGCGGCCTCTCTTGTGGCGCCGAGCCGCCCCGGCTCCTTGGTTTACCGAGGAGCTGAGGGCGATGAAACGCCGCAAGAGATGCCTAGAGGGAAGATGGAGGGCTACTCGCTCTGAATCTGACCGGACACAGGTAAGAGCCCATTTACGGACTTACATTGTGGCGCTGAGAGTGGCCAAACGCCATCATTGCGCTACTCTCATAGCATCTGCAGAAAACCGCCCTGCCGCCCTGTTTAGGGTGACCCGTTCCCTCCTTCAACAGAGGGTGCGGGAAGCCCTGCTACAGGGTAGAGCAGAGGAATTTGTGACTTTTCTGCAGGACAAAACCGCTCAGATACAGAACGAGTTACCCCCCATTCATGGCCCAGTGGGGTGCCACGAGGCTGATCTTGTTTGGGAGGAATTTGACTCCGTTGCTTCCGAGGTTATGGACAGGTTACGTGGGCGACTGCGAGCCGCCACATGTTTATTGGACCCGTGCCCCTCCTGGCTTGTACTGGCATCCTGGGAGGTGACACGAGGCTGGCTCCAAGAGGTTGTCAACGCATCCTTAAGTGAGGGTTCCTTGCCTGCTTCCCTAAAAGAGGCTATGGTGAGGCCCCTCCTTAAGAAGCCCTCTTTGGATCCAGCTCTATTAAACAACTATCGTCCAGTCTCCAACCTTCCCTTTTTGGCGAAGGTTGTTGAGAGTGTGGTGGCACAACAGTTTCCCCGTCACCTGGAGGCAGTTGATTATCTAGACCCACGCCAGTCCGGCTTTCGGCCCGGGCATAGCACCGAGACCGCATTGGTCGCGTTGGTCGATGATCTCTGGAGGGCCAGAGATGGGGGTTGTTCCTCCATCCTGGTCCTATTAGACCTCTCGGCGGCTTTCGATACCATCGACCATGGTATCCTATTGCATAAGCTGGGGGGGTGGGTTGGGGGTGGGAGGCACCATTTTATGGTGGTTCTCCTCCTACCTCTCTGGCCGATCGCAATTTGTGTTGACAGGAGAGCAGAGGTCGACCTCGAGACCCCTCACATGTGGGGTGCCTCAGGGGTCGGTCCTCTCGCCTCTCCTGTTCAACACATACATGAAGCCGCTGGGTGAGATCATCCGTGGTTTTGGGGTAGAGTACCATCTCTACGCTGATGACACTCAGCTGTATATATCTACCCCAAACCACCTCAATGATGCCGTAGCAGTGATGTGCCAGTGCCTGGAAGCCGTGCGGATCTGGATGGGAAGTAACGGACTCAGGCTCAACCCGACCAAGACCGAGTGGCTGTGGTTTCCGGCTGCCCGATTCAACCAGCTCACTCCATCGCTAGCCATAGGGGGCGAACATCTTGCCCCTGTGGATGGGGCGCGCACTTTCGGTGTCCTCCTGGATGCCCGGCTGTCCATGGAAGATCAAGTGACAGCCGTGGCCAGGAGGGCTTTTTACCAGGTTCGCCTGGTTTGCCAATTGCGCCCCCTATTGGATCGGGACGCCCTTCGCACAGTCACTCATGCGCTCATGACATCCCGACTGGACTATTGTAACTCTCTCTACATGGGGCTCCCCTTGAGGTGCACCCGGAGACTTCAGCTAGTCCAGAATGCAGCCGCGCGAGCAATTATGGGAACCTCAAGGTTTACCCATGTAACACCCCTCTTGCGCGAGCTGCACTGGCTGCCTGTCGTCTTCCGGGTGCGCTTCAAGGTGTTAGTCATCATCTTTAAAGCGCTCCATGGCTCGGGACCTAGCTATCTGCGGGATCGGATCCTGCCTCATACATCCTCACGGCCGATTCGCTCCCACAGAGAGGGACTTCTCCGGGTGCCGTCCACTAGACTTTGTCAGCGGGCGACGCCCAGGGGAAGGGCTCTCTCTGTGGCGGGCCCAGCCCTCTGGAACGACCTTCCCCCCGACATTAGAACGACCACGGACCTCCGCTCCTTCCGTCTAAAATTAAAAACACATCTTTTCTGTCTGGCCGGCCTAGGATAGTCTCTCTGTCTATGGGGTTTTATATTTAATTGGGAATGTTATTTTAGTTTAACTTAGTTTTAATGGGGATTTTTAGCACAGGTATAGGTTTAATTTGTTTTTAAATGTTTGTATATTTGCTGTTTTTTATTCTTCCTGTGCACCGCCCCGAGTCCCTATGGGGAGAGGAGCGGTCTACAAGTATTAAATATTATTATTATTATTATTATTATGTAGTGATGGAAGGACACTAGAATACCAATGAAACGGACCTAACCAAAGAGGAGATGGAGTTGCATTATGTAGAGGGAGGAGCTTCTTGCTGTGTGTAGGGGGGGAAGAGAAAAGTAAAACATTTCCCCATTTTGAACTTCTTGAGGCTAGAGGGAGGAGCTTCTGGCTGTGTGGAAGGAGAGAAGAGAAAGGTAAAACATTTCCCCATTTTGAACTTCTTGAGGCTAGAGGGAGGAGCTTCTGGCCAAGAGAGAGGGGAGGCCAAGAAACACAGAGGTCTAACGTATCTATAAAGCAAAAATAGAAATAATACATTCTAGATTTGTGCGCTTAAGACTGTGATTGTATTTTATTTCAAAATGACTGGCTTAGTTCAATGTAATAACTGTTTTGCACCTGTCTTCCGCAGTACTCTTTTCAAATTTGGATACAGTTCCCCCCTGCAGACAAATCAATAGATTACATAGACACATCACATATCTTGAATCTGTAATTTGTGCTCTCCAGGCAGAAATTAATTGTCCAATTCGGCCATTCTACCCAGTGGAGATGCCACACTACCAGCCTCCTCTACCGCAAAGATCCCACAGAAGAAGAGCAGTCTGGACAACTGTGGGATCTGGCAGGGTGAGAGCTGTGACCCACAATCACAAAACTTTTGCTGTGTCCCAGCATAACAGATATAGCGCCCTTGCTGATCTTAATGGGGACACTAAAGTGACAGGTCAAGGTAATAATGACGACTCAAACAAGCAGGGGATTGTGGTCCAAAGTGAAGAACCTACTTCAGAAATGCAAAAGTGTGAACCAGGGATCATGCATCAGTCACACAAGAGCAAGGTACCCAAAAAGAGAAGTCACCTCCTGATTGGTGACTCAATCGTAAGGGATGTAAACTTAGGTAAGGATATGGAGGTTTTGAAAGAGGTCAGATGTTTGCCGGGTGCTACAGCCAGCAGAGACAAGAGGCGTATTCTTAAGATAGTCAAGAATGCAAGTAAGGACTGTGAAGTTGATGCTATTATACATCTTGGCACAAATGATCTGTCCCAAAAAGATGTAGCTTCTGTGCAGAATGATTTCCAGAGTTTGGGGTACGAACTTAGTAGTACAGGTTGTAGACTTATCTTCTCAGAGGTTATACCAGTATACAAGGAACAAAAAGGAAAGGGCCAGCGCATAGCAGAGTTTAATGTGTGGCTAAAGGAGTGGTGTAAAAAGGAAGGCTTTGGTCTTATTAGTCATGATGCCTGCAGCTGGTCCAATGATAAACTGTACAAAAGAGATGGTTTGCACCCATCCAAGAAAGGGACTGAGTTACTTGGCACTAAATTCACAGATTTCCTGGCTAAACATATAAACTGAATAGTGGGGACAGAGAATCAATAGATAAAGAACATTTCTGTCCCCAGCAAACTAAAATTCATAGGGTTATCAGTGCATGTAACATAGATATTTGTGCGGGTAATATTATCAACACTGCTGTCAAGCAAAACCAAACAATTAACAGTGAGTGCCATACCATGTACATGAACCATACAAGTGGCAAAGAAATAGGGGCAAAGAGAACCATAGTCAGGCATAACACAGGTTTCGTAGACAGAAAACACAGGGTCAATCAAAATGGACTCAAATGTCTATACACCAATGCACAGAGTATGAGGAATAAACAGGGTGAATTAGAAATTCAAGTAAATGAGGGCAGATACGATATTGTTGCCATTACAGAAACTTGCTGGGATGAAACCCACAAATGGAACATACAGCTAGAAGGATTTAAATTATTTAAAAGAAATAGACCAAATAAAAGAGGAGGTGGAGTTGCACTATATATAAGAAATAATTACATCTCTACAGAAATAGAGCACAACAATGATGAGAACTATCTTGAATGCATTTGGGTCAATATTAAAGGTTGGGGGGGGAATGATATTGTCATAGGTCTATACTACAGGCCACCCAACCAAGCAGAGGAAGTGGATGTACTTTTTGCTAACCAGCTAACTAAGGTATGTAGGAAGCACACTACAATAGTAATGGGAGATTTTAACTACTCTGACATCAATTGGGAAACAAACTCTGCACCAAGTGGAAGATCCAACAGGTTCCTAACAAACCTAGCAGACAACTTTGTTTCCCAAAAGGTAGAGAAGGGAACAAGGGGATCAGCAATATTGGACTTAATTCTCACTAACAGAGAGGAAATGATAGAAGGTGTAGAAGCTACAGGAACTTTGGGGGCAAGCGATCATGAAATACTGGAATTCAACATTATGCAAACAAAAGTAGTTGAACAAAGTCAAACTAGAGTCTTAGACTTTAAGAGAGCTAATTTCAATAAACTCAGAGAGAGCTTGGGAAGGATTCCATGGACGAGAATCCTCAAGGGGAAAACAACTCAAGAAGCTTGGGAAATTTTGAAAAATGAGATTATAAAAGCCCAATCCAGCGCAATACCAATGAAGAAGAAAAATAACAGTTCCCAAAAGAAACCAGCATGGCTGCATAAAGAACTCTCTGACAAATTGAAAGACAAAAAGGATAAATATAAAAAGTGGAAAAAGGGGGACATAACTAAGGCAAAATATCAGCAAATAGCCCGAGCCTGTAAAGACGAAGTGAGAAAAGCTAATGAAGAAAGGCTTGCCAAAAAAGTAAAAAATAACAAAAAAAGCTTCTTCCAACATGTTAAAAATAAGAAAAAAGTTAAGGAAACAATTGGTCCACTGCTGGGAGAAAATGGCAAGAAGATGATAAGCAACAGGGAGAAAGCAGAACTATTTAATTCTTTTTTTGCATCTGTCTTTACACAAAGGGATAAAACAGTCCAACCAATCAAAAACAGCACCACAAAAATCAGATTAGGAACACAAGTTGAAATAGGGAAGAAAATGGTAAGTGAGCACCTGTCTGCCCTGGACGAGTTCAAATCACCAGGACCGGATGGATTACACCCCAGGGTTCTGAAGGAACTGGCAGACGAGATCTCAGAATCACTGAACTATATCTTTCAGAAATCCTGGAGCACCGGGGAACTGCCAGAAGACTGGAAAAGAGCTGATGTGGTTCCCATCTTCAAAAAAGGGAAAAAAACAGATCCAGGAAACTATAGACCCATCAGCCTGACCTCAATACCAGGAAAGATTCTGGAAAAGATAATTAAACAACAAATAAGTGAACACCTAGAAGCAAACAAAGTAATAGCCAAAAGCCAACATGGGTTTGTCAAAAACAGATCATGCCAGACGAATCTAATTGCATTCTTTGACAAAGTGACAAAATCAGTGGACCAGAGGAATGCTGTTGATATAATTTACCTGGACTTCAGTAAGGCATTTGATAAAGTAGACCATAACGTACTATTAGATAAAGTAGAAAATTGTGGGTTAGACAGCACCACCACCAAATGGATTCGCAACTGGCTGACCAACCGCACTCAACGTGTAGTCCTCAATGGAACTGCATCTATATGGAAGGAAGTATGCAGTGGAGTCCCCCAAGGCTCTGTTTTAGGCCCAGTACTCTTTAACATCTTCATCAACGATTTGGATAAGGGGATAAATGGGGAACTCATCAAATTTGCAGACGACACCAAGCTAGCAGGAATAGCCAACACTCCAGAAGATAGGCTTAAGATACAGAAGGATCTAGACAAACTTGAACATTGGGCACTATCTAATAAAATGAAATTTAATATAGGCAAGAAAAACCAAATGCACAAGTATAGTATAGGTGGTACCTTGCTCAATAGTAGCAACTGTGAGAGGGATCTTGGAATCCTAGTGGACAACCATTTAAATATGAGCCAGCAGTGTGCAGCAGCTGCCAAAAAAAGCAACACAGTTCTAGGTTGCATAAACAGAGGGATAGAATCTACATCACGTGAAGTGTTAATGCCACTGTATGGTACCTTGGTAAGGCCACACTTGGAATACTGCATACAGTTTTGGTCGCCACGATGTAGAAAAGACGTGGAGACTCTGGAAAGAGTGCAGAGAAGGGCAACCAAGATGATTAGGGGACTGGAGACTAAGACATATGAAGAACAGCTGCTGGAGCTGGGTATGTCTAGTTTGATGAAGAGAAGGACCAGGGGAGACATGATAGCAGTGTTCCGATATCTCAGAGGGTGCCACAAAGAAGAGGGAATCAAACTATTCTCCAAGGCACCTGGGGGCAGGACAAGAAGCAACGGGTGGAAACTAATCAAGGAGACAAGCAACTTGGAACTAAGGAGATATTTCCTGACAGTTAGAACAATTAACCTCTGGAACAGCTTGCCTCCAGCAGTTGTGAATGCCCCAACCCTGGAAGTCTTTAAAAAGATGTTAGATAGCCATTTGTCTGAAATGGTATAAGGTTCCTGCCCACGCAGGGGGTTGGACTAGAAGACCTACAAGGTCCCTTCCAACTCTGCTATTGTATTATTGTATCTGTAAAAGATTATTACATCTCTATAGAAATGTACAGAAGGAAGGATGAAAAGCTCCTGGAATTCATATGGGTCAATGTAAAAAGGAAACAAAGTATAACATTGCAGTAGATGTATACGGCAGGCCACCCAACCAAGCAGAAGAAATAAATGAACTTTTTGCAATTTCAGTGGCCACTCTTTGCCTCCATATCTGAACAGAGATTCAGTCAGATTAGTTCCTTTTGAGCTTCAGGAAAGAGGAAATGGTCTACCTGTTCCGTCTGGCACAGGAGGAGGATGTGTTGCAACTGAATTGGGGAGGCTAATAATTCAATTTGTGTGGGGAAGCTGCAGATAACTTTTAAACCTTTGTGATATGAGTAAATACTCTGATGAAGGTAACCATATAAGCAGAATAGAAATATGGAATACCAGCATGTACAGTGTGACTTATGTGTTGTGTGTTTCTGTGTGTCTGTTTGTGTGCACTTTCAAAGTAAGGATATAGATAATTTCTTATGTAAATTACATGATACAATTTATAAGGGAATCAATTTTTGGTATATTTTGTGTATGGGAAAATAAAATACAAACAAAATAAAATAATTTGGATTTTATTTTGCAGAAATGGCAACATCTAAATGTTTTTTGTTAACATTCAGTAGTTTCAGTAAAGTTTCCAAGTAGTTCTACCCCTTTCCTTTCCTCCAATATGATCCTTGTATCTTTCCCTCCCTCCCTCCTTCCTTCCTTCCTTCCTTCCTTCCTTTCTTCTTTTCTTCCTTCCTGTTTCTCCTTTCCATTCAACCTTTCCATTTCCTTCCTTTCTGCAGTCATTCATTCATTCACTCCAGTGTCTTATTCAGACATACTTAGGGAACATGCGTATCAATATGGATAATGACTGCAACCAGAAAAAAAAATGTAAAGACTCTTTGGAAGAAAATAAATGAAGCAAACTGTAGTATTATGAACTAATATCTATGTATTTAATACTAAGGTTTACTTCTATCTTGATTACTGGGGCCTCACTTGGAACAACAAGAAAGAATGAAGAATAAAAAGATGGATGACTGTTGAATATTTTGTGATTAGTCACAAAACATTATTTCCAATTATTTAATGGACATTTTCTTGTATTAAATGATTTATTTTAGAAATCAGATTGAATATAAAAATAACCCAAAATCACAGCATCAACTCTTCACATAAATCAGAAATTCTTCAGTCTCATGATATTCTCTCTACGATTCAGATTGCGTTTAAATAGAATAATGAAGCATTTAGGGGAAAAAATACAAGCTAAGAGACCAGCCCCAGAGGCCAAGATAGAGAAGATCTCCACGGCCACCATGGACTTCCCTTTGGTGCTCAGGTAGGTGGGGAGGAATGTGATCCAAACACTGCAAAAGACCAGCATGCTAAAAGTAATGAACTTGGCTTCATTAAAACTGTCAGGCAATTTCCTGGCCATAAAGGCCACCGTGAAACTCACAAGAGCCAGGAAACCAAGATAGGCAAGGATAACATAAAACATTAAAGCTGAGCCTTCATTACATTCCAAGATGGCCTCTCCTACCAAAGAGTGGAAATCCATGTTGAGAAATGGGGGAGAAATTGCCAGCCATGTGACACAAAGAACTCCTTGGACCAGGGGACAGGCTATGACAATGGAGTTGGTCAGAGGTTTTCCTAAGAATTTCCTTGTCTTGTTCCCTGGCTTGGTGGCCATGAAGGCCAGAACCACCATGACAGTCTTTGCCAACACAGAGGAAAGTGCCAAGGAAAAGAGAATGGCAAAGGCAGATTGTTGGAAGAGACAGGTGAGCTTCCCAGGTCGACCAATGAAGAGAAAGGCGCAGAGGAAGCAGAGCAGGAGGGACACCAGGAGGATGTAGGTGAGATCTCTATTGTTGGCCTTGACAATCGGTGTGTCATGATGTTTACGGAAAATCACCCAGATAGCAATTGTGAGCAGAGAAAAGAAAAGAGCTAAAGAGGATAAAGCATATCCCAGGGGGTCTTGATAGGCAAGGAAGTGGATCTTCTTGGCAATGCAGTGGACTTTGTCCTTGTTGGGATATTTGTCTTCTGGGCAAGGATCACATTGAGCTGCATCTGAAACCAGGAATTATTATGTAAGCATTTAAGAGTCATCAGCCATGAGTATTATCTCACTTTCAGAGGTGCCATGACTGTCCCCTTTATGCCATGGCTAGCCCCCCATGGAATTGATGGAATGAACCACTGTGCATTTCATGGTGGATCAAAAAAGGCCAATCCTTCATTATTAATGATCCAGGGATACGTTTGTCAACAACATGCATCAGTTCATCTCTAGCTGGCCTGATCAGTTTGCTGTGGAAAAACTGTTCTTTCCATTAAATGTGCACTTCCACGACTATTGTGGCTTGCAATATCAGAGTGATGGTTTACCCAACTTCACACTAGAACCAGAAAAAGACTGGCATATCTTGGTTCCAGAAATTTTGCTCTTTTGTGTGTCCATACCTTTTTTTTTTTAATGTCTGCTGAGAATGTCCACAGTGCAACAGAGGAAGACATAAATAGGTGCACTGAATATCATGAGAGGGAATGCTCTATTTTCCTGATCCAAAGTAATTTATAGAGAAATTGGTTAGGGGGAGAAGATATGCACCAAGTATTTTGAAAAGTGAAAAAAAGTGATCTACAGGGAGAATCCATAAGATGTAGCCTGAAACTTTGAAGATTATCAATTGTATGAACAATGATTCAAAAAATCAATATTTTGATTCAAGGAATGATTCACTTAATCCGGAAGATCTATATTTGAAGAACACCCTACCTGTCCGATAAGAAATGCTCCCATCTGGACAAGGGGTGCATTGGTAGCAGCAAACCTGCTCGCCCTCTGGGACTCTTCTCCTCTCTCCTGCCTGGCACCTCTTCCTTCCACACCTGCCAAAGGGTGCCTTCTAAATTAGAAAAGGGAAATACTGTAGACAGCTCAAGCATTGAATATGATTCTTTTATCCATTTCCACATTCTGTGTCCATCTTCAGATGTGCTCCACCATGGTCGGTCAGAAACCAAGAACAGCTCCTGGGGGATTCAGTTCAGTGGCATTTCTGACCCACCAGTGAATGCTAGAAATTGAAACTACGACATTGACAGAGGTGGGTTTCACATAATTTTACCACTGGTTTGCCACAAGCTGAAATTGTGAGCACGCACACATGCATACTTGCTTTGCGAGCATGCACACCTTTTGCACATGTGCTTTGCTCACATGCATGGCTTACACGTATGCATGCAGCTTAGAAAATGTGTCTCAATAGGACAGCATAGAACCAGGGTGGATGAGTGTGGTGAGTGGGTGGGGAGGGTTAGGGACCCACCCACAGGTCACCACCACCAGTTTAATTGAACCAGCTGAATGCCACCAGTGGACATTGGCATGGAAAGGAAGACTCGTGACACTGAGCTGTAGCTTTTATGAAACAATGAAAGACAAGGATCCAAGGGAACATGGTGAAGAAATCAAGTTGTTGGAGAAGTCAGAGTGGATTTGCAAAAGAGAAACGTAAAAGAAATGTGTTCTAACTGAGGCAGCCTTCAAGAACTCGCTTCCCAGTATGCTTTATCAATGTTTCAGTTGAATGTAGCCGATATATTTTTTAATTAAGATTTTCTTTTACGTGAGGATAGTAAGAGTAAAATAATTGGGAAGTAACTTGAGCTTTGCCAGTTATGAATATCTGTGCTGACATCATCTATTAATTGGCTAAAGGGACCTCTTCATGCTACACCTGGCAAAGGGCCAGGAATGTAGAAGAGTGTGAAGGACAGAAGTTCTTGGAAGAATAGAAATTGTGTTAGAAAAATAGAAACATAAAAGAAATGTCTAGTAATTGAGGCAAACTGTGAAGATCTTTGTTCTCAGTATGATTTAGCAATGTTTCTGTTGTACAATGTTTTTAATCAATAAAATACAATAATAGTTTAAGTTTAAGTTTAATTCGATTTGTAGACCGCACCAATCTCCGTCGAGACGGACTCTGGGCGGTGCACAGGACATTAAAATATACAGTAATAAATAACAAATATACAAAAGTTAAAAAGAAATTAAATAATAAACCTGTGCTAAAAATCCCATTAAATTGACTGAGGCTCTATACAATTTCTCTATACAATTTTTATTGCATATAGTAACAGTTATAGTTATAGTAACATTGTCCATAGGGTTGCGATGGGTCAGATACAACTTTGCAACTAACAACAACAAATAATAACAGTAGAAGGGCTGGGAATAAACTTGATTTTACCAATGATGAATATCTATGCTTACATCTTCTATGAACTGTCCATAGATGAGACTGTTTCATTTAGAGCTCCATCTGTCTTGGAAATTTTAAAGATGAGTGTACCTTATTGCTTCCTAGAGGACATTTCTCCAATGCATAAGATCAAATAAATAATTAAGAAAATATTTATAGCACTGCACTGAGCCTCATTTATTGATTTTGAGGGTGATTCTGCAATGGAAATAGTCCTTGGAAATCACTGCTGCCTCCTCTAATGGCCAATTCAGTTACAAGAAGTTCTTTCTAATCCTGACACAAACCAGACCTCAAATGCCTTATATTAAAAGCAGGGTTTTCACCAAATGTCATGCTGTCATATTTCCTGATTCAATAATTTCATTAGGAAGTTCTGCCACCCCAGGAGAGAGTGAATTTTCAAGCTCACCTTTGTAGGCCAGACAATTGCATTGGAGTGCATGGTGACATCCTGGCCTTTGGGAGCCCCGGGATTTATTTGCCCAACTTTCAGAAGGACAATTGATTGATTGGGGAGGCGAGCCCAATTGAGAAGGTCATAACCAACAGCGCCCAGTCCTTTTTCTGAGAAGGAGACTTCCTCTCCAACACCATTGTTGAATTTGGCAGTCACCAAATAAGGAAGAAGCTGAAACAAAAGAGACCTTCAGAAATTGGAGTAGTTGGCTGAAAGGAACACATAAGTCATCATGGCTTTTTATGGCTTCTTAGACAAAAAACAGGTTATGTAGAAAACAAACATAGGATAGGTCAAAAAAATTCAAAAGCCTTGAACAGCAAATGCACAAAATATGAGGGATAAACAAGTTGAACGAGAAATCCAACAACATGAAGGCAGATATGATACTTTTATCATTACAGAAACTTGGTGGAATGAAACCCATGCATGGAATGCACAACTAAAGGGATTTAAGAAACAGAACTAATAAAAGAGAAGGTGGAATTGTGCTACATAGAAGGAATAGCTAAATCTCTACAGAAATATAGCAAGAGAATGATGAAAACCATCCTGGATGCATTTGGGTCAATATAGAAGTAAAATAAGAATGACATTACCGTAGGTGTATACTACCAGTCATCAAAACAAACAGAGGAAATAGATGAACATTTTGCTAGTCACTTAACTGAGATAATAGTTAAATATATAAACAGATAGTTAAGAGACAAAACATTTGTTTGAAATGGTTTCCTGATTGAAAAGGGGGTTGGATGAGCAAACCTCCGAAGTTCTTTCAACTCTTTACTCTGTGATGGCCATCATCTTAGGAGATAGGTGTATGTCTGACAAGATAGAGATTTTCCTTTGGTGGAGAAATGAGCAACCAGGAGTAACATTAAATACAGGACTACTTCCCCACTACTACAAGTTTCCCTTTATCATTGGACATTTATACCATGATTAATTCAACTCCAGATTTACCAGAATGATATATACGTACAAAGATTTTAATTCCACACTCCAATTTTTATTGTATGATTTTCTTCCTTTCCCTACATACATTTTTAAATGCCTATTTTAAAAGTAATAGAATGCTTAAATAATTCCTTTCACAACCGTGCAGAATTCCACTGACTTTGTCTATCTCAAAAGAAAAAGGAATGCAGGAACCAGGTCTGACAGAATCAAGATCATGTGAAGGGTTAAAACTACTTTATAATGCCTTGGTAAGGCCACATTTGGAATACTGCATCCAGTTTTGGTCACCTTAATGTAGAAAAGATGTGGAGACTCTAGAAAGAGTGAAGAGAAGATCAACAAAGAGGATTAGGGGACTGGAGGCTAAAACATATTGAAATTGAATTGAAATTGAAATTGAAATTAAATAAATTGAAATTGAACATATGAAGAACGGTTGCAGGAACTTGGTAGGTCTAATTTAATGAAAAGAAGGACTAGGGGAGACATGATAGCAGTCTTCCAATATCTCAGGGGCTGCCACAAAGAAGAGGGAGTCAAGCTATTCTTCAAAGCACCTGAGGGCAGAACAAGAAGCAATGGGTGGAAACTAATCAAGAAGAGAAGCAACTTAGAACTGATGAAAAATTTCTTGACAGAACAATTAATCAGTAGAATAACTTGCCTCTGGAAATTGTGTATAGACTGAATAAAAAGTGGTAGGAATTACCTGCCATGACTTAAAATTTGAAATCCTTTTTCCAAGATTCATTATGGCTGGTCTCACTCCTGATGCATACAGTGCATGTAGTCCATGTGCCACAGCATAAGCAGCATTGTAGACATTGTAACTTTCACCTGTCATGCTTGTTTGGAACACGTGGGGTGGCAGATTCCATAACTTCTCTTTTCCTGTACAGTATTTCTCCCATCTTATAAAATAGTGACTTGGTTTGTAGAATTCACAGTGAAAGACCTGTTCCCACCACAGTGGGAGAATCCTATCTCCTTGTGAGTTCAAAGGATCCAAAGAAAGGAGGGAATTGCTGAATTCTGAGACATCAACAGTCTGTTCCCTAAAATGCAGGGACCCATGGAAGTGCTTTAAAACATCCCAACTATCTTGAAGATGCTCGGTATGAGGTTTCCAAAAGGAAGTTAAGATCCAAACTTTTGGACATAGACTCTTATCAAATGAGTTCAGAGTTAAAAGAAATCGTTCAACTATGTCAGGGTCTGCAAAGGAAAGAATAACTTCAACATTAGCCAACGTTTTGGAATGTGAAGTGAATTTCAGGATTTCCCAACGAGAAGCATCGTGTTTCACCATTTGAGTGAAGGCTAGGCAGATTTCCTTCTCCAAGAGCAATGGCCTCAGAGTCGAGATGAATCGTTCTCCATTGTCACTATCACAGGCAATAAACCCAACCCAGTTCCACTGGAAATATAGGAGCACCTGGACTAAACCCACAAGTAGAGGCAATTCCTTGGGGTTAATCCGGAAGGAGGAAGGATAAACTCTTTGGTCTCCCTGCATGATCTCAAAGCCAACACTGAGCTGGAAAAAGTGAGAATCTTCTTTAAAAGACAAAAGTAAAGATTGATGGTGGCTTCTGGTTTATTCACCCTATCAGTCAAGCTTAGTCATTTTGAGAGTTATTCTTCCTTTCTTAGAAAGAGCCACGAATTAATATATTTTCACTGGATTGATATGTTAAAAAGGGAAGAACCTTTGCATCTATACATTTAATATAGAAAATAAAATGCAATGAAAGAGTAGCTGTACTGCTATTACTATTACATTAGGAAGAAATTTCTCTTGAAATATTACATTATATATCTCATATATTATGTAAATATATATTGACATATAAAATATAAAAAGTTATCCAACATCAGGATCAATTCTCTAAGTCAGGTGCTACTGATATCTCCGCTCCTTTTGGTGTCATCTTAGACTTTTCTGTTCACTTCCATAGATTGTCTACTCCATTACTGTATCTAGAAGATCCCCTTTACCTGTGGGACCTTGAAGATGCTGAAGATGGAAGCCATCGGCATTGAGTATTTGGGGTCATCACCTCCAATGACAGAGAGGAGAGTGTCCTGCTGGTCACATTTATAACCTGGAACCATTTGGTCTCGTGTGGAGAGGAGAAAGAGGCTGATCAAAGAAACTCTCTTGTTCCAATTGGCATTGTCATACATGTTGAAGCCCAGGGTGATGTTGGGGAGAAGAACCAGATCCTTGTTGATCTCTGTCATTGCAAACACCAGGGCCATGAACTGCTGGTAGTTGTTGGGTGTGGGTCTACAGTGAGAGAAACATTGTGAAAAACATTACAATAAAGCTTGTGTGTGATGGTAGGGTTTGCCTTGTCTTCTTTTTTGTGTGGTTTTCTTTGGAGCAGAAAGCCCCAAATATTAATGGATATGTCTAGTTTAATGAAAAGAAGGACTAAAAGAGGCATGATAGCAGTCTTCCAATATCTCAGGGGTTGACCCATTGGAGCCTCATGTACGAAATGCGTAAGTTTCAGCTGGAGGGCAGAACATTGTTCTTTTTCCTTTCAATGCAGGAATCCCTTTCAGAAACACTTCTTCTAGTAATTTGCACTGTTCTGGTGTAATGCATATTTTGTACTTTTCTCCATAAATTAGCAAGCTCTTAAAATGGGTGGATGGGTGGCATGGGTGGAAACTAATCAAGGAGAGAAGCAACTTAGAACTGAGGAGAAATTTCCTGACAGTGAAAACAATTAATCAGTGGAACAACTTGCCTCCAGAAGTTGTGAATGCCCCAACCCTGGAAGTCTTTAAAAAGATGTTAGATAGCCATTTGTCTGAAATGGTAAAAGCTCCCTGCCTGTGCAGGTGTAAGGTTTGTTGCCTAAGCAGGGTTTGGACTAGAAGACTTCCAAGGTCCCTTCCAACTCTTATTCTATTCTGTTAATGGTTCTTTTAAAATATGTTTCTTGATTAAACTTAGACATTTTTTGAGAAAGGAGAAAAGTCTTTCTTTCCATATCATGGACAAATCCATCTATCATCACCCACTTCTTCACTTTGCTTCAGCATTTGCAATCCTATCCAATTACTCCTCTAGTAAACTAAATTAACTGTGTTCCCTTAAGATATTTGTCCTCCATGTAACGCTTACAAATATGGGAGAAAAACAGGTTTGAGTCTGTGTTAATGTCTAAGTAAGTTCCCCAAATGCAAATTCCCATCAATAATGACATCACCACACCTGTAGCGGTGTTCCTAAATCTTATAAGGTTGTGGCAGCACACAAAGAGTTTCTTAAGCCGTTGTCCCTTGTCACCCTCTATGTGATTTATTGTCTTCCTGATGAAGAATTTTGGAAAGATGAGTAATTTAACCAGTTCGGTTCTTTAAGGAGAAATGCACAAAGATTCCAACCATACTGGGAATTTCAAATAGCACAAGAATAAATATTTCTGAGGAAGAACAGTAAATAACCATCTAGATATTTGTGCTCCAGGTAAAACTTACGAATATAGGATAGAAAACGGATAGGGGTCTTTGCTAAAGTCTAAGTAAGGGTCCCAATAGTTCCCCAAGTGCAGATTCCCACCAATAATGAGATCACCAGGCCTGTAATACTGTTCCTCAACCTTGTAACGTTGTGGCAGCACACAAAGCGTTTGCATCCCCTTAGCAATAATTGGAGGCAGGAGCCAGAAGAGCAGCAGGAGCAGGAAAGGCAGCGAAATCATTCTTGTCACTTTCCCTCCTAGATCAGAAATCAAGATTGGGCAGAAGTTGAACTGCAGGCATCACCAGAGCTTTCACAGGATAAGCCCAGGGCATTGCACCTGGATGGAGTCAGGGAAAATATATCAAATATGCTTCCTCTGACCTGTATTTCAGATGTGACCAAAGGGGAAATAAAGGGCAGATGAGTCTCTTCAAATCCTGGAGTTAGCTCTTTGCAAGACAAAGGGCATTTCCTGCCCCTTCCTGGAGAACTCTAAGCATGTTTTTCAAAGTAGGTTCTATCTTGGAAGATTGTTGTGCCTTGAAATCCACTAGGAATATAGTAACATCTAATGTTCTCCTGATAATTGCAATAGTCCCACTCACGTAGCATTCCATTTTGTTTGTGCCCCAGAAAGAGAAAAACACGTTTGTATCTCTTGCTGCCAATTCACAGAGCAGCTGAACTTGAAAGTCAAAGTGAAGAGAGTAATTCACTTAAATGAAACTGAGCACCTGCACCCCAAGGTGGAGTTTGGCCTGTTTCATAGTTTGTTCAGGTAGCATGAGTCCTAATGGGGCATGGTGGTACATGGCAATCAATTGTACTTTTGTAAGTGTGGATGTTTGGATGGCATGCCTTTTTCCATATAACCACATAGTAATGGATGCACACCTTTGGGAGATCCCAGTGCTTATTTCCTTCAAGCAGGTTTTACCTTGGAAAGGTTTTGTGAGTAGAAATTCATAGAAGATACCTTAAGAATTCTGTTCTTCTGAATTGCAAGGAAGTCTAACGTCCTACCCTCTTAGCAATAGCTTCTCATGTACAGGAAAAGGGGGAACATGTTCATTTGTCTTGTCTCAGCAAGTGGACTTGAGGGTCAGGATTCAGGTGGTATTCAGCTTACCTGAAACTGAGCATCACCTGACTTGTGATTAGGAGACTTGAATCTAAAATATATAAAGAACAGTTGCAGGACCTGGGCATGTCCAGTTTAATGAAAAGAAGGGTTAGGGGTGACATGATAGCAGTGTTTCAATATCTATGGGGCTGCCACAAAGAAAAGGGAGTCTGACTATTCTCCAAAGCACCTGAGGGTAGGACAAGAAGCAATGGGTGGAAACTAATCTAGGAGGGAAGCAACTTAGAACTGAGGAGAAATTTCCTGACAGTGAGAACCATTAATCAGTGGAAAACTTGCCTCCGGAAGTTGTGAATGCTCCAACACTGGAAGTTTTTAAGAAGATGTAGGATAACTATTTGTCTGAAGTGGTGTATGGTTTCCTGCCTAAGCAGGGGGTTGGACTAGAACAGGGGTCCCCAACCCCCGGATCGTGGACTGGTGCTGGTCCGTGGCTTGATAGGAACCGGGCCGCAGGGCCGGAGAGGAGGAGGAGGGAGGAGGGGGCAGCCCCCTGGGCAGAGCGCACGCCGGATGCAGGAGAGCGCAAGCGCGGCCGTTCGCGCCGTTGGAGGCACTAGAGGGACGAGTGAGACGACTCCCCCCCCTACATGCGCATGCACCGCCTGTTCCCCCTCCCCCCCGCTCCTCCTCTACGCCAGCCGGTCCGCAGAATTTTCTTTAAAATGAAACCGGTCCCTGGTGCAAAAAAGGTTGGGGATTCCTGGACTAGAAGACCTCCAAAGTCCCTTCAAATTCTATTCTATTCTATTCTATTCTATTCTATTCTATTCCATTCCATTCCATTCCATTCCATTCCATTCCATTGTACTATAGTTTGTTCAGATGAGTGAGGGCTTAGGGCCAAGGTGCTAGCATATTGATCAATTGTAGCTTCATAAGTGTGATCAGTAATGTCGTTTTTTATCTGGAAGAACTGGTTCATTCTTCCATGTCATGGAATGAAATTAGAACTCATTTGTAATCCCTTAAAAATAGAGAGGAGGGTTATTCAAGATTTGAGTCCAATTTAAACTCTACAGTAGTGTTGCCTAGGAATTGGTTAGAGCCTGAGACATTATTCTTCTCTAAAGCATTTTTTAAATAAAAGTCAATTGAAGGAAAAAAACATGAAATTCAGTAAAACTTCAAAGAACATGCTGAAACATAGTGATCATGAACCCAAATTGAAACACTTTTGATTACAATAAATAAAATGTGAAACTTCCTATTGGAAACTAATATCCACATCTTTATTTTAATTTTAAAATATATTAAAATCTTTATTTCCAAGTTGGTCATAGAATCCTCACTGACCTCATTGACCTTAATGAAGGATAAAAGATTGGGCAATTGTTATTTATTAATAAATATTAGGTGATTAGTCATATCACAGTTTTTCCAATTATTTGATGGACAAGTCCTGCTCTCATTTCAAATCAAAAATAAAAATGGCCTAAAATCAAACTTTTCAATCCCTGCATCGATCATAGGTTCTTTTGCCTCATTATATTCTCTCTACAATTCAGATTTGGTCTTAGTAGGATAATGTAGCATTTGGGGAAAAAGATGCAAGCCAAGAGACCAGCCCCAGAGGCCAAGATGGAGAAGATCTCCACAGCCACCATGGACTTCCCTTTGGTGCTCAGGTAGGTTGGAAGGAATGAGATCCAAACACTGCAAAAGACCAGCATGCTGAAAGTAATGAACTTGGCTTCGTTAAAGCTGTCAGGCAATTTCCTAGCCAGAAAGGCCACAGTGAAACTGACAAAGGCCAGGAAACCCAGGTAGGCGAGGACAGCATAAAACATTGAAGCTGAGCCTTCATTACATGCTAAGATGACCTCTCCAAACAAAGAGTGGAAGTCCAAGTTGGGAAATGGTGGAGAGGATATCAGCCATGTGGCACAAAGAACTGCTTGCACCAGGGGACATCCGAAGACAATGGAGTTGGTCAGGGGTTTTCCTAAGAGTTTCCTTGTCCTGTTTCCTGGCTTGGTGGCCATGAATGCTAGAATCACTATGACAGTTTTTGCCAATACAGAAGAAACTGCCAAGGAAAAGAGAATGGCAAAGGCAGTTTGTCGTAAAAGACAAGTGAACTTCCCAGGTCGACTAATGAAGAGAAAGGAACAAAGGAAGCAGAGCAGGAGGGAGACCAGGAGGATGTAGGTGAGATCTCGGTTGTTGGCCTTGACAATCGGTGTGTTATGATGTTTATGGAAAATCATCAGAACTGCCAAAGTGATCACACAGAGAGAAAGTGCTAAAGAAGCTAAAATGTATCCCAGGGTATCTTGATAGGAAAGGAAGTGGAGCTTCTTGGCAATGCAATGGGCCTTGTCCTTGCAGGGGTATTGGTCTTCTGGACAAGGGTCACAGTGGGCTGCATCTGAAATCAAGAAACTTTGTCTAAGATCACAGCAAGCAAATATTGTTTTTAATGGAGATTCAACAAACCATGTGAAATTCAAAAGGCCCCAAGACGAGGAATCATGGAATAATAGAGTTGGAAGGGGCTTTGGAGGTCTACTAGTCCAACCCGCTGCTCAAGCAGGAGATCCTATACCATTTCAAACTAGGGGCTGTCCAGTCTCATTTTAAAGACCTCCAGTGATGAAGCATCCACAACTTCTGGAGGCAAATCATTCCACTGATTAATTACTCTAACTGTGCTTTATTTATAAATGTAATAAAATTATTATTTATCAGTCCTGTTGTTTATATTAGTGGTTTGAAATTTTGAATAGAGATTTAGATACATTATATTTTGATAGTAGCATTATATTTAAAAGAGAATTTTCGTCTAAGGATTTCAGGGCCATCTGCCATGAATATTATCCCTCCCTTAATGTGATATGACTGTCCCCTTTCTACTGTGGCAAACACACAAAGTGGATGATTGAATGACTCACTGTACAGCGGATCTAAATGGACCAACCATTCTTCTTTCATTGTGTCCATAGAGATAGGTTCCAGGGTCCAATCTGGGTCAGCCACCAGGACCAGAGGTTTTGTCTTCTGACCTTTCAGACTTGTGTTGGAGCCTATCTTCAGGGAACTTGTCTCAAGCTAGAGAGAGGTTCCATGAAGATGGGCTCCAGCATGAGTCCAAAAGCTCAGAAGACTAAACCTCTGGTCTTGGTGACAGACCCTGATTGGATCCTGCAACATTATCCCGAGACACGTATATTTGCCTTCATTCAATAGAGATAAGTTCTCCAGAGAGAGTAATCTGTTCAGTTGCAGCTAAACTGGTCAGTTGCTTTTGGGGGGGAAATGAGGCTCTCCAATCACTGGGCATGTCTATGACTACTACGGCTTTTAGGGTCAAGAGAAATTGCCAACTCGCCCACACCTACTTCATCCTGGGAACCCCCCCCCCAAAGACTGATAGATCTGCAGGCCAGGAATCCTACTGTTAAGTGTGTTTGTAAACCATCTGTTGGAGGAGGATGAGAAGAGCAACAAGAAGAAAGAGGAGGAATATGAACTGAGTGTTATGAGAGGAAAAGATCTCTTGTTCACAACTGATTCAGAGCTACAACCAATAGGTGGGATTGAAAAATTTGAGCTAGCAACCCAGTTGCTAGTTAGGCATGGCCATGGTGGGCGTAGCTTACTTGGTCTCTTGCATCATGGTGTGAGGGGGTGTTTTTGCCCTCCCCAGGTTCCAGAGGCTTTCCACTGGGAGGGCAACCTCCTCCAGGCTCTGAAGGTGCTCCGGAGGCTGGAAACGGAAATGGGCCTGTATCTGGACTTCCACAACTTCCAGGAGGTCTGTTTTTTGCCCTCCCCAGGCTTTGGAGGCTTTCCTCAAGCTTTCAGGAAGGCAGAAATGGCCTCTCCTGAGCTCTGGTGGCTCTCCAGACGCTGGAAACGTGCCCTATTTCCAGACTTCTGAAACTTCCAGGAGGCCCATTTTTCACCCTCCCAGACTCTCCATGCAGGCCCTGAACTTACCTGGCATTCTAAACAGGTTGCGTGGAGACTCCTGGGAGGGGAGGAATGGGCTGGTCCAGGCAGTCCTTGCAACTACCGGTTTGGCGAACCAAATGTAAAATTTCATCCCTCACTTTTCAGGGAAAATTTCGTACATGGTTTTCCCAAAGGGTTGTGAGAGTGGAAAGCTAAGTAGGGAACATGTAAACTATGCCCTGAAGCTATCCTGCTTTAAATTGGTGAGGAGAGGAAATGGTTGCCCTTCTGGGCAGAACACTTTAGATCCATGGCTAAAAGTCTGTAGAAATTCTCAGCCATCCAGGTAATGGTGGTCCCAAAGGTGAGTTTTCAGGAGGTAACTGAACTTTCTTGTTTTTTCCTTTGAAGTCACTTCGCTTCTCATCCAAGAACAATGCAAATCTAAAAGGATGTGAATGACCAGCTGTCAGCAAGGAATGTAAATCCTTCCATTCCGCACCATCCAATCAGAGCTGAAGAAGTTTCTTGGATGAGAAGCAAAATGTCTTCAATAAAAAAAAACCAAGAAAATCCAGTTGCCTCCTGAAAAAAGCACCTTTGGGATTTTAGATCCATGCACTGAGATGATCTACTGAAAACTAGGAATATTTTAAGCACATCAATCCTATTAAAATGAAAAAAATTAACATTTTTAGCTATGAAATGACTTCCCAGATGCTGGAAGTTCTATATTTTAAGTATGCTCTACCTGTCTGATTAGAAACGGTCCCTTCTGGGCAAAGGGCACATTGGTAGCAGCAAACCTGCTTGCCCTCTGGAACTCTTCTCCTCTCTCCTGCCTGACACCTCTTCATGCCACACCTGGCAACGGGCACCTTCTAAAAGAGGAAAGAGAAATGCTTGAGATGGCCTAAGCAATGGGCGTGCTTCATTTATTCCTTTCCATGTTCTTATCTCCATATTCAGTATGTCTCTAAAAGAAATTGTTCACCAGGGTCTACCAGAAGCAGAAAAAGCTCTTGGGGGATTCAGGCCAGAGGCATTCCCAACACACCACTGGATCCTGGAGATTGGAACTGGGATTTTGGCAGTCCTATGTAGGTTTGTGTGATGGTCTATAAGAATGGTCCGTGGAAATCACTGTTGCTTGTTCTAACTGAATCCTGAGTTGGCAGCAAATATTTTTCCCCAACCCAAACCTTTTGTGCCATAAATCAGACCTCAAATGTGTCACATGCAAAAGCTTACATTTGTTCTGACCCGACCTTTGCAGAAGCAAGAAACAGACTCATTGCAAAGAAACACCCCTCTTTATTTACACCTTGGGATTAACTGCATTCATTAACAGAAAGTCCAGGTAAGAAGTTAAATGAAACAATTCTCCTTATCAGCTTGTTATGATTAATGAAAGACCACCAGAAAGCTGCAAATTAAGTCAGAGAAATAGACAAAACTCAGTTCTGGCAAAGCAGTCTTTGTCGCACGAAACACACAAGGAGCAACCTTTCCAGAAATGAGAATGGTTGTCTGTGACAACCAAACCCCTCCCTTTTCCTCCTATTTATTTCCCCTCCAATGAGGGGCCAATAAGTGTCCACGTTGGTTTTGCATTTCTCATCTCTCCTATCTGCTGTGAGCATACACATATCTGGAAGAGGCCCCAGCTGTTCCTCCTCCTCACTCATCTCTGACTCCAAAGGCAGCTGCCTCTCTGGCTGGGAAATGCTGGATGGTCCTGGCTCTATCTCTGTGTCTGACATTGAGCATCCACCAGAGTCTTCCCCAGGCTTCAGAACTGGCCCAGGTTCTTCCCCAACCTCCTCCTCATCCATGTTTGCTGCCAGCTCGGCTGGCAGATGGCGGACCACAACAACATTTTCAGCAAATGGCTGCTATATTTTCTGGCTCAACTGACCACTTTTCAAGTCAAAAGGATGTTCCACATCCCTAGGAGAGAATGCACCTTACCCTGAATTACAACATTTGTCTTTCAACTCACCTTTGTGGCCCAGACGATTGCATCAGAGTCAATCATGAAGTCCTGACCTGGAAGAGTCGCATGATCTATTTTCCCAACTTTCACGGGGACAAAAGATTGATTAGGGAAGAAAATCCAGTTGAGAAGGTCATAACGAGCAGATCCCAGTCCATTTTCTGAGAAGGAGACTTCATCTCCTGCACTGTTGTTGAAGTGGACATTCCTCAAATAGGGAAGAATCTGAAAGAAAAAGAGACCTTCAGACATTGATGTAAAATAGGATGAACTCATACAAAAGAAAAGGCAATGGGGGGTGGCAGGGAAACACCCCTTTCTCACCCAGCAACCAATCATAAAATAGATTGTCTCATGCAGGAGCCCTCACTCTCCAACCAATCAACTACAACTGTGTGATCAGGCCCATTCTACACTTTACTCTTTCAGCTATTAAATTTGATATCTTAAGAGGGAGAAGGTCAGTTGAATAGAAAGATGGAAAGCCATATGTATATACAGTGTCTGCATATAAAAAGTCAGACCCTCTGAATCATTTATTATATAAATTATAATTTATATACACCTGGCTTTTGTTATACTCCATTTATGAGAAATATAATAGTAAATAAAATGCATTTATTCATAAGATGTATTAATTTATTTAAAAATGTTATTTATTTATTTATTACAATATTTTGCAAATATGCCCCCTAGGACTTCAACTGACCTTTGGAAGGATCTTGCATAAATGCACCCAGATTATCCTCTTGCTCTGTGCTTCATCTCCTCCCTCAAATGGCTACCCTATGAAATTCAGGCAAGCTCTAAAGACCTTTCAGGACTTTATACGAAGATCTTTCCTCTATGGCTCTTATGGAGAACTAGTTTAATAATAATAATATAATAATAATTGTTAATTTGTTGACCGCTCCTCTCCCCACAGGGACTCGGAGCGGTGCACAGGGAAAACTAAAACAATAAATATACAAACACATTAAAAAACAAATTAAACATATACCTGTGCTAAAATACCCCATTGAAATACTAAAATTCCCAGTTAAAACAACTAAAACCCCATAGAGAGAGACTACCCTAGGCCGGCCAAGCAGAAAAGATGTGTTTTTAGTTTTAGATGGAAGGAGCGGAAGTCCGTGGTCGTTCTAATGTCGGGGGGAAGGTCGTTCCAGAGGGCTGGGCCCGCCACAGAGAGAGCCCTTCCCCTGGGCGTCGCCCGCTGACAGAGTCTAGCGGACGGTACCCGGAGAAGTCCCTCTCTGTGGGAGCGAATCGGCCGTGAGGATGTATGAGGCAGGATCCGATCCCGCAGATAGCTAGGTCCCGAGCCATGGAGCGCATTAAAAATGATGACTAATACCTTGAAGCGCACCCGGAAGACGACAGACAGCCAGTGCAGCTCGCGCAAGAGCGGTGTTATGTGGGTAAACCTGGAGGTTCCCAGAATTGCCCGCGCGGCTGCGTTCTGGACCATCTGAAGTCTCCGGGTGCACCTCAAGGGAAGCCCCATGTAGAGAGAGTTACAATAGTCCAGTCGGGATGTCACGAGAGCATGAGTGACTGTGCGAAGGGCGTCCCGATCCAATAGGGGGCGCAACTGGCGAACCAGGCGAACTAGGTACAACGCCCTCCTGGCCACGGCTGTCACTTGATCTTCCATGGACAGCCGGGCATCCAGGAGGACACCCAAGTTGCGCGCCCCATCCACAGGGGCAAGATGTTCGCCCCCTATGGCCAGCGATGGAGTCAGCTGGTTGAATCGGGCAGCCGGAAACCACAGCCACTCGGTCTTGGTCGGGTTGAGCCTGAGTCCATTACTTCCCATCCAGATCCGCACGGCTTCCAGGCACTGGCACATCACCGCTACGGCATCGTTGGGGTGGTTTGGGGTAGATATATACAGCTGTGTATCATCTGCGTAGAGGTGGTACTCTACCCCTAAACCACGGATGATCTCACCCAGCGGCTTCATATATGTGTTGAACAGGAGAGGCGAGAGGACCGACCCCTGAGACACCCCACATGTGAGGGGTCTCGCGGTCGACCTCTGCCCCCCTGCCAACACAAATTGCGATCGGCCAGAGAGGTAGGAGGAGAACCACCGTAAAACGGTGCCTCCCACCCCCAACACCCCCAGCCGATGCAATAGGATACCATGGTCGATGGTATCGAAAGCCGCCGAGAGGTCTAATAGGACCAGGATGGAGGAACAACCCCCATCTCTGGCCCTCCAGAGATCATCGACCAACGCGACCAATGCCGTCTCGGTGCTATGCCCGGGCCGAAAGCCGGACTGGCGCGGGTCTAGATAATCAAGTTTGACTTCTCTTTTCCCAATTCCACACTTTTAAAAATTATGCTTAATTCGTATTATTATTTTTTCCTTTTAGTAATTGCTGTTCAATCTAGAGAATCAGAATAGACACTCTTTTAGTCCCCCTTCTCAAGCAGGAGACCCTATACAATTTCATACAGGTGGCTGTCCTATATCTTCTTAAAAACCTCCGGTTTTGGAGCATTGACAACTTTTGAAAGAAAGCAGTTCCACTGGTTAATTGTCCTCACAGTCACTGTCAGGACGTTTCTCCTTAATTCCATGTTGATCCTCTCTCTGACAGGTGTCAATCCATTGTTTCTTGCCTCGCCTTCTGGTGCTTTAGAAAATAAGTTGACCCCCTCTTCTTTGTGGCAGCCCTCAAACACTGGAATATTGCTATCATGTCAACCCTAGTCCTGCTTAATAATATAAATAACACAAACCAGCAATAGAATATAATCCATCTGATGCAATATTGGTATTCAGCAGGTTCTGGCCAGTTCTGGAGAACCAGTAGCGGAAATATTGAATAGTTCCGAGAACTGGTAAGTATCAGATCTGATTGGCCCCATCCCATCTATTCTCTGCCTCATGAATCCCCGTTGATTGAGGGGAAAGGGGGATTTTGCAGTATCCTTCCCCTGGAGTGGGGTGGGAATGAAGATTTTGCAATATCCTTTCCCTGGAGTGGGGTGGAATTGGGGATTTTGCAGTATCCTTCCCCCAGAGTGGGGTGGGAATGGAGATTTTGCAATATCCTTCCCTCAGGAGTGGGGAGGGAATGGGGATTTTGCAGTATCCTTCCCTCAGGAGTTGGGTGGGAATGGGGATTTTGCAGTATCCTTCCCCTGGGATGGGGTGGGAATGGAGATTTTGCAGTATCCTTCCCCTGGAGTAGGGTGGGAATGGAGATTTTACAGTATCCTTCCCCTGGAATGGGGTAGGAATGGAGATTTTACAGTATCCTTCCCCTGGAGTGGGGTGGGAATGGAGATTTTATAGTATCCTTCCCCTGGAGTGGGGTGGGAATGGAGATTTTACAGTATCCTTCCCCTGGAGTGGAGTGGGAATGGAGATTTTGCAGTATCCTTCCCCTGGAGTGGGGTGGAAATGGAGATTCTGCAGTATCCTTCCCATGGAGTGGGGTGGGAATGGAGATTTTACAGTACCCTTTCCCTGGAGTGGGGTGGGAATGGAGATTCTGCAGTATCCTTCCCCTGGAGTGGGATGGGAATGGAGATTTTACAGTATCCTTCCCCTGGAGTGGCGTGGGAATGGAGATTTTGGAATATCCTTCCCCCGCCACACTCTCCAAGCCATGCCCATCAAACCAAGCCATGCCCACAGAACCGATAGTAAAAAAAAAATTGAATCCCACCACTGATCCAATGTCTTAAACTTTAAAAGAACTGATTTTAACACACTCAGAGAGGACCTACGAAACAATCCATGGTCTGATCAGACGTCCATTGACATAGAGATATTTAATCAGCAATTCAAGAAATAATTGGGGGATATAGATAAACCTCTCTAAGGATCTTTGGACTGGGTAAAAAATCCCAGAGATTACCTTCCATGATTGGACATTTGAGATCCTCTTTCCAAGCCTCATCATGGCTGGTCTCATTCCTGATCCATATCTTGCATGTAATGCATGAGCCAGAGCATAAATGGAATTGTAGACATTGTAACTGTCACCTGTCATGCTTGTCTCAAATATGAAAGCTGGCAGAGTCTGTAAATTCTCCTCTCCTGTGCATGTTTTGTCTTCTACGTTAGACGTTTTGCCTCGTCTGTAGAACTTGCAGTCAAAGACCCTTTCCCACCACTGCAGGAGAAACATGTCACCCTGTGAGTTGAAAGGATCTAAAGACAGGAGGAAACGGCTGAATTCTGGGACATCCCCGGTGTGGTCCCTAAAATGCAAAGCCCCATGGAAGGGCTTCATATATTCCGGGGTGTCTAGCGATCCCAATCCGCTAAGTTCACAGTGGGATGTTATTATCCAGACTTTGCCATATGATGTTTTTATCCATTGTTCGTAAGAATACAGAGCTCCCTGCAATGTTGCAATTGTTCTGTAGTCTCCAAAGAGGACAATCACTTCAATTTGAAAGGAAGTTTTTAAAAGCCGAAGGAATCTGAACATTGTATTTGAAAGGTCATCCGATTTCAGCATTTTAGTGAAGGCCAGGCAGATCTCCTTCTCCTTCAGCATGGGCATCAGAGATGAGATAAAGTGTTCTCCACTGTCATCTTTAGAGACCAAGAGCCCAACCCAGTTCCACTGGAAATATAGGAGCAGCTGGACTATGCCCACATTCTGAGGAAATTCCCTGGGATTAATCCGGAAGAAGGAAGGATAAACTGATTTCTCTTCCTGAGACAACTCAAAGCCAACACCGAGCTGGAGAAAGTGAGATTCTTCTTTCAAAGACCAAGTAAAGTTTTATAATGACTTTAGGGATCACCCTTGTATGGTTGATGGCCCCACTAGCCAGCCTGATTTGCTCTAAGTGGCAAGATTAAGAAGATTCCCTTCTAAGGAAGATCCACCAGTTACATAGTTTGCATGATTTGTCAAGCCTTCAACCTGATTCAAAGAATCTGATGTGCTGAAAAGGTGTCTATCCTTTTATGAAGAATCCATGAAGAATAAATTATCTTGAGAAGTTCAGCATGTAGGAAATATCTCATTATTTATCTCTTTGGGGTTATTTAAAAACATATCTTGACACATAAATACCTATGAATGAATTCAACTGCAGGATGGACTCTCTATGTGATACGGCTGATTTGACCCTTTCCCTCAGCCCCAGTTTCATCTTAGGCTTCTGCTTCTGTTGTTTCTCTGCCCCATACCACATTCCCTTACCTGTGGGACCTTGAAGATGCTGAAGATGGAGGCCATCTGCCTTGAGGATTTGGAATTGAGACCTCCAATGACAGAGAGCAGATGATCCTGCCAGTCACATTTATAACCTGGAACCATTTGGTCTAGCGTAGAGAGCAGGGAGAGACCAGTTAAATAAATCCTCGTCTCAATCTGGTGATTGTCATAGATGTGGAAGCCAAGGGTGATGTTGGGGAGGAGGAGAAGATCCTTGTTGATCTCGCTGACTGCAAACATCAAGGCCCGGAACTGCTGGTACTTCATGGGTATGAGGCTATAGTAATAGCAATAGCACTTAGAATTATATACTGCTTTACAGTGCTTTTCCAGTTCTCTCTAAGCCTATTTACAGCCTATTCCCCCCACAATCTGGGTCCTCATTTTACCAACTTCAGAAGGATGGAAGCCTAAGTCAACCTTGAGCAAGTCAGGATCGAACTCCTAGCACTGGACATAGCTAGCCTCTAATAGTGCATTCTAACCACTGTGCCACCATTCAGGAAAGCTGGTGTCTGTTGTGGGAGATTGCCTTGCCTTTTGTGTTGTGCTTTGGAGCAGTAAGTGCCAGATTTCATTGGATTTCTTTTAAAAGGATGTTGCTTGATTAAACTTGGATATCTTTGTTAGAAAGGAGAAATATCTCTCCGTTCAGACAAGTGGTTATCTAACATCTTCTTAAAAGCTTTCAGTGTTGGAACATTCGGGAGGCAAGTTGTCCCACTGATTAATTGTTCTAACTGTCAGGAAATTTCTCCTTATTTCTAAGTTACTTTTCTCCTTCATGAGTTTCCACCCATTGTTTCTTGTCCTACCCTCAGTTGTTTTGGAGAATAGCTTGACTCCCTTTTCTTTAGGGCAGCCCCTGAGATATTGGAACACTACTATCATGTCTCCCCTAGTCCTTCTTTTCATTCAACTAGACATACTCAGTTCCTGCAATCGTTCTTCATAAGTTTTAGCCTCCAGTCCCCTAATCATGTTTGCTGCTCTTCTCTGCACTCTTTCTAGAGTCTCAATATCCTTTTTACATCGTGGCGACCAAAACTGGATGCCGGATTCCAAGTGTGACCTTACCAAGACAATATAAAGTGGTATAAACATTTCACTTCTTCAAATCAAGAACTTCTCTATTGTCCCTCCTTTCCCACTTTGCTCCAGTGTCTGAAACAGGGAGCCTCCCTTCCTCAGATCTATTTGTCTAGGTTTTGAGTAGTACATCAAGTTCAATCCCAAGATGGTCAAATGTTATTCAATTGTATCATGGTAAGGAGCTACTGCTTCATAGGCATGTCTGTATTTATAAGGTTGTGTTATATTATTTTTTTGGAAACAATAGAGGACAAACCGGAAAACGGGCAAATCTGAAAGAGGTTCATAAGGATAAAAAAAGATTGTTTATAATTTTGCTTACAAAGGAAAATTCAAAGTAAAACCAACATATACTTTTTTTTTAAAAAAAAAGCATATTCTAAAAAAAATACCTAAAATCAACTTCATTTAAACAAGATAATTTCCATTTTTTCACAAGAATGAAATTCTTTTCAAGAATTTCTGAAGTAAAGGACTGTCCTTTATAATCAAAGATTTGTGGTCATTGCAGGTTAGGGCAGAGATACAAGCTGTCTTTTCAGCTCAGTAGTTAATCCCTCATCTCTCAAGCTATTCAGTCTCATCATAGGGATGGTTGTGGATTCACTCAGGTTGCTAGTCCTAGTATGTCCAGGCTCTCTTCCACCCTAATCAATTGGGTCCTCTCTTGGAGCAGGTCTGTTTAACATTGTTAATGACTGCAACATCACAGCATTGATTTACTGATTTGTACTATGCATAAACACTGCTAACTCCAAAACTGATATTTTTAAAACATGAACCACCCCTGGATCAGAGTTTTTAACTTTGACTTTTTCCAAATTAAAATTATAAAATATTTTTTTCAGTAGCCAGATCAATTTCTAAGATGTGGTCCCTGCTCATCTGTACTGTATGTTGTTTATTGTCTTTCTGATTAAGATTTAGGATTCTATACAATCTATAAGCTTGGCTCTTTATTGAGAAAAGCACAAAGATTGGAATTACACCAAGACATTGCAAATATCCCTAGAAGAAGCATTTCTGAAAATGGTCCCTGAATCCTAAACAAAGCAAATAATCATCTACCTCTTTTCCCTCCAGGCAGAACTTACAACAGTGAGAGAAGAGGCAGGGATGGGTGATTTCTAAAGTCTGGGAGGTTGGAGGAAATGATTGTTTTCAGAAGCAAGTTCCCACCAATAATGAGATCACCAGGCTTGTAATAGTCTCTTGGAATCTGGAAAGGGTTTTTCATCACACATACGGTTTGCATCCTCTTAGCAGTAGTTGGAGGCAGCAGCCAGAAGTGCAGCAGAAGGAGAGGCATCCTGTTCATTCTTGTCACCTTCCCTCCTAGATCAGAAATCAAGGTTTGTGCAGAATCTAAATTGCAGGTATCACTTGAAATCTCATCAGAGCTTTAGCACAATAGAGACCGGCCATGCCACCTGGTTGGCCTCAGTGCAAATTGGTATCAACCATGCTTCCTCTTACCTGTGTTTGGACTGTGACCTATGAGAAACCAGTAGGCAACTCAGTCCCTCCACAATCTTAGCTCTTTGCAAGACAAGGTGACATGGCTTACTCCCAACTGGAGAGTTTAGAGCATGTTTTTTAAAGCATGTTTTATCTTGGAAGATGTATTTGGGATAGAAATCCATAGGGGATACACTAGCAATGACTGTTCTTGTGATGATTGCAATGAAAAACAATTTTCCTGCCCACTGAGCAACAGATGTTGTTTGCACATCGAATGTGGGAAAACATGTTTGCATCTCTTGTTGCTAATCCAAAGACCAGATGGAGTTGAGAGTCAAGGTGAAGTTGGGTATTTGATCTCTGTGATCTCATTACAGAAGATAGAAGTTGTCTTGTATCATAGTTTGTTCAGATACTATGAGTGCTAATGGGCCATGGTGCTACATGAAAATCAGTTGCATCCTAGTAAGTGTGAGCAAGCATACCAATGCTTAGATGGAATAACTGGTTTATTTATCCACACATGGCAGGGCATGAAATTATAAACTCAGTGTCAGGGTTCCAACTAATACACCCATTTCAAACAGAACTCAGAGGCAGGTTGATTCCTCAAAGAACAGTTTTATTTGGAAATATCATTTTGACACAGATAGGTAGACTTCCAACTCTAAGAGTTCCCGCATTTTCCACCTCATTAAAAAGTGAAAGTTTCCTTTTCTCCCAAACAATAAGTCACATTGTCCAATCTGGGTGCTGGCTGGTTGCCTGGTTACTTTTCTTCTCCTCCTCTGACATTCAGGTAATAAGAATGGGTGCATTGTGTTATGTGGTTGCCTGCTTTGTATCTAGTTCCAGTCAGTATTGGTTGGAGATGATAAAGTGAGTCCAACCCCTTTTTGCCAAGGTGCCTCAGTCAGGTCTTCTCAGTTTCAAATCAGGCATCAACCATATGCTGATGATATTCAATATTTCAACCATTGACTGTTGATGTTTTGTCCTAGTGCCTGAAGGCTGTTGGATACGGAGGAACAGTCCCAGTTTGAATCCTGGAAAAATCAAGGAGCTGTGGACAATTGGCCCTCCCAGGACTAGAACTTTTCATTTTGGATTCTGCATGAAATTGTACTCTCATGGCTGGGATGGTTGTACTATCTGGGTGGTCTTTTGGGGCTTGTATAATTTCCCATCTGATATTAGATCTACTCCCGTGTGCCTCAACCTATTTAAAATTGAATATTCTGGGACACATTTGGTGTCTAAACTCTAGTTCTCAATTTTATTGGTCCTCTCATTGTTTATACATTCACTGAAGGGAGTTTTGTATTACAAATGAACAAAGGAAACACAGCTAAAGCTCAGTACTGCTCTCCATATCTTTCGTTCCTTGCAGATAAAATCCTCTCGGGGAATTGCGTAGCAGCTGCGCAGATGAAATAGGAGACACTAACAGAAGCTTGTAGCCTTACATACGTATATTGTCATACCTGCCCTAAAACAATCATTTAGGAAAGAAGACTGGACTCCAGTTGACTGAAATGAAAAGAACTTTTACTAATGATGTCAGTTGCAGGAAGGTGAGGCGGAATCCGAAGATCCTGCTCACTGATACAAAGAGCCAAACCCATCATTCTCCATCTCTCCTGCTCCCCAACATCCAGCCCGTTGCTACCCAATCTGATGTTATGGTAAATTCTGGCTTGCTTACACTGCTGGACTCTCACACCCAGGACAAGCAGCCTTGAAGATGACTGGCATAACTGGTGCAATCATGTCAGATCTCCCTCCCCATTTCCCACAGGTGTGAATTGCCCAAATGCCTTCCTCCTTCCTTCCATTTTCATGGCAGGATGCCAGCAAGGTGCCAGGCTGACAATGGAGATCCTGACACAAATATGCTTGCTCCAAAACCCTGATAGTGAACCAACCCTTGTAAAACACCAACATGTTGAAAGTTTCTATTAAAAGGAACAAATTGAGAAAATGTCCTCCATGAAACAATAAACACATTTTTATCTGCAACTTTTATTTCCATTCAGGAACTGGACCTTACTGGGAATAAATGGAAGAAACATTTGAAAACAAAATGTTGTGTGCCTTGGATGACAATAGTTGTACAGTGACCAGTTACATGCTTGATTGCCAATTATTAATGGAAAATGCCTTCTTTATCTCATGAGTGTGTAGAAATCTCATGCCATTCTCAATAAGTGTCAAAGACAAAAAAATGTGGCCTATTAGTTAGAGATTCTTGTTTCTTATCATATTTTCTCTACAGTTAAGATTGGGCCTGCAGTACTGTACTATAACCACTGTACCACTTCAGCTCTGATAACTGTATATTTCCCAAGTAGGCATTAGTTAGAGATTTTTGTTCCTCATCATATTTTCTCTACAATTGAGATGGGGTCTCAGTAGGATAATGTAGCATTTTGGAAAAAAGATACAAACAAAGAGACCAGTCCCAGAGGTCAAGATGGAGAAGATCTCCACAGCCACCATGGACTTTCCTTTGGTGCTTAGGTAGGTGGGGAGGAAGGTGATCCAAACGCTGCAAAAGACCAGCATACTAAAAGTAATGAACTTGGCTTCATTAAAGCTGTCAGGCAATTTCCTAGCTAGGAAGGCCACTGTGAAACTGATGAGAGCCAGGAAACCTAGGTAGGCAAGGACAACATAAAACATTAAAGCTGAGCCTTCATTACATTCCAAAATGACCTCTCCAATCAGTGAGTGAAAATCCAAGTTAGGAAATGGGGGAGAAGTTCCCAGCCAGGTGGCACAAAGTAGTGCTTGGACCAGGGGACAGACTAAGACAATGGAGTTGGTCAGAGGTTTTCCTAAGAGTTTCCTTGTCCTGTTCCCTGGCTTGGTGGCCATGAAAGCCAGAACCACCATGACCGTTTTTGCTAACACAGAAGACACTGCAAGGGAAAAGAGAATGGCAAAGGCAGTTTGTCGGAACAGGCAGGTGAGCTTCCTAGGTCGACCAATGAAGAGGAAGGAGCAGAGGAAGCACAGCAGGAGGGAGACCAGGAGGATGTAGGTGAGATCTCGGTTGTTGGCCTTGACAATGGGTGTGTCACGATGTTTAAGAAAAACCACGAGGACTCCAGATGTGATCAAAGAGAAAAAAAGAGCAAGAAATGCTAAAGTGTATCCCAAGGTCTCTTGATAGGAAAGGAAGTGAAGCTTCTTGGCAATGCAATGGTTGTTGTCTATATTGGGATATTGGTCTTCTGGGCAGGGATCACAGTGAGCTGCATCTGAAATCAAAACTCTCTGTTTAGTTTCTTCAGCTGCATCTGCCATGATGAAGATCTCTGTCTCCCACAGATATAATTCCCTTCTACAGGACAACTCCAAAAGAAAAGAATATAATATCTCATGGTCCACCAGAAAGGACAGATCTTCCTTAGTTCAAAATGACCCAGGGGATAAGTTGCTCATATACAGGAACCTATTGAGTTCCAATGGCACTATAACCTGGCTGTTAAGGTTAAGGTTAAAGGATTTCACTTTACATTAGAATACCAATAGATCTGATAGCGACAACTCCTGATTTTTTATTTTTTATCTACACCAATTTTTCTCAGCTTTCATATGTCTGGGCTTCAATTCCCGGAATACTAGCTGGGGAATTCTAGGAGTTGAAGACCACACATCTGAAAATCACTCAAGTTGAAAATCACTGAAATATTATTGGTGTGTGCTAAGAAGATCATAGTAAAGGAGGCATACACAGGCATAAGAGGTGGGCAAGAGAGGATGTCCTTAGACTGATCAATAGTACTAGCAATAGCTCTTAGACTTATATACTGGTTCACAGGGCTTCACAGCCCTTTCTAAGCAGTTTACAGAATCAGCATATTTCCCCCAACAATCTGGGTCCTCATTTTGCCAACCTTAGAAGGATGGAAAGCTGGGTCAATCTTGAGCCAGTCAGGATCGAACTCCTGGCAGTGAACTGAATTAGTCTGCAATATTGCATTCTAACTACTGTGCCACCACCTCTCCTTCAAAAGTGATTTTCAGGGGAAATTTGTTTAGGAAAGAAAGACCCAAAGGCACAATATAAATGGGAGTTGTATGGCTTGAATGCTGTGCTTTAAAATTCACATATATATTTCAAATTCTTCCCATCCCTCAGACTTTTGTTTTGGGCTGCCAGAGAATGCTTAGCAGGCATAGAGAGACTGGTCTTCTTTCTCCCCCAGTGGTCTAATCAATTTCTCTGGGAAATCAGTAGTAAGAAATAATAAATCATAATCATAAAAATTAAGATTTTAACACACACACACCCTGCCACAGTAAGCCACTCATTCAAGATAATGATCAGGGGGAGTTTTCCTGATCTTCTATGGGAATGAAAAAGTAGTGACTGACCAGTATCTGCCCTATGTATTCAATGGGGTGAGGACAGGACTGCCCAATTCATGTCCCTCAAGAATGGGGAATATAGACTGTGGGGTCATGACCATTTTGGTCCATATCCTGAAGATTTCTTCTGAAAATATTGAGTATTGGTAATATGTTAAACTTTCCCAAAATGACACACAAAAGTAATCTTGTGATTCAATTAATAGCTTCCTGTCAACCCAGGAGCCTTCTTAGAATGTCTTCAGGGTTGCCTCAGTGAGGCTGGAGACACCTGTGGGAAATGGAGTGGGGAGGAGAGAGAGCTGGACGAGAGCCATCCAGGTTTTGGAAGGTGACTTGATTGGGGCATGTGATGGTTGTATGCGGGGGGATAGAGCTTTGGATTTTGAATTGAGTGGGGAAAACTCGGGAAGCTTCAGAATTGGGTTTTCACCAGCTGTGCCAATATGACATGGCTAATAAATATATTATGGAACTAATAAATCTCTAAAAGGGACGTGGTGGCTCAGTGGCTAAGATTTTGAGCTTGTCAATCAAAAGGTCGGCAGTTCGAATCCCTAGCGCTGCGTATAATGGAGTGAGCTCCCATTTCTTGTCCCAGCTTCTGCTAATCTAATAGTTCGAAAGTATGTAAAAAATGCAAGTAGAAAAATAGGAACCATCCTTGGTGGGAAGGTATGAAACACTGTTATCTTTGCTACCAGTTCAGAACTGGAAGCATGTGTGTTTCTGTGCATGCGCAGAACTTTCCGTGCATGCACAGAGTGTCCATGATGTCATGATTATTTTATGTTATTTTATTTATCATATTTGTATAGCCCCATCTATACCATCCAATCTTATTCTGCATCAAACATTTAATTAGAAAAAGAAACAAAAAATAAATGCAATATATTAAATAATGATTGTTTTATTAAAAATTATAAAAACTATAAGTTATAAGAGGGGTGTCTAAAATTCTAAGTGTCACATTATAATCACATGACATATTGTGGCTTTCCCCCCCTTCATTAAACAGTGGGAGTAGCCAGTATGGGATAGATCTGGCCTGCAGGCCATGAGTTTGACACCCCTGAGCTATAACTATAAATAAAATGGTCACCACAAAGTAAGGGAGCCCTCACAAGTCCTCTGGGATCACCAGGTCTGATAGTCACAGTTTCTTTATCCCAGGAAGATCTATAATGAAATCAGGTTCCCCAGGATTGTTCTACCTGTCTGATTAGAAATGATCCCTTCTGGACAAGGGTCACATTGATAGCAGCAAACTGGCTTCCCCTCTGGAACTCTTCTTCTCTCTCCTGCCTGGCACCTCTTCCTGCCACATCTGGCAAATGGCAGCTTCTGAAAGAGAAAAGACAAATAACTGAGATGGCCTAAGTGTTTCCTTTATTCACTTCCCCATTCATATTTTGACCTTCAGAACGTCTTCAAAAGAAATCCCAGGAGAGAATGAATCTTTTCCTGAATTTACATAATTTCTTTCCAGCTCACCTCTGTGGCCCAGATGATTGCATTGGAATTAATGGTAAAATCCTGGCCAGGGGGAGCCCTGGGATTTATCTGCCCAACTTTCATGGGAACAAAAGATCGATTGGGGACTTCCGGTTCCGGCTCCAGCGGCGACGGGCGAACTTAGGGTTCGCTCGCCGCTTTGCTCCTTTTCCTGCCCCCCCGCGGGGGCGAGAAGCCCCTTGTTTGGGGCTTCTCCCGTAAAGCCGGCTTGACAGGGAAGCCCCCCCCCACGGCAGTGGGGAAAGCGACCCTGCTCCTCGGCTTAGGCGGAAGAGGACATGCTGCGGGGGGCTTTCCCTTCGCCAAAGGTTGGCGGCACCATTTAATTCCATGGAGAGAGATGATCGGAAGAGTCGGGAGGCTTTTCGGGACCTCAGCTGCGAGCGGAGAGTGAGCGATTAAAACTTTTTTTCTTGTACTGTCAGCCGGGCTGAAAGGGACTGGAGGGGGGTGTTTGTTTCTAAAAACCCCCCCTTGGACTAAAAGCGGCACTTGGAAATGCCTCGTTGCGAGGAATCGGAAACCTTTAATCCGGACGGTCTTTAACAAGGGAAAGTATTCTGCGGTCTGTTTGCAATTATGTTTCTAGGTCTGGCTGAAACAGTTTTTTTTCTTTTCTTTAACCACTCTCTCCCTCGGGCTCTGAATTTGGGCGGTGGAAGATGGCTTCTCTTTGTCCCCGACTGACTATGACCTATGGAAAATTACCAGTGTCTCTTTGTGACTTGGACTTCCTCTAATTATTGATGAAGAATTTTTTTCTTTTGGATTTGTGTTTTCTTTTCTGGATTACCTTCGTTATTACACCTATGGAGTTGGAAAAGTGTTTCTCTTCTGGTTTCTGAATTCTGCAGCTCTACAACTCTGAGAACTTTGGACTCCTGATCTGCCTTACCAGCCCCACCCCAAAAACGCCATTTTATTGGCACGGATTTCAATAGCTAATCATGGCACAAGAAGCAACGCTGGCAAGCCTTGAACAAAGAATGACTGCCCTTGAATCTGTTATACAAAATTTGGTATTAGAAATTAAGGCCCAGAGGGCAGAAAATATCAATTTTAAAAAGGAATTACTGGACATTCGAAAACAAGTGCTTGAGAACACACAGAAGAATGAAGAATTGAAAGGGGGGCTGGAGGGGGCTAAGGGAGAGATTAAAAATGTTTCTAATGAGGTTGTGGAAATAAATGGGCATGTGACTAGGATAGATATGGAAAGGATGACATATTTTTTGAGATTTCAGAATGTTTCTGAGATGGATGGTGAATGTCTCCCTGATCTTATGAGTACAATTATTGCAGACTATTTACATAAACCTAAAGATGAGATCAGAGGGGACATTGACCTAGTCTACAGAATAAATTCTGCATATGCCAGGATGAATGAAGTACCCAGAGAGATACATGTTAAATTTGTCAGAAGGTCAACCAGAGAGGAAATCTTGAAGGCGCAAAGAGGGAGTCCTATGATTTACCAACAAAAGGAGGTTACCATCTTGAAGCAGATCCCAAGAAAGATTAGAGAAGTGAGGAGGAAATTTTCCTTCTTGTCTAAAACATTGTTTGATCATGGGATCTGGTTCAAGTGGGTGATACCCGAAGAGATGCTGGTGTTCTGGGAAGGAGGAAGAGTGAAGATTAAAACAGTTGCTGAGGCGGAAGCCTTTCTTAAAAAACATTCCTCTGTCCTGGGAGAAGATCCAGGGGGGGCAGGGGGAGCCATGGCCCCGCCCGCTGGGGGCCCGGGGGAGAGGGTGGAAGATACAATTGCCAAAAGACTTAGATCTAAAAAATAACTTTGCCCTGGTTTTTTTTTTGAGTAATATTGTATGATATTTGTATCTGGATTTTTGTTATCGACTGACAGTATATAACTGAAAAATTTAGGAATATGTACTTGCTCCCAGCTTGTAGTGTTATGTGAAATGTTTCTTTTCTTTCTTTTTAATAATGTAATTTGAGGTCCCGGAGGACCCGACGACTTTGACGTGACCACTCTCAAAATTTCTATGTATCCCTTACCCTACCCCACGAAAAAAATGTAAACTCAATAAAACTTTTTTAATATATAAAAAAAAAAGATCGATTGGGGAGGAGAACCCAATTGAGAAGATCATAACCAGCAGATCTCAGTCCATCTTCTGACAAGGAGACTTCTTCTCCAGCACTGTTGTTGAAGTGGACATTCTTTAAGTAGCCAAGAAGCTGAAAGAAAAGAAACATTCAGAAATTGGAGTAATCAGAGGGAAATCATAAATAAGACATTGGGACTTCTATCATCCTTTGATGGCCATCGTTTTAGGAGATTGGTGTACATCCTGGCCTCGGGGAGCCCCAGGATCTATATGTCCAACTTTCATGGGGACAAAAGATTCATTCAGGAGGAGAACCCAGTTGAAAAGATCCCAGTCCATTTTCTGAGAAGGAGATTTCATCTCCAGCACAGTTTGTGAACTGGACCTTCCTCAAATAGTCAAGAAGCTGAAATAAAAGAGGCACTCAGAAACTGGAATACTTGACTTAGAGCTACAAACGAGACATCAGGACTTCTATCGTTCTGCGATGACCATCATCTTAAGAGAAAGAATGTATGGGTGAAAAGCTAGAAGAGTTTTCTAGGTGGAGATCTGAGCAATAAGGAATAGCATCAAATAGTTGACTCCTTTCCCAATATGACAAATGGTTCTCTTTATTTGGGGGGCATCTGTATGATGGCTACTTCAATTCCAGTTTTACCAGAATGATACCTGCACACAAAAATTTTAATGCCACATAACAAATTTCATTGTTTTGCTTCTTTGATACCTGGCTATGTACATTTTTAAATGTTCTCTTTGGCCCAAGGTGTTGTATATAACAAATGCATTTCAGGAATGATTAAATCATTCATATCACCATAGTGTCCAGTTCCACTTTCTCTAGCTGATAGTCAGAGAGACTAGAATGCAGGAACTGGGTCAGAATAAATGGGCTGCCTTCACACAACAAGCTGAAGTGTTCAAGTGAAAAACTGAACAGATAGAGAGGGATCATGTAGGATGCTAAGCCACAGAAACACAAACCAAGGTTAAAATGAATTGAGTGTCTCATTCCAGATAGAATTCAGGGAAATCTTGATGGTTCTGCACGAATTTTGACTAGGACTTAATCTGACTTGTTTAAACACCATTGTTGAGACATCATTCACAAACACACCCAGGTTATTAATCTTGCTCTGGGCTGAAACCTCTTCCTGAAACATTCTTGAAACTCTGGCAATAGCTGAAGTCATTTCAGGACCTTATAGAAAGGTCTTTCTTCTATGGATCTTATGGACATCTCATTGGGTTTACTTCTCTTTCCCTTTTCTGTCCCTTCTCAACAAAATGTTACATTTAATTCAGATTTTAAATAATTTCTATTTTAATATACTTTGACATTCATTGATAGGGTAGCATACAGTTATTTAATCAGTAATTGATGAAGTTCACATAGGAGCTTCTTCTCTAATCATTTGTGGCCTGAGTAAAAAGTCACATAGGTTACCTGCCATGACTGGACATTTGAGATCCTTCTTCTGAGCCTCATCATGATTGGTTGTGTTGCTGATCCATACACCGCATGTAGTGCATGTGCCACAGCATAAACAGCATTGTAGATATTGTAACTGTCACCCGTCATGCTTGTTCCAAATACATAAGATGGCAGATTCTGCCAATTCTCCTTTCCTGTACATCGTTGTTTCCACTTTTTTGGGATCGGTCCTAGTTTGTGAATGACACAATCAAATATTTTTTCCCACCATAGTGGGAGTAAGTCATCTGCTTCTGGGTTCAAAGGGTCTAAAGACAGGAGAAAGTAGCTGAATTTTGAGAGATCCCTGGTGCGTTCCCTAAACTGTAAAGCCCCATGGAAATACTTTTTAAATTGCAATATTTCTTTAGATCCCACCACACTAAAATCACAAA